>CM030180.1:8406545-8596545 GCA_017639675.1 Aplochiton taeniatus | reverse complement strand
GAGTGCACACACATACACGCACGCACGCACGCACGCACGCACGCACGCACGCACGCACACACACACACACACACATGCACACACACACACACACACACACGGAAAGACAGATATTTATATATTCAGGGTATGACCCATGGAGGTGCTTCTCATTGGGGAGAAACGCGGTGTTTGGAATTCAGCTTTGTGTCGCATTCAACTCTGCTCACAGCTGTGTGTGTGTGTGTGTGTGTGTGTGTGTGTGTGTGTGTGTTTCCTTAGCTTCCAGGGATAGGCAGGCAGGCAGCGGCAGACGAGCATCCACAAAGAGCTTACCATCATCCTGCTTGACCTCTCAGAAATATCCATTCACAAGCAGTAAACACAGGTTTCGTGCTTTCTCTCAGTAGTGGCTTTACAGCACTAGTCATAGAGTGCAAAGTAACAACATGCACATCAAAGATCCAGAGCGCACACACACACACACACACACACACACACACACACACACACACACACACACACACACACACACACACACACGCACACACACGCACACACACACACACACACACACGCATGCCTTTTGCGGTGTTAGATCAGGACAAATGTCAAGCACCTGTGGCAGAACCCATAATATATAGAGTAGTTGTTGACTTGCTGTACTCCTGGAGTCGTAGAGGGAGTGATGCAAGCGAGCAAGAGACCAGCTGCCTGCCTGTGCCGAGCAAAAAAACACGACTACGCTCCAAAGCTAAGTCTGTTGTTGTTGTTATTCCAACCTGAGAACAAATGCTTGGGAAGCCGTCTCCATTTCTCTCTCTTCGTGTGTGTGTGTGTGTGTGTGTGTGTTTCCATGTTGTTCTCTTGCTGACATTTACAACCTCCCTGTCAGTTTTTGTGCGGAGTGGATTGACAGCAGCGTTAGTTCTCGGCGCGTCCTGCAGGGCTGGCTCCCCAGTGGACCTGTGGCTGACATTATCACGTTGACGTGCCTCGCTCGATCCGTCACTGCAGGGTCGGGCCCCGCTCCCTCCTGGCCGGCCTTCACAGCTCCTCCAGCTACCTACGGCCTGGTTTACCAAAGGTGTGCGTGTGTAAAAACACGTGTAAACGTCACACGTTACCTGCATATTCTCTTTCCCCCCCCTCTCTCTCTCTCTCTCTCTCTCTCTCTCTCTCTCTCTCTCTCTCTCTCTCTCTCTCTCTCTCTCTCTCTCTCTCTCTCTCTCTCTCTCTCTCTCTCTCTCTCTCTCTCTCTCTCTCTCTCTCTCTCTCTCTCTCTCTCTCTCTCTCTCTCTCTCTCTCTCTCTCACACACACACACACACACACACACACACACACACACACACACACACACACACACACACACACACACACACACACACACACACACACACACACACACACACAAACACATTCACATTCACACTTGCACTCGCACTCGCACTAAAAGGCATTGGACTGTAAAAAAGGCACATTGGACCGGTCGGAAACCCCCTGGGCGGTGCGGTGGTCGATGCTGATGCTGACCTATTTCCACCGGAACAGATGTATTATCTGTTTTCCCCAATCACCCTTTTAAGGCTCTGCTCAGCTGCCTGCTCCGATAAAGCGGCGAGGTTTGTGGAGCGTGGGCAGGTGAGGGCATGCTGGAGATCAGTGCCTCTGCCTCTAATAAGCCCTGTAGGAAGAGTGGAACACCAGCCAAAGACCCTGTGGGGCGGTCACATAGCAGGCTCAGACAACTAGAGATGGCGGTCATGCTTAGTGACAGTGATGCGGTTTCGGTCCTCTCACACACTCGTACCGTCCCACACCCGCGCTCTGCAGGAAAGCAGTATTGTTTCACTCACGGGCAACCCACCCACACAAACACACACGCACATGGTTACGAAATCCAGAGCAGGTGCATGCAGTGTGCTCCCTCTTCCAGCTCAAACCAGGCCTGTGTATAATTGATGAGAATCAGCAGGGGGAGGGGGGAGCATGACAAAGCCTAGGACCAGCGACGCTTGCACTGGCAAACAGCCGACCTTTGACAGCTGTTGGCTCTGTGTGTGTGACTCTGGTTATTTGGTTGTGTGTGTGCATGTGTGCGTGTGTGCGTGTGTGCGTGTGTGTGCGTGCGTGCGTGCGTGCGTGTGTGCGTGCGTGTGTGCGTGCGTGTGTACAAGAAACATCCGCTTTGTACTACCACTATCACAAACTGAAAATCCGTTTGAGAGAGATGCTGGAGAGAGCTCATTCATACGAGAGGGTGATTGTGCATCAAGCAATCACAGGACTATTGCCAGGGCAAAATAGAGAGATGAGATGGGATGAGATGAACAGGGTTCAAAGTGTCGAGCTCAAGCAGGCCACATGGTTTCAAGATCCTCCCTTGCTCCAGCTCAAGCCTCTTGTGCTGTCTTTGCCTTGGATTGAACAGAGGGGCCCGACGAATGTGTGTGTGTGTGTGTGTGTGTGTGTGTGTGGGAGGCTAACCTTCCCTGCAGGGGTCCTCAGATATTTTCACAGTGTGTCTCTTCTTCTTGGAGGGCCGCTAGTCCATAGATACAGGAATCGAAAGAGCACTAATGCATGCATCTTTGACATTTCCCATGCATCATCCCTACATCATGCAGAAACGCCTGAGGAGCGAAGCAGGGTGCATGGGGGGATGGATTTGAATTAGGGTAGGGGGGTGGGGATGTATGCTCCTCACCACCCCTCTCTGATCACTAGAGAGAGGGCACAGCAGGGGGAGAAGGCGCTACAGGCAAACTGACGTCTCGGAGCCCGGAGCCCTGTGTGGAAGAGGGAGGGCGGTCTCCACAGGGGCTGCACAGCCTGCTCCACCAACACGGTCTCTGGGCAAAGCACAGGCTCGCCTCAGCCTCGAGACACCACCGACAACCCCTACACCACCGACACCACCAACACCACCTAGACCACCGACACCACCAACACCCCCTAGACCACCGACACCACCTAGACCACCTAGACTACCGACACCACGTAGACCACCAACACCACGTAGACCACCGACACCACCTAGACCACCTAGACTACCGACACCACGTAGACCACCAACACCACGTAGACCACCAACACCACCTAGACCACCGACACCACCTAGACCACCGACACCACCTAGACCCCCCACACCACCGACACCACCTAGACCACCGACACCCCCTAGACCACCGACACCAGCTAGACCCCCTACACCACCGACACCACCTAGACCACCGACACCACCAACACCCCCTAGACCACCGACACCACCAACACCCCATAGACCACCGACACCACCTAGACCACCAACACCACCAACACCCCCTACACCACCAACACCACCTAGACCACCTAGACTACCGACACCACGTAGACCACCAACACCACGTAGACCACCAACACCACCTAGACCACCGACACCACCTAGACCCCCCACACCACCAACACCACCTAGACCACCGACACCCCCTAGACCACCAACACCACGTAGACCACCAACACCACCTAGACCACCAACACCACCTAGACCACCAACACCACCTAGACCACCGACACCACCGACACCACCTAGACCACCAACACCACCTAGACCACCTAGACCACCGACACCACCTAGACCACCTACACCACCTAGACCACCTAGACCACTGACACCATCTAGACCACCTAGACCACCTAGACCACCGACACCACCTAGACCACCAACACCACCTGGACCACCGACACCCTCGACCTCCACGTGTATAAATCCCACGTTATTAACATGTCATATGTTGAGTAAAAACGAAATGTATAGTTTGAGAGAAAACATTAAAAAAGAGTGGGTGTTGCGCAGGGGCGTGTTTAGGACCTGGCTGTTGGGCTATAGTCAGTCTTTTTTCTTTAGCCACAGGCATTTTTTTACTGCCAACATTTAATATTCTGAATATAAATGATTAGCTCATACAACCACTGAATGATTTGTCACAAAAATACACTTTACCTTTGTGTCTTGGCCTTTGAGATTGCACGCTTGTGTTTGTGTGTGAAGAGAGACAGGGGTTTAGGGAGGACAAGAGACAGTGTCAATTTGTAAGCGCTGAGCCACACTGCTTGTTACCCCTATTAACGTTAGACGCTGTACGCTGCACAAATATGCAGCGCATACAATGCCATTTTCACCGAAAGAATTAGACGATACAAAACAATATAATCTTTTTAAGATAATTCAAAATAGAAGAGATGGAAATAACTAAAGTTGGCCTATATAGCTATACAGCCCTGTATAAATGTTAACCATTCCATTCAAAAATCTATATTAGCGAGTGATCAATGACAGGTCTTTTTGCTAGTTCCTAAAAAAAAAAAGAAATCATGAGACTGGGCTAAGCCCCGGATGTCTTCAGGTTCTGACATCGCCACTGGTGTTGTGTGTAGAAGACATTCAGTACATATGGCACGAGTAATGAGTAAGACAGGGCTTACATTCATTTCAAATATAACGGTGAGAAAGAGGCCATGTTCCCTTAAGGGACCATAGCCACCATGTTCCACCAGGGAGAAGAGGAGAGGTGCCTCTGGCTCCTGAGGCAGTCCGCCCTGGCAGACGCATTCCAGACCCATGGGAGGAGATTAGGGGAAATAGGGCAGCTTTGATGAAAGGCCCTCTGATAGATCGACCGACGCAAAGCAGAGCGCGAGAAAAAGCCGGAACCACAGAGCCCAAAAAAGGTCAGCTCCTCATTACACAGGCCAACGACAGCTGCATTGATCATAGAGCCCAACCAGCCAACGAGGAGACAACAACAGAGCTGGATCTACGAGCAGCCCCCAAACGCAACACTGTGTTTAGAAAGCTAAAGACCTGTAATGAGGAGCAACGGATTGTGTGAGCTCTGCCTACGAATCGCTTTGTGTGTGTGGTTTTGTGTGCGTGTGTGTGTGTGTGGTTTTGTGTGAATGTGTATGTGTGTGGTTTTAAGTGTGTGTGTGTGTGTGTGTGTGTGTGTGTGTGTGTGTGTGGTTTTGTGTGTGTGTGTGTGTGTGTGTGTGTGTGTGTGTGTGTGTGTGTGTGTGTGTGTGTGTGTGTGTGTGTGGAGAGTCTGGGCAAAGGAGACGTGGCAACCCTTGGTTGACCTCCAATCACACTGCCTCCATTCAATCAGCAGCCTGGGAGTTTGGCCTCTCTGGAACCATTGTCCGTTCTAATTGATCTGGGTGTGTGTGTGTCTGTGTGTGTGTGTGTGTGTGGGGGGGGCATGCCAGACTTGTGGGTGTGTGTCACTAGTGTGTGGACATTGGTGAGTGTGCCGCCCAGTGGTCGCTGATGTGGGAGGGGGGGGGGGGGGGGGGGGGAAAGGCACAGAGAGAGGCTAGAAGGAGCCACAGGAGAACTGGTCCAGGCTCTCCACTTTGGTGCCCCATCGATCTGCTAGTGCAAGCTGCCTTTGTTGAGGTCCAAACACACACACACAAACACACACACACACACACACACACACACACACACACACACACTGTCGGAGCCAACAATGTATGCAATAGGACTCTCTAATATAGAGTGAGAGCTACCAACTGTCAGTAGTGAGCTCCCTCTGTCAACATCATCCCTGGTGACTTCAAGCTACCTCCTCCACTCAGAGCTACGGCCCCTCCATGGTGTCCCCACAGACGATTCACTTTCAACAGTCGGACAGAGGGAGGTAGGGCATTTACGCATGCACATGGATACACACACATGCGCACACGACAGCTAGTCATGATAACACACTCCCCCGCTGCTTCTCCCTCCTGTGCCTTTGTGTGTGTGTGTGTGTGTGTTCCTTTGGGTTTATGATTGGCTGCTTGTTTATTCCTGACCAGCGTGCTGATTGCCCCCCTCCATGCCTGTCTGTTTGTCTTATGGACAGGCCCTGGCAACTGTCAGTCACGGAGCCTAGCAACAGAATTATAGGCCACTGTTCTTTTCACAGTGGCTAATTGAAAGTGGCGCTCTTTGTTGCTTTTTCTATTCAACTCAGATTGCATGCTTATTCTCAGTTTACACTATGTTCAAGACAGATCCAAATATGGAAAAAACACATTCTAAGGAGGATAAGAAAAGGTCCTGCAACCTACCTGGAAAATGCTAGAGGCTAGAATGTTCCCTAATGGAACCAGCTACTGTTTTGGGAAAACGACATACATTTTACATCAGAATTCAGGGACGGCATTCTCTCAGCTGGAACTAAACCAGCCTTCTTTAAAGCTCATCAGAGCGAGAGAGATAACCCAACGACCAGGGGAAGCCTCTCTGACGGTCTCCTGTGGCACACAGCGATACACGCTTACAAACACCAGCGGGGACACACACACACACACACACAAATAGAAACAGTCGACACACACACACACACAAATAGAAACAGTCGACACACACACACGCATGAACGGGGTGAAAACACTAATTGAATGTGAAAGGAGGTGCAGTAAAGCGGGAACTGAAATGCATACGGTGTCTTTATATGGAGTCCAGACCCACATAGACCTACCCCTGCAGTTATTTTGGCCTCATTGTCATTTCACTTGAGCTTCAATACATATTAATAAAGCCCATTGGCTAAGAACAATGGTCATTGTAACTCAAATGGAGATTGAATCCATAAGAGAGGCGTATAATGCATTATCTGCTTGACCTACGTATACACGCCTACGGTTTCTATAGCAACCCGTCTGTAAACAGCCGATGGGAAGATCAAGAGTTTAAACGTGTCAGGAGACAAGGATATTGCCATAGATAACATCTCGAGACCACCCAGGTTTCCGGCGACTGACCCACCGTCTGACAGCCTTTCCTCTCAGGCTCTTCTCTCTGTCACCACCACCATCCTCTTCTTCTTAAAGCCGTCCTCCAGTCATTTCCTGAGCTCATAAACTCATCAAACTACTCATGCACAGACTAGTGCCCCCAACATGTTTTCAACACCCATTACACTCACTGAGATGTCAAGATGAAATAATTCAATGTGACATCCCGGGAATATAAAAAGGCATTTGACTTTGACCACAGACTTCCGCTGTATCATGAACGTGGCATATTATGCCCAACAGTTGGTGCCAGTCAAAAAGGTTCAAGCAACTTTGTTTGAACAGGAAAACTGACACTTGTATCTGAGATCTAAAAACTGTGTCTGACACAGACTCGCCAAGTCTTAAAAGGACCTCTGATTGGCCGGGCTCCAACTGTCCCTTCTGCACAGGATCTGATGGATACACTGTCTCTTGATTTACTCTCTGGAGACAAAGCTTGTCTAGGGAATTAGAGGAAAGCAAAAGGCCATATATTAACCAATGAGAAATCTCATCCTGAAGTTCTAATGCCGGAAAATAGAACACATGCCGGATTCTGTGCACTGAATTTGCTGTTTCATATTTGTAGGTCTCACTCAGCAATACATTGCATCCACTAAGACTCATTAAGCATTAAGGTTTTTGATCAAGAAATCTTTCTTGTTAAAACTTCCTCTGGTCCAAAGCTCGACTTAGTCAGGACCACTGGCTCAAACTGCTTTTAATTGCGATCAATGTTAGGTTAGTGGCATTTTTCCCCCAGGGATGTCCCAAAAATAACCCATGGGTAGCCAAAATGTTCCTGCACGGTCTGTGATGGAATTTGGCTCTCACTGTTGTCATGGTGATAGAAAAGAGAGGTGGGAGGAGGTTGTTCACTATAGCAACTTATCAAATTATTTTTGCCACTGCTTAAAATGTTCCCTGTGTTCATGCAAAGTGGAACTATGCAGACATATCACACAGTCATGGAAATGCACACACGCATACACATACAAACACTAGCTAGTGGATAGCCTGTTCTGCTCACCCAAGAAATCAGTGGAGAAGAGGGTATAGTCTTAACATCTTGACCATCCAAATAAACCCCGAAAATCTGCAGTTATAATTTGGCGTGTGAATTCACATCACACGCCGAACAAACCTGCACAGAGAATTGTTGGACACAAACAAACACACACCTACACACATGTCCCTGCACACAGCAACAGCTGATCAGAAACCCTTTAGGCCATAGATCTGACAGAACTCGTTGTAGGAAGCATTACAGCCTGCTGTGTGTGTTTTCATGAATCTCCCCAACTCCCCTGTGTCTTTGACGGGGGTTGAAGAGTGAGTGTCGCCCTAGGTGCCGACATTACACACTGCCTCGAAGGTAGGCCTACCTCCAGCTCCTGAAACAAACAGTTCCCAATCTAGGAGACAGCCATGCAACCCTGATGAACGCCTTCCTGTCGCATACCAGGGCTATCTAAACTCCCAGTCAGCTAAGTGAGTTACTACCTTAAAGCCCATTTAAAGGGTGTTCAGAGGGACTCAAAGACTCGTGAATAATACGCGTCCACAGCAAATAATACGCATGAAAACACATAGACATATGCACAGAAGAACATTACGGCACACCGCGTTGTAACAGTAAGTCTGCCAAAGCGTCAGATTATGCCGTATTCACACAGCTGATCCGCAGGAATCCTGTGAAGTTCTAATTCTGTCACAAGGCAGAACAGAAGATGCCATATCTGGCTTGCTGTGTCTAATAATGCGCACGTCTCCACTGTGCCATTCCATTTGAACAACTTCCCCTACAGACGTGCATGAAAGAAGAAACCGCGGGTCTAATTAATGACGGAGGCAGGTTTGAAGGCTCCGTGAAGAAGTCAGCCCCAAATCATTACATTGCTTCCCTCGTTTTTGACAGGGGCCAGTTGCGTATGCAGCTCAGAAAAGCCCATCAACAAGAGAAGGATTAGGGTGGAAAGAGCGGAACACAATGCAAGAAGGAAATGAAGGGGACAACACCACCTACGAAGGGTATCCCTGAAGGGCATCCCAATCACATTGCTATTCATGGGATGATCAGCGCTGTCAAGTGTATGCAAAGTTGCTGTTCCACCTAACACAAAGCCTCAGGGCTAAGGGTGTTTACTTTGGACAATAACCACCTCGGATCACCTTCATGGTGGCAGTCAGCTGGTCCCCTCTCCCTGTCTCTCCTATCTGGAGTTGTGAACGGGGATTCAGCGCTGACTGACGTAGTCGATGGCTGAATGAGGGTAAGAACTGCCTTATCAAACTTGACAGTTATCTTCTTGGCCCATCATCTTACAAACACACACACACACACAGTCCAACATACACACACTAGCTAGTGGCCACCCCGCTATGCCGTAGAATTCAAGAGCCTATTTTTAGTATGTAAAGACTTCATTATCCAAAGACACCCTGTAAATTAGCAGTTGTTACTTTGGCAGAGGGAGCGGCAACTGCTGTGAATAAACACACACCCACAAGCCTGCGCGCACACACACAAACGGTACTAAGTACACACACACACACACACACACACACACACACACACACACACACACACACACACACACACACACAAACACACACACGCACACCTATTCGAAACAAACCCCCAATTGTTGCATTTATACACAAACAGTGCAGTGACAAAGGGCTCCCAGACTGTGCTAGTGTGGCTCAGTGTAGTGACAAGCGGGCCACGTACCAGCCATGTTGGAGAACGCTCACACCGCAACAACATCCTACAGAACCAGCCCATCCTGTCGCGGCAGCTGAAAACATAAGTATGACCTTTCATAGGGGGCCCCCTCTCTCTATAGGCTATTGCTTCCCCGCATGCCTATCCCGACTACCTGCTCCGCCCTGAGAATCATTTCCACCGAGTCAGCGCAGCGGACCCACTCCGCAGCCAAGTGAGGTCCAAAGCAAGCGCTGTCTAAAAGTAGATCACACCGAGTAAAACAAAAGCGCCCGGCTCTGCTCAAACTTCAACAGCTGTATCCTTCATGGGCCATACCCTGGAGACAACAGACCCCCGCTCCCTAGAGTGCATTGCCCTGCTTTCCTATACTGGCAGTGGATGTACACACACGTGTGCACGTGTTTGTCTGCGTGACACTCTCCAGCAGCACCCATGGCTGATCAGGACACCTCAGGGCGCATATCAACAACAGGACCGGGGAGGACACGTCCATCCTCCACCCTCATTCGATTACTCCAGGCACTCGCCATGCCCCGAGTCTTTCATGTAAGACCTTCACTGTCATTCAATTACACCAGGTACTAGCCATGCCCTGGGTCTCTCATGTGAAACCTCCCACCTCTCTCGACCTTCCTCCCCTTCCCCACTGCTACTTCAAACACCCTCAACCGAGGGCCCTTGGACCTAATTTGGCGTTAATGACAGCAGGGCCATTACTGGTGTTACGTGGGCCTGGTCACAAATCATCTCCCGGCTCTGCCTGCCTTTCTGCCTCTGCCTCCATTATTACAGCTGGTCTATAAATAAGCAGCTCGGCAAACAGAGCCCTTAATAATAACTAGCTGGTAACGCGGAAACGCCGAGAGGCAGGGAGGAGGTGGGAGGAAAGGGAGGCAGGAGGAGAGATGGATCGAAACAGAGCGGCGGGACAGAGGGAGGGGAGAATGGAGATGAGGGAGGTAACGTAGGTGGGGGGAGGCAGTCAAGCTGGCAGGTAGGAGTAGCAGGAGGTGGAAGGCTGACGGCAGCCAGGGAATCAGAGGGCTGAGGAATAACAATCAGCAAAGAGAAAGAGAGAGGGAGAGAGCGAAGAGGGAGAGAGAGAGACCAGATAGGGACATCCAGGGCACCAGAAAGGGACATCCAGGGGACCAGACAGAGGGACATCCAGGGGACCAGACAGAGGGACATCCAGGGCACCAGACAGAGGGACATCCAGGGGACCAGATAGGGACATCCAGGGGACCAGACAGAGGGACATCCAGACATCCAGGGGACCAGACAGAGGGACATCCAGGGAACCAGACAGGGGGACATCCAGGGGACCAGACAGAGGGACATCCAGGGTTCCAGACAGAGGGCCACAGCTCTGTCGGGCTGGCATTAACACCTGGGTGACTGAGGAGCGTGCGTCACAGCTGCCGTGTCACTGGCCTGGAAATGATCTGACCTTTAACTCGGGGCCGGAGTGACATTTATAGGTTACATGGAGTCATAGAGTACATAAAGGCAGCGCGCTAGCAAGGGCAGTTGTGACGACATGCCCTGAAAGCAAACGGTCTTCAGGACTCTTACTCTCGAGCTTGTTTGTTCAGTTCCACTTCAGCACAGCGTGTGTGTCCTCTGAGCAACCCTTTATCACAGGAAGGAAAAGAGAGGTTACACAGCAGCGGAGTACTTTACTTTTCTCTTTACACTCTCTCTCTCTCTGTCAGTGGTGTTAAAATGGCAGAAGCTTAACCCTTGGTGTACAGGAATAAAGCGGTAGGGCACTGCCTTGGCCTCAACTCTGCCCTTACCAAAAAGGATGAAGAGAGACGGGCAGAAACAGATCCCAGGGTGGAAGCTCTCTCTCTCTCTCTCTCTCTCTCTCTCTCTCTCTCTCTCTCTCTCTCTCTCTCTCTCTCTCTCTCTCTCTCTCTCTCTCTCTCTCTCTCTCTCTCTCTCTCTCTCTCTCTCTCTCTCTCTCTCTCTCTCTCTCTCTCTCTCTCTCTCTCTCTCTCTCTCTCTCTCTCTCTCTCTCTCTCTCTCTCTCTCTCTCTCTCTCTCTCTCACCCACCCATGTCACCCCCATCCAACAGTCCTTTGAGTGAGACGTCAGGGCAGGACATTGATGCGATGAGGCAGGACACCCAGGAGGGTGACCACCCAGGAACATGTCCAACCAGTGTCAAATTCCCAACACAAAATGGGATTCATTGCTTTGAAGTCAGCAGCACCATCCAGGCTTTGTCTTATGCCTGTGTGGAATAACTTCAAATAGGACTGGTTTGTTGGATGTGAGGCATGTCACCTTTCATCTAGCCGTGCTGGTTGCCGCGTTAGGTAGACTTAACTATTGCACGCCTATTCCCAGTTGCTATGACAATAGCACCTGCACGGCCCTATAAAGCTTGGATTAATGTGTCATTTTACCATTTGCATAAAGACTTCCTATATGCAGTGTGAAGTGAGCTATTGCTCCCATTAACAGAGCCGTGTTATGAGTGAACTGTTTGGTTATTGGTAGGCTGGGGGACCATGCTGCTTCACTCCCGTCAGGGCTGGGCTCAGACAGGAGCTGAGAGCCTTCCCCACCCAGTGGGGCATCGCAGAGAGAGAGGAGTCCAAACCTCCTGGGTGGTTGGTGCTCAGACACAGAAGCACTCTTCCATAATGGACATGTGGAGATGAATGTACCACACGCACTGCCTTGGCTTAAATGCCTTGAGACCTATATTATGATATACAGTATTTGCATGTAAAGGTCCTAAGGATAATCAATGTTTGACTGTAAAACTCCTTTCGCACCTCCCTTTAGTGGCGAACAAATTTTCTACATTTTTTAAACAAATGTATACATTCATTATCATGAAAGTATTATTATTTCACATATTTGTAGAACATTTAAGACATATGTAATTAAGTAAAAGTTAAAATGGTCAGGCGTGTACAATAGAAATTGGCATTGACACAGGAGACCAATATACAGTAAATAGACAAAAATAGACAAAAAACAAAAATAGATAAAAAACAATCAGGAATAGCTTGAATTTACCCAACCATGAAATGCTTCCATCGCCTAAGGCTATACAAAAGGAGAGATTTGAATAGCTAGTATTAATGCAGAGTGAACATCAAAAAGGGGAGCTTGGAGAGCAGAGTCTTTATCAAACACAAATGTAGCCAAGTGACTACATCTCATTGATTTGCATGTAGCAGGTGACCCGTCTCCCTGTCAATGTAGCTTAACAGTAAGTGACAGGTTGTAACGCTAGGACAGACGAGTTTCTACATCGCAATTCTGTGCACATTGTTATTTACCACCTAAAACTGACTATGAATCTGGGCTTCGGTTCCATCTTGTGTGTGTGTGTATTTGTGTGTGTGTGTGGGCGGGGGAGGGGGGGGGGGGGACAGGAGAAAACAAAGAGAAGGTGAGTGGGTGCATGACTGGAGGCACCACATATCGATGCCTTTGTTGGTATACGGTGTGCATTTCCTGAAAGATCACCCAATGCTCTCTCCATCTCCCACGACCCTTTATTTCTCTTTTCCTGTCCCTCTCTCACTCCCTTTCTGATAAGGAAAACAACCTGTTGTTTCCATGCTGCAGACAGATAGGCAGACAATCAGGCTCTCCGCTCCTCTTACATGACACAAAGACTAGCACGTTTCATGAGATTAAGTCGAATTAGGGGATGGTGGAGCTGTAAGGACACGCATCTAAACATGGCCTTGCTGATTCAACAACACCTACTCTAATTGCAATTGATTCAGCCCTGCGCTGATTAGAAGAGAGGAGTGACGTCTGGGGATTGGGCCACTCCAATAAAGCTCTCTGTAAATCAGCTGCTGTGCTGATCCAAAAACTGTGGATAAACTGACCCTGGCGCTGTGTTGTTGTTGTGTCACCTGAATCGCTTTGCAAATGTTTAATTCCCCACGTTATGATACTGCTTTACCTCATACTTCCACTGCCTTACACCACAAACACACACACACACACCACCAAGAGATTATGTGGAGAGTGGACAATGCTCGGTCAGTTTGAGCGACAAATAGAATTTACCATTGCATCCCAGCCAGGGATGTTGGCATTGGACAGGCACCTGCCTATAAGACACAGATCACTCCTCTGGACCCACAGAAACTCACAAACCAAGGCACGCACGCACTCACACACAGACAATCCCCCACAAGAAATAAACAGCAATTTTTCTGTTAACCCACATTTTTCCTATATGTGAGGATTCAGACGGAATCGAAGCGGTATCACCTGAATCAGGATGGGATTGCCATGTCCAGCCGGAGAAGTGTTTACCTGAGGTAGCGCAGTGGTTCCATGGTCTCGGCCTCCTGTTCGTTGGAGCTGTGGTTCATCTTGTCAGTCTGTCCTGAGAAGGAGTCAAAACGCGAGGAGAGCAACGAGCTGCTTCACGGGAATACACTCTCTTTATCGCTCTCTCTTCCTCTGGTTGAGAATCTCCACTTGTCTCTCGTTCACTGGCTGTCTCTCCCACTCAAAACCTTGTCCTCTCTCTCTCTCTCTCTCTCTCTCTCTATGGCACTGGCTCCTTCTCTGATTTAACCAGCTGGTTGTTCGTATCAGCACCCCTCACCGGCAGTGGCAGCCAATAAAGAGCCAGGGAGACACGGGGCGAGCCAAACGATTGGCTTAGGCTTCTGGAATCGTAGTTGCTCCGTCAGGCAGGGTGTGCACCCCCCAACACACACACACAGACACACACACACAGCTTTCTCTCCCCCTCTGTGGCTAAAGAGCCAGTGCTAGAGAAACTGGAGCATGCAGGGGAGTGAACACAGCACATCAAATAATCGCACTAGCAATGCCTTTTATCTACTGGGGAAAACAAGAAATGTAGGCATGACTGAATATTGCACAGTAATTGATAATTATTTTTTTTATCACTGAGCACTGTTTTTCTGCTAGGGTATTTGTGTTAAGTACAAAAATAAATCTCTCTCACTCTCTTTCCAACAAACCCAAACACCCACACTTAGGCATCAGAAAAATAATGCTGAAATAGAACAGCCAGAGTGAAGCTGCCAGCGAACGTGGCTATCTGGGTCGAGATAACAACCAATAGCTCTAATTCTTCAGTAAAGGTCTGTTACTGTACTCTCCGTCTGACTCTCTTTGTACTGTTTGTTCAACATTCCAGGAGGCCCACTGGATAAAGTGTGATTATCCAGCAGGGAGCCAGCGTATTGCTGGTTGACCAATTGCAACAACAACACACAATGTGTGACAGAAATACAATTTTGCATTATGGAAACATCATATTGTAAAGTTAAAATGGGGAGATGACGGTGAAATAAATGTCCATTATATGTTTGGTGATGTAAATAACATTCTACCCCTAAAATATCACAAGGTAAATGCATGTTTTTTGGCACAGGACATTTTGATTCCATTGTGCCACCTTGAGGTCGTGTAAAGTAATTGAAATTAAATGTAGTTCTGGACAACCAACAGAAAAATTGCGCCTATCATTTCTCTAAAGCAGGGCCTTTAAATACAGTGTTTTGCAAGAGCCATGTGGGTGTTTTTTTTTAAATGAACTTAAATGTAAGGAATGTTAGAAGGACCATTTAAGATTCCCTTAACAAGCTTTTCTGCAGACATTTATAAACATTTATTATTGCAATTTACCTTGGATCAATCAAATTAATTCCATTCCATCTTGGGGCGAGTGACCTGTGGGAGTGACGACGGTATTCGTTACCCTGGTGATGGTATGAGGTCATAATATATAGTATGTTTTAACATCTTCGTGTCTCTGCATTAACTCATTCCAGACACTTCAGATCCCACTTCAAATTGGTCAAGGACGTTTTGCCAACAGGGAACAGCTGGTAAGCCCCCTTAAGTGCTTATGGTCCAGACAAATTTTGAAGTGCAGTAGGCTACTCGAACAACATTTTCCAAAAATGTATACAGAGAAAGTTCTGCGTGGGATGGGATACAAGGTTGGTGTGACAATTGGCGAGGGAAGTTACTCCAAAGTCAAATTGGCCATCTCTCAGAAACACAACTCACAGGTTGCTATCAAAATTGTGGACCGCAAGAAGGCACCTCACGACTTCGTCAACAAATTTCTACCGCGGGAACTGACACTTCTGAGGGCAGTCAGACACGAACACATTGTGCATGTGCACGAATTTATTGAGGTTTGCAATGGACGGCTGTACATCGTTATGGAAGCAGCAGCAACAGACCTTCTGCAGAGGGTCCAAGAGGTCACCAGCATTCCTGTGGATGAATCCAGGATCATGTTCACCCAAATGATTAGCGCAGTAAACTACCTCCATCAAAACAATATAGTTCACCGCGACCTCAAGTGTGAGAATGTGCTACTGACAGCGGATAACCGGGTAAAAATTACGGACTTCGGATTCGGGAGGTTCTCCGTGGGGTATCCTGAACTCAGCAACACATACTGTGGCTCTGCGGCTTATGCCCCACCTGAGGTTCTTCTTGGAGTCCCATATGACGCTAAGAAATACGATGTTTGGAGTTTGGGAGTCATCTTGTATGTCATGGTCACCGGATGCATGCCTTATGATGATACCAACGTTGGCAAACTGCCGCGCATTCAGCGCAAGGCCTTGGTTTACCCAGAAGATGCACAAGTGGAGGCGCCGATTCGGGATTTCATATCCTTCCTGCTGCAATTCAGCCCTCCATCCAGACCGACCATAAAACAGGCGTCAGAGCACCCTTGGATGCAACCAACAATTGACAGCAACACCTAAACTAAATAAAATGTACCTAAACGGGTATTACTACCCACTTGTTTCTGGCTGTTTTATGTGGTGTGGATAATAAATGGGATAGGGTTTTTTTTCTTTATAATTGTGCCAAAACGTGAGAGTTGTATACAGTAGGAATGGTTTAGGTTTTCACAAAAGTGATGTCATGGACATAGCACAACAGGTGGAATCTGATAGTAAACTCAGCAACTCACTCCCAGAAACGACAGACCACACCCCATGGTAACAATACAAATATTTCAGCCTAAATCAACAGAGCAGAGTTCAGTCAGTGCACAATTTGCCTATATAGGCTACAATTCTAAATCTGCTATTTTATGAGGATCATGTCGGCCATACACAGCAATAAGTCGCTAACATTTAACCAAAAACAAGCACAAAAAGCAAACCAAAGGGAGAGGGCGACATGTGACCAAAGTGTCAGAGCGATCGAGAAGGAGAAAATCTCCACGCTGGAGAAGTTTGACCGGGCAACGGATTCATACCTCTCCGAATTGGCACGATACAACGCTGTACTAGTAAAACAAAAGGAAAAAGCCAAAGAAACGGGAGACGGTGAAGTTAAAAAAAGAGATGACCAGAAATCGGCCTACTTATCGCGTAGGAGGTGGTCGACACATTTCTGAACTTGAAAACGGCACCATTACGCACGTGAAAATGGTTTTACGTATAATGCAGTCTATTCTGGTCACTGTATAGGAACAATTATAAATTGTCTTTTTCTAATATTATTGAGTTGTGATGCGTGTGTAGCACATCAACATGTAGAATATCTGATCCATCTCCTACTGCGCTGGGACTTTAATGGATTTCTAAAACAAACATGTTATCAATACTTGCGAATAATTGTTAAAATTAACAATTCAATATTTATTTTTTGTTATTTAAGCTGGTTGTGAATAAATGTCAACTAAAGAAAGATGCCATCGCCTGCCATGAATTTTGTGAGTAACAATATAAGTCAACGAATGTTGGTTGCTCAAGTCCATGAACACAGACAAGGTAACAATGTATTTTGCGTCAATTACATAACAAGAGGTTCTCAAGCTGAAGTGGTGACTATTTTCGAAAGACCGAACTGCCACAACACGAAAAAGCGAAAGCTGACGTTTCAAATGGTGATGTGTCGTGTATGAAGCCTATCAAACGAAACATAACCAGGGGGAGGAAAAGGAAAGGGATTAAAATGTGTTTTATTATTACTTGATAGAGCAGGGAAAATCCAAAACAAGTAGGAACATTTTGTTGTCTCTTTCTATTCATGGGGCTGCATTACTCTCCAAAGAAAACGGAATGGTATTTAGTTGTCAAAAAGCAGCAGCAGGCAGTAGTCTGGACAGTTCAGGGCCGCATGAAACAGGACAAAATATGTTACAACCTCCTAATATAATTATATATCATAGAACCGGTAAGATCCATCTCGGCTTAATGCGTGCAATTTACACTAGCAAGGATCAATATTTTGCATTATCCTGTGACCAAAATGTATGGCGATAACACTCGGGAACTAGGAAAGATAAGACAGATGTCTAAATGACACCCTATCATCTAATTGGCCCCTTCTGCCATAGAGCACTAATGTTGCAATACTCTAGTCTAAAATAAAACCCTATTTGACTTCAAAGGTATTTTTTTCTTCGTGATGTCTAGTTGGTATATGACATCACCGATGCACCATGACATCAGAAAAGCGAAGCAATAAAAAACAAAAAACAAAATGTTCTAAAAATGCACATAACTCAATCATGGGTGAGGATCAGCCATAGAAGCAGAATCAGTCGAAGGGACAAAACATTTTCAACCAACCAGAAGGTGGCCACAGGAGGTGCCCTAAAGCAAATGTCAGGGGTAAGTCTCCAAGTGTCAATGCTCCTTCTACCAATTCTAGCTCTATATGATTGATAAGACAAATACAAAGGGATTGTTATGGATGAGAGCTGAATTGTTGTGAGATTGCACGACTGTGAATCATACTCTTAAACTAACACTCTGGTTGTATAAGGACAGGCTCTGGAATATCACACATATGCTGCTATCCAAACTTATCAAAAGAAAGAATATTAAAGACAGTTTTTTTGTTGTTGTTGATTAAACAGGATGGAAATATGTGGGGTCTATACAAGAAACGGAGTGACAACTCAATTCAAAAGCATTGTAGATATTTTTCTCATTACTGATAACTTCCACTACCACCAGGCCATTTAAACGTTGTGTCGGCAAGGTCCCCTGAAGTGTGACGCATTTTAGGTCAAACTAGCTAATCGGACCCCTGCCAAAATGAACATGTCCTGTCCTATTTCTTCAAGGTAGCTTTGTATCAATGGTGCTTAGCAATCGCACATGTAGCACTTCTCAGCACTAGCTTATCCTGTGCTGCTGTGAGCTTATCAAAATAAATCAACAGCTGGCAAATTAACCATCCTAACAACTTAGCCACTTCTGGGACCAGACACAACTAATAAAAAACCTTAATTTAAAATAAACAAAAGAAAAATATATATTTTACTAGAGGGTATGGAATAACTACATTCTGAAAGCTGTCCAGACTGTTATTTTTAAGATCAATTAACTGAAACTACTGGAAACACAGGGGAAAAATATACTTAATTGTAGACCATTCACACTTGAGCATGAGCAAACATCTTAACTGAAGTGACCCTTTAAATATACCCAGAGACAGAGTTTGCAACAGAGGAAAATTGATGCACCACAACCTAGGACTAAAAGCAAAATAATGTTGAAGATAATGACAGTCTTTACCGCTCCTCATAGCACATATTCATCTGAAAAAAAAGTCCACTATTATTGTATTTGGTCAAAAGGGTTCATTGTGGGAGTTTTCCAGAGAAACAGAATTCAAATATTGAAGTAAAAAGGAATTGCTGAATTTAGTCACAGCCAATGCTAAAGCAACAAGATTCTACAGGGCAAAACCGTTTAAAATGTCTAAACCAAATAAACAAAATTGTTGGATGGTTCATGCTAGATTGAAATTAGCTAGCCAAGCACTTACAGCCTGTTGTAATTGCCCTATACATTACCACATTTATTAATAATCCAGTACACTTAATGATAATGATAAAGAAACCCCCGAACCATGTTTTTCAATTTGTCTGGTCTTCTTGAATACACTCAGGGTAAGGATCCATCAGACTATGATATAGAATAGTGGACTTCTCTTTCACCATCTAGAGGGTTTAGAAAAAAGAGACCTTCAAGTAGAAGGATCTATTTGGGCACCACTAGTTCTTTGGAAGGTTTTAACTTATTCAAGAAGAATAGCCCTCCCAAAATATGTTCCAAGTATACATTAGTCTTTAAACCTTAATCTTTTTTCTTATTAGAAAAAAACAACTAAGAAATTCTTTAAAACTAAAACATGGAAACCAGCAGATGTAGAACCACCTCAACAGTAACATGACCCTTTAAGTATGAGCCCCGACAAAGGACACTTCCAAAATATTAGGGAGCACAAAAGCTCACAGTATATGACTTACAGAAGAAGAAAAAAATCCTAACATTCAGGCATACAAAAATCACCCGACTCACAACGCCTTCTCTGTTATACGCACTACTGGATAAAGACAAGAGGCAGTTTGAGTGCGGACAGAGAATGATCTTTTTTTTTCCTTTTCTTTTTTTTTTTTATTTACTATTTTCTTTTTGTTTACGGTCTTTTTCATAAATTCATTTTTTTGCAAAGCTGAAGCAGTTTTTAGTAATTTTGTGGATGATGCGCTGTGCTCAGCCACAATCCCTGCCATGAGGTTGTAGTCCTGCCGTCCGCAAACGGGAAGGCGGAAGTCTGAAGACCGGGTGAGGCCATCGGCGCCTCTCACCGCTTCAGAGTGCGGCCACTCTAAACCAGAGACACACTGGCTCGTGAGTCTGGGTGCAAATGACGAGTCAAGCTCGGAGTGGGCAAACTGTGAGGCAGGAAGGGGGCCACGAGGACAGCTTGAGAGACTCGAGCGCCAAGTCACGCCCCTGCTGCCACGAGCCTTGGGACGTGGTACGTGTATCCCCAAATCCCGGCATGGACAAGGGAGGGGCGGAGAGTGTGGTTTCATTTGACATTGGTCAACAGCAGATCCTCCTGGGCTGTGTGTCTGACAGGAGGAGTTGGCTGAAGCAATGAAAATGACTTATTACGATGAACCCTGCAAGGACTGTGAGTGTGTGTGGATGGGGCGGGGGGTGTGTGTGTGTGTGTGTGTGTGTGTGTGTGTGTGGGGGGGGGGACAGGGCTGAACTATTTCCATGTGTTGGCGGTCTGGGAGATGGGCCGGGAGGGGATCATGTCCAGGAGGTACTCGCGCTGGCGGGCGTCGGCGGCTGAGGTGCTCTTGTGGACAGACAGGCTGGGGTTCACGTAGGCCATGGTCACACCTGCAGGGCACACAAGAACTGCAGGGGTCAACACACAGCGCCTCAGTAACACACCTTTCCACACATACACTTGTCGCGGCCGGAACAATTCCACAGCCAGCACACAAACACGACCCACCACCGAGTGAAGAAGGAATAGGGAGGGTCATAGGAGAAGTGGGACTGGGAAGCTGCAGGAGCCTACAGGAGAAACCAGCAGAGACAGACATCCTCTGACATGTCACCTTCCACCGCACAAGAAGGACAGGAGACCAGAAAGCACTCGCGGGAAGAGGAAAGAAACGGATACAGAGAAGGAAAGAAAGGCAAAGAAAAGGGGGCGGGAACAGTAACAAGTAACATGTCCCCATACTGAACAGAAGGTCTCCAGGAGGCGGAGGCAGAGAGGGGCAGAGGGACGGCCAAAGAGAGGGCAGATGAGGAGAGGCTGTGGTTCTAGCCGGGGCTGGGTGAGCCTGGGGGCCGGCCTGGTGGCGGGTGCTCTACCTGGGTTCCCGCCGGTCTGCTTCCTCCAGGCAGCGGCGTTGGTCTGGTTACTGCTGCTGCCGCCGCCACCGCTGCTGCCCTTCGAGCCCTGCTGGGCGGGCCGCGCGCCGTGCTTACCTGGCCTGTTGACCAGCGCCGCCGCTGCCACCGCGTTCTGCAGCTGCTGGGAGGACGAGGAGAAGGAGTGGCTGACCCCGCGAGAGCCCATCGCTGACTGCACGCTACGCGACAGCTGGCCGGGACTCTGAGGGGAAGAATTTATGATTCCATTATGAAACTGGATTGGAGACGTTACAACGGCATACAAAATGGGCAGCGCAAGAAAAAGGCCAGCGAAAATGCTGTTGGACAAAGAGCTGAGTGTTTGGGATGGCCGACCTGCTTGATGGAGGAGTGATGGCGGGCCACGGGCGTTCCTCTGTGCTGCTGCTGCTGCTGGTGGTGTTGCTGCATGGCGGCTCGCACCTGCTTGTACTGCTGCGACACCAGCACGTGCTGCTCCGCCTTGCCCAGCAACGGAGACGAGGAGGAGGTGGTTTTGGCGGCGGCGGCGTTCTGCTGGAGGAGGCGCTGCTCCATCTCCTGCTCCTGCTGCAGGGCCTTGACGAAGGCCGCCTTCAGCCGGCCCGTGTGCTCCGTCTTCAGGGTCTTCTTCAGGCTGGAGGACATGCACTGGTCGCACAGCGTGGGGCCCGCCTTGTCCTGCCGCCAGCGCGCCGTGAAGTCCGTCTTGCACTGGCCGCAGGTCAGGGGCTCCTTGGGGCTGGAGCCGGCCATGGCGGCGGCGGCGGGGCCCAGCTTACCTGCAGGGGGCGACGGGGGAAACAGAGAGAGAACGCGGTCAACTCCCGGCCATCTACCCGGACTGGAGCCGCAGAAGGGAAAGAGGGCCTGAGGAGAACCAGGGAGAGACCCACCCCGGCCCAGCGAGTCCAGCAGGTTCTGCACCACCTCCTCCAGCCCCACCAGGTAGATGAACTCGTTGTTGGCGGCCGAGGGCAGGAAGGTGAGCTCGGGGGCCGGCGGCTTGGGTGGGGGGATCTCCAGCAGGGTCTTCTCCAGCTGCTTCCTCAGGGCCAGCTTGGCGGCCGCCTGGCGGCTGGCCGGGGACTCGCTGGCGGTGGAGGACATGGAGGAGCCCTTCAGGTTGGTCGGGGAAGACTGCGTGAGAAAACAGACAACTGGTTTATTAGGCTGCCAAGCTGACTAACTGCGCCATCGGGATTAGTGCAGATATTTGGACAAGGATGTCCCACCTATAAATACCACTGGGCGGCATTCCTGTACATATGCCCTGTTTGTGGATTAGTCCTATTATTTAGTAGTTGTAGTGTGTTATCTAGGGTAGTGGTTCTTAAACGTTTTGGGTTCAGGGCACCCTACACCAATTTTGTTCATCCACGGCACCCCTAAATTACATTCTTGCTTTTCACTCTCAGCACCTTATATTTATGCCATCTTTCACTATAAGTTTAGCCTTACAGTATGATAGGCCCTACCTACTATAACAATTGTATCATTATCATAATATATTATAAATATATATTTTTTTTTATTTTCAATTCTGTAAATCAGATATATTCAGTTTAATTCAAGAAATCAGGCTACATATTCCATACAACATATTTACAACATGTTTTCACATTTCCTCAAATGTGCTGGTTGGTCTCTGAGGCCCCCTAGTGGTGTGATGTGTTATCTGGGGATCTACAAGCTGTAGTTTTACCTGGGGGATATACCAGATGTAGTGTTACCTGGAGGCTATACCAGATGTAGTGTTACCTGGAGGATATACCAGATGTAGTGTTACCTGGAGGATATACCAGTGTAGTGTGTTACCTGGGTGGTATACCAGTTGTAGTGTGTTACCTGGAGGATATAACAGCTGTAGTGTTACCTAGGGGATATACCAGCTGTAGTGTTACCTGGGGGATATTGACCATGACGTTAGTGTTAGCCACGTTGGCCACGCGGATGAGGCCCTGCTGGATGATCCTCTGGCCCTGAACCTGGACGTTGGGGGCAGAGGCCCTGGGGGCCAGTAGCAGAGGAGGGGGACCCGACCCAGAGTGCTGCTGCTGCTGCTGCCGCAAACTCTGGATCTGCTGGGGAGACACGGCGATGGGCTGCTGCTGTCGTCGTCATCACACACACACACACACACACACACACACACACACACACACACACACACACACACACACACACACACACACACACACAAGGATGGGGAGGGATTGAGAGAAGGACAGGACAGGGTAGAGACAGAAAATATTACATCAGTCGAGAAACAGATGATCAGACAGCGAACAGAGAAGGGGAGACGGGACGAAACTAAAGGACAACCACCACTTAGAAACCAGCAGGGAGGAGTGGGAAGACTCGCCCCCGTTCAAACCGTCTATGAAACAGGAACCTTTTCTTCTTTCCCTAAAAACCTTTCCCATTTAGATCATGGCAGCCATTGTACATGCTAGGATAAGGAAGACAGCAGAGGGAGGGGCCACGGTACAGCATGGGGGCGGAGCTCACCTGCGCCCCTCGGACAAGGGGGGGCATGACGATCTGGGAGTTCTGCTTGGACGGGACGTGCTGCCCGCCGCGCACCAACGGAGGGGGGATGACAGCGCCAGAGCTCCTGCCAGACACCTGCCCCGCAACAAGAACCCCCCCACAACATTGAAACACAGCCTTCGGGTAGGACCACGTCGACACTGTAAATCTGATCTGGGTGCAGCTAGCCATACGATAGCGGGCTCAGTGTGTGGACTGTCCACAATCTCCCTGCTGATGTTGTTCTGCTGGTCTGGCAACAGAGCCGTGTTGGTTACAGGGGTGCCGCGGCTAAAGAACAGGCTGCCCAGTCTGCTAAGCCCAGGGCTTAGGGGGGGAGGGGGGTTTACCTGGAGGGGTCCTTTGCCCGAGGTGATGCTGCCACGGACCAGGGGAGGAGGAGCAGTCACGGAGCCCGTCGACTGGACGACACAGGGACAGAAAGGGACGTAAAAAAATAGAGAGAGCACTGAGCTTGCGTGTGTGTGTGTGCGTGCGTGCGTGTGTGTGTGTGTGTGTGTGTGTGTGTGTGTGTGTGTGTGTGTGTGTCCGTCCGTACCTTCTGCACGGCAGGCGTGTCCTTCTGCACCTGGCTCTGCCGGAGCTTCTTGAGCAGCACCAGCTTGGCCTCCTGGAGCCTCAGCTCGCCCTTCAGCTGCTTGATGATCCGCTCGCGCTCCTCCGGGCTGCTCTTCTGCACGCGCCCAGGGACAAAGAACGAGGGGTTAGGCCGTCGTTATATCCCCCCCCCCCCCCCTGTCTTCCCGAGAGGCCGGGACTCACCATGAGTTTGTCCGTGTCGCTCCTCTTGAAGCAGTGGCCGTTGGTGAGGGGGCTGGACGGCTCGTTGTCCGACAGCACGATGACGTCGTCGGGGGAGGCGGGCTGCTTCTCTTTCTTGATGTCGCTGAGGAGGAAGGGGGACGAAACGTCAGCGCGACCCAAATTAAAGCCAAGTAGCAAAACAACAAGTTGCCATCTATGTCAGCAGAACCACAGTCTGTTTTGTATTCCCCCACTACGAGGCGATAGACCATCACTTTTGAAGTGACGCGACTTTCGCGGACAAACACACTGGCAGACTGGAGAGATCAAAAGGGCCGTCATGGCGGCAGGCAGGAGGAATGAGAGAGAGAGAGAGAGAGAGAGAGAGAGTGAGAGAGTTAGCTGTTGATGGTACACCGTGACCCGGCTGCTCCTCTGCTGTCTCCCGCTGCCTGGAGAGGACAAAGAGGGGCAGCGCTATGCACCGTTCCTAAAGGGCTGGAGGAGGGAGGGGTGGGGGAGGTGGACACAAGAGATTACAGCGGGGGTCCCTCTGGTGCCCAGTGGGGGTGGAGGAGCAAGCGTCCCAGGGCTGAGGGTGATAGGCGCCGGGCTGAGGTTAGTGGGTCAGGGGTGAGGTTCATGTGCCAGGTGGGTTGAAGTTACGTGGACGGTGACCCGAGTTTGTGAGTGTGCGTGTGCATGTACATCTAGAGCCTGGCAGTGCAGCCACCCCTCCTCCCAGCGGCTGACAGCAGAGTGACGGAGCCAGGCTGAGGCCCTATGGAGGCCGTGGAGAGGGGCTGGGGATGGGGGAGGGGCCCACATGGCCACGGGCCAAGCCATTGTGCTCTCCTTCAACCTTTCAATCACTTTGTCACTTTTTCACTCGCTGCCGGCCTCCCCTCCCCCCCACAGTAGCACTCGTACCAAACTCGCACACTCGATTTTTATAACCCTTACCTTCCTCGGACATCTGTGACTAGCTTTGTGTGTGTGTGTGTGCGTGCGTGCGTGCGTGTTGGACAGTGCTCTCTAAAAGCAGCCATGGCAGAGCCTCCAGACACAGAGCAGCACCACGGGTGGGCGCTACTTAACCTCCTGGCTTTAGTCTTGGATTAGTTACAGTCGACCCTCCAAAAACCCTACTTAGGCATATTAATGTTACGATATAATATTCATAAAGAACTGTACATTCAGACAACTGTCCCAGGGTAAACTGCATCAAGGGCAAATAGCCATTGAAAAATGGCTCTAGGGGGGTGGGTTTGGGTCAAGGACCTGAAGAGGCCCCCTGTATCTCTAATGGCCACACAGGGACGGGATGGCTGGAACAAGCTGCCGCCCAAGCGGCTGTTATGCAAGGCCCGAGTCTCCAAACCTCTGGTGCTGGCTCTCCATGCTCCACCCTTAACCCACACGCTGGAAAATGGAGGCTCGCCGCATTAGCAGGGCTAAAACTAGCATGGCAGTCAATCAACTGTTTTTAAAGAGGATTTCTACGGTTTACCACTCAAGGTTAGCGGAAATAAAAACACGAGAAAGAGCCAGATAAAGAAAAGAAAGGCCAAAGGTTACCAGGGCAAAAGGTGACCCGTGTCGGGTCATAAATCAGATCAAACAAATCCCTGCGCTCTCCTTTCTCTCTTTTTAGTTTGACGTCAGCGCCTGGCTCCTCAGCCACTATTACCTCCCCTGTGTATTAATCACCCTACCAAACAAATCACATGACACCAGGCATTTCCCTGTGCGGTCATGTGACACGCCCACAGGCCCGGCTGGCCCCTCCTTCCTCCAGCGGCTTCTTCCAATGTGGTAACCCTGGCAACGGCCGGCTGAAACCAGTTTGTGACACGTCGCCTTCATTTTGTGTGAAGTGGGAGGCAGAGTTCAGGTGGTGCAGGGGGCAGAAAATGGAGGCCAGGCCCTTGGGAGCCTCAAACTTCTCAGGAAGGGGGCAAGCCACTGAGCTTCACACATTGACTTCCTGTTATAGACCACTAGCTCTGAGAAGACCTAGAAAACGTCTAAAACAAATCCTGCCAACGCACTGGTGGGACCGCACGTTCACTTTCACAAGTTTCAGAACGCCACCTTGGCAAGAGAGAGCTGGTTTAAAGCTGATTCATCAGGAAATAGGAAACAGCGGCCTTGATGTGGGTGTTTCACCTTTTCAAACTTTGATGACTATTCAGCTTACTATGTGTGAGGATGTTATGTTCTGTATGGGCAATCTGCAATGGCTTTGTTTCAAACCAAGGGTTGAAACATGAGTCTGATTTGATACTGAAATAAAAAGTTTTTTCAGCTAAATTTGTGTTGTCCCGCTCTAAACGTCTTTCAAAATACGTGTTTTTCCGCAGAATATCTTGTTTTGTTTCCAATATTGTAAGTTTGACCGCAAACGGTTTAGTTGGGTTTAAAACAGCAGGTGTCCTCACCTCTTGGAGGTGCTCATGTCCACAGGCTGGTCCCCGGTCTGCACCTCCACCTTGATGGTGGCCTTCACCTCGCCGCCTTTCAGGAGGCTGGCTTCCTTGGCTGCCTGCTCCGCCTTGACAGCAGCCCCATCCCCATCGGCTGCGGCACCAACGCCCAGGTCCAAGGGGTCGTCGGCCAGGACCCCCGACTCAAGCTTCACCCTCTTGAGGTCGGTGTCCTCCGGGAGCTCCCCGGGGGACGCGTGGTCCTTCTCCAGAGCCCGCTTCTGGCTGCGCGTCTGACGCACCGCCTCCTCCGACATCGCCGCCCTCTGCCCGGCACAGATAAAAGGAGAGAGGGGGGGGGGGGGGATTAGGGATGTTAGTTTAACAGATACACAGAGCAGTCAGCCACACTGTCCAAGGTTGCTGCAGCGCACCATGCCACGGCTTCACAAACACACAGCAGTCAGCAGGGTTTGGCCCGAGTCTCTCTCCATGGCTCTCAGTCCCGACTGAGAAGAACCTGGAAATGAAGGAGCTCAACCCTTCGACAAGCTCTGCGCTCACTGGGTGTGGCTTCAGCTCAGTAGATATCTGACATATCACCATATTCATATCATAGAGCAGGGGACTGTGAACCTCTGGCCTGGCCCGCTCCCGCGGCCAGCGGCAGCCGGGACAACCCTGGCGTACACGCGCTTACACATGCCAGACAGGGGCAGACTTCCAACGGCCAACTCCGCACATCCGAACAGCCCTCGTTAGAATAACCGTGGTGGATAGCTGGTGAGACCCGTTTAGCAGGAACACCGCCCACAACTATTACACAGCAGGAAGACTTAGTGAACACACGCAACGCCCCGCGCCACAAATCCTCTCCGCTTCCGCTAACTTCCAGAAACAGGCACTTCTACCTCTACAGCGGGCACTTATGATTGCACGGCTAATAGTGTGACAGGGGTTGAGGTACAAGGACAGAAAAGAGGGCGGACCGGCTGTGTGGGTGTGTGTGTGTGTGTGTGTGTGGGAGTCCAAACCCTAATCCTATCATTTTTATACCATCACTTCTAACCATAATAAACAAATAGAGTTGCCTCATCAGCTAGAGTTCTGTGAAGGAAAAGAAACATCGCAGGTGTAACTGAACCGACTTCCCAACCTGACTGCACTTCTGCCTTCAGATTAAGGCAGAGACTCAAGGTCTGTTAGGCTCCACGGTGACATCACAGCTCCACATGACCCTTCCCAGGATTCCCTGGGAGACACAAAGCACGTCCCTGAAAACCAGTTTAAACCGGTCTGCCGGTGAGGGACGGCTAGAGCAGGTTTTAACCCCTGGAGAGGCCGGCTGGCAGAGGGAGGGAGGGGAAGGCTCCGGCCACCAGAGACAGCGAGGGAGGGAGGGAAGGGGGGGGGGGGGGGGGGGGGGGGGGGAGTAGTAGGGAGGAAGAGAAAGAGACGACGCGGCGGACATTCCAAAACACAAATCCGCCAGGGACCTGCATACAGAAAGAGGACATGGCCACCAGTCTTCATCGAAGGGGAGAAGACTCATCGCCACCAGTAAACAATATGAAAATCTACAGCAAAGGCTCTATGGCCACACATTAACACAGATGACTAGACGACAAATAGAAAAGCTCACTTTCTAAAAACCTCCTCAGCACTTGAGAACAGTAGACTATAGGTTTGTAATATCATCTGCTAATTACATATGTATTAACAGTAGGCTACTGTCTTGTCTAGACTAGCGGAAATAACAATGATGACACCGGTAAATACACTCCCCATTGAATTACTGCTTTGTATTTGCGGTTTGACCTAAACATATTTTCATAGTCCACTAGCTGGTCAACCATGATCCAGGAAGTGGAAGACATTCCCCTCAGCATTTCCAGGGTCTTAACGTGCTCTAAAGCAGAGCTAGAATGGAGCAGTACGCACCATAGAGTCCACATCCTCCATCTGTTGGTGTGGCACAGCGCTCCTTTAATCCAGCTAGGGGGGTGGGTTATCAGAAGCACTGGAAGGACCACCGTTACTCGAGCATGACCCTTTTCAGAAAGAAAACAAGCAAAAGAGAGACAACAGCAACATCAACATCAACATCTAGGTGGCAAGTGGGTGCACCCGGTCTCCCTTGCTGCTACTTACACAGCGAGGAGAGACACCGAGTGTGGCTCAAAGCAGCAGGACGGAGTTGCTCTGCATCACAACGAGCACAGATGTGTCCTGCTGTAACCATCCCTGAGCACAAAGGCAGTCTATGTACATGAGTGTGTGTGTGTGTGTGTGTGTGTGTGTGTGTGTCTCAGCATTATGTGTGACACAACTTACTCAATGACCATGTACGGCTAGTGAGTGTACTGCTTGTGTACGGTCAGAGCCACCAGGGTCCAAAATGGCGGCACTGCCTGGGGGATATGACATTATCAGTGTTGGCCTACATGAGAATCACAAGAGCCGGAGTTGCGGCCACGGTTCCTTACAGCTGGGCATAGCCACATAGGATATCTCCTAGGAGGCTGTTCTAGTTAGGAGCTCTGTGCGTATGTGTTTGTGTATGAGAGTGAGTGTCCGTGTGTCTCCAGGTGCCCGTCTAGGGTTGTCTCAAAGGGGATGAATGGCATCATGCAGATGACACAGAGCATTCAGAAAGCCCAACTACTTAGCAACCAAAGGGAAGAGATCAAACACAACGTGAGCGTGTGTGTGTGTGTGTGTGTGTGTGTGTGTGTGTGTGTGAAAACAAGAAGTAAACATGTTCATTGTCAACAGCGGCACCCCGCCGCGTCGCCCCCAGGCCCTCCCAGCAGCTCTCAGTTAGCCCCATCAGCTGGTCACCAGCTCAGAGGTATACATGGATAAGCCCCCTCTTCGCGCCGCTGTGGAATCAGATGCACGGCACAGCACACCCGTCAGAGATGAAAGCCACGTGAGCTGCCTGTGCGCAGGCTTAGCAGCCACGACCTGTCCCGGCCTCGCCGTTCAGACTGACACACGAGACGGTGCTGGATCTCAGAGGAGCACGGCGTCAGCGCGCCAGCCTGCCACAGGGAACCCACGCTGGGAGCCAGGCAGCTCGGAGGACAGGTGATGGCAGGAGCCAGGCAGGAATGGGCAGGCGGAAAAACATACGGCACTTGAAGACCATACAAGGAGAATATGGGGACGCCAGGAGCAAGGCTGTGTTCAGCAGAGCTCTGGGTGACAAGACTACAACAAAGGGTTTGAAAACAGGAACAGGCCTGGTAGGAAAACCACAAAGGTTTCCTACTTGCACTCAACCCAGTTTGAAACAAACAACGGCGGCATTAAAAAGGATTGAAGCAGAAGCCTGAGAGGCACACGCCGACCCTGGAGCCTACTAGGGCTGGTGGCTCAGTCAGTGGATGCAGCAGAGCTCCCAGCTCCTTGCCTTCTGCCATATGAGTGGCTGGGGCCGGGGAGTGGGGCTGCCACACGGGTGACGCACAGATAATGACAGAGGGTGTTGGCAGGAGGAGAGGGATCTGATTAGGGGGACGATGGCCGTCTCTCCGCTGCCTCTCGGTTTACCGGATGGCTGACCAGCAGACCTTCCCCTCCGCTCCTTTGCATAAGGCAGACTACACGGGAATCAGTCTGTCCCTTGTGCGTCCACAGACATGGGGCCCCATGACGAGAAAGGGGTTTGTGTTTTTATATATATATATATATATATATATATATATATACAGTCCCCTCCAAAAGTATTGGAACAGTAATGCCAATTCCTTTATTTTTGCTGTAGACTGAAAGCGTTTGGGTTTGACACCAAAAGATGAATATGAGACAAAAGATCAATATGTCAGCTTTTATTTCCAGGTATTTTCCTCTGGATCTGATAAACAACTTAGAAGATATCATTATTTGTAAAGGAACACCACATGTTTTGTTGAGCAAAAGTATTGGAACATGTGACTAACAGGTGTGTTTTGTTGCCCAGGTGTGTCTTATTACATTTATTATTCAAACAATAAATAACACTGAATGTCTAGGCTCAGTTTCAGATTCTGGTTTTGCCTGTGCAGACTGCAGTTATAGTAATCAACATGAAAAGCAGAGAACTGTCTATGGGTGAAAAGAAAGCAATTGTGAAGCTAAGAGAAGATGGGAAATCAATCAGAGCCATTGCACAGACACTAGCCATAGCCAGTACAACAATTTGGAATATCCTCAGGAAGAAAAAAACTACTGGTGTACTAAGTAACAGACATCGAACAGGACGACCAAGGAAAACAACAGCAGTTGACGACAGAAACATTGTCAGAGCTGTGAAGAAAGACCCTAAAACTACTGTTGGTGAGATCAACAACAACCTCCAGAGGGCAGGAGTGAAGGTTTCAGAATCCACTGTTCGCAGAAGACTTCATGGACAACAGTACAGAGGCTACACCAGAAGATGCAAGCCATTCATTAGCATAAAGAATAGGAAGGCCAGGCTGGATTTTGCCAAAAAGTACAGAGACGAGCCTCAAAAATTCTGGGAAAAAGTTTTATGGACTGATGAGACGAAGATTAACTTCTACCAGAGTGATGGAAAGGCTAAGGTTTGGAGAAAAAAAGGATCTGCTCATGACCCCCAAAACACAAGCTCATCTGTGAAACACGGTGGAGGTAATGTGATGGCTTGGGCTTCAATGGCTTCTTCTGGGACGGGCTCATTAATCTTCATTGATGATGTAACACATGATGGCGGCAGCAAAATGAATTCGGAAGTCTACAGAAACATTTTGTCTGCCAATTTAAAGAAGGATGCAACCAAACTGATTGGGAGATCCTTTGTCATGCAGCAAGATAATGACCCTAAACACACTGCAAAAGCAACAAAGGAGTTCATCAGGGGCAAGAAGTGGAAGGTCCTAGACTGGCCAAGTCAATCTCCAGACTTAAACCCTATAGAGCATTCTTTTTACCTTCTTAAAAGGAGACTGAAGGGAGAAACCCCCCAAAACAAGCAACAACTGAAAGAGGCTGCAGTGAAAGCCTGGAAAGGCATAACAAAAGAAGAATGCAAAAGTTTGGTGATGTCCATGGGTCGCAGGCTTGATGCAGTTATTGAAAGCAAAGGATTTGCAACAAAATATTGAGTCTTATTCACTTCAATCCATTTCAAGTCTATCTGTTCCAATACTTTTGCTCATCTAAAAATGTGGTCTTTCTTTTCAAATAATGATATCTTCTAAGTTGTTTATCAGATCCAGATGAAAATACCTGGAAATAAAAGCTGACATATTGATCTTTTGTCTCATATTCATCTTTTGGTGTCAAAACCAAACGCTTTCAGTCTACAGCAAAAATAAAGGAACTGGCATTACTGTTCCAATACTTTTGGAGGGGACTGTGTGTGTATATATATATATATATATATATATATATATATATATATATATATATATATATATATATATATATATATATATATATATATATATATATATATACATATACATATATATATATACATATACATATATATATATACATATACATATATATATATATATATATATATGTGTCAATACACATCATTGCTGCATTTTCATATATTTACTTTTTTAGTTTGTACTACCTTTGCATACAACGTGGTTTTGCCAAAGCGATGGAGAGAAGGCAGTTGGCTGCGTGCTCCTAGGAGATTCTATAGGGCAACAGCTTGTCCCCCTCAGAAGCATAAGGCCTGAAGGCCCCACCGACTGCGGCCAGAGAGATGTGAGAGCACAACCATGGTGGTGGATCTGGTGTGCTTCACCAGTGTGGGGTCTTGTGGATTCCAAATCGGACATGACACTCATTTCTCTCCGATAATTCAGGCAACTTAAAGAGAAGTTTAAACCTTTACATTTGTAAATGTGCAACTTTACATACATATGGCATGCAATGTATGTTTACAGTTAACAACATGCTATCACCTTGCTTGACTCCTGACCCTTGATAAAGAAAAATAAATACAAATTTAAATTAAATGGTAATTTAATGGTAGAGAGTATTGCTCTGGATAAAACCAATTTTGATGTTTTGCTAATAAATTGTATTCACATGATAGCCAGGAAAAGAATGTAGGGAAACAAACACACTCACAAGACCACTAGACAGAGTAGACACTGACCGCAAAGAGAACGGCAAGAAATAACCAACATTATGCCTTTGGCTTAATCACTGTAAACATAATGGGCTGGCTTCCCGGACATAGATTAAGCCAAGTCCTAGACAAAAAAAACATTCTAAATTAAGAATCTCAATTGACAGTGAGATTTAATCTAGGACTAGGCTTAATCTGTGTCTGGGAAACTAACCCAATAACTAAATATATACATCTGAATGGTATGGAGGGAATCTTTTAGGTTGGTTTGGCAGAAAACCTTTCCTTATTTTTCCACCACACGCCATCGAGGTTGGTGGGCAATAAAAACCAAGCTGCTAATATAAAGAACAACCCGCCTTTGGTGGGTGCTAATTAGCCGATCTGAATGGTGCACTCCTATAAACCTACTAGAACTAAGCCAGAACGATCAAGACTACGTCAATGTACGCCTTGGATTATGATGACACGGATCCTAACCAAACCCAGGAGTGGCGCTGAACTACCTTGAAATAGTATTGCTAACCAATCCCATGGAATTAGAGTGATTTCAGTTGTTGGTGAGCTCAAAATCAACCAGTACACACTAACTTGTGTCTTAATGGCAGCAATGCATTCAATCCTGACCAGCCCGGTTTGTAAAGCTATTACAGTGGCAAACACACTGCTAAAGAAAATGCTCGACTACTACAGATTTATAACCTGCTGTGACACAATGGCGCACTCTCTCTCCCTCTCTTTCTCTGTGTGCGATGCTGTGGTCAGGATGTCAGCGGTTCATTAGGAGCACTGGATCAATGGTAATGCCTGGCCTCCCCCAGGTAAGCCTGCTCTCCCTCCTCGCGGCTGATATTACCAGCAGTCCCCAGGGGCCAGGGCTCAGCCGGCTGCTGGCGCATTAACAAGCGCTTAAAGCCACACTGAGGCTTGGCAGCGTAGACTGAACGGGCTCGCAGAGAGCCCTTTTACAGGCTAATAAACGCGACAATAAAGCTATAATAATCACTGCCCTGCGACAGTCAGTGAGTGGATCCTGTGCGCTCCTCGCACCCTGTTGCGGGGATGACCGCTTGGGTTGAAAGACCAGAAAGACAGTGGAGGAGAGACGGTGGCTGTTCCCGTTGAACACATCCCGCTGTGTCCTTCCTAAGGAATAGCCATTTTCTGTTATGATGTAAATGACGTCACCTCCAAAATACAGGCCAAGCGGCACTCAACTATCAACGACAAAGCCTTCCCTTTCTCTTCAGGCTGGGCCAATCTTTAAAATGGGGGGGGTAATCGTTTTTCATCTGAGCTCCTCTCTAAGTGCAGAGGGCAAGAGACTTAAGAGATAGAGAAAGAGAAACTAGTTGACAAGGTACACAGCGGTGCGGAGAGCGAGAGACGAGAGAGAGAGAGAGAGAGAGAGAGAGAGAGACTGGCTGGCCTGACTGTAGATCTACCACGGCACTGACAAATACTCTTGCTCTTCCTGTGTGCCCCCTCACACCCTCTTCTCATTTTCCCCCTCGATCGGTGGCTTCCACCCTGGGATCTGTTTCTGCCCGTCTCTCTTCATCCTTTTTGGTAAGGGCAGAGTTGAGGCCAAGGCAGTGCCCTACCGCTTTATTCCTGTACACCAAGGGTTAAGCTTCTGCCATTTTAACACCACTGACAGATCAGGCCATTAGGGTGTTACCTAACAAAATGGAGGCCTTTAACCCTGAATCTGCTGGACGGGCTGCGTGTGTGTGTGTGTGTGTGTGTTTGTGTGGCTCCACCTGAATTCCCCCTTAGCAACGTGACAACGACAACAGCAAGCAAACCCAGGAAGTGCAAGCCAGCCACTTACACGGGTGCACAAAGGAATGCATGCATACACACTCTAGCAAGCTCTCACTCTCACACAAACGTGCACGATAACATGCGCGTGCACGCACAGATACACATACAGACACAGAGATATGCACCCAGCCACAAAGAGAAAATCCTCACAGATATTAAGTCCTCCCCTCCCCCACTCAACTTCTGATACACGCTCACGCACTCATAAACAAATTATTCCAGTCTCTCAGTCAAATGACCAAAGGAGCGTTGCCAACTTTTCCTCAGACCTTTGGCACTAGCTTTCTAGTTCGACTAAGACATCGGAACATACATAATTTCCTAAATCACAACGGATGAAAAAGCCTGTTATTGGACACTGACTAGTAATGGAGAAAAGATATCAGTCGACCATCATCCTTCTACCATAAAATTCTAAACACGAACATCCATTGGCGGTAAAAGCCACATCAAGCTCCAGCTTATGAGCTTTCAAACGAGCAGATAGCCTCTCAGACCCCAAAACGTTTCATTTTGCGCCTCAGAAGTGAGGAAAAAAAAAAAAAAAAAACTCTGCTCAACTTTACCACCAAACATCACCAGAGTTTTAGAGTTTAAACAAAGCAGCTTGTACATCTCGCGTTCTGTTGAACGGAACCCGCTGCGCCCAGACAGCGTTCTCATCGCGTGCCGGGTCATATCAAATTACATTTCTTGGAAATGCACGGTAGCAGGAAGTGAACCAGAGAGAAAAAGAAATGGAGCCAAGATAGCCAGAGCGCCACCCAGTAGAGGCCCTTTTATCAGGTCCATGAAGCCATTCAGGGATTACCAATAGCGTAGACACAGCCACGGCGCCAATATACATAATATAATTCCAAATTCAATTCCATTCTGCCTAAGTCTCTATGTCACTGCACAGCTAATGTGAGCTCGCACGAGGCTGGTTCGTTCACTAAAGCCCAGTCCTTGCATTTGTCTAAGGAGCACAGGCACACATCCTAGTGCAGGATCTAAGCAGCATCTCAGGAAATGTTACACCTGGTTGGAAGAAACTCTCAAAACTAATGCTCCAACAGTGTAACCAGCCTACCACGGGGAGCCTTGTTGAGGGAAAGGATGCCCATTCGGCAAATCCAGAGAGAAAGCGAGAGAGAGAGAGAGAGAGAGAGAGAGAGAGAGAGACACACACACACACACACACACACACACACACACACACACACACACACACACACACACACACACACACACCAGAGAAAGAGAGAGAAAGCTGGTGCTGCTTCGCTGCGACACAGGCCAGGCAGGCCACTGGGACAGTTGGTTCCCTTCCTAGATGAGGGCCTTGATGTATCCATGTAGCGGCCCTGCCGCACTGAGAGTTCCAGAGTTGCCATGTCAGCACTGGCTCGTTCAAACAGAACAGTGGGGGCTATTGTTAGATGCCCATTTAAAAAAGTGAGCAATGCTGGAGCTCTTCTGCTACTCCTTACAGCTCTCATTAAATGGTGACAGTCACATTTTTATTTGACAGCAATTTAGCATGTGGTGCGTGATAGGCATTTTTATGTTAGGGATGGGTCTGATATCAGATGTATTGGTTGATCGTAACACGTTTCACGTTTGACTTTTGAAGTGTCATAGTTTTTTTTTCTTGATTTAGAAGCCATGTTTCAACCACCTAAGCCGATGTCTCACTGCAACCTGCAATCAATGAGCAATAAAAACAAGAGCTAACATTCTGAAATAGACCACAAGTAAACTGAGCACTGATAATGTAGTTAATGTGAAAGATGTATGCAACTGTAGCATCTGGTCAAGCCAGCCAAACAATGATAGCATCTTAACTTAGGGGCATCTGACGAATAATGAAGTATTCATTCAGACAACTAACTTATCAGTCAACAACCGGAACAAATAAGATTAAACAACCCAAAATTGTGAACTATTCCTTCTAAACGTCTAAGTATTTAGAAAAGCTATATCTATGTTTAATCATATTATTATTATTATTACTACAGGGTTTAACTAATGTATTTTGAGTGAATATGGGAAAAAGGAAAGCAAGACTATGTATCTATCATGTGACAGAGGTTAAGCATTAGGGAATCCTGATTATGACATGCTCTCCCTTAACCTAACGCCTGGTCTGCTTCACGGCTCCTCACTGAAAGTCAACAGCCAATCATTGGTTGATTCACACAAAGGCGAACGCACTTGAATTGTCTAGGTGACTGTTGGTCCCTCAGGCTATAGAGCTGCCATTTTGAAGTCATTCTCATTTAAGAGTACATAACCAAGGACTTCAGAATATTGGCAGCATATGAAAAGTATGTCTTGCACCAGAACTGGTACACTTAGAGCACACACACCAACCAACCTCTAACCTGATACAATGCAGGCAAAGTGTAAACTTGGCACACACACAGTTAAGTCAATATGAAGTCCAAGAGGGTAAACAAGGAGGTTCTGCATAGGAGGATTCCACCACTCCCACCTCTCAGAATAGCCCCAGGCTTTTGGGTGGGATCCTGTGACCAGCAGCTACTGTCCTCTGGTATTCACCACGGCACAAAGGAAACACAGTCGGACTGCACAAAACAGCCCAGACACCCCCAGAGGAGAGCACTCCAAACTATGACTCTAAGTTTCCAAGGTTTGACAGGCATAGAAGGCATGTCAATATTACCGTGTTGAGGACATTCAGGTTGTTTCAGTGCCCTGGAGGATAGCCTCTTTCAACATAACCTGGGACTGCTTTCTGGATTGCACAGTACCAGAGGACGTCAGGTAATGCAAACTAGACAGGCCCGAATAGAAAACAAACCACAGATGACAGGTTGCTCCTCAACACATTATCTGGGCTAAATAAAGATGAAAAATGTATGTTGATCTATAATTAAAGAAAGCAACAACCACACACCAGAGGCTACATGAGGACCCCATCCTCTTTGGCAAAGTGAAGCTGCCTTCTGACAGCCTTGAATCACTCCTTCCATTGCCACCACTTTGTTTCCTCACCTGCAACTTCAGGGGAGTCTGAACAGAATATTCATTTTCTTTAAGAATGCAACAAAACACCAGCTTTGCGTTGTCAAAATGTTGCATTTCCTTTGGTCATTCAGGATTCATGTGCCACTGAACTGGCTCCCCTTGCCTCTTCTGGGGAGTTTACCTAGCTCTTTTAAACATCAGGCTTCAGCACTACCCATTCACCGCTAGTAATAGCATACATATCTGAAGGCCGACATAGTGCTACACAAAACTACCTCCCATTGGTTTCAGGAAGCACATGAGGGCCGCCAGAGGCCACATGTAACCCTTCAGCCAGTGTTTCCTGTTTACCACCAGACAACAACGCCACCTTGGCCAAAGAGCTCTGAGAAAAGCAACAGGCAGTTTCTGGTCTACTTCGGTTCAGTTCAGTTCTCTACACATCGCACCGGTTATTTTCACGTTTCCATCGACAAAAGTTGTGGATGAAACAAAAAATAACTGTTCCTGTTTTTCGCTGCCCCTCGGTTGAGGTTCCTAGCACACTGACCCGGGACTTTAAGATGTAACTAGAAACACTGCACATAGAGAACTGCTAGCCCTCAATGCATAAACGCAAACAAACATGCCATTCTTAAATATCCCATCGTTTGCAACGGAGATTACCGGTATAAGCACCAGACGACAAAGGCAAATTACTTTTATTTGACAGTTACGCGTCTATGAACACCATCTACTATTTAGGGTAGTGGTGGAAACTCGAAACAGGTCTAGGGTCTGGTACAGGTTGGCACGGATTTGGTAACGGTTTTAAGGGCACTATATCCAAAGTGTTTGGTGGAAATGTAGCTCAATTGTGTGTTAATATCAACTTATTTCAGCTAGGCAAAACCTGTGCGTCTGCAAGATAACTACAGATGTTCAACAGAATCATTTGATTTCTGACAAGAACACACACACACACACACACACACACACACACACACACACACACACACACACACACACACACACACACACACACACACACAGCAATTAACTCATGAACAGTACACGAACAGTACATGAACAGTAGTATAAGGGAAATGGGATGCAAAGTTGAGATGAAGGATGCGGCCCATCTCCTTGAGTCTTTATCAGACCAACTGCCACTTCTATGCATTTCTCTTATCAACTCATCAAGAGGAATGCATTGCGGCCAATTCCAAAGAACCTGCTGAAAAATATATGGCGGAAGTGGTTTTTTTTTTAAGAAGATGCTGTGCAATAGAGGCACCAAATGTGACATTGATGCTGTTATGATTACAAAAATAATAATTGGGAAAGGTGCAGAGACTGAGAATGGCTTGGCTTCAAAGAGTAGTGGTGATATTTAGCTTGATAGAATTAAACACATGTACATAAAACTATTATTTATATTGTTGTTGATTTTTCTCTTGCATTCGTGAAAAAGGCTGGACATGTGGAAATCAAACCAGGGCTTACAGTTGTTGATGTTTACATACTCAAATATATGTGGTAGAAGTGGCAAGCATGAAAAATATCGACAAAGAACATTAAACAAATGGAATAACGGGCTATACCACTTCTTTAAAACGGTGTGCACATTTTCTGTTTATTCTCGCTTATCATGAGACTAACCTAGAAGACGTCACCTAATACTCTTGTTTATATATCTATGTTTTACTCTAATGCCTCGCCAAGTGGACCAAGTCATTCCTGTCTGATTCTGTCAGTCTCATGAGGTTTTTCACAGGGGACACTGCTCCTAAGGGAGATCCATAGTTCATCATAAGATGCAAAGTGACAGGTGTCCCCTGCCAAGGGTGCCCAGTAAGTCTGTGTGGAGGACAATCACTCAGCACAGCAGGCTGTGGTCTACTGTTGAGTCATTACGTAGAATACAGCCTTTTCAATATGATTAGGCTGTCAAGTATATATCTCTCGGTCAAAAGCCCATCACATCAAGCGGTTTTCCAAGATTTACACAACTATCACTTGGTAGCTTTTTAACTCTGATAGGAACAGCAATGCAAACATTTCCTAACTTTACATAAACATCAAAATTATAGTCTCTAGAAAACGAACTATGATTGAACATACCTCACGCAACTCAAAATCATATACTTCATGTGATATGCTTAGATAATCACCGGCTATAATATGGTCCTCCAACGAAGCTCAAGCTTGTTGTATTAAAATAGCAGATATGTCATGTTTGCCGGTGTGTTTCGCATGAATGAGAGCTCATTAACCGAGCCCACTGACCCCCGCTACGCCACCACAAGGCAATTCATGATTGACCTAAGGACGTTGAGTTTACTAGGCTTGCTAACATGATCTGTCCAACTTATGAGGTTCATTCCGAAAAAGAAAACTAATTTTAAAAGTCCAGAAGCAGCCACGTAATAACACGACGACATAAAGTTAGAATGCAAGTGCAAAAAGATTAAGTTCAATGGATTTCTGTTAATTTGGGGTTGTTCCGCTAGCGTAATCGCTAGATAGCTAGCGTTAGCGACAGAACGTTACTTGCTGGGTTACCAATCAACAACAGGCTAGCTTACCAAAAACAACCTGTCTGTCTATTCAAATGCCTAAACAGGCAGCATTAAGATGGCTAACGTTGAAACGTTTACCAAACCGACTTGCTAATAATGCAACGCCGTGGGCTGGAAATGATCGATCATAAACTGAAACAAGAACATTCGAAGCTAGTTTTAGAACTGTGAGAAATGCCTGGCTATGTTATGTTATCCACAAACCAACCACAATAGTTAGTATCTTGATAACCTGATGATGTAAAGTTAAAGAAAACACACAAGAAAAGAGTTAACGTTCGCTGGCGTAAGGTCGTTGTGTTAGACACGTTAACTCCTCGAACTCGGACACTCAGTCGTAACGTTAGTCGTATTACGGCGAGTTATGTCCAGACACTTAAATCCAGTCGCGCAAACAATCAAGTGTGTTTTTTGGATTCAATATGTAAAGTTTCATTACTTTCTCAAATGTATAGAAACGACAATATTATCCAAGCAACTATTAAGAAACATCATTTTTGGATTAGTTACACCGAGGTTGTTTGTTCTTGGCAGTCGGCCCTGCAGTAAGTGTTCGTGTGCGTGTGTATGTGTGTGTGGCTAATTAGAGAGCTAGCGACACACAAACCGTACCTACCTAGCACTCACTCAGTCAGTGGCACTGACTGAGCTAACGTTAGCTATAGCTAGCCAACGTTAGCTATCAAGCTACTAGCTGGCTAGCTAGTAACGAATAGACAGAACACTGAAGAGGAAAAAACTTCCCGTCGTTGTCCAAATTCAATCAATATCTAGAGTGATTTAAATTGATTATTCGTATATATGATTTCAACTTACGGAGTAATTTTTTTTCACTAGTCGGGTTTCCTGTGAGTTTTCACTTGTTTAGAGAGTCTATTTACACCCGAAATTCGATGAAAAAAATCCCGGGGATCCCCTCTCCTCTGCCCGCTGCCACTCCGGTTGCCAAATAATGAGCCGCTTACACACATGAGGCGTCACTTCAGTAAGCATGCGCATGTGGCCATACCAATCATCCGGGACCGTTGATGATGGACCGGGACCACGGTGGACCAGGATCATCTACTGACCAATGACCATTATTGGGCATTGTCCCATTTCTGTTTCAAGTGGTCCTTACTCACTGACATAGTCAGTTTTGATGCATTTACCTGAAAAAGTACATTGTGTGTGTGTGTGTGTGTGTGTGTGTGTGTGTGTATGTTTGTGTGTGCGTGTGGGTGTGCGCGTGCGTGCGTGCGTGTGTGTGCGCGCTAGAGGGCGTGTGCGCGTGTGCGTGCGCGTGTGTGTTTGAGGGTTTAATGTATTATGAAATGCATGCGTGAAACAGCAACATAGCATTATGTAGGTAATCATACACAAAATACATACATTTGATATAAATTAACTGTCAAGGCAAGGACTTAGGTGCTTGACCAATGACCCTCTCAGCTATAATTTGTCAAGTGTTTGTTTTCTGTATAATCCCATGTTGTTTCACTGATAAAACGTATTGTGTGAATTACAGTAGTAAGATAATATTTGTGTTTAAAGTAAAAGGTGGAAGAAGAGGAAAAATACCTTTTAAAATAAACGAAAGATAAAATAGCATAAAGAGACAAAAAAGAAGCCAGCAGGAAGTTGGAATTAACCATTTGAGAGAAGCACATTACTTGTAAAGAGAAACAAGTGCCAAAAAGCATTGTTGTTCCTATTGGTGATTTGACAAATCAGGAAATACACTTGATATCCCTAAAACTCGATTGATTGACAGGAAGTATCTTCCCTTAGTCTTATTTGTGCTGTCTGTTCTGGTTCATATCTTTTGACAGGCTTTGTCCCAATAAGACCCGTGGCAATATTTCAAAAGTCTGACATCTCTAAGCTGCGTGCTGTCCAAACTGTGACTTATTCTTAATGACACAATCTATCAAATTCAGATTGTTTAAGGGTAATTTGTCACTCAAACATAGTTGCACACCAGACTTTAAATAGTAATTGTAGGGTATACACTGTATATAGTTGATACCTGTCCAAATATATCATCTCTATTGCTGCAAGTATGTTCAGTTATATCAGGGTCTTGGGTTGTGTATTTTTCTGGTGCATACTACTGTACATTCTGAAGCCACTTAATGGAAAGCTACATTTGAACAGTGCCTTCATAAGTATCGAAAAAATTTGTTAAATTTGACTTACAGCAGTATATATATCATAGTATTGACATTGGAAATGTAAATTAAATCATTGGTTGTAGGGGAATAGCCAGTTCACTTACTGACTAGCTGTAGATTCACTTACAAACTGGCCATAAACTTTTTAAGGATTTTATTTTGAAAAGAAAGCAAAGTTAACATAAAAACATGGGCATTAGATAGAATATGGAAAGGACTCAAACTTCTGTGTCCTTATCGACCAGATAAAAAATACATTAAACACACGTTAAAAGGTTTAGCAAGTGGCAAATCTATACAAATATATTGTAAAGAAAACCATGAACAATGACTGTACAGACAAATTAAAATATTACCAACTGTAATAATTTAATTTGTATTTGAAAACTAGTCTCTCTTAAAGGGTTTCCCTCATTATCTCTAGATACAATCTAAATACATGAACAAGAATTCACATATTATGGATCTTCAAAAATAGAATGAGTCTCAGATGCATTCGTAAAAGGGCAAAATGGTACAATAAGACAAATATTACATTTATAAAATTGCCATTTCTTAAAATACATTTTTCAGTAGATTGCTCAGCAGATACATCTGCTGGTCCAACTGAGGAATTGTAGCTTAAAAGTGGGTGGTAAATCTTATACTAATTATTAGAACTGTACATGTATGGAAGCATATTGTTATCAGAACTGAAAATGAAATAAGTAAAATGGCAATGCATTCCTATTTTGGAATTCAAATTCCCCACGTATATATGCCCATTTTATTTGTAAATGAAACAGTAAATTCAATTATTTGCTTTTGCCATTTCATATTCTCAAATCAAAATTTCATTTTCACAGCACATTTGAACGTTTTATAGAGATCCAAATTTAAATGAAAATGGAACATGTAAAATGGCAATGTATTTAAAAATGTACATTAATCAAATACTATATATGCAATTTAGCTCATTAGCTTAATTTTCATTTGTCATTCCATACTACGCTGATTAACAACCTAAACCGAAAAGGGAAAGCCTCTGGACAATTGCATTTTAATTCCCAAAGCTTTTCATCTTGTTCTTGTCCCGTCCCCATCAAGGTTGGGGGCGACATGACTCTAATCACATACCATAACGGCGGCTGTTTTGAAAATGGCAGCAAAAATGCAGATAGTATGTGATGACTGTACATTTTAATAGTGGAAAATATTGCTAATTTACCTATATTTTTTGTTAAAATGTGATCTCTAAAGCATAGACATGTAATGTTTAAATGAAATGTCAATATTAGAAAATGAATGGAAAATGTGAATGATTGAATTTACATTTTCAATAGCAATACTATGATATGGAATGCAAATGCAAATGATTGCCTTTTCATTTTAAGCTAAAATGTGCATATATACGTGGGACATGTAAATTCAAATATAGGAATGCCATTTTAAGAATTTCATTGTCATTTAAGGTATTGCATTTTCATTAAAATTCTAAGATATATATATGCTTCCATATACATGGGGGGTTAATATCAGTAACTTCCACACCTGAAGAAAAATAGCTTTCACACAAAGCAAAAAAATTGCAGAGAAAACCCTATCAACCGTTATATAAAAAAATATCAACATGAATAAATTAATTTATTAACACCTACGATTTCCTCTAAACACCTTCTAACCCCATTGTATGGAAATAAATCCTGGGTCGAATAGATAGAAAGTTCAGAAAGCTCTTGGTACGGGTAGCCATGTTTTCCCTCCTGCCAATAAAGTATTTATTGCATAGGAGCCGACAGCTGGAGTGGAACACTGGAAGTGTTTGAAAGGTATGACACTGCACACGCATCACACCCACTCGGATCTCTACCGGTCCCAGGATGATGTTGTTCGCTTGGGCTTCAAAAATAGTTTCACACGCCGTGTGCCATGGCCAAACAAGAGACGGGTGGTGCCTCATAGCAAGCTGGCTAAGCTGGTAGTGGGGCCGTTCTGAGCTTGGAACTGTACTGGAGGAGGGCCGTCCGTCCACTGTTACACAGAAAAAGTAGAAACGGTGGTTAGCCGGCCTATGCACAGAACACTCGGAATTAACGTTAGCAAAGGAAAACATAGGACATTGTTAAATACGGAGCGACGGAAGAGGGATGAGCGTGAAATAAAAACGACTCCACATACACTGATGAGGTTGTGCTCGGGTAGACTGCAGGCGGCAATGTGGTCCTGCAGCAGCTGCTGGGAAAAGTTCTGGTGCATCTGGGCTGCTTCATGGGCTTCGATAGTGTTCCCCAGGGCCTTGTTCAGGTCTACAAGAACAACACAAGGTCAACTGACACCTGCATTCCCGTAGCAAGCATCAGAGCTGTCTAACAAAATCAAATTGCAGGTGGAGTTACCATCTGTCAGAGTGAATACGGACACATCCTACCTTTCAACAGTGCAGAGGACCACAGCTGGACAGACATGTCAGGGATCTTGCTGGCGAGCTGCATCGCTGGAACCACCATGTTGTTGCTTTCCTGGTGGTGGAAATACACGAATTGTAATTGGAAAAGATTCAAAGATACAGTTGTTTTAACGTGTTTTAGCGTAGAGTGCCCTTACCCTGTGGTTTCCCAGGACATAGAAGATATGGCCCAGTAAGACCAGAGAGCAAGCTGTCAGTCTATTTAGGTCTTCAGCATTAGACATCTTCAGGGTTTCTCTCAAGAATCGCCTGCAAATATTAACAGATGGTTCCATGTCACAACCCACTGAAGGAATTATTGAATGTCAAGATCTACGTCTAAACATTACACTATGTGTTGTTACAGGGAAATAAAAAGCAGCATGGAGGCTTGTTACTGACTTAGCCTCGTTGTAGCGTCCTTGGAAGAAGGACAACAGTCCTCTGATGTAGAAGGCTGCCGCTCTGAGACAATGGGAGCTGATAGGGACGAAAGAAACAAATGCTAATTGGACTCAAGATAGCATATTGCCAATAGAACCAATTTGAAAACCAGGACAAACCCAGACTGCCTACATTGTGTGTGTGTGTGTGTGTGTGTGTGAGAGCTAACCTATTTATCCACTAGCCACAGTGGCTGGTGAATGCCAAAGGTTTACAAGCCACTTCTTTTTTCTTGGTAATAAAGTAACTCATTGTTTGTGTTACAGTCTGTGCTACCATTGCATTCAGCATTGTAAAGTTTGTACAACGCTTTTCGTAGCTACAGACCTGACAGGGAAATTATGGTCTGGGTTGATCCTCTCCAGGAGACTGTATAGCTGGACAGGAGGAAGCAGGTATAGATAAACTGGGATTAGCATTTCTATATAATAGAAAAACAAACTCTTAGCGCTAGTGTTACTTTTAGCTACAACATGGTGATAGGGATGCACTTGGTTGCCTTGAGGAGTTGCAGTTTTTTTGCATACTTTAACTGTGCTTTGTCTGTGAGTCGTTGGATAAAAGTATCTACTAGACTAATGTGATGGTGTTGAATTTCACTTAAATAGTAAAATAATTAATAATTATGTCCGTTTTAGGTAAACCCTGGTTTTAACAAACATATTCATCCACCCAAACAAGACTGTGACTTCCACACAGACACGGGGCTTCTTACCTCCTGGTGTCGGTTCCCCTCCCTGATGTAGACACTGGCCAGGTTGGTCACGATGAACGTCCACAGCTCCTGGTGCGTGGTAAGCTGTGACGGAGAGACACACTACACACGTTCTAACACACTACTCCACCAAGGTTTGTGGTGTTGAAAGAGACGGGCCGTGGAATAGAAGACCCTTTCTGTCAGTATACTTACCCGCAGCGCTGTGGTGAACTGGGCCTCGGCATTGTCCATACAGTTTACGGAGATGCAATAAAGACCCTGGGAGATTTCAAAAAAATGAAACATGCAAAAATGAAACGATATTAAACTACACGCCCATGCCCTCGTGAATGCTCACTACAGGCCTCTCAGCATGTCTGATTTGTGCGACTAGCCACACTAAGCTAATTAGCCACCGTTGAAGAATCTTCCTGTGGGTAACAGAGCCACCCCACTACAGTATAATTATTCTTCGCCCTGCATTTCAAACAAGGACCAGTTAAACATGGCCCTTCTGTCCCCTGTTTTCCTCATGAATCACCTGGGTTCCGAGCCACAACTTCAATCCTGGTAAATGAAGCCCAGCATAGCCTACCTGACATAAATATCTCTTATCAAATTTGTTTCAGTTAGTGCCATTTTATCTCCCCAACAGGTACACGCTGACGTGTTTTTTGAAACATTTAGGTTACAAAGTTCGCCAACACTTGTATACTGACGTACCACTTCTATTGCGCTTAGCATAATACGTCACCCCAATGTGTTCAAAGATAACAATTTGTTTACAACATTACTAAATAAACACGACACGTCTGCTACCAGACCAAGGACGAGCTACAGAGATTCTGCTACACTATACAAACAACTGCAAGTTTGACCATGCATTTAGCAGGCTGTATCTATCTGAATCATATAATGTAGCCATCGAGATTGGCTTCAAACTGCCCAGTTGGTGTTTAACTTGTTACTTTCACACAGATTGTGGTTTATTGGTGGATATATACTCACTAATAGTGTGTGAAGCTGGGCAGCGTGATTGTTGAAAAGCCTGGGCGACTGTTGGCACAGCTGGCATATCTGAGAAATCTGGGGATGAAGTAAAAACAGCGATCATTTATTTTAAATGCTCCTAAAATACAACAGAAAAAACAACCAGTCAATCACAAGAGATTTGTTAAGACAATTTAACCATACCGCAGGTTAAGCGGTTTAAATGGTGGATTTGGAATAGTAAACGGCTCTGGACCTAGGGGGCAGTCAGAGCCCTTTAGTGGACCCTGCTTGGCATTGTGCATGTGGAGGTGTGCATTACAGTAATAGCCACGGCGGGCGTCCAGCTTTTGGTTTTGCCAAGTTGAGCCTTCCAGGGCCCTCAATAGATTTAACTAATAAAAAGGACTATCGGTTGTTGGCCGCTCCCTATTACGAATGTACCGGATAGAAAGCCCTGTTATTTGCGTTACGTTACCTCTTGTAATGCAGTGGCCTTGTGGCCTGTGACCAGTCGACACATGATGATGTGCTCCAGCAGTATGACTTGGAACGTAGAAAGGATGGGGCTGCAGTCCAGCACTGGAGAAGAAGGGGACCATAAAAACAACGGAAGCATCTTATAGATCGTGTCATATTGAATTAAGGAAAACATTTATAGATGAATTGTAAAATACACGTATACATAAGACAACAACTAACTTTTGAGTTTCTCCAGCTGCATGAGAGCTTTGTCTGTGTACTTCTGGGCCTTTTCCAAATAACCTGCTTGCATCGAGTGCATGACTGTCACCTGAAAGTCAGCACACAGGACTATATCAGCATCAAGAGTATTATTCAATAGACTTCTCTACACTACTTCGGGAAAACATCGGGCAGCAGCTGTCAAACTAAATGACTAAGATTCTAAACAGGGATTTAGAAAACAGTCTCTAAGCAGAGGTTGATGGGGACACGTTCAAGGAACAAAGAGGAGGAAATGGCTGGACTCACCAGGTACACTAGGACACACATGTGCTCTTTGGGCAGCCAGTGGAACAGGTCTGCTGGGTTGCTGGGTAGGATCTCGTCATCATGGAGGGTCGAAATGGTCTGGATGCACTGCTGCAGTTGCTTTAGGCATGGCTTTACGCTCTTTACCTAAAGGCAATCAGACAGATTTTAAATGGTCTATGGACAGGTTGCGTTCAAATGTAACCCAGACAGGGTGCCCAAGTGGCTCACCGGGTTAGGGCGCATGCCACTAAGGCTGCGTAATGCATAACGCAGCGGCCCGGGTTCGATTCCAGCCCGGGCCCTATGCTGCAAGTCTTCCCCTGTCTTCCTCCCATCTTTCCTGTCCACCTACTGTTCTGTCTAAATAAAGCAAAATAATATCTTTAAAAAAAATGTAACCAAGGCAAAAAGAAAAAAATGTATCCCTTGGATGTGAGTTACAGTATGTCTGAGCTCAACCAGTGAGTATGAGATAATTTCAGGTTTATGTAACGTCATTTTTACGCTAGCACTCTTTCAAGTTTGTTCAGAGCTTATTAAAAAAAAAAACTATTGCATATTAAAGGGTGTAGCTTTGTATCTGTAAAGTGAGGAAACCTGCACTTTAAAAACAAGTTGTCTCGGAAGCAATACTTTAATCCAAGTACTACGTTCTCCACCGCAGATAGGTTTCTCAACTCAGAAACGTTCAACTCAGAAATGCTACCGGAAGTAAGACCAGGATGTTTATAGGCCCTATATGATTTGTATATCCATGGTCAAAGGCCAAACAAAAAAGACAAATCCTGTTTACCACTACAGTCCAAAGGGTCACCTGGCAATTGTTTATTTTAATTAGTCTGACCAGAGGACCTACCTGGCCAGCGTCCAGGTAGTGTGTGACCTGCAGCACCAAGAAGAAGACCCTGAGGGACTCCTTCTGGATGGGGTTTCCCTGCCAGTTCTCCACGATGGTCCCGCATAACGTCAGCAGAGGGTGCACCTCGCCCAGCTTCCTCTCCATCAGCAGGAGCTAAGCCATAGAGGGAAACATGAGGTCAGCAGTGGTGAACCATCACGATTATAACACTATTAGGTGGCACGATATGGAAATGAAATGTTATTACACACTTAAGGTTGCCTATTAAACATGTGAGATAGGAGATTGTGATAGGAGTCCAAATACATCCATGTCATAATGTCGGCTAGACTTACCATTCCTTTACTCAGGAGAAACAATGCCCTGTAAAAACACACGGTGTTCAATAAAACACGGCACACAATTCATATTTATTATACATCAGATCAACGTGATGTGTAGTGTCGTACCTCCTACTTCACAGATTATGCAAAACAAACGGCTCAAAAACTAAATCTGATATCATCGAATCACCTTGTGTATTCAGATCCCACAACTCTTGCATACTCAGCACCGACACCCAGGAGGTCACATGCTGACACTAGGTCTTTCTCCAAAGTATGCAGTTGCTTATGGACAGAAGAGGGATTAGGTGTCATTGAATCTAAAAGTAAACTTGGAATCAACAGACAAGAGAATTGGCAGAGGAAGCTAATAATATTTAACAAGCATTCACTAGCTTGTTACTATTAGTTGTAAAAAGATGGACAGTGAAATGTTCAACATTGTCAAAACCTTCAAAAGTCAACATTAGGTGACAATAAAATGGTGGTGTTCCTTTAAAAAGTAAAGTGACATGAACTGTATCTGTTGTTGAGTGTGTGTGTGTGTGGCTTTATAGGTAATACTAAAGCCTTACTGCAAGCTGGAACAACAGCCTGCAATGCCAATAAGGAGTTTGCTGTGATATCTGGATCGCCTTACGCAGTAGGGGTTTTGCAGAATCAACCAGATTCTGAAAGAATACATTTCACAAGCCAGTACATTTGATTACAGGATTTTGTGCAATCTGTTAAGTTTGTGATCTACGAACTGTTATGCAGCAATACAAAAAAGTATGATTAGATTATAAAATGCATATATCTTACTTCATAGTTGTGGTTTATAAGCCATACATGTGTCAATGACTAGCAAAAGAAAGAAGGCTTAGCGTTACCTGTTGACAGAACAGCTCTGACAAAATACTTGCAGCCTCAAATTTGACATCTTCAAACTGAGGGACCTGACACAGTGGGTTAGGGAAACTGAACCACGTTGCATAGCGGAAATCCCTTCATACATTGATATGTCAATACAATAGAGCAATGCACAAATTAATAAGATTGAAAGGATACTTGTTGAGATATATACCACTGAGTAAAAAATAAACAATACCATTAGTCAACTAGTTATAACTTATAAAAACACACATAAAAAAATACCACATTGCTATAATACCGTTACATTGAGTTCTTTGGTTAGGTCAGTTTTACATTTTTGCAGATTGGCTAGTAACAACGTATGAAGAGCGAAACATAGATTACACACAGCCGAGTAGGCGTTGGCTAGTATTATTTAACACATTGAAACATTTGTAAGATTACATAATAGCAAGGTTAGCTAACTGATAAATGCAACGCAGAAAACAGCCAAATGGACAGATGTATTTAATATGGGGCGCGGGCCCCACTCCATCCCCGCTTTTTCCCAAGAACAACTCTCCCTCACCGCTTTCTCCAAGTGGCTCCGCGCTAGATCACTGTTCTTCGTGTGATGGTAGAGAACTGAGCCAAGTTGAAGATGCGTTCTAGCCTCAATCCTCTGAGGAGGCTTGAATTGGAATACGGCTTGGAGGCAATGCACACATAACCGGATTTTAGGTGGACTCGATGTTCGAAAATGTTCTGCAAAGCCGAGAAGAGCGAGGTACCAAGGTTCTGGGGCCTCAACATTCGACGCCATTTTCACGACAATAATAACAAGTTTTCAAGCTACGCTGATTCTTTGGGGTTGCCAGATTCTTTCCAGAGTTTCAACAAAGGTCTTAACCTCTCAAGGTTCTGCCTATTTGAACGGACAGTTGTTTCGTAAATAAATATGTACAAAGTACACCTCATGAATGAAAAAATGCGTTTGCTTTTCTTGATTGTATATTCCAATCTTCAATTCATTTTATCTGTAATAACCGTTTCATCCCCTTAATGCAAAATACAGCGGCGAAGCATTATTCAATCTGGCAACTCAATGTCGAATTGATTGCAGCGGAAGAGGTGTTTCTGAATATTATTACTGGGTATTGTAGTTCCATTCATATCAGGCGTGTACGTGCTCCCAATTTGATAAGCTCCTGAAAGCTATAACAACAATCCCATGGGGTGTGTTTAGGCAACCAAACAACGCCTGTTAACAACCAGCTAATATTAGATAACGTTCTTTGTTGCAGTTTTGGCATCTGTAGTTTTCAGTCATCTAAGGTAAAAGAAACGTCAACAGAAGACATAACGTTTTGATCTTGACCAGCATTATCCAAGTAAACATCAGAAAAGGGACGTGCAGTTTGCAAGGATCTTGGTGCAAGTAGCTTGTTTACTACTGAATTAGGAACAAGCCTGAAAGATCATCAGCAATTTGCATTTTTAAACGCGCAAGGGGTAAGTAAAGAGGTAGACAGCTATTATACAGTACAATTTTCTTTACAATCTTTCGCCCATAATGTGTATCAGCAGTTGGCATAATTTGTTTGTAGGATTTAACAGTAGTGCGCAGTTAAATATTTATAATTCTGCGCAAAATAGACACTAGCTCCTTTACTCAACGACATTTTGATGTCTTTCAGTTTATCGAGAGCTGGGGCATTTTTACCTTTTTTTGAGCCTACAACAAATGAATGACAGCATTATATTGTTGTAAAGTAATATCGTATAATATGCTTTTTGACAAACCTTTGTATTTGTATGAGTGGTTGAATGATTCGAGGATTTGTGTTACCTATGCTTTAGTCTATTTTAATTAAATATTATTAATTATTGTTATTATATATTTTTTTTGTCCTTTAGTGGCTTGCTTGTTGTTGTCCTACTGCCAGGCTCCTGTGTAGGTCACCTATGGCCCACAGAGTCACGGACCACAAGAGAGCACTGCCAGTGACCCAGGCGGCAGTACTATCCCTTCCCCCTTCCAGTCAGACTAAAGTAAGTCACCCCACATACCCTCACTCCTGCTCTATGCATGCCATTCTCCTGCAGACACATTTTTTTCCCCAGTTGTATGGAATGATACTACACCAACCCTATAGATTATAGCGAGAGCTTCAGAGTTTCCAATATATGTTTTGAGTTATTTGCTTTCCAGTATAACCTTTCCACCCCAAGGGCTGTTTATAGCAGTAAAAGAGGCCAACAGCAGGCAACTAAAGCTGTCTGTTTATAGGCCACATTTTTGCCACGGTGAAAATACAGCTACAGGGTAAATTGCAACACCACATATAATAACAGTGATTGTAAAAGCATCTTATCTTGTATCAAAAGCATTTACAAGACCTAGTTGCTCAAGTTGTGTCCAACCCACAAGTCACTCTTAGGCTACACCCATGAAGTGTCCATTTGTTTTCTTCGTGTGAGCCGTGATGAAGAAATCTTATCTCTCCGTCCTACCACTTCCAGGGACAAATGTCTTAATGCTTCACCATTATTACTCTATTGGGGTCCTTTACAGCTCTGTGGATTCCTATAGAAATACAAATGAGTATTACATTGAGCAAACCGTGCAACTGCGCAGTAAGGTTAAGACCTGTTTATCAACAGGGCAGGCTACACAGGCACAAAGCCAATAAATATGGTACAGTTTCAGCCTACTGTATTAATTGTGCACTTTATAATACTGTTGATAAAATAGAAAACCTAAATGCGTGTGTGTGTGTGTGTGTGTGTGTGTGTGTGTGTGTGTGTGTGTGTGTGTGTGTGTGTGTGTGTGTGTGTGTGTGTGTGTGTGTGTGCGTGTGTGTTTGTTTGTTTGTTGCATTTTTGGTGCAGAGATGGACTGTGCTAGATTCCCTGCTGTGTGGAGCATTTGCTGGAGCCATTGCTAAGACTGTCATTGCCCCTCTGGACAGGACCAAGATCATCTTTCAAGGCAAGTATGCGTTTCAATCAGTGCATGCAAGCGGAGCTTACCACATAGAAACATTCATTTGATTTTCTTTGGTCTTGTTTTTCATATTCCTATAAATTTGTTAAAGTTGAATGTTTCAAACTAACACTAAGCCTCCCTTTTTTCCTGCCACAGTATCTTCAAATCAATTTTCAGCTAAGGTGAGTGTCTTTCTCCAATCAATAATCTACCTGCATTATAGAATGATTTAGTTCATGGAAATGTACCCATAACTCTAACCTGATTTAGAAGCGGTTAACACTGAGGATACAGGATTAGTCAGAACATCACTAACAATATGGGAGAAAATACAGTTTTATTGTTTACGCACATGCAACATTTTACTTGTTGAAACCCCTGTCCTTATGTGAGGGGCATTCAAAGTACATTGCTATGGTAATTTTTGAAAACATTACATTCACTTGCAACCTATTTAACAGGCATATAAACGTTTCTAACTGCTCTAGTGCAACCCTTGGTCCTGAGCCAAGGGGTGGCTTGATGTGTAAGCTCATCTCTTGACTTTGCTCTTTCCCTGAAATTGCCCTCAGGAGGCCGTGCGGCTAATCTCCTGTACCTACAAGAAAGATGGCTTCCTCGGCTTGTGGAGGGGCAACTCTGCTACCATGGTGCGGGTCATCCCCTACGCCGCCATCCAGTTCTGTGCCCACGACCAGTACAAGCGCCTGCTAGGGGGATATTTTGGCTTCCAGGGAAAGTGAGTACGGCGAGCCTACCCTTTTTGAATGTAGAATTTGGCACCGGAGTGACAATGCACGTAGCTTGTTTCAAACACAACGTGGGACCAATTAATCTAACATTTTCAGAATGCTTTGGGTTCAGGATGTGACTCTGGCAATCCAAGTTACCATAACATTCACTTACAAGATTCCGCCATTGTTTTGATGTTGACAGCTGCTTTTAAGGGGATTATTGCACTACCACTTTGACTAACTATTATCAAGCTGATGCAGTGACACAATTTAGACATATTTTTCAATGAGATTTGTAGAGCATATACCCAGTCTGTGGCGTAAAAATACTTTGCCCTGGACGTTTGTTACAAATACTTATGCAGCAAAAGTTGGTTCAGCTTCTTAGCGGCCCATGAATTGTAATTACATTACACATCAGAGGTTAAACCCTAAAAATCCATATAACCACTTGATAACACTCCTTTTACGATCCCTGGAAATGTGTTAATAGTACCTGATCTGTCGGTTGGTTCCAGGGCGCTGAGCCCCTTTCCCCGCTTCCTGGCCGGTTCCCTGGCGGGCACCACTGCCTCAATGCTGACCTACCCTCTGGACATGGTCCGCGCCAGGATGGCCGTCACTCCCAGAGAGATGTGAGCACTCCTCTTTACAACCCTCACTCTACCAAAACCACTCTGTCACCCTTCTGTCCCCTTGACACTGAAACAGGCCTTCAGATTCCGTTCCATGTCAGTATCATACTTCATCTGACAGCCCAGAAAAAAAATCATTTTTCGGGAGTTACACACACAGGTCTTGTTAAAGTGTCTTTGTGAGCAGTTGTCTTCTTCACCTAATCACATTGTATAACAAAATCACTTTGATAGATCTCCGACTAACTTGAATTGGATCTTTTGTTTTGTTCTGTCCCTTAGGTACAGCAACATCCTGCAAGTGTTTGTGCGTATCTCTCAGGAAGAGGGCTGGAGGACCCTGTATAGAGGCTTCACGCCCACCATCCTGGGAGTCATCCCCTATTCAGGCATCACCTTCTTCACTTATGAGACCTTTAAGAAACTGCACACAGGTACACTGCTCTCTCTCTCTCTCTCTTTCTCTCTCCTGTCTGGGATGAACTGTGGCTATCTTAAGGGGGAGGGCTAATACAGCTGTTCCTTGTTATTTCAACATTGTTTGAGAAATGCTCTGAAGTTGAACTTGTGCTTTTCATTGCTCTCTTCCCCTTGATGACCCCTGCAATCAGAAAGGACAAAGCGTTCACAGCCGTACCCCCACGAGCGTCTGGCCTTCGGAGCCTGCGCCGGTCTCCTCGGCCAGTCGGCTTCATACCCGCTTGATGTGGTCCGCCGGCGCATGCAGACAGCGGGCGTAATGGGCCAGGCGTATGGCTCCATTGTGGGCACCATGCGGGAGATTGTGGTGCGTGAGGGGGTGTTGCGAGGACTCTACAAGGGCCTCAGTATGAACTGGATTAAAGGGCCTATCGCTGTCGGGGTCAGCCTGACCACCTTTGATCTCACACAAGAACTCCTCCTCAAGGTGCACCAGCTAGGATACTTCACCCATTAGGCCAGAAGGGGGTGCCAACGCGGCATCTTGCTGATGATATGTCATATGGTGTGTGTGGAAAGGTGCACGCTACAGATCCGAAAAGGGTTTATGATCTGCACAGACACAACGCTTCTTCAATTACACTTGCACAGCACTTGCTGGTGGAGACAGTTTGTGCTGCACAGAATTGGCAAAGTATTATCTGTACAGGTGTTTGAGGAGTAGATTTCTAGAGAAAGAAATGGGGACATATCCACAGGTTGTTCTACAGCCAGGAGGTTTAGTGTCAGGTTGAGTTGTTGGATGGTGCAAATGGGAAGACTGGTTATTTGAGAGGAGAGGTATATTATCTTTTGGGATGATCTCATTATCTGAACTTAAGTAATGAACTCTAATAAACTCTCTTCGAAACAGCTGGAAAGAACATTTTTAATTCAAATATAGTATTAGATTTTTATTTTCAATTTGTTTTATGATTTTAATAGAAATGACAAGTATTATTAGTGCGCTTTTTTAAACATTAATCATTGCTGCTTTTCCTTTTTGATTCTACTATGTAATCATTAGGAACGATACCTTGTGTTGGAGCCCTTAGTTGGATCTTCCAAATCAAGTATTAAGCATTGAATTAATCACCGATGCGCCTTGCTGTCAGTTAATGTTACTTAACTCTCGGGCAGAGAGAAACGATAAGTTTAAGGCTATGAAATTGTTTTAATCACATTTATTATGAAAGGTTTTGTCCACAGCCAGAAATATTAAATGTAGAACTCAATTTCCATCTTAAAACCGTTCTTTGGAGGGTGGTTAAATAGAATGCACAATTGTAAGTCAGTAAAGATTTTCAGCAGGACTGAACAATGTCACTGTCCCTTACTCAACATTATCAGTATAATTGTATAGTGTCTATTCAATCTAATGCTAAACATACCTGTTGTTAAATTGTGAGAAGTAATTTATTCTATATGTAACTAGCAATGTCCATATCATTGCGGCTTTTCTTTATTTTATCTCTTAAAGTGTCCAACATGTGTACACTTTAAAATCTATTCATGCCAAAGTGCTTGGTTTATCCTAGAAATAGGTAGCATGAAATAGTCTTCAATCAAATCTATATAATGCTTAACAATCATAAAAATACAGTAATATCTAAATGTTACAATAGATGTGTAAAACTAATGAGCAATATGTACTGTTGCAATAATAAAGATGCTTTAACTGTACTCATTAGCAGTGTGTCTATCTGTCCACATGGGGAAGCTATGTGACAAGAAAAGCTCATACTGGTGCAGGGTATTAATAGTTGACACTGCAGAAATGTACTTTTTTAAACAAATCTTTAGGTGTATTGGTTTTAATCATTAATTTATCTTAATTGCTTAGGTTTGTGGGATCAGACATATTTGGGGGCATTACAATCCCGTTGAATATGGTACAATATGGTGTGTTAGATGTGTGGGTGTGTCTATGGGGTTGGAGTTAACATATAATCAAATCAGTCATTTTGGAGCTTACATAGAGAAATACAAGTATGTGGTTTTTAGAAAGTGCATTTCTGTTTCAAAATAAATCACCCCTTCCTACACCTGACATGCAACAGAATTGAATGCTAAGCAAGTAGAGGAACTTTGATGAACTTCAGAGAACTTTGGCAGAATCGTGGAATACTGGATGTCTCCCCATAGTTTCTGGGTGTTATTGTGCATTAGCTAGTTAAGGCTCATCCCCTGCCCTGAACTTGACCACCCACTACACTCCCCAAGGAATTCGAACTAAAGCTGCCCTATGCTTTGCGTTCTTCCAGCTTTATTATTCATTGTGTTAGTAATTATAAAGTATTTAACTGAAATCGCAGTCGTTAACTGAAAATATATATTTTTTTTGCATAACTACAACTGATGGTCTACACTAAAAAGCCGGATTTTTTATTAATTGTCTCTGGTACCATATTGAAATCTTTGTCTTCTAACTTTGTCATTGGCCTCTCCTTTTGTGACCTCATAATTTACAGTGCGATTAGGTGTGTTTTCATCACAGTCCCCTCTGCCTGCGGAGCACCTGCTACCTTTAGTTTCCAAACCCAAAAAAGAGGTGAATTTGTTCCCAATCTGTGGCGATGGTGACAGTGCTGCCTCACCCCATTTCTAGTGCCACTTGATTCTCCACAACCGGGCGGTGTGTGTGTGTCGGGGCGGGGGGGGGGGGGGGGGGGGGGGGGGGCGGGGGGGGTCTGTCTCTGACTCCTCCTGAAAGAGCGATTGGCTGGTGAGGAGATCGCGCCCTCCTCCTTCCTGCCTCTATCCCGCCAGTTCTCCGCCCTTGACCTTGACTATGAATTCTGGAATAGCCTGCCACCCTGCAGCGAGCAGGCAGCCACCCAGGCTGGTATCATGACAATCGAAACAATACTATTGGGCAGGCAATAGGACGGACGGAGGGTGGGGGCCCGAGTGGGAGGAGGACATGGAGCCAGAGGATGCATCGTAGAGGCGCGGTTGCCATAGGTTACCTGGAACCGAGCCAAGAGGAGGGAGGCATGCATTTGCATGTATTCAAATCTTGCATGAATAATTCCCTGTGGTAGGAGGCCCTACTAGAACACCTCCAGACAATAACCATTCACACACACACACACACACACACACACACACACAAAGATGCATTTTCCACACCGCATCCTTTCCCCCATCACTTCCTTTTTGCTGTGTGAGAAAGGTTAGGAGGTTATCCTAGGAGGTCCAGAGAAATAATGGTCTGTTGGATAGGGAATCTGATGTGAATGTGTTAATACAGAGGAAACATGTCATGTTGATACCGTTTCATGGGGATTTGAATTCCCTTTGGCTCCAAAATAGCCTACTGTGAGCCCAACATGGTATGAGGTGACATACACCATTTAGGAACACCTCATTGTTAACTTTCATTGTGTTACCCCAGATTGTATAGCAATGGGTGCTTATCAGAAAGAATATGGCCGGTGCTCAGTGTTCTCAAACACACACATACGCACGCACGCACGCACGCACGCACGCACGCACACACACACACACACACACAAACACATAGACAAGCCTTTGGCACAGTGCACAGGCAGCTGGGTAGAGAAATCTTGCTGCAGTCACTTTGATGGCCAGTCTATGTCAGCTTCACAAGCACCCGGTCCTACAGTGCCTTTCATGAATTTCACCGCATTAAAACGCCTCGAAAGGCATTACAGGGGACATAAACAGACTTATAAAAGGCACCCTGTAAGAACCCTTAAAAAACTGAAAGGAAATTAAGATATGTTCACACACAGAGGACTATAACCCTCATTCGTTCTGAGTCAAGAACGCGGGTTTAATCCCTTTCATGAATGTGGGATAACATTCATAAGTGCAAAGGACCCTCGCCCACCCTTACCCACTCCCACCTGCCTCGTCCCTTCACTTTCCCGTTGGCTTCGTCTTGTTAATTTTATAAGATAGAGCGTATTGCCACTTATCGGCTGGCAACGCTGTAAAAGCACTGAGGTCACTGCATTACGGAGCTGCTGGGCTCCACACTTCCATTAGAGGAAGTGTTCAGGCTGTGCTGAGCTTCACTCTATCAAATACAGGCTCGCTGCTGCCGCTCCGAGTGCAGAGGAGGGGACACACCAATGCACGCGCACACACACACACACACACACACACGTGTATATATATATATGTATATATATATATATATATATATATATATATTTATATATATATACGCAAATGGAAACTCCCTCCCTGGTTGTAGAACTATAGCACACATAAATCTATCACATCTCACTTACGTGAGTACAGGCAAACGAGACACACACACACACACACACACACACACACACACATACACACACATACACACACACGCACACACACGCACACACCTTGATCTTTTCCCCACTCTTCAATATGATTCATAAGGGTCCAAATGCAAACTTCAGCTTGTTGACCTGTAAGACCTTAATTTGCAGAGGAAAAAACTTTTTTTTTTGATAGAGATACAATGTATTTCAGTTTGGTTGAAATGATCATGACACAGGACGGGAGTCATGGCATATGGCATGATTTCCCAGAAAAATGCTCTAACAAACATTTGCAGTGTATTAGGACATGAGAGTTTAAGTAACTGAACTATGCAGGGCCTTCCCAAGATAAGACTAAAGTGGTGAAGCTTGCTTTGTTGCAAGTTCCACTCGAAAACCGAACGATTGGTACGAAATTGGTATGAAAGAGACACGTGCATAGATGAAGAACTCTAATTCAGCTCACCCAGAGAAGCAGCTGGGGTCAGGAGGAGGCCATTGCCTCTGAAAACCAGGCCCTTGGAAGTACAAGGTTGAAAGAATGTTCAGACTAGGATTCCCTGGGCAAGAGATGTAAAACAGAGTGAGTTAGGACACCTCGTCTCTCTCAGTCGTAAATAAGTCGCTGATGGAATATCTAACCTCATCTCCCTCTATTCCCCAGAAGTGTCTCCCCTAGCTGCCAGGCTATTGTTTCCCCATATAACTCAGTGTGTGTCTGCTGACATGTTACGATGGGTGGAGGGGGGGAAGGCATGTTGCGTGAGCTCTCCCCTCACCTCATTGAGACTTGGGGCCCATTTAGAAGCCGTAACATATTTTTCTCAGAGGAGGAGGTAGGGGGGCGAGTGGCTGGAGGGTCTGACTGATTTAGCATGAGAATGGCTGAGGTCCTGTGAACCTTCTGCTCCCTGTGTCCACATTCAATAGCGCCGCCTTGGTTAGCATGACAAACTGAGCTCTGAGCTCCAAGTTCTCGGACTTTGCTGAACAACAACCCCCTACGCCCTTCCCCCAAAAACCCTCGTCCTGGCTCCCCTTCAACTCCCAACCCTTAACTTGGTCCTCTGTGAACTCCTTTGGGGCTGAGGGAGTTCTTTTTCTTAGCTGTCTTGAGGCCAACAAGTTCAGGTGACCCAGAGTGGGGACCTCTGCACAATGCACCCAATGGCTGATCGCAGGCCAGATTAACATGTACGACCATGAAAATTCCATCACATTTCAGTGGGCAATATTTGCAAAACGGCTTATTAAGCAGCTAATTAAAAATGTGCTTTGAAATTGACGTTCAGGAGCTTATGGCATTTTAAGCATTAGCTATGCACAGTTGACAAAATGATTCTTATGCGGTTTGCCCCTGAAGAATTTAAACAGAACTAGTCAATGTCAATGTTCTTTCTATGCAGTTGCAGTAGATTGATTCAAACGGTGCAACTTAAAACGAACGCTTATGTTTGGATCATGTGTTGCCTTCTATTTTAGATTACAAAACCAGGCAGTCTTCCCTTGGCACGATTCTGTAATAACAGTAAGAAAGTTTAATGTCATGATTTAATTACAATATTTACAGAGTAGCTGATGAACCTTTCTGATGTGTGCCCACTGGCACAATCTTTCTGACCAGGTGGAATACCAATTTTTATTTTCCCTAATCAATGTGGCAGAAATTATGACGTATTTCATTTATTTTGTGGCATTTGGATAGGCCTACATTCCCAAATCAGTGCAGTATTCTGAAACCATGACTATCAATTAATATTACATTTGTAATAAATGGAGTGGATGTACAATCATTACACAATCACATAAATAATAAACAGAATAACAACAATACAATGTTGCATCATGTTGTATCAATTATATCCCTGCAATTTGGGAGCAAAATTGTATTTGTTATTGTTATTTGTTATATGTCTCTATATATATATGTATATATCTATCTATATCTATCTCTCTCTATATATATATATCTATCTCTCTCTCTCTCTCTCTATATATATATAAAAATACCCCCCCCCCCCCCCCCCCCCAATACAAAAAAAAAAAAACACAAAGAGGTTTAAACCAATCAGTTTGGGTCTTTCCGTATCAGATATGAATAATACAATTCTAGAGGCCACTCAGCCTCATGTGAGCTAATTCAACCAATCACAAACTAGAGTGTAAAGAAAATGGACGCTCCACTTTTGCATTTATTATCCATACAGAAAGGAAGGAAAGAGGAGCTCCCTTACAGTGAATAGAACAAGCACAGGCGGGAAAACCTTTATTACACATTTGGACTTTGAGGTTGTTTAAATTATTTTAAGCTAATTAAAAACAAATACTAATAGTAATTTAGAAAACAGAAGCTTTTGAAGTTTTTTACTGGAAGCAAATAAACCTAAGGAAACACAGCTTTCCTTTGATTAACAAATACATGTGTATACAATTAATCATCACATTAATTCTATGATAACAGTTTTTGCTTAGTGCATTGTATGCTTTTCTTACTGTAACATTCTTCAGGGGAACGACACAGGTGTAGGCCTACATTAATAACAAAGCAATGTGTAATTTGAACCAACTGGTTTACCATTACATTATATCCATTAAACAAAAGGCATCAAAATGGCTAAATGTTTGTCTTATTTGTTAAAGCTCTCACAGTTTAACCCCAATCTCTTAGACTATGTTTAATTTTCTAAAAACTCACACCCAAAACCCAAAACCTACACACACAGAATGCAACACATTAGACATCCCTTAGCAAACACTTAAATCAAAACAATTTAAAATGGTATTTTTGCAGAAAAAAACTATACGTACGTTGAAGAAGCACATACTACAGACTGATATACTAAATGAAGAAGTGTGCAGTGCACAGCAGTCTGATGTAAATGTTATGCATACAGTCGTACTCTCACATAGGTGTTTGTACCCAAATATATGTGTGAGTATTAAGTATAAATATATACACAAACAAACAGAAACACGAATAGAAAGAGATAATATTTAATTGACTCAATTTCTTTCTCAAAATGATGTATTCTCATCCAGTGTGAATCGTAACAGACAAAACAAAGACAGTAAACTATAATAAAAAAATATTATAAATACAGACCTGTTACAGTTTAAGTAAAATAAAAGAAATTTTAATCAAAAAAATTCACTAGGCTTTATCCTGTCTTCTATTTGGGTTTCTCTACAGAGAGCTAACCTGTGGCCTATTTACAGTGCTCCAGCAACTCATTTCGAAGTGAACACATTATCAATAGGTGTTTACACACGTCTGGACTGGAGGTGGGCAAATAGTAAATGAGTGTGCCATTTTGAAAGGCAGTGTTTCTCAAAAGAAACACAAGAGCTTTTCGTTTTTAGTGACCTGTCTAATGTTAGGAACTGTGCTTATTGTCTTCAAAAATAGTGTTATACATATTCAAACTGAGTTTCAAGCCAAGAATGTAAGTGTAGTTTTGCTGAGTGCTGATACATTAGTTGAGTTAATGTGAGTTAATGATCTCAGTGATTGTGCCTCAACAACCAGTCTAAGTGTGTGAGCAATTAGAAGATAAAAAAAGGAAAAGAAATACTATCGTGAGCACGACAGAGAGCACCCTCTGGTGCTGTAAAGCCCTTTGTGTTTGTAATGCCCGAGGATGTTAGATACCCTCCATCTACTAACAGGCCCACAGAGCACCAATTACACCACAATTAGCTGACCCCTGAGCCTTTGTTCAGGCCAACAATAGGCGTCTTTTACATGCAGAGGAAGAAGAACTCTGTTGTATTTAGAGGGGTCATTAGAAAGTACCTCCCCAAAACACAGTATATAAACAGGTCATCTACCCCTAGCCCTCTCAGGGAGGAACTGTTCACTCAGTGACTTGCTTACACCAACGTGTGTGAAGGGATTGTTGGAAAGGCAACTCAAGATAGAATCATGAAATATGAAATGGAACACAAATAAGAAAACTAAGAAACTAACTAAACAGCAGGGATTCATTTAAATATTTATTTTCAATCTGTTGGGATAAAATTACTTTCATAGCACAGATTTTTTTTTTTACTGTTTTTTTGAAACGAACGGAACGAATGGAAATGAACTATTTTTACTACCCTATTCCCAATAGACAAATCGGACAAATAAAGTTGCTTTTTATATTGTAGATAAAAAAACTTAAACCCAGCAAAGATCCCTCCAGTTTTACCACCTATCATTCTGACAACCAAGCATCACAAAAGCCTGGACCATAGGTTTCCTCTATAGATGTTATGGCATCAGTTCTGCCTGACCTGATTCCTCCCTCCACCCATAGGTGTTAGAGTATCATTTCCACCATTACGGTGTTTTTCCACCATTTGAGCAGCTCACTGTAGGATACCTGGCGTGTTGAGATGACCCTCTCCTCGCCTCACAGGGCCGAGACATTGAACAGCATGCATGGACAAGCCCCTGATGGTCTTTTTACTGGACACAGGTTATTGCCAATGTGTATGTATGTGTGTGTGTGTGTGTGTGTGTGTGTGTGTGTGTGTGTGTGTGTGTGTTTGTGTGGTTCACTACTGTCATCTCCAGGGCAGAGTTCAGAGAAAGCCTCCAGCTTTCTGTAGGACTGGCCTTTCTCCTGGGTGAGACTGGGGGAATGTGGCATGGCCAGTAAGCATGTATATCAGGCCATCTCACGGCTGGCTGGAGGCTCCCTGGGTGGCCCCCATCATGGTCAATACCACACTGTTGACTGGACGCCCAGAGTGGGATAATCTCCTGCTTTCTTTCAGGACTAGGGCGCACATACATGCACACATAGCTACACGCACGCACACACACACACACACACACACACACACACACACACACACACACACACACACACACACACACACACAATGCACTTCCACCAGTGGGCCTGGCCTTGGAGGAGGCTGGCTAGGCCCTAATTTTAGGTCAGGCCCAGTCAGGGGGAGGCAGAGGGCCAAGGAGCTCAGAGCAGAGGGGATTGTCAGGGGGGACCGGGAGCCCATTTCAGCCGGAGCACTGGAGCGCACTGGGGGCACTGGGGCATCGCTTGAACCGGCTGTTGGGGGAAAACAATAGGGGTGTGATCGCCACAAAAACATGGCCACAGTGTGTGTGTGTGTGTGTGTGGGTGTCTTTGTGCAGTTTTCTTCAGCTCCAGCAACTCGCTTCAACACCCCTCCTGTTCACACACCCAGGGACCTAATTGACACCCAAGATTTAGGCCACTTGGTTTAACTGATTCTTTTCCAGGCCTTCACATCCAGACTAAGGTGATTGCAATAACAGGCAAAATATCCCCCTGTAGCCCCTTATATTAAAGCCTCTGGCTGTCACTATGGATAGTTATCTTCTATACTCTTAAACCGATAGGTAACAAAGTGTTATCCCTGACACAATTAGCTAATAGGAAACAAACAAAGAAAACAATTGAGACAATGATTTATTTTCCAAAGAGCGTTCGTTTATTAGGAAAAGGAATCAGAAAATAAACGGTTTTCATTTCAATTTACAGGTTTTGTACCTCATATACAGTTCGATAAAAAAAAACTGCAAAAAGTAGGAAACTGCCATGCAATTCAATTCATATTGCTGGAATTTTCTAAAACACATTTTCCAGTAAAATATTTTAGGTTAATGTTACTCTGGGTGAACCACATCTCTGGGGTCTCAGTCAATCTCATCCCTCAAATTGGTTTTAACATTTCCAATTACTGTAAAACTAATTCTGAAAAAATGCTACCATACTTTCTCTTACACCGGGGACGGTTTCTGTTGAAACTTTAACTTACCCTCTGTGAGTATCTTGGACTTACCTTTACAGACAGTCACAAAGCAATCGGACTGTTGCTTTATCTTTTACTCCAGGCTGTGTTTTGATCTGCACTACTAAAGCAAATCATACAAGGTCTGTGAGGTTTGGTAGATAGAGGTGGGGAGCCAAACTTTCTTTCAGTATGTCCAGTACAGCATCTGACAAAGACAAAACACAAGAGATTCATTAAAAGAGTAAAAAGGATACGATTTATTCGACACTCTACACATTTTTACAACATCAAAAGGACCAGCAATAAGATAATCATTACACTAGACGCCATTGTATATTCTTTCATTTACTGCATCACTGCCAAAGCGACATCACAGTGACGCTGAAAATATACGTACTCTTGTGGCTACAGAGAGGGAGGGTCGTATGCTAATGAGCACAGCTCAAATAAGGAAGCACTATCTCCACTCAGATCACGCTACACACACGCCTGAAGAGCCAGACTGGAGTACGCTGCCACTCTGTAGACACGCAACCGTTTACTACTGTTGGAGCTTATTGAGAGTGTATGTGTGTGTGAGTGTGTGTGTGTGTGTGTGTGTGTGTGTGTATATGTGTGTGTGCGTGCGTCTATCAGCTGTCTGTATCAGCGTCAAGCATGACCCTGGAGATACCAGACAGTCAGGGGTCAGAGGGTAGAATTGGGCCTGTCTGAGCACACCGGCTGACCCCCACAGCCCGCAGCACACACAGACACACATATTGGGGGAGGGGAGCCCCTCCTTCCCTCCAACCAGACTAATATCACCTCTGGGATTAGGATCCAGACACATAAATTGACCCCAAACACACGTGCAGCCACTGAAACGCACACATATTGATGATGGCTCACGCTTGGTCATAACGTGGTCATGTTAGCTTATGCTGCATGACGCAGAGAGGGGCGAAATGCTGACTCTGGGACAGCCATCTAATTATCCAGCCCTGGGCCAGAGCAGAGGAGACAGAGGGAGGGATAGCCGCTCCGCACTGGACAGAGAAAGCCAATACGACCGGAAGCATGGTGCGGCACACTACATTGAAGCTACAGCACAGCTTCGACACGCATGAGGACTCAACGTGAAAACCAGTCAGCACATGCACGCAAACGGGAAGGCCGGGCGCTTACAGTGAAACCACCGCCTTACACAACCAGCTCAGCACAATACAAACAGACCCAGAGGGCGGAGGGGAGAGGGACGAGACTCTCATGCTAAACTCCAATCAAAGAGAGATCGGGAGTACAGGATCCCTCCCAACGACTGCAACAGAAGGAGGTCAGCACAGGAGGAGCGCCGTGCCGGGGCCATTAGAGAAAACCCCCAAATAGTGGTTGCTTAATCCTACAAATCCCCTGTATTATTAGCACATCTGTGGGGTCCAGAGGCCCTGCTCCTGATTAACTAGACGTAAACTCTAGGGGAGGAGAGGAGAGGAGAGGAGAGGAGAGGAGAGGAGAGGAGAGGAGAGGAGAGGAGAGGAGAGGAGAGGAGAGGAGAGGAGAGGACAGGAGAGGAGAGGTGAGGTGAGGAGAGGAGAGGACAGGAGAGGAGAGGATGCTTTGCTTCGTTGGGCTAGGAGGAGCACAGACCTAGGTGAGATCTGATGGAAACCATCATGAGGAGCATAGGGAGGTGGTGTTGTTTTGGAGGGGGAGCAGTCTTGGTTGGTGGGGGAGGAGAGGGGGACAAGAGGGAGGTAGCGTCGGGCTAGCAGGCCAAGCAGCTTGGGAGACGGGGTGGGCCTGGCGGGTGGAGACACCAGGGAGTGCGCTGCCTCATTAATGCAGAGTTTGGCTGTGGGGTGGAGGGTGTCTGGGACGCCCCTCAATAGGCTTGGGAGATGGCTCGGGGGCTGGGGGGGTTGGGGGAGTGTTTTGGTGGGGAGTTGGGAGAGGAGGGGGTTGGAGGCCGCACTCCCTGCTCAAGTCTGTCTGTCGTCCCATATAGGGAGAGGGCAGGGGGACGGAGGAGGAGGATGGGGAGGGAGGCAGTGTTTAACCTGCTGCTGCCCCCCCCCCCCCCCCCCTCATCCAGTCTGCTAGCCCATTAGTCCAAGAAGCCTGTCTGCCTTCCTCTCTGCATACTAATTCAGCATCAGCCTGGGCCTTAACAGGAGAAGCGGTGCTCTGACCGAGCAGCCTGGAGACTAGAGCCACACTATTGTCGTTGACAATATTACAGATGGAGAAAAAAATATTTACATGTAATCCAGAATTGTGGCGGGATGGAAAGTGGAAGAAATGCCTGATGCATATGGATGGGAGTGAGGGGTGGGGAAGTGTGTGTGTGTGTGTGTGTGTGTGTGTGTGTGTGTGTGTGTGTGTGTGTGTGTCTGTCTGTCCAGTATGGAGGCCTCAGCAACGTGACGGTTGTGTCTGGCGATGCAGACAGACAGCTTAACGACAGTTCTTGAGTGTGAACACACAGCCCAGCCGGGGCCTGACAACGGCAGCAATCATATACACACACACCAGTGACACGTGTGCACATGCATGTGATATATGATGGTGGGCTTACAGAGAGATAACCGGAACGGATGAAACCTCAAAGAGAAGCATGTTCCAGACAGACATGTTAAGGACAGAGCAACACCTGCTTCTAGCGTCCACAACTCCATTTAGAACGATCACAAACCACACTGGACATGTGTCAATTGTTTCAGGACAGCAATACAAAGTCTCAGTGGTAGCATTGGTAGATTAAGGTTGGGGTTGATGACATTTATCACGCTAAGCACTGGCTGTGGGTGCAGTGGACAGCAGAGGCTGGAGGCTTTTCACTAGCTCTGTTCTCAGGCGGGCTAGCCAGACTTTTGTCTTCAGGTCCGCTGGTCCTGAACAGTCCGGCCAGAAATGGAAGAAGGGAGTGAAAGGAGGAGAGGGCGAGACAGATGGACCCGAGGGGGAAACAGAGAGCTTTGGTGTGACCGTGGCCTTGTCTAGCTCCGTCAGATCGGGGCCTGGAGTCAGGGTCGCTCGCCAACAAAGACGTAGAGCGCCCTCATTAAAAATACATGTCATTGGATCAGACCCGGGCTGAATCGTCTTGATTTTTCCCTCCTTCCATAAGTGAGCGTGACTGAGCGATGAATGGGGGGCCGCGGAGAGCTGGGCCAATGCAGCGCCACGCTGCCTCCCCATGGGAACCTCCCCACGCACCGAGGGGGGCTCATTTAAAGCATTGTTGGCCTGTTAACACGGCTTTTTAAGACGCCTCTTTATGGACTCAGCTAAATCAAACTTCAACCCACAGCTCCCATGGCCAGAAGGAGAGAGGAAAGCAAAAGAAGAAGAAAAAAAAGGACAAAGAAAAGAAACACCGAGTGAAGGACTGAGGGGACAAAAGAGCGAGAGAAATGAGTGGGAGAGAAAGCCTGGAGAAAAAAAATTGCAAGAAAAAAACAAATAGATTGAAGGCAAGATGGAGGAGGACAGGGGGATAACTGAGAAGTGTACCACCCTCCGGAACAACACCACGTGTACCTCCAATGCTGAATAATACAGAACCGTTCCAGATCCGAAGCCAGATCCAGTTCTAAACATGACATTAAGTAGTGTGCCAACAATTCATTATGTGATGAAAGATGGCATTAGGTAGTGTACTAATAAGATGAAATGTGGCATTAACTACTGTGCTAATAATTCATTACGTGATGAAATAGGCTTTGTTGTCGTGATATCTCTTGCAAGGAACCCTAAGAAAGATCATTTGTACTTGGCGAAGAGAGGAACTGCTAGCTATATAACCTTTACATTAAATCCATGTGAGTGAGAAGCCACAAAATGCCTCTGGAGTCCTCACAAGGCCAGCCTCCTCTCGTTTACCCAACAGACTGAAGACACACACATTGACCTGTACGTGTGTGTGGGGATGGGTGTGTGTGTGTGCACTTAGTTAATCTCACTGGAAAGCAGGATGACAGTCAAATGAATGACAATGAACTTGGAGTGAGTCAAGTTCACAACGGTTAGAGAACGGCTAGGGCTGAACAGCATAGCCGAGCAGCGGTGTCTGTGTGTCTGTGTGTCTTAGCAGAATACCCCAATACGAACACAAAACCACGCTCAATACAGGAATCCCCCCACAAAGATGAAAATGTGTGCACCCCCCCACCCCCTTTCCATCGCCCCACGCTCACGCAGCAAGGACCCCCTGACTCTACGCTCCAGCTGTCCGCTGTGTGCCTGATGAAAAAGCCGAATGACACAGGAGGTACAAATGCCCAAAGGCAAGCGCACATTTGTAAATGCCTGCCCAGTAAAAACAGAGTTGTTTAATAGAGGCTCCTCTGGCTGTTTGTCAGCCGCTAGCGGTTAGCCTGACGTCTGGCACATTCTCAGCCTGCTAGCCAGCCACGGCAGCAGCCCTGTCCTCTCCACCCAACAGAGCTGATGGTCTTTGAGGCGAGTATTCATCTGAATACATTTACATGGAAAGTGCACTACGTTGGCAGCGGTAAGGTGGCTGTCTCTGCACCAACCAACAAACCCCCCCCCCCCCCTCCCCATGAAAAAAGTCACAATGCTGATCGAAATGTGGGATTGGGGGGTAGAGGAAGGTTTGAGTTGGCTCTGCGGTGAAAGGAGGCATGGCGCTGTGGGTTTATTGTGTGCAGGGTTCTCGACGTGACACCGTCCCTGCGTGGTTCATGATATGAGTGGTGGATACGGGAATCCAGGGAACAATAGGCAGAACGCAGGGGAGGGCACTACATGCAGGGACTGGCCAGAGCGAGGCACTTTTACCTTGAACACTATTATCCCCGCTCCATTCTCTATTCAGCCTGGGGCTGAATGACACACAGTGAACTTGATTACCACGTAAAGCAGTTCCTACATAAAAAACCCCACAGCACAATAATTTCAGTTGCTGAATGGATCCTATGTTTTTAAATCTATTAGCAGGAATATTTTATTTCTCTCTGCTGAAAAGAGGATAGGGGCCTATTCTAAGAATTGTGATTGTTAACATGGTGGTCTTACCACAGCTTGCTGTGTAAGAATTCGAAATCACATTTTATACAGTCTAATCTAATGGTCATAGGTAGATTTAAAACAAACAAATGAGAAGCGCACACGCAAAATCAGTCGTGCCCCAAAATAAAAGTCCTTTATCTCAATTAAACCAAAACAAATCCAGCGAGTGTTTTTGGTTGACTCAGAATGTGAGTTTATAAATATACCAGGGCAGACCAGCCAACACAGGGAGTAGTAGCCAGCTCCCCTAATGCATATCTTTGTTCCATAGCATTCAGTAGGCAGCTATCTGAGCTGAACTGTCAGAACACAGCCGTAGGAGAGGGTGAGGGAGGAAGAGAGGGAGCGAGAAAGCAAGAAAGCAAAAGAAAATAGTGAAAGAGGTCAGCAGGGAAGAAGAAATAAACCCCAGAAGCGAGTCAACGTTTTTTGTGCGTGTGTGTGTGTGTGTGTGTGTGTGTGTGTGTGTGTGTGTTTGCATGTGTTGTGTGTGTGTAAGCAAGTGGGTCTTCCCTTTCGCCTGTGTGTGTTAACCCCAGCTGGGCAGACATTTTGTTGACATGCTGATCGGGATTTAAGCAGTGGGTGGGTAGTGTGTCAGACCAAGGTGAGTGAATGAGCAGAGACGCGGGCTGCTGGGAACGGAGGAAGAATGGAGGTGGGGGGTTCACAAAAAATGTGCCGTTACTAAGCTTGATTTCAGCCAGGGTTGAGACGATTAGGAGTGTGGTGCCGAATAGGGGAGCGTGAGGAGGGAGGATGGGGGCTGTGGTTGGGGGATGTAGGGGTGCCCTCCAGGCTATGGGGGGGGGGGGGGGTCTCTCTCTTTCAGACAGTGTAATGAAACATAATGGGAGCTAGCCACCTTAGCCTAGCTAGCGGAGGGTGGGTTGGCTGGTATCGTCCTTCTCCCTCTTTCTCCAATCCTTTCCCTCCTGCTGAAGAAGCATCTCAGGAGGTCCCTCCCCTTAAAGGGGAATCTTTGTTTATAACTGTGCCGTGTAATACTGCTGACAAGCTACGCGCACAGTAAACAATGGGGACATTTGGGTCCAATAAAGGGGACCATATTTGACAAGTTAGTTCACAAAGTAATATGCAATTATTGCTGAACAAAAGCCTTTCTAATGCCCGTTTGAATTACAGACAGTACATTTTCAACTACATGTTAACTGTGTCACACTTGACTTGTGTAGGCAAACAAAAAATCTAATATTTAAATCAAGATCAAATATGCAAAACCATGCATGCTGAAATATTCATTGGGAAGAAGAAGAACACCTAACATGATTTACCAAATTCCTTAACCATGCAAACAAAATGGGAATTTCACATAGCTGATTGAGGCTTCTTCCACATATGCCAGATAGACGCATGCGTTGGATTACATGTCTGTTGGACTAGTAATATCCAAGAGACAGAAGCTGCCCACATCCTAATTTCCAGGAGGCACCAGACTGAGACTGAGGGAAGGAGAGAGGGGGGGTCATGATGTCTGACTGGGTTATGACTTGGGGGGTTGACTGAGTGACTGTGGTCCTGGCTGAGATGTTGGCTGAGGGGGGTGGGGGGGGTCAGAGTCGATGTACCAGGAGGGGATCTCCATGGAACCAGGCAATAAGCAGCAGCTTATAGAGTGAGCAAACACACTTTGGACGGCCCACAGACAGACGAACCCCTCCCTCCCTGACCTTGACCCCTGGGGTCCCTCCTCACCTGCCTCTCAATGGAAGGCCGTGCAGCTGGGGCGTCTAGCCACCGCCTGACCACAACCCCCACCCACCACCACCACCACTCATCCCCTAATCATTTCACCCATTCCCACGCTTCGGGACCATCCCCCCTCAACTTTGACGTTGATCTGAGTCTGAATGGCGGAAATATAATAGTCATGTGTGGCCCTGGGACTCGTTGACGAGCTTCTGTCCGTACTAATTGCTAATGGGAGCAACCTATGGACAACACTGACTGCAGTGTATGAACAAAGAAAGCCTTCCTATCATTCTGTGTGGGTTTCACCTCAGCACCGCATCCTGTTTGCTAACCGACACGTCTCCTCCCTTTAGCTGCTGTACCTCTCTGTCCATGACCAGGAGACTTTGTCCATGTTTGCATGCATTTGTCTTAGTGTGGGTGTCTCTCGTCGTGTATATGTGTGTGTGTGTGTGTGTGTGTGTGTGTGTGTGTGTGTGTGTGTGTGTGCGCGCGTACGTACGTGTGTATATGTATAGGTATATATATTATTTTATACATGTTGTTCAGGGATTCAGCCCTCACCCCTTACATTTTCATTATGTCCAAATCTCGGCCCTGCCTGCACTACTCCAGCCTGGCCTTTTGCTTCTGCTAGCAGTCAGTTTAATCACACATACATCGCTACTCCATTTTCATTTCCCTTTCATACAGCCTCCATTCCACTGCCGCTTCATAATTCTCCCCTCAGAGCTGTCTGCACGCCCCCAGTGTTTGCTGCCTGTTGAAATGACATAATCAGTGACTTGGATAAATGCCTGACTGTTTTCCCTGGGACTGTAATCAGAGCTGGGGCTCAGTGTAGCCAGCTGCCTTGAGAAAACACTGGCGGTCCAGAGCAATCTTTTCTAAGGAAGCAAGGTGTAGGCTAAAAAGTGTAAGGATTATGAAAGGGTTAGAAAATAACTATAAGAGAAATGTAGATATTGATACAACTTTATATTGTGCTAATCACAAATAAATCACATAAAAAGTTGGATAAAAAAACTCTAAAAATAAATCATGCAAAAAACATGCCTGAAGAACCAAAATGACTGAGATTTTATAATAAAAATATTAAAACACTAGCATAATGATGCATCTCGTGATATTTGTTTTTGTATCGAATTGAAATACAAACTCAAATTATAAAAAAAATCACATCCCCCATGAATAATTATCTATTTAAATGTAACATTTGTACTTTATTCTGTTACTTTGATGTGGGTCAATAAAATCAAGTAAATGAATACATGAAAATAGCAAATTATTCTAAATTGTGAAATACATTTTATAAATATATGCTCTATCTATCTATCTATCTATCTATCTATCTATCTATCTATCTATCTATCTATCTATCTATCTATCTATCTATCTATCTATCTATCTATCTATCTATCTATCTATCTATCTATCTATCTATCTATCTATCTATCTATCTATCTATCTATCTATCTCTCTCTCTCTCTCTCTCTCTCTCTCTCTCTCTCTCACTCTCTCTCTCTCTCTCTCTATATATGTATATATATATATATATATATATATATATATATATATATATATATATATATATACTGTATATATAAATAGTTGTATTTGAATAATATAGTTATTTGCTGGAAACAAACAAAGAGTGAAAAATGTGAAAATGCTCTTGGTGGATTGTGCTAGGGCTGTAAATGCTTTCAGCAACTATTACTTCTGTGGGTGCACCACATTCAATCAATATCTAAGCAAATAAAAGCAGTGGGCACTCACAGTGGAGAAAGCTTCATGAGACGAGGCTGTATTTAAACTTAAATGAACACCACACACCCTCCAACACAACAAGAGCAGCTAAGCAGCACTTGCCTCTTGAAGTGAGAAAACAGTCATAGCTGTTCTCTTTAATAAAGATCCCGGTTCGCTCGCAATTAAAATATATATATATTTTTAGATACAATACAGTTAGCATTTATACTATATAAATAGTATATTAGGGTGTGTATATACATGCATATATTCATATATCACATCCATAAAACCTCCCACAATTTCAAGAAAGATTTTATCAACAAATTATTAAATGTAAAAAAAAAATGTAAATAACTACATGTACTGGTCTGGATAGCTAGAGTACAACATGCAGCATTAGATGGAAATATGCCACAGTAGTCAGTCAGTTCAAAAATACCTGTCAACAATATTCTACGAAAGGGATCCTAACAGAAACAAGAAGCACAATACCGCCCCTTGGACACCCGTGTAAATGGAAGGTCTCTATTTTCTCCTATTCTGCTGTACTTAGAGGAACACAACCCACCCAACCCCACCCCCCAACACACACGCACGCACGATGCACGCACGCACGCACGCACGCACGCACGCACGCACGCACACACACACACTCCAAGCAGACACACAGCAAAAGCAGGATTTACTGTTCCTTGCTTGTTTTTTTTCAGTATTGAATTATGCATAATTGCAGCAGCACACTGACATCAGGGGCAGTGACCATAATTAGCATAAAAGCTTTCTGTTCTAAAGCTCAAGGCAGGAGGTGAGGAGAGGAGGCAAGAGGGCTATTTTGTTTTTAGGAAAAAGCGTGAATAGATTGATTCACATTCCGGTGGCAGCTGATTCTGTGCTTGTGTGCGCGTCCGTGTGTGTATTGTGCGTAGACTGCGTTCTCTCAGCGTGGTGCGGGCTGGTGTCATTTGAGTCTGGAGCTGTACTAAACAGATGGACTCCCCAGCTGTTCTGAATATGCAAACGAGGAAGAAGGACCCCCACCCACCCTGACCCAGACACACTATTCTTCCCCGCTCTTTCCAGGGACCCACTGCCTCACCCAGACAGGCCACCTCACCCCCCCCACCCCCCCACCCACCCTCCACGCCCCACACCCTTTTTTTGTCTGCTCTCTTACCCTCTCAAGTCACCCCCTTCAGGAAAATATCCCCAACCGTCTACCACCATCACTCAGAAATCGACACACAACCTGGGAGCCTAGCTTCTCTCTGCTCCCAACCCCATTATACCGAGCCTAGGTGTGTGCCTGCCTGCCATTTTACCCACAATAGTTACAGTATCCTGCAGCCCCTGCGGCTCACAATGGCTGGGATGGCAGCTAAGCTGAGCGAAGTGTCCCTTCAGCATCTCCCTCCTTTTAGACACTGCCCAGGGTGATTAAACAGGCTGGATTAAAGTGGCCAGGAGAAGATGCAGGTATAGGGGGAGAGGCGCCCTGCTTTGAATAAGCAAACGTCAGCGAGCATTCAGACGTTCCTCTTAACCGACCGTTTTGTCATAGTAGGTGCTCCATCTTGAGCGCAGCACTCAGAGATTCCTGTGAACTGTTCACTGACAAATTTGCAACAGCATTTAAAAGAACAAATGACGCGCAGTGTTTTTCAGAGCTGGTGCAACCACGGCAAGTTATGTCAACGCGAGTAAAAAATATTTGATTATACGGGCCTTTGGTTCTGTGTCATGGTGGCTTCCACCTCGTCATTGTGTGTGTTTGCGTGTGTGTGTGTGTGTGTGTGTGTGCGTTCTTTTTCACTGTGTGCATGCTTTGCTGCCCTGGTCACATCCTATGAGGGCCAAGCAGACCGACATTGGGACGACAGAGGAACACACACACCGGAGCTCTCCAGCGGATGATAGCGTGTTTCCAGGACACACCGACAATCCTCCAGCAGCTGGGTGCAGTAATTATCACTGACAGGTTCAAATGCCCATGAAAGGGGCGACTCTCCACAGTGTAATGGAGCACCAAAAACACACACGCACGACCACACACACTCACACACACACGCACACAAACACAGCAGCTACATTATATCCATCTCCCCTAACACCACGCTAAGGCCGCACTAAGAAGCGATACGTCTCCCTCTCCACGTTTACCCCGGGTCCTGCTGCTCCTCTGATGATACCCCCTGCCCCCCCCCCCCCACACACACACACGCACCCCTCCGTGCTTTTGACACGGCACAATAAAGAAGTGTGTGAAGCGCTGCATTGTAAGGGGGGGCACACACAATGTTGCATACTGAGCGCCGTGTGAAGGGCGTGCACCAGTGGGTCCCACGGCGCAGCAGCGCGCCAGGGCCTATAGCAGGGAGTGCTGAGCATGCTAATGAGGTCATTACGTTATGGCTGTTTGCAGTGGGCTGCTCCACGCCTCTCCCTCTCCAGCGTTACAGTGTGGGCTCTCCCTGTTAGCTAGAGCCAGCCTGCCACATATGGCACGGGGAGAAGCCTCGCCACCAGCACCACCCATCAACGGCTGAATGGCCGGACGACGGACGGACGCCCCGTCTTTCAAGTGGCATCAAACGCAGCCATCAACCTCTCACTTCAGACAAGAGAGGTGAAACGACACAGAAACAATGGGCCGATAAACAACCAACAGCGTTGAAGCCATATTGTCCTCCCCGCCCATTCAAGCCCGAGCGGCCATTGTTTCTTTCCTTTATGCTCCCGAAATATTTACAGTCAAGAGGACGGTTAGGAACCAAGCGTATGCTAATGCAATTAGGGAGCATTTGCATATCCGTTAGTGATCGCAGAGCAGATGGCCAACACCAGGCGTTAAAAGGCGTGCGCCATCTTGGCTGCGGAGAGACAGCTGGCAGACCGGAGTCGGCCATTTTGTGAGCGGCGCTGCCAGCCTGAGTCGCGGTGAGGCGCCGGTCTCCCTGTGCCAGCAGACTGGTGGGCGAAGGGGAGGGGCCTTTCTTTTAGCAGCCGATGCCAAGCTACAATGACTAACCGTGTTTGCCCCACTGTTGACATCAGCGTTCACGCCCAAGGAGGACAACTAAGAGCTCAGACGCAGAGCAGCTATCCCCAAGTTTACACGAGGTCATAAGAAATGTGCTTTGTTCTCATTAGATAAGTTGGTAGTTGTTTGAGAAACAAACGAAATATACCGTAACATTTTCCTTAAGCATTAGCATTAGGGAGTTGTTACATTAGAATAAAATACTTCACGACTACATCAATGCCGAAGCTGTACTCACCACATGGTTTTCTCCGCTGTGTATTTTTGTGTGGATCTCCAACTTGATTTCAGGGCTTAAGATCCTGTCCAGCCCCCCCCCCCCCCCCCCCCCCCAATGCTACAGAGCACGATTGTCTCCTCAAAAACCAAAAGACAATCTTCCTTTTTGTTTCACATTTTGACACACCGGCATTTCCCCTTGGCAAGGACCTGGGCTTTTGGCAGGTGCATTATACTGTATGTAACTGTTTTTATAGCGGAGACGTCACCCTCTGTGAGTAGAAAGAGAAGGAGAAGTCCCATCACAAAGCAGCAGAGGACCACCACCCAGACGCTGCAGGCCCTTATGTACATCTCTCCTTCAATTAGTCCCTGTTCACTTCACAATACAGTGCAGTTGTACAGCCTTGGCTTTCAGGAGCTATTTCCACACGCAGACAAAAGATATGAAAACCCTGTTTGCCTCCTCTCTCCCCCCCTCCCCGATCAATAACGGCTGCCGTGTCCTCGGATGGGAGCAGCTTCTGCTGCTGCTGCTGAGAGCAAAAGAACCGTATGGGAGGGAGACATGCACTTTCGGGATTCGGCGTAGCAGGGAAAAAGTTAAAATTGTCCTTTCATCGGGGCTCATCAGATTGTGGAGAGCGCTGCACATGCTTGGTGGACAGGGATAGCGAAGAGGGTCCCGCTCAGAGCATGGGGCCTCTTCACTGAATTCTCATTCAAACAGTCAGGTGGAAGGAGCAGTCGGAGAATGGAGGGAGGCCTTGGACGTCCTTTTTTTTGTTCTCTCTCTCTCCCACTTTCTCTCTCTCTCTCTCTCTCTCTCTCTCTTTCTCTCTCTCTCTCTCTTTCTCTCTCTCTCTTTCTCTTTCTCTCTCTCTTTCTCTCTCATGTTCCCTTTTTCTCCATCTCTCTCTGGCAAAGTTTTATCAAGTGGTGGTGGGGCCTGGAAAGCCCCTGCGGCTGAACCACACACAGAGACACATAGTTTCTCCAGCACGCACACGCACACACACACATACTCAAACACACACACACACACTTTCTAGACCCACGAACACACACACACACACCCACAGCGTGTGGGGTGGGTAGCAGTGTTAGGGCCGTGGCCCTGGCTGATCTGCTGGGCCCCTTGTAGGGAGACAGAAGGAGTGGAGCTGGGAGCGCTGCTGCTGCTGTTGGAGGCTCCCTGGGTGCTGAGGCCTGCAGGCGGTGCTGGGCGACCTCTGCTAGCCTCTCTCCTCCTTATTGATTTCTGCTGCTCCACTCTGTTAGCCCGCGGGGATGAGAGCCTGCCTGGCCCGCCTCGCCCGGCCCAGCCGGCCCACTCTGCCGCCGCCTCGGCTGGCCCCTGTCGGCTCCCTGGGAACGGAGTCCAGGGCCACAGGAGGCGGCCAGTCAGAGAGCCCATGGCCATCCACAGCTGTGTTCACCTGCTCCGGGTTCAACCACTGCATACCGGGCATCTACATCCTCCTCTTCCTCCTCCTCTTTCTCCTCTTGCTCCTATCGTCCTTCCACCCACTCTCCACGTCTTCCACCTCCCCCTCCTCTTCCTCCTGTACACAAACAAGAGACAGAGAAGAGAGAAAAAAAAACAAGTTGAGCTTAACTTTCGGCGTTTTGCACACTCCGAATGTCAATCCGGGACTTTGATCAGCGAGAGGCAGGGGGTGAGGATTCTGGCAGCCTCTCCCAGTCAGTAATATGAGCCTTCTAACCTCAGCACCTCGCGGAAAAAGCTGCCGCGATGGAGGCTGCTGAGTTAAGTGTGTCAGACAGGAAGATACATGCTGCCAAATACACTCGCTGCCATTACTTTGATGTGCTGCTGAAAGCCCGCACTGACAGTCAGTGGGCCCATTATAATAATCACCGCGGCACCAGAGGAACTCATTAGAAAACATTTTCATATTTATTAATAATCTCCCACCACTAGAAACCCTAAAGGACAAACAGCTTTTTGTTCAGAGTGACAGATCACCAACCGCAAACTCATAAGAAAACAACACATCGGCTTTCTACAACAAATTCATTAAAAATGGCTAAATGACCTCTAACAAAGATCCTGTGTGTGAAGGAATGGGAATGTTTTCGCCGGCAACCTTGAAACTCTGTGGAAAACACTTTTGCTTTTGTATCCAGACTTATTTCAATGGCTTTAGTAGCCCTCTTATTATGATAATGACAGTTGGGGGACATTTCTTTCTGGACTCTCGGTCCCATTGTGCCCCTCAAACGGTAAGAAAAGAGCCATGGTCAAATTCAACCCCCATCCCAGGGCAACACCTCTAGGACCCTCACTAGGACAACCAACAAGTCTGACACCCCTCTGTCCACCTCTCTCCACCCCTCTTTAGGTTGACAAAGAGAAGCCAAAGTCTGCAGCCTAACTCCTGCGATACCGAGAAATAAAGTTGAGGGTCTTAAGGTTGTTGGGCAGGCAGGGATTTGTAAGTTGGGAGCTGTCCGTTGGAGAGGGAGAGAGAGAGAGGGGGTAACTGGGGTGGGTGTAAATGGGAAGGGTGGGGTGGGGTGGGGGGGGGGTGGGGGGGATGGGGGGGGGGGGGGGGGGGGGGGGGGGGGGGCGTGCAGCGCTGTTGGGACAAGAGAAGGGGTGTAGCAGAGGGTGGGAGAGTTAGGGGGAAGCTATGGGGGACTGGGGGTGCGGTGCATGTCTCAGACACAATAATACTATTCATTGGGCTCAGACATGGGTGTTAACTCCCCTCTGACAGGCTACAATGGAGCTCGGCGGCATTCAGGCAGCCTCGGTGATATTGTTAGTTCAGGGCTGCATTCTCCCCGCCGCCGGATAAAGCGGCTGCATTGTGCCCGGCCCGGCAGGATGGATGGAGGGAGGTTTGAGAGGTGAAAGGAAAAGAAAGAAGGAGCAGTGCGTTTGTCTATCTGTCAGCGCTGAAGGAGTGGGGGAACAGGGAACAGAGGAGGGGCATTTGGGTGGGGGAGGGGTGGGGGGGGGGTGGGGGTTTGCCCCATGCCATTGGACTTGCGTGTTAGGGGAAAATAATTAAATAAAAAGGGGGTGAGAGAGTGAAAAAAGATTGCGCTATAAATATTATTGTAGCAGCCAAGTGCGGAACTAAAGAGGCATGGAAGGAGGCAGGGTGCCGAGGGGACCGCGACGATGAAGGCATGGCGGCTTTTCACAGAGAAAGGGCGGGAGGCTTTGGGTATCACTTCAGTATTTAGGTGCATTTCTGCACCTTGTCCTCAAAGAGGGTGGCCGTTGAGGGGGTAGAGATAGAGATAGAGGGGGAGAGAGTCAGAGACAAAGTGGAGGAGAGGGAGAAAGACAGGGTTCTCTAGCTAGCTGCAGTGGCTGTCGCTCTCTTTGCTACGGTGACGTCTAACTACCGCGAGACTATGCTACCCAGCCTGTGTTCAGTCTCTTGTCAAGAGCTGTGGAGGAAAGAGGGCAGAGAGGAGAGGAGAGGAGAGGAGAGGAGAGGAGAGGAGAGGAGAGGAGAGGAGAGGAGAGGAGAGGAGAAAAAGATGGAGTAGATAGAGTGCTAAAAGTTAAGCCCCTCTGCTAGCCCTGTTATGATAACACGGCGCGCACACACATTCACACACACAAACACATGCACGTAAACAGCAGACGTGCGCACACATAAACAGCAATGCAGACACAAGAACACTTTCTCATTCACATTCACACTCCTACGATGAGAGGAAAAAGCGAAGGAAAATCTCTGCAGCACAAGACGAATCTCATTCATAATGCAACTCGCAACGTGAAGCTTCATGTGACGCTCAAGATGTGATTTTGGTCAAAGAGAAAAAAGACAACCAGGGGAAGGATGTATTGCCTCACGCACTTGCACACACACGCAGACCCTAGCTACTTCCAGTGTACCCTATGCAGCCCGTTTTTGTGAACAGTACTTTGTTTGTTTCCCCTCCGGTAAACTCTGACCAGCTGTTCCCATGGTAACCATGCCTCCTTGCTCCCTGTGTGTCTGTGTGTGTGTGCGTGCATGCGTGCGTGCGTGCGTGCATGCGTGCATGTGTGTGTGTAAAAGAGAGTGTAAGAAAAAAAAAAGAGAGAAAGAGAGAGAGAGAGAGAGAGAGAGAGAGAGAGAGAGAGAGAGAGACGCCAGGCCAGTGGAGGAGCAGAGGAAGAGGGGGGGAGTGAAGGAGGGCTGCAGGCGTGAAACAGGAAGTGAGGATTGGGTAGAGAGCCCACCGTGACACTGCCATTGATATGACCATAAGCAAGTCCTCACACTGAGGCCTCTGTGTAAGTGCTATACACATCCCAATAAAGTCGGGACAGGGCAGGTGAGGCCAGGCCAGGCCCAGAACCAGGACCAGGGTCTGTTCACAGGGCTAATGCCCCTCTCTGGTGGTAGGGGTACTGGGCCAACACGCTTTTGTTCCAGTGGATGGATAGGGAGTACCCTAACGGTACGGACCAGATGTGCCCCCCTCCTGAGATGGGAGGACCATCCTACTCCCTGGCAATGATGGGGGCGGTCAACTGATCACTCAGTCAATTAAAGACAGGGGGAGAGAGGCAGAGTCTAAAAAGGAGAGAGACTGGGGGCAGAGACTGGGGCGGAAAAACCATACAGAAGACAAAAAGTCTATCCCTGAAGAGCGGGTACAGTGCTATGGGAGGGCAGGAGAGGAAAGTGTGAGGGGGGAGAGAAGGACAAGGAGTGTCTGGAGCGATCTGCTCCTGGAGCAAGGAGGGAGGACGAGAAGGCTGCTTTCGGATGGGATTAGAGGGGAGATGATGAAAGGATCAGGTCTGACGGAGGCCGGGAAGGAAGAAGGGAGATGGGGCATGCGGAGAGAGGCCAGCAGGCTTAAACGAGCAGCCATAAAAGCACTGAGGGGCGAGAGAGAGAGAGAGAGAGAGGGAGAGAGGGAGGGGCAGAGAGAGGGGGAAAGGTAGATTGGGTGGCCGTGACCTGTGTGAGTTTGGTAGGAGAATCCCTTCAAACCCTTTTATCATCTTCAACCTTTAAACTAAGAGTCCCCTACCCACCCTCTCTCTCTCTCTCTCTCTCTCTCTCTCTCTCTCTCTCTCTCTCTCTCTCTCATTATGCCAAGGCACACACACCTATTCAAATCCAATGACAAATGCAGCAGATAATACCATTAGGGGGGGGGGGGGGGGACTTTTATAGAGGATGTTTAGGGGACAGTTAAAGGAGGCAGGTAGCATAGCTGGAGCTCAACGCTGACAGTGAAGGCTCCGGAACACTTACCCACAGGGATCTGGCAGCCATGCTGATTGAACACGCCAAATCCCATTTGTCGGAGGAGTGCGAGCGCTCGTATCGACACACCGTAACCTTGTGGCTCCACAGAAGGAGACCCCCACAGATGCCGGGTGTGCTTGTGTTTGCTGCTCGGGGCACAGAGGCCGCGGGGTTGGTGGGCGGCTCTGGTGGTGGGCTTCCCCTCCTCGCCCGCAGCTTTCTCCGCCCCCCCTCCTCCATCCCTGCCTCCGCTTGACCTGTGGCCCTTCCACCTTTTCCTCCATGCCCACTTCCTTTCCTTCGTTCTTCCCTTTTCTTCTTTTCCTCCCTCACCCATTCACTTTCTCCTTCCGTGTTGTCCTCCACCCCTCCATCTCTAATCCCCCCCCCCCCCCTCCCCCGCACCCCACTCTCCCTCCGTTGCCTGCGTCCCCAGTGGTAGGCTGCCAGACTGGAGTGCTCAGAAGCTCTCCGAACGTTATTGATCCTGAGAGCACGCCGAGCGGCGAGCCCGTTTCTCTCCCTCTCTCTCCCTCTCTTCCTCTCTGTTGTGCCCGCACTCTCCCATTTCACACCCACGGCCCACAACTTTTTCCTCCTCCCCTCTCCCCTCCTCCCTCCCTCCCTCCACTTCATTTATCAAGGTTAAGGAACTCTTATAAAAAAGGGAAGAGGGGGTCGCCGGGATGTTATCTGACTTCATGAAAGAAATCCCCTCAGGCCACTCCAGTGGAGACGCCCGCTCTGTCTCCACCAGACCCCAACTACACACACAGATACCGTGCATACACAGACCACGCTACAGAAACACACACACACACACACACACACTTATATATCACAACACGTGCGCAAGCACTCAGTCTATGGACACAGTCACACACTCTGTCTCTCTCTCTCTCTCTCTCTCTCTCTCTCTCTCTCTCTCCCTCGTTCTCACACACGCACACACAGAGGCACTGAGCAGCAGCCCACTCATAAGTAGTCAGAAATAGAAAGTAGCACGTCCAGTGTGCCGCGGAGGGTCCACAGAGGAGCAGCGGTGAGGGGCGGATAGATAAGGGATGGAGTGGATGGCGGATGGTAATGTCTGATGACTGATGACCCCTCTCTCTCTCCAGCAGTCACTCCACCCCGGCCAGAACACTGAGTCGATCCCAGATGCGTGGCCCGGTTACCAGGCAGGTCCTCACGCCATCTAGTCGGCCAGCCGGCCCGGGTCCTTTCTGTGTGGAGTTTGCATGTTCTCCCAGTGTTTGTGTGGGATTCCGCCGGGCGCTCCGGTTTCCTCCCGTCATCAAAAGACATGTTTGAGGTTATTACTCCTGTCAGTCCCCTGACCAAGGTACTGGCATAGACCTGGAGTTGGTTCCCGGGCGCTGCGCGGCGGCTGCCCACTGCTCCTAGTACTACTATAGTATAGGATGGGTTAAAGTGCAGAGAACAAAGCTGCCCACTGCTCCTAGTACTACTATAGTATAGGATGGGTTAAAGTGCAGAGAACAAAGCTGCCCACTGCTCCTAGTACTACTATAGTATAGGATGGGTTAAAGTGCAGAGAACAAAGCTGCCCACTGCTCCTAGTCCTACTATAGTATAGGATGGGTTAAAGTGCAGAGAACAAAGCTGCCCACTGCTCCTAGTCCTACTATAGTATAGGATGGGTTAAAGTGCAGAGAACAAAGCTGCCCACTGCTCCTAGTACTACTATAGTATAGGATGGGTTAAAGTGCAGAGAACAAAGCTGCCCACTGCTCCTAGTCCTACTATAGTATAGGATGGGTTAAAGTGCAGAGAACAAAGCTGCCCACTGCTCCTAGTACTACTATAGTATAGGATGGGTTAAAGTGCAGAGAACAAAGCTGCCCACTGCTCCTAGTACTACTATAGTATAGGATGGGTGAAAGTGCAGAGAACAAAGCTGCCCACTGCTCCTAGTACTACTATAGTATAGGATGGGTTAAAGTGCAGAGAACAAAGCTGCCCACTGCTCCTAGTACTACTATAGTATAGGATGGGTTAAAGTGCAGAGAACAAAGCTGCCCACTGCTCCTAGTCCTACTATAGTATAGGATGGGTTAAAGTGCAGAGAACAAAGCTGCCCACTGCTCCTAGTACTACTATAGTATAGGATGGGTTAAAGTGCAGAGAACAAAGCTGCCCACTGCTCCTAGTCCTACTATAGTATAGGATGGGTTAAAGTGCAGAGAACAAAGCTGCCCACTGCTCCTAGTACTACTATAGTATAGGATGGGTTAAAGTGCAGAGAACAAAGCTGCCCACTGCTCCTAGTACTACTATAGTATAGGATGGGTGAAAGTGCAGAGAACAAAGCTGCCCACTGCTCCTAGTACTACTATAGTATAGGATGGGTTAAAGTGCAGAGAACAAAGCTGCCCACTGCTCCTAGTCCTACTATAGTATAGGATGGGTTAAAGTGCAGAGAACAAAGCTGCCCACTGCTCCTAGTCCTACTATAGTATAGGATGGGTTAAAGTGCAGAGAACAAAGCTGCCCACTGCTCCTAGTACTACTATAGTATAGGATGGGTTAAAGTGCAGAGAACAAAGCTGCCCACTGCTCCTAGTCCTACTATAGTATAGGATGGGTTAAAGTGCAGAGAACAAAGCTGCCCACTGCTCCTAGTACTACTATAGTATAGGATGGGTTAAAGTGCAGAGAACAAAGCTGCCCACTGCTCCTAGTACTACTATAGTATAGGATGGGTTAAAGTGCAGAGAACAAAGCTGCCCACTGCTCCTAGTCCTACTATAGTATAGGATGGGTTAAAGTGCAGAGAACAAAGCTGCCCACTGCTCCTAGTCCTACTATAGTATAGGATGGGTTAAAGTGCAGAGAACAAAGCTGCCCACTGCTCCTAGTACTACTATAGTATAGGATGGGTTAAAGTGCAGAGAACAAAGCTGCCCACTGCTCCTAGTCCTACTATAGTATAGGATGGGTTAAAGTGCAGAGAACAAAGCTGCCCACTGCTCCTAGTACTACTATAGTATAGGATGGGTTAAAGTGCAGAGAACAAAGCTGCCCACTGCTCCTAGTACTACTATAGTATAGGATGGGTGAAAGTGCAGAGAACAAAGCTGCCCACTGCTCCTAGTACTACTATAGTATAGGATGGGTTAAAGTGCAGAGAACAAAGCTGCCCACTGCTCCTAGTCCTACTATAGTATAGGATGGGTTAAAGTGCAGAGAACAAAGCTGCCCACTGCTCCTAGTCCTACTATAGTATAGGATGGGTTAAAGTGCAGAGAACAAAGCTGCCCACTGATCCTAGTACTACTATAGTATAGGATGGGTTAAAGTGCAGAGAACAAAGCTGCCCACTGCTCCTAGTCCTACTATAGTATAGGATGGGTTAAAGTGCAGAGAACAAAGCTGCCCACTGCTCCTAGTACTACTATAGTATAGGATGGGTTAAAGTGCAGAGAACAAAGCTGCCCACTGCTCCTAGTACTACTATAGTATAGGATGGGTGAAAGTGCAGAGAACAAAGCTGCCCACTGCTCCTAGTACTACTATAGTATAGGATGGGTTAAAGTGCAGAGAACAAAGCTGCCCACTGCTCCTAGTCCTACTATAGTATAGGATGGGTTAAAGTGCAGAGAACAAAGCTGCCCACTGCTTCTAGTACTACTATAGTATAGGATGGGTTAAAGTGCAGAGAACAAATCTCCCCCTAGGGATTAATTAAGTAATTATTATCATTATTATTAGTGACACAGAGACTCCTCCGATTGGGCTAGTAATTATGACTCGCATAGCACACGTTGCATAGCACACGTCTCGTGGCACTGTTATGGCGGACAGAAACCGGAAACAATTGCAGTTTCCCAGACGAGACTGAAATGTGAGGTAAACAGAGGGGGGACCTGCAGCCTGCAGACGCTGGATTTGAGTCAATGGTTTCTCCCCTCTCTCTGACACACAAAAGGCAAACAAACACAGCCGGAGAGAACGGGCCCTGACTTCCCCACTCTTTGTGCCTCGCGTCCAGCTAATGAGTCTCCATTGTCTCCCTTCCCCTTTTCTTCGCTAGAGTGTGTGTGTGTGTGAGTGTCTCTGTGTGTGTGTGTGTAAGACAGAGAGAGAGAGAGAGAGAGAGAGAGAGAGAGAGAGAGAGAGAGAGAGAGAGAGAGAGAGAGAGAGAGACACAGAGAGAGAGAGAGAGAGAGAAAATAGAAAGGAGACAACCTTCTAGGATAAGAGAGCTAGCTAAAGAGAGAGGCAGTAGTGGAGATGGGGGGAGCAGGTCTTGGTGCCGAGACATTAGGATAAGAGGTTCAAATATTTCACTTGTGAAACAAAGGGCAGGATTTCAACATGACTATGAACTTGCTTTACCATAGACTCAAGAGGGAACGTAGTCGGATCGCATCGTCCAAACCCTACCCCTAACCTATACGCAATGCTTGGAAGTTCAACGGCAATATTTTACAATATTATTTATTGCTTTGGCCCTTCTCAAGGTTCAATACAGTTCAGCATAGGATTAAAATAACTTTGCAAAATTAGCACTCTTTCAACTTTCTTTTATGGAAACTTTTTTCTCATCCAGTGCCATGGCTAGCTTGGCTTTCAGTGCAGTTAGCAGAAAGTTAGCATCAAGACTGATTTATACCAGGGCATATATCACTGGTTATTAAAATTCCGCTTTCTTCACAGAGTTACTTGGAGGGTTGCTATGCGACCGCCCCCCCCCCCCAAAAAACTCTTTCTCTCTTGGCCAAATAGCTGCTGCACTCATTCACCCTCGAACCCCGAAAGCTTGAGTCTCCTAAACCAGCCAATAATGCTCATCCTCCCCTCTATCAAGACCGCCATTACTACTACCCCAACGTCCGAGCCCCGCAACTAACCACACGCAACCCCTTCACACCCCGTCAGCCCAACCTCAATGCCAAACACCCCCACCCCCGTCCCCCTAAACCCCCACCACCAGCACTCCAACGCCCCTACCCCCACCACCTCCGCTCCAGCCCTCCTTGGAGCCCCTTGCTTCCCACAGTCAAGGTCTTGCCAAGGCTCTGACAGATAGACAGACAGGGTGACATCACCGGGGAGAGGCAGGGGGCCAGCTAGCCGTCGCAGCATCCAAACCAACACAATGCAGGGCATCTGGCAGTGGGGTCAGGACAAAGCAGCTATACAACCCCCCCCCTTACGGAATATGATTAGAGTTTGTAAATGTAGGCTCAGTTGTAAACATGCGAACAGTCTGGGAATAAAGAGCAAGCCGCTACAATGTTTTAAGACAGAGGATCACGCACCGTTTACTGGAATAACAAATCCCAACCCACAAGGGAGAAGTACCTATGGACAGTGATCATTCAGAAGAGGGGATTTGTGTGTACCATTTCTGAAGTGAATACATTTCAAAGTTTTTGCCCCCAAAATAATAATTACGCTTCACTGTTTAACCACAGACTTGAAAGTTGGAGAGCAGAAAGCAGGTGCCCTGGTATGCCAAGGCTAGGGTTGGCCTGTGCTGGTGCGTGTTAGACACCAGACAGCTTGTTAATTTAGCCAAACCTAAGGCTGTTAGTCTTGAGCTAGACAATGGCACCAACGTGATCAAAATGAGGGTTGTGACGACCCCCCCCCCCCCCACAACACACACACACACACACACCCCGCCCTTACCCTGTCTGAGGCCTGTCTATGTATGAACATGATTGAGTCTGTATGTGTGCACACATAAAATAAATGAGCTGTGTGTATGCATTGTGCAAGTCCACGGGGCCAGTGTATATATTAGCAATATGACTTGACCCTGGCAGGCTGAGGCAGGGTTTTGCGTCGCGCTGGGCGTGGGAAAAAGGGGAGACCTCTTTTCACAGCTGCTTCGGCCGTTACACTGAACCAATGGAGGCCTTGGCACCCGCCCCCCTCCCTCTCCTGCCCCTACTCCAAACCACCCCCCCTCCCCTTGTCCCTCGTCCCCTTTCCCATTCACTCTGCAGCCTGCTGCCTTTCAGAAGGCACCCCCCAATCCCCCCGCCCCCACAGTCCCTCCATTCTGTACCCTGCTGGCCCCCCTTAATAACTACACCTCACCATTCAGCCCGTGGTTTGCATAGAAATACCAGAGGCCGGTACAGCCCTCGAGACCTTGGAGTTGCTCCGAGCTGAGGGTGGGAGAACAACAGCCCTCCCCCTCTGCCTGTCCTTCAGCCCGCCTGCTGGACAAACTGGCCCTCCTTGACCCTCCAGCAGCTCTGCTAAAGCCACTGATACCTATCCTTATTGGGCCTTTCTTTTTTTACACGCTTTCCTTCACCAACTCAACTGCTTTTTTTCTCTCCCTCCCCCCATTTCACTCCATTTCTCAGTCCCTTTCTGCCTGCCCCTCCTTCCCTCCTTCCCTCTCAGCAGAGGCAAGCCCCACTGCAGATAGACTTTAATTTATGTTAACATACAGCACTACTCCCTGCACTGCACCCCCCTCCCACTACACTGCCCTCCCCTTCCATCCATTCAATGAATTCATTTGAAGAGATTTATTTCCTATCAAGCCGTATAATGCAGAGGGTATAATTTAAATCAACTTTTAAGAAAAGCCGAGCGCCACAGTTTATGCATACAAATCTGTAAAGCTTGAGAAAAATTCCCCGGCAAACAGACGGCTTTCAAACGGATTGCAAACTTTGAAAAGCTATGGTGGCTGGGTGGCGGGTGGTTAGGCCCACGTTGGGGATTAACTGTTACTGCAAAATAAAACCTCGGATCAATCTGCTTAAACACACAACACACGCTTTGTTGGCTTGAGTTATGCCCAAAACTCAAATACAACAACAGTTTGCCTATGACCCGCACTAAAAGAAGATACTTATTAATTATCCTCCCACATCATCCAGTTTCCCGCTTCACCAACTGAAACCTAATAAAGAATCTTTATATTTCCTTTACGGTATTCCTCCAGTCATTTTCAGGTGGCGTTTTTAGGTATGGTAAATTTTAATTTAATTCCATCTACTTTTAATTAATTCCATCTACTTTTTTCCCCCTATCCCCTCCACCCTTCCATTCAAAGTAGCTTTATTGTCAATTCCTTCACATGTCGAGACATACAAAGGAATCGAAAAGACGTTTCCCATGCTCTTGCGGTAAACATATAAAGTGCACATTCAAACACAGATAAGACATATATACTAAAGCTAAAAGATGTCCAATAAAATTATATATATATATATATGCAGAAGTCTATAGTCTACAATGTATTGCTAGGGGTAGCAGCATATGTCACTGTAAGTTTGTTTGTAGTATATATAAGTTAGGTTAGCAGCATAAGTTGATGTATAAGTTATGGTTGTGGTAGTGCAGACTACCAGTGCTGCTGTTAAACTGAGCTGGATTTAGCTAGTCCATGTGTTCAGTGTCCATCCAGAGGGTGTTGGTGGTTTTGACTGGGAAGAATCAAGCTGGGGTCCTCTGGTCCTCTGGTCCTCTGGTCCTCTGGTCCTCTGGTCCTCTGGTCCTCTGGTCCTCTGGTCCTCCGGTCCTCCGGTCCTCCGGATACGGGGCTCCATCCATACACACGGATGCTCAGGGCACGTTTGGGAAGTCTGAAGAAGGCCGCTATGTTGCGGGGCTGGCACATGGCAGGAAGTCGCTGTAGAGCATCTGAAAGGCCCATCCCAAAGTCGTGTCCTGTCCTATGTGTGCATAAGAAGGAGAGTGGAACGGATCTGGGGCTCCAGAAATGAACGGATTACTGCTTCACTCCTACAACTTATCCATAAACATGAGAGAGGTCGGCTGTGGAAGCCGACACTGCTCAGAGTAAGATTGCATACCCTCTGGCTCACACTTCTCACCCACACCACCGTTACAAAGAGGCCAGGCCTCGGCTACGTGCACTACGAGTGCACGCTGTAAGCTAGTAAATGTTCATTTGCGTTTAGCAATACAAAGGGCGTGTGAATAGTTGAATCTATTGAATTGACACGTCTGCTTCATATTTGCCCCGTGGTTATGCCTACGCCGTTGCTCCCTGAAGCATTCTCCAACCAAAGCATGTCCTCATCGATCTAGCTACTTTGTGAATACAATATTGACTAGGTAGATGGCACGGGAAGCCTCGACAGAGTGGAGGAGAAGTGAAGCTGGGTTAAGAGGTGGTCGGATGCTATGGAGGAGGATAGCCACAGGCTGTGAAATCTCCTCTGATCTTCTCTCAAACGCAACTTCTCCTCTGGGGCAATGCGGATATAGAACTAGGCCAATGCCACAGAATGTTCTGCCAACCCTGAAGGGAAAACTACAAAAAAATGGTCTCTCTCTTGATGGAGGAGCTCTATCTCCTTGTCCCTCCATCCCTCCATCTACTACTCCAGGAGGTCAAGCACGCGTTCAGCAGCATTCCTGCCTTTCAGTGGCAGCGTTAGCGTACCGCGGGTAATCTTAGGAGTGTCACTCAACACCAAGAAGGGAGCGAAAGAGAGAGAAAAAAAACCTACAGCATGAGTCACCTCGCTGTTCTTATTTCCACCCATCCATCACACCCAGCACCACACACAGACAAAGAGGGGTACAAAAACATTACTTCATACGGCCATACCAGCCCATGTGAGCTAATCAGCCTCTCAAATATTTCTGCCAAACTGTGTCAGATTCTATCAGCCAGTTAAGACAGTGGGTCTATCAATAGAGTTTAAAAGGCGTTTGATACGTAGTTATGACCAGATGCACAGAGGGTATCAATAATACACCCCAGCCCTGATGTAACATATTTTGTTTTCAGTTATGACATGCAAAATGGCATTCACAGTCATCACACTAATGAAGTAAAAATGGTCCACGATCGCAGCATCACTGCTATGAAAGCCCAGCAGAGGAGGGAGAGAAGGAGCCCCACAATATAATGTGCTGGGAGAAAAGAAATACTCATTTCTTTTCCAATCTGTGTTTCACGATGCATGTGTGCCTGGAGAATTGCAGCTAAAGTTCACAGGGGTAGGAAGGGAGGGGACCAACTCAAAAACACAAGCCCCTTCCAGTTCTCGCAAACTCACCAGAGTGAGAGAGAGAAACTGGAAAGAGAAGAGAGAGAGAGACAGAGAGAGAGAGAGAGAGAGAGAGAGAGGAGTGTGTGGGGCATGGGGCAGGGGGCTAGAGAGCCGGGTTAAGGGGGACAACGGGGAGGAGGGGAGGGAGGAATGGAAGGGTGGGAGTGAGGGAATTAGAGGGGTGAGGGACTTAGCCACCCTGGCAGTCTTTCCACATGAGCACACCTTGAACACACACCCTGCCAAGGTCCCCCCCTCCCAAGTATCTTTAAAGGGATAAAGAGCATGGACAAAGGAATTAAAATATAGATTACACAAGCGGCCACCCTGCGTCTTATCATGCCAAAACCGAAAAATCTAACAAATTGGATCAGACTATAAAAAGCAGGAGCAAAAAGCGAGAGAAAGAGTGACTGAGAGAGAGGTTGTATACAAGAAGAAGAGTTAAGACAAATGGAGTCACACACTGTTGATACCAATGAACTATGTTAGGATTATGAAGAGCTAAAAAAGCTTGAAGAAACCACGTGGATTTAGCGTTTATATTTAGGACATGGACATTTAAAAAATATATATAAATTCTCACCCTAACACATTCTAACGTATTTTTTTTATTGTTTTGTGTTATTTTTTTATTTTGGTTTTTTATTAACTACGTTTCAAATAGAACATTAGGAACAATAGGATTGTGTTAGCTATGGATACTGTCTCACCTGTGTTTCAGATCAGTAATCCTGTGACCCAGAGGCCTCCATCTCCCATTCTCTCTCTCTGAGCAAAGGTCTGTCCCGTCTCGTTCTCCGTGCCCATGAGGCCCGGTGATGGTCTGGGTGATTGTGTGACCTTGGTCCACAGCTTCCTACAAACAAAGAATAATCAGTTGGGGCAGTAGCATGGTAACCACGAAAACATGATGGTTAATATGGTGGTCACCAAATGTTTAATACTTATCAGAACTAATGACTGCATCATTGACCCACTCAGACACTCGAAAAAATGAGGCATTATTTGGTTTCTTGTAGCATTTAGCAGGTTAACGGTATTATCTTAGGCTATTCAAATAAGAAATAACAATCTAATCTGGTTTGTTGAAAATATATTAAACCAGTGGTGAAATTAAAATATTGTTAAATACACATGTTAAACATATGTTACATTTTAAATATCCGTTAACAACAAGGCCACAGCGAATGTGACAAACAGTTTTAGTTTGGAGACAAAAATATAGTCAACTACATAGACAAGCTTTTCTTTTCAAACCTTGCATGTTAGGGCGCAATCTCTAGGTTATAATTTTAAACGGACTTCAAATTACAATTAAAGTATGGCCTTTTAGTATGAGTTTAGTCAAATTTAGTTGGTTGTGGGATTTTATCATTCATCAATGGGGCTTTTCAGCATGCAAAACCAGAAAATATCTCCACCGTGGGTTCCTATTGGTTTATAGTAGATTCTAAATTCACCAATTAAAAAAAAAAGGATTCTATTTAAGCTTAAACTCTCTCATCTCTGCAGTATAAGAGAACCGTTTACCAAAAACCCAAACCTTCGCGCCACTGAAAAAATCAAAAACAATGTAACTATATAGGCTTTAGCTACATATTTGTATTGTTTAAATTATCGCATTTAAATAAGCAAAATATAATAATAACTATAGTCCACATACACATAGAGTGGTTGATCGCGAAATAATAATATCGAAACTTAAAATTGTAATATATTATTTTGTAAAGTTACAAGTTGCCCTGCTAATACTTTTAACACAATCAGATTGAGAGTACGACTATGAGAGAAAGAATGCGTTTATGCAGGCACTAAAGCAGATAGACTTGCCAGTTGGCTGATCTTGCGTTGATAGGTATTTAAATAATATTTCCAAAGTATTTGCATGGTAATTATGCGAATTCAGAGCAAACGATTTGGGGTTAGCTTAGTCTGCCGGTGTAGCGTAATGGAGGACTGACATGCATTGCACTAGTTGAATTTCGATTATCATCTAAGCAATATAAAATGTATCAACAAACTTCTGGTTCACAACAATTTATTCAGCCCTGTCTCTCTTGCTCTCTCCACAAACACAGACACGCGCGCGCGCGGGCGCACGCACACACACACACACACACACACACACACACACACACACACACACACTAAACACACCCTTGACATTTGGATTTCCTCACAAAATCCTGAAAGATAACTATACACCTATGTTGCACATCCACTCAAAATGACAAAAATGGCTAAATCTGTTTAAATTATCATTTAAATCCTGCATGCTAGGTTTTAAGCCATACTCCACCCTATGCCTTAGTGGCACTGGTCAGAACCAATCTCAGAATGCATGTTTAGGGAAAATGGTGATAAACCATGCTATTTTGAGATAACACATGTTACAACAATAACATTTTGCTAATACTTAAAAAAAAGTTCAATGTGATATTGAATGAATACATTGCACAATTGTTTATAAACATAACTTGAAATGAAATCTAAACAGGCAAATAACCCTCAAACCAGTAAGAACAATTTAGAGATCTATACATAACAAAATTAACACGGAATAGCTTTTAAAGAAAGCTGTAGTTTATCTTTAGAAATTTAGAAGCTGCAAATGTTGAATGTAGAAGCAGTACTATAGACATATTTTATATTTCTGCTATTTTATGAAATGTGTCTCAGTGTGCAAACACCATTCAAACACATACCATCCTCTAATCAAGGACCCCTTCAACAAGATACAGAATATTGCAGGCTCTCTCTCTCTCTCTCTCAACACACACACTCACACACACACGTACTCACACACACACACACACACACATATGCACACCACCAACAGAGAAATTGAGCTGATGCTGGTAGCAACCCTGACACTACATATGTTATCTATAGATGGTTAAAAGAACTACAATTGTTCTGGTGTATCGTAGGTCTGGAACAATGGGCCTTTACTACCTCTGTAGGATACCTGCTGTGTTCCCCGACTCCTAACAAACATAGATCAAGTCTATTCCATCTCTGTTACAATTACATTTGGAGAACCAGCACGTTTAGCATTGCTTCCTTACTGAACAGAGGGTGTGCAAGACTGTCAATACACTGTGGGGAGAAATGCAAACTATTGACACATCTGCCCTTCTAGACTGACATGACAGCTAGAGGTGCACTGCACGAATAAACAACCAGGCCCCATTCCCTCCCACTGGTCTTATCTAATCTCATTCTACCTGCAACTGTAGCCCCAACTCTATTGCCTCTGTCTAATATATTTTTGTTTCTCCCAGGTAATGAACTGCAAAATGGATTTTGAGGAAGTAAAAATACATTTGGACCTAGATAAAAATATGGAGTCCTTGTGGATGGCAAGCCCCCCCCCTTCTTTTTTGCGGCCTTCTGGCAGCTGCCGTGTCTAGATGGGACCAGACTAGACTAGGCTCCATCTGCTGAGGGCCTCCTAGCTCGTGGCAGACCAGACACATATTAATGTGGGAAAACGTCTGGCGTGCCTCTCAGACAGTCCGCACACACAGCATTTCAATTTCAAAGGATCCTCATCTATTACTCATTTGCAACCCCCCCGCATTACATGCATTTGTACTACGGTCTCGATGCTTTGCCTGAGTGCTAGGTTGCTTCGGTAGGAGTCAATCATAAAATGCGTTGCACAGAAGCTATTGCCGGATCATATGTAGCTATGGTAACATCTGAAGTTCATGGGAGCCAATAAGAAACGAATATAGGATTACATGTATTATGCCGTACACAGAAGCAATGACGTATTCGGAACAACAGAACTACTCATATTTTCTTCTACCTGTTTGTGGAATGAATAAATATTCTCATACTATCTAGTGTACCTCAAAAATTAGGGGAAGACTACATACTACATTTAGGAATAAAAGCACTAAGGCCATAGAGCTGTCTCATATTCTATGCACCTAAGCCAAATTCAAGTGCAATGCTGGATCACACACACACACACACACACACACACACACACACACACACACATGCAAGGAAGCGTGTAGTCACAAAACAAGACCCTGTAGGAGAACGAGAAGAGTGCTGGCTACCAGCTAGCTAAAGCTGCTAACACTTGGCAACAGCCGTGGCAATGATGCAACGGGCCAGGCCTATCTCTCAGTCCTGCAATGGAGTAGTCTCTCCCCTCTTCTACCCTCCTCCATTGCTGGAGGACAGTAGTTGTCAGAGAAGAACCCTGCCAAGGAAGCTCGCCTGGTTTAGTGCGTTTCAAATTCAACAGGCCCCACTGTGAATCACTGCCCACAGTTAGTCACCGATCTGTATAATGCTACAGTGGCCAAGATGGAACAGGGAGCGAGATAGATGACGGACACTTGTCCGTCGCAGCCGACTGACACAAATAGGCTCGCAATCGGTCCGATCTGTCGCCACCTGGTCCAGCCTGCCTCCCCCTTATCTGTTCCCCTGAATCTCGGCCTCATCCGATCAGCTCCAGGAACAGCCATGTGTGGGTCCAGAGAGCTGGGCCTGTCCATGAGACATTCCCGGGTGGTGGGCCTATGTGGGGCATAGGTTCTGGGGGATCTCTGGAGAAGCAGCCAATGCAGATAACTATTAAGAAGCTCTGATAAACAGCTTGCAGTTATAGTACTGCGATAATCCTTAACTAACCAAAGCACACAACAATTAACAGCTCAAACTAGGCCTGCACTGGTAGCCAATTATAAAATAAGTGTTTGGTCTACAATTACATATTTTGTACATGTATAGCATGACTTGCAAAGACAGTAATGATACAAGGATTGGTTGGATAGTTGAGTACATACATCCTACATGATCCAAGTGAGCCTTAGATTACATCTCAGGATTCAACCTGGGGATATCAGTCAGATTGATAAGGGCATCACTCAAGCTAAAACCAGTGAAATGATGCCAACCCATTAGGCAAACAGTCTTTAGCCAGTGCATAGCATTACAGATGAACATGATAATGGCTTGCCGATAAATAACCCTATCTTGTCCAAGAGCATTGCACTAGAAACCCTGTTCCTGTGACTTTACTCCTTTCGATGCAGAGGTATAGCATTTGTAAAATATGTTGAGACCTTTCTGCCCTGTAGACTCCAACCTTGACGTGTGATCTGAAAGATGCATGGACAGCTTGCCAGCCACATAAAACCTTGTCATATGTGCATTAGTAAACTTGGATTGTTAAACTCTCTCTAAAATCGTACATTAGTGCTACAGCTTACACGTGACCCATAGGAACCGACCAATCAGTTGCAGCAGTTCTTTCTCCTAAACATTCTCAGTCTCACCTCAACCTTATCATGGGATCTTAAAGCACAATGAATGACAATAAATATCTTTAAACGTTTTGAACTGTAAGACTATACCATGGTCAGTGCCTTCAACAACACTTTAAATAACCAGACAACAGAATTAGTATCCGTGGGGATTCCTGGTGCTGTCGTATTTCCCTCTCATCATTGAGTGAATGGAGGCTATCTCCAGTTGAAGCGATGCGATTTTAACCGGTGCCATTCCATAGCTCATGGCCGCTACTTATTTCCTTGAAAGACATCCTGGGCTATAAATCCGTTTTGAGCAACATTTATTCCATTCATCCTATAACATCGTTTCATAAACGTTGCGTCCACGGCGATGTTCTACGCTATAACGAACAGCCAGGCTTTCGGTCCCGGTGTTGGCTGCCTGCTCCCCTCGGATGCTCACCAGTCCAGATCCGCGTCGCTCCATTAACGATTTGTGAAGTCGGTAGAATTAGTTTATACTTTCGGTTCTCTAGCTTTATGATATTGATAAACTCATACAGCTAGATAACCAAAGAGAAAAACTAACCCACGTCTCTTAAAGGGGCCGCCGCTTAACAGAGAGATGCAGCTTCTTCTGTTGTGGTCACTAGGAGACATTGCATTCCGCCTGATTGTGTGCACAGTGCAGACGCTCGATCTCTCTCTCTCTCTCTCTCTCTCTCTCTCTCTCTCTCTCTCTCTCTCTCTCTCTCTCTCTCTCTCTCTCTCTCTCTCTCTCTCTCTCTCTCTCTCTCTCTCGATCACACACGCGCGTGGTCGCGCGCGCACACACAGAAACTTACATGCACACACGTACAAGGTGCTAGTCTCTGGGCAAACATATGCCTCCCGATATTATGACAAGCATAGGCAGAAAAATGCATAATGCAACCAATAAAGAAATCTTGGCTGTAGGCCTATATGGGACACACAGGGGAAATGTTGTGCCTAAGACGCAACACTAGTCACCACAATGTCAACTTTGAATGAAAGTGCTATGCACCTGTCATCCATGGGCTACCCTCTGCAAGAAATGGGTAGGCCTATCAGAATAGGTGCGGTAATAAGAACAGAAATATTGAGGACCCAAATTACATTATTTGCTATATTCATAATAAAAGCAGCCAAACCTTGAGCTGCATGTTATTTCCACAGATACTCCAAAAATAGGAAGAAAATTGTGAAATGATATGATGCTTGCCTATGTCTATACCGCGTTCTTAGAGTAACAACCAATTTAGCCTGGCTATTTGCTGTTTGCTCTTAGTTTTGAAAGGGAGCTCCAAACGAATCATTCGGATACAGTGCCTACCTTTTAAATGACAATGCACTCAAAAATGTGCCAAATGAATAGTTAAAAACGTTAAGCTACGTTACCAGTGCACTGCTAATTGACAAAAGCAATTCAACAATTCTACACCAAAGCCTATCAAGTGATGTTGACTTCTGACTTTTGACTTTCTGGCCATGTGACAATTTATCATTTAAATAAAGCCTTAGCAAAATGTCTAAAATACAAACGCTATAACCAGAAAAAAAGTGTAATAAATATTGTTTTAAATCAAATAATTGACCATTGTACAATAACAATAGTCCGATTAAACGACTTGTTAATATCTCCATATATGCGTTATACCTTGACATAAGATATTAAGCTACATTGTGGGCAACCCTGCCGGTACTGTGTCATGTCATGAAATATTGAATTCAGATTCAAACAACTTCAACCCAACTTTTGGTATTATTTTATCGAAAAAAACGATCATATGATACTCACATAAACATAAAGTGTAATACTTCAGATTAATCTCAAATGGATTAACATTCAAGAAACGGAGCAAGTATCCATGCAGCCTAAATGTTCCACATTGTAGGCATGCCGGCAAACTTCCTTAGATTCAATCCCTAATAGGAGTTTTCACCCCAGGCAAGTCCGAGAGCCACGAATCGACAACGGCGCCCATATCTACTCCAAAAAGAATTTTTGGAATGTTAATCAAAAAAAGCTTTGTTAATCATACCATGTCCGTTAAATCACCGAGGAATAACGACCGTTAATATTAATATAAATTTTTTTTTAAAAAGATTACAAGACAAAAAGAATGAGCGGCGCGATGCAACTGACAGGGTTTCGGATATTGCTGGGCTGGGGGAGAATTGCACAGGCCAAGGGGGTCACAGCGCAATTAGAACTGTGATGTCACCAGCATTTGCTATTGTATTGGCACATACTAGGGACATGGTGGACAACGCCGTGACCAAGCTCACAGTAATAGTTCTATAATTCAAAATAGCTTACAACTCCAATCTTCCATCCTTTTAACAATACATTGGAATTAGTAAAAGACAGATTTTCCTTAGGATCAAAGCTATAGCAAATAAACCACTTGACATTTCTGAAATATCGGCATATATAATATGTCAGTAAGTCTATGGACCTGTGGACATTTAAAAACCAAAGTCCTTAAAAAGGATTTGTCCGGCAAAACTTAAATCCAATGCAAAATATATAATCAAAATATTATTATCATGAAAAATTTGGCTCTTTGCTTGAATCGAGGTACAGCTGAGAATGTAGCCAATCTATACGACGACTTTTGAGTTGTGTAAACAATCATTGATGACCTCGCTAGTATAACAGCCAAACAAGTTGATGATATCATTCTCAAAATGGATTGAACGTGAACCCCACGTATACTGAAAAATTATTTTTCAGCAATTATTGGCAAGGGTGTGCATTCATTCCATTCATTTCATGCTATATTATGTTCTTATTACTACATTTTCCATTTGTAAATAAGCAAAAGTCCAAGCCGCTTGTTGTACTAAACCAAGAAAGCTATAGCGCATAAAGTTATTAATTCTACCTAAAACCTTGACAATGGTAAATATACAAACATACAACACATAACACGAACACACACACCAACAGAGAGGGAGAGAGAGACATGGTGAGACACACACACACACACACACACACACACACACACACACACACACACACACACACACACACACACACAGACACACACACAAACACATTCACTTAGAAAATGTAATTCTTACAAATTATTAAGTCTCTGCTTCCAGCCACGATCCTCTTTTTAGTCACCCGATTCATAAAAAACGTAATGTCCCAATATAAGTTGTTGCCTGAAATTGGTCTTAATTGCGGGATGACCCTTACACCGAAAGAGTCACTTTGTTGAGATAAACATAGACATAAGCCGATAAAGGTTCAGTTAGAGTTATACAGGTTTTGGATAGTACTAGTCATATCCTTATCTAAGAAAAATACAATTAACTGATTTTACAGTCCGGCTACACTATCGTAATAAAGACAATAACCTTTCCCCTCTGAACAAGAAATCAACAGGCAGTCAAAAAGTTAGACTTTGCAGGGTACCGTACTATGACTAAATGAGGTCTTGCTTTATTAGAGATTAAATGCAAAAAAAAGTGTTTTTTACTTACTCCTTTCGATTTACAATAATGAAAATGAAAAATTCAAATAAAAAATATACCAAAACATTGTTTTCAAAGATGGCAGCATTAGGCCTTGCTTTCTACACATTTAGAATAAGTGTTTTTTTTCCTTTAATTTATACTAAATGCTTGCATATTGATGAAACGAAATATTGCTTAAAATGTCAAATAAAGCCACCTCACACTGTTTGAATCATTTACTGACTAATTTCACATTTTGCATTGTGTTTTGGTACTTACTTAAAGCCAAATTGTATTCATAATTCCTATACAAATAAAATACTTCATCTGATAGCAGTCTATAATTCTGGATTTTGCTGCATATAGTCCGGCTCTTAATAGAATTCAAAAGTCATTGTAAAAATAAACGTTTTCTGTGTGTGTGTGTGTGTGTGTGTGTGTGTGTGTGTGTGTGTGTGTGTGTGTGTGTGTGTGTGTGTGTGTCATGCAGACATGTAGATATATTTAAACCTTGGGTCTGCATGGCCTAGAAGCTTCATGTAAAAATGTCTACTAAAGAGAACTAGACACACCCCCTATCTGCGTCATGTCCTGCATGTAAGAGGTATAATGATATATGCACTGTCCAGTTATATAAAGCATAACCTTTAGGGCCTCTATCTGTTGCCATCACATTTTAATGAAATACATCAGGGTCAAGGAATTATAATATGTTCAAATACGTACTTTCCATTTGTATAATAAAAACAATAATACAAAAATCCATTAAAAACATCCTTTAATCTAAATAGAATGGCCATGTTAGAACTGTGTTTCTAATAATAGGCAGTCAGATAGGCGAGGACTAACACCTGACCCATAACCCTGAGTTAATGATAATGTTAGCATAATGACTTATCTACTGTTTTAAAACAGACGAAGCCTATAATTGTTAAAGAAAAGATTACGAATACCCATATCAATTTAATTTAACACATGTGGAGAAGGAACAACTTAACGCGACATTAGGCCCTGTCCTTGGTGCTGAAACCAACAACGTTTTGGAGCTGCTGCTAGTACTACTTTATGGCCTTGGTCTAAAGACAATGTATTACAACAGTCCACAGAAAATGTCAATATGTTTCACTGATGTAGAGGCCTACTGACAACTTTATTAAGAGGCAAACTGTTAATGTATAGGCTATTGTAGCTACTATTTTATTTTACATTTGTCCTAACCGTTTATACGGGCCTACTCACCAAATCAACATTGGTCGATTTAGGCATACCCGTTGAACTTGAACGACACTCAGTATGTTTAATTTACGCACTTGTTGGAAAGACGCAAAACCCCCTGACAGTTCTACACAATCTCACAATATAAGTAAACCTTGTCAATAATAAGGCTAATACGTAACTGTCAGCTTTGCACATAAGGAATAAATCAATGATGAAAATTTGAAAATTAGAGCAGCCTATACCGAATGCTTACCATAGCTATTCTGTCCCTGCACGAGCTACAGGTTTACTAGGTTTACAGTCTTTAACTTAATGCAATGAACAGAAAACAATGGTTTCGCACTACCCCTATAAAAAGTTAAAACAGAGAAAAACTATTTTGCGGCATGCAGCACAGTCTGGAATTCTAAACACACAGACAGACAGACACACACACACACACACACACACACACACACACACACAAACTTGTTGATGCCGTGGGAACTCTTGAGGTAAATACATTAAATCAAAAAGCATCGAAAGAAATTCAATAATAAATAATTAAATCCTCCTGCTAGCCCTAATATGCACGCACCTATAATTATTGGCCTAAAAAGAACACTCAATTCTTACATGGTGGATAATGGTGCATGCATTCTTCGGAAAAAAATCGTATTCCTGTTCATTGTTTTGTGCTCTTAGTGTGCTCATAATTAATTAATTGCACATTACAGCTGCAGAGAAGGATTGCAAACAAGTGACCGAGGAAAATGTCTTCCCAAAGAAAAAAGTCAACATCAAGTTCAACAACGTGCTGGTGCTCATTACCATGACAATGATGTCTGGGAGCACAGAAGTCTTCTCAACAAGAGGGTCTGGCGTCAAACACTCCACCTCCCAGTCCCTGGAACATTTTCCCAGGCTCTCCTAACAATCGCACAACTGTTTGCTTTAAAGAATGGCTCTGGGGCCACTCTACTCGCCCAATAATTACTCTGTGTGGACTGCACAATTGAAGGTTCCGTTAAGACCTGACAAATTAGCATTGGCATATATCTATATACACCTATAGTCACGTTTTTAGATATTTATGTAATATAAAATGTTTAGACACATGCTAAGTACATTACAGTTAGAATACTTGAAAGTAAAAATAAACGTTAAATGTATACGCATACTGCTATAGGATGCTTATCATCTTAAAACAAATCATCTTGAAAAAGACTATAGGGCACACTGTCACTTATACTACTTACATGCCATGAACTTGTAATCCAACAAGACAGCTAAATCCAGCTTGGTTTTGTGTCAGGAACATTACACACACACACACACACACACACACACACACACACACACACACACACACACACACACACACACACACACACACACACACACACACACACACACTCACTTAAAACGGCACTTCTAGGACCAAATGTAAAAGTCCAATAAACACGAACCCGGAGCAACCTTGCATCGAAGCAGTAAGAGTGAAAGAGAAGACAAAATGAGTCAATCCATCCAGTCGTCCAGTCTTTAAAAACAGGACAATTCATTTTGCTTGAGTGACCTAAAACAAGCTTCAAGCCAAAGTACTGATTGCTGTTGTAGGCTGGTATCCAATCCCGTACTCCGCGCTATATTTTCTTACCACACTGAGGGAGGATTCGAGGATTGCGCCGTCCCCCCTCCTCCAAACACCCACCCACCCTTTCAGTGAAGCCCGGCAAGAGTGGACGTGCACGGAAACCAAAACTGTTTTTGTACTATTCATTGTCCATTGTGAATTGATGTCCACTGTTCTAACTGCGAGAATGGCCTTATCCCTACGCACGCCTAAATCCCAAAATGTTTTTAAAAGACATAGGCTATCATACCAAAAAACCAACAGCATATGCAGGCAAGATGTGCATATGAGGACGGTGAGCTAGAGGGAGGTAGAGAACCTATGGAAGAACCAACGTCTGCCTTGGGTTTACGCACAAGACACTGTTTGTAATGTCCCTGCGTTGTCATGTGTCAGTCAGTGCGCTGGACAGGATTTTTATGTAGCATTTACGCACGATTTTGGTGTAATCCTCCTTCTCTGTCTTTTAAACGAATGAAACGTCCTGGTAAAGTTGTCTGCCACTATTTAAACCTCGACACACAGGGGTGTCAAATCGGTTATCTCTGTGCCATAAAGTGGCATCAAGTCACACCGTCAGCTAAATAATATGGCAATACAAAATCAGCCGTGCAGTACGTCACATAATAAACGAGGCTATAGCTATATATAGCCTATATGATAGCAGACGACACGTTATGTAAAATACAGTGCTAATAATTTTAGCGGTGTATTGAGAAGAACCAAGATATGGCCCCGGAAAGTACATCGTAGTCTAGTCGAAGATCACTAGATGAGTGAGACGGTGATGAAACCATGCGTTGTGGATAGGCTACGTTCACATTTCGCAATGGCCACGTCTCCATTTTCTCTCTGTGCGACAAGACGCAAATTATTATTTTACTAATTCACCAACTTTATAAATTTACTTTAACTAGCTTAATTTCGGGTGCATAAAATAAAGGAGCCCAACAACCACAATGCACATTGATTCATGTGGTGGACATAGGAGCCTTAAGAAATGCTGAATTGTACGTCAATGAGCAAATGCGCACTGACGTCATTCCCTATGATATGTCGCCCAATTGCCTGTAACTGAAACAAGACGATTGAAGACAAGGACTGTTGTGGTCAATAAGGCCATATATAATAATAATTTAGCAATGATACAATTTTACATTGACTTTAGTCTTTGAAGCATCTCTGTGTGTGCAAATGAATACAGGCCTATAAATGGTTAAAACATTTCCAATACGAAAGGCCTATGCCGGAATATGACTGGACTGCAACAGATATTTTATTTATTTTATTAAAATAGACGGACCAAAGCAATTATTTTATAGGACTATAGGATATTTTGGTTCCCAGGGGAATTATTATACACGCTTGTCAAATGGGAAAATACCATGTGACATGAGAACATATATGTGGATTTCTACCAAAGATTAAAAGCCCATATGGAAATGTCTGATATGTGGTCAATTTCCGAAAAGTAAAGTGTTCCGTGGGAAACGTTTCATATATCTATATTCTTATATTAATTTCCACAAAAGCTAGTAGAAAAAGTTAGTACCTACAATTTGCGTAAAAAGAATGTTTTCGAAACTGAAGTAACCAATTATGTTGCTTCTTTAATCATTGTCTATATAATTAATAATCCAAAAATTCGACTACTACTACTAGGCAACTACTTATAATAATAGTAGGCTACTAAAAAAATATCAATAATCATAATAATAATAATAGATATTGCATTTGTCTTTGCAATTTGTAGTTTTACTGTATAGACAAATTATTATTGAATGGGCAACTATTTTTCACACAAAAAAATGTAAGCCAGGAATCTAAAATCATCAATTGTTCCAAGCTATACAAATCAAGGAAGTAGTACATTTCTAAATTTTAAAACGCTAAATTCACACATTTTTATTTAGTAGATCAAGCTCCGCATACTATATAATTCTCATCGAGAATAAAAAAGGTTACTGTGTTGTGCAGGATGAAAGAAACAGTGACATCTAATGGAGAAAACAAGCAGAATTGTCGTGAAACAGTATAAGTCAAACGTCGTCAATGAGCATCCTTTTTTGGCTAGTGTTAATGTAGCCTATATATAAATATCCTCTAGCTTAGAATTTTTTTTTTAATATTGACAATCATAAAAATGTTGCATTTGGATTTTAATAGGCCCTTTCAGACAAGGTCAAAAGGAAGGAGGCCTACTAAAAATATGGATCTATGGAAAATACATTTAGGTTAGGCTATTCTTCTGGACAAAAGACGCTATTTTAAATATTTGGATATTAATCTATAATATAGCATATTGGGCATTTTAGACTGTTTTCAAGCCAAGCGTAATAAACATATAGTATCGAAACAGTGGCAATAGGCTATTAAATAGCCTAATAGGCCTAGTTAAAAGGTTCATAATTCTCAAATAATGTTCATGTTTAAAATCCGCCTTAGTTTGTGTTTTTAGTTTGTTTATTTCCTTTCATTTTAGAAATGCAAACATTTATTTTAAGGTTTCAGTGACTGAACTGAACACATTGTGTTTTCGTCTAAAGCTCCTCGCTGAACTCATGAAGTCATGTTCTAACACAATTGTGTTATTAAAAATTGAAGCTGAAATAAATGTAATTAATTTAAAAAAAGAAAAGAACATTTGCTTTACAAACCTTCTTTTTGAGAAGCCCATTTGGGTAATTTGCGAAGGCTGTCATAAAAAACGAATTTACAGTAGGCCTAGATCAACGAGTTATGAATGGCTATAGTTCGATTTACATTTTGTTTCAGTATATTTCCTAATGATAAGTTATTTTAAACAATGTTAGGCCATAGAGCTGCACGTTGAAAGGTTTTTTGGTATTGGTTATATATTCGGGTATAACTATACTTATCAAACATTCACTTTGTTCTAATATTAAATGTTTTGCTAAACAACAATAATTGTCGTAATAATAATCGTATAATTATATTATGCATGTGATTGTTTGTGTTACAGTAGGCCTATATTTTCGACTGTGTGAGTTTGTTTGCATGTGTTTGTGTTTGAGAGAAAGAGGGCCAGAAAGTGAGATAGAGGAGAAAGAGAGAGCAGTGATAAACCAGCTGGAATATACATCTGCTAAAGTCATGCTAAAGCAAAGTAGAAGTAAGTTATAAATTAGAAAGGCAGTTAGAGCTAAATAGGGCAGGGATTTCAATTCCCATTTTCACAGAAATTTCAATAATTGGTATAACATATAACGACGACGGAAAGAGTAAGGAAAGGAACCTGCCTGAACTTCAAGAAGAGCTAGAGTAAATTGAGTCAATTTGAGGTGCTCTTTGGATAGGGGAAAAATTGTAGACTTCAAAAACAAAGACTCCAAGGCACTCTCTTAACAGGAGGAATTCATAATCCAAAATGTACCTGTCCTTTTACTGTCAGGTCACCAACTTATATTGGCATTGAACAGTGCATATTTTAAGATTTTAGTGTCACTGTTGACTCAGCCCAGGCTTGGTAGACATTGAAATAGCATTACAGCATATCAAATTTGTATATACAAAGCCTTTTCACATGAATTTTGGGTCAATAAAAATGGCAGTTGATATCCAATGCAGGAGTGAACTTGTAACTTCCAGTAAATACATTTTGTTTTTTTCTCGCTTATTTACATATTCTGGTCTAACTGGGATACCACTTCCCAGTATGTGTGTGTAACATAAAACCTTTGTAGTCATGCAATTATGCTGAACTCATTGAAAGAATGCTTTTCCAAATGGCCATGCCAAATTGCTCAATGCCATTGTAATGTCTTCATTATTACATTAAATGTAAAAGAAACAGTACACTGAACCAAAATTGTCATCAACATCGCTCTAATTCAAAAATTCAAGACATCTGCATTAGACACAAGTCTTTCTTATATTACAGAATATGTAATATTAAGAATCCGCTTACATGAGCATATAAATGGGATATACACAATATTATTATTAGTAGTAGTATTACTACTTTGGCATTATTCCTAGTTAGAAATCCTTAAAAGTAACAAATACATTGTTATCGGTCATCTTTCTTTTAAATGCTGCTTTGTAGTTCAATATTGACTCTTTCATCGATATTTTTTATGGTAAGCTTTACACTTTCAGGCACGTCATATGAAAATATATTGACATTCACGTAGTTATGGAATTGCTTTACTAATTAGCTCTTGTTGTTAACAATATACTGAGCTTATATTGTTCCGGCTTCACCATTAACTTCTAGGAGATGAGGTAACAGGGAAACTCAAAACTTCAGTTGTGAAAGATCCACTGCAAAACAAATGTCTTTGATATTAAGTGCTATGCTATAACTCCAAGAATGTATAATAATTGGCTGGTCTGGCTGAATGTGTCAAGTGACCAGTTGTCTCACCTCTGAGAAGAGTAATTGTATTACTTCACACTGATCTTATTGATCATATCATGATGTCAAGGGTTACATGAAATGTCACATAGAGAGCAAATATTAGGTAGGATCATTCCAAGTGACAGTCTACTCATTACACAGAGAACAAGTCTGGTTGTGTTCAGTAAGGTGGTTCTGAAAGTTGAATTGATAACTTGAACAAGCCCATGTACCACATTCACTACTTCACTGATGGAATGAGAGTAGAAATGTGTATAAGACAAATAAATATGAACATCATGGAACTTGCTATTTCAATGTGTAAAGAACATGGAGCAGTCCAGCATGGAAGCTATTGCAAGTGAGGGCCAAAAGCCGCCGATGTCCAACATTAACTTCCTTTTATTCACCCAGCAGGTACAACCAGGTACAACCTCCAAACAACACTACTGATTGGTAATGTCTGGTTTATAGCTCTAAATGAGACATCATTGTTTTAGTATTCAATATCGCTTTCATTCAAAAGGTTCCACATGGAACGAGAATGAGTCTGAAATTTCAATCTCAGGAAACAAAATATAAAAGACTTCAAGGAGCGGACTCAATATTGCCTCAAAAAATGCAGACTATATCATTGTATTTTACTCAACCTTAACTGTTGAGTAAGGTGAATGTGTGCCAAATCTAATATTAACACTTAGTGCACCACCATTCTTGGCCAATGAGAAACACTTATTTACTTACGGCCTCTGCCATTTCACATGTGACCCGGCTGGACAACTAGCCATGCCAATGCATTGAAAGACAGTCAGCAGAAATATCTAATAGGACTAATGCAGTCTATGTAGACACCTTAATGGAGAGAAAAGCTTCACTGTATTATAAGTGAGTATAGGAAAAAGCGGCAAAAAGTAAGGACCCTCACACTAAACTGATTCTCTTCCAAATGAATAGTTAGCCATGTAGGCCCATTTACTGCAACTTTCAGATGGCTCATAAGATCAAATGGCTCAAATAAAGCCAATCATTCAGAGATAGATCCTATACTTCACAAAAGCCACTTTGAGACGATCAATTTGAATAAAAGCCACCTTCTGAAGCATAGGGTTCATAGACCACTGACAGGAATAGGTTTGCAATTAGACATTGCATTTCTAAAGGAACTTATTATTTTTCAAATTATACACCAGTATACAACATGTAACTATTTAACGACAGAAAAAAATATATAATCCAATTTAAGCATGCCAGTAATTAAGATTCAGGTCTGACAAAAAGTAACTAAACAAAAACAAAAAACTTACATAATTATTATGTCACTTAGTTCCTGCAGAGAAGAGAGGAAGAGATGTTCTCCTGTTCCCTACCATGTGTGTAAGACTGGTCTCTATAAGTGCTTCTCTGCTTTAATTAGCAACGGGCTGAGTTTTATGCTAATGAGTACTGACATCAGTCTGAAGAGCCCGCGCAGAATAAAGGGAAGGGCGCAAGGGCCAAATTCTCATCTCCTTTCCCAGGCAATTCCAGCGGTCAAGTTCAAGCGCAGTGCTTGCACGGCCAATTGTCATTCAAACACGAAAATGTATGGGAGATATGCAAAATTAGTTTGGGAGGGGAGGGGATGGGGGGGGGGGGGGGGGGTTGTGTTTCTGAAAATGGTTTATCATTTCCAAGAGTTGGAACTCAAACCCTTGTGTAGGAATTCTTCAATACAGTCAAAAACACAATAAATCCTTATTGTGTTGTTTTTTTCAACAAATGCAAGTAAAAGCCTAGGCCTTTCAAAGTATGTCCAATATTTTGAAAATTAAATGCACATTCGTTTTTCAGTTTATAATCAGATTCCAACTTTCTTCCTGAACATTAAACGTTAAAAATAACATCAATTATCGTTACAAAGCATACATTCTTTTGAAATATCAATAGATACAAATGTTACTTTTTGGAGGAAAAAAGGCCAGAGTAAACAAGTGCCGAGCTTGCAGTTATTCTAGCAAAACATCTGGTTTGTGAAACATTTTGTTTTGTAAAATAATACGTAGAATAAGTAGATTGGTGGAAGATTTATTAATATGATATCCATTATTCCATGAGACATTTTGACAACAAAAATATATACATACATAGTCTGGACTAAATATGAATTCGCCAAGATGCCTGCCTGAAGAAGCAGAAAACATAAAAATGCATATTCAGAATTTTGCATATCTGAGTAATTACACTAGTCTTACAATAGTTAATGCTATTGTGTGTTTGTCTGCATCTGTGTCTGTGTGTGCACGTGCATGTGTTTGAGAGTGTCTCTTTTATATACACCCATCTGTACATGCAGGCTAAACGATCTGAAATACTGTAAACACAGAAATGACCTTGATGTAATAGAATTACAGTGTGCATTTAAGTAATTATACTTGTATGCATGTTCAGTCACACATGCTGTCCAAATCCTGGATCTGTGTGAGGAAACGCCATACTAGAAGCTTAGGGTTTCACCCATCCCTTCCAAGTCAATGCAGGTTTATCCAATTATGCAAACCCCCATGGATAATCTGGATACGATCACTGAATCCGTGGTCATCTGATAGAATACTTCATTGGAACTTTGTTTCATAGAATCCATGGTCATCTGATAGAATATTTAATTTGAAATTTGTTTCATAGCATGTGTTTTGAGAGATCCATTTATCTTTCTCTCTCTCTCTCTCCAACTCTCTCTCTCTCTCTCTCTCTCTCTCTCTCTCTCTCTCTCTCTCTCTCTCTCTCTCTCTCTCTCTCTCTCTCTCTCTCTCTCTCTCTCTCTCTCTCTCTGTGTGTGTGTGTGTGTGTGTGTAGATCTGTAAAGACTGTAATTCTGCAAACTCAAACCAGAATTATTTGTATTGAGCTATGTATTGTATGGAAACCAATGCCATGCCAAGATGAAAAAATGTATGTAATTGATTAATTTGCAGGATTACAGTGCAATTAGTTGTATACTACTTTTGATGATCACTTTAGCAAACTGGTCCTGGAAAAGTATTGTTCATTCTGTATACATCAGAAAATGGTCTACTATTGTTTTGTCACTAGCCATTATATGTTGGACTCGATACAACAAGCAAAGCCAAAGCATTGTCTATGGAATACGGAAGTGATATGACATACTTAAATCAGGATATTATTGTACTGGAAACATGACACACTGCCTGTGGGAAACAGATCCAAACTGTTTAATCAATCTCTTGTCTGAAAAGAAGCTATACATTTGGTACCCCCATATCGGACACCTCCGAGAGTCCTATTCTGTGGATTCTGTACTTTACTGGCAATAAATTGCGGCTGTGCGGGGGGTAGAGGGGCTCTGTGCATTATCTCAACAGGGGCTCTTTTTCGGCATTGAGCTTTTTCTTCCCTCTATAGCTCCTAAATCTTTCTGTCCATTCCTTCTTCAGGCCCTGAAATACCATAGTCATGAATCTTCGTCCTTTTCCACACATATCTCTGAGGAATCAGCCTTTACTCTCCATAGCTGGTTGCTATACCTACGTAGGTTTGCAAAGTGAATATCAGAACACTTGGGTAAAAAGCCTATGGGAGGAAGAAAAGAAAAGCAAGGGAAAGACACAGTGAGGGAGAGATGGAGGGAGGTGGGAGTTTCCACTGACAGCCCATGGCCACCACATTTGCATATATTCAGATAAGGAATGAATGTAGAACAAAGGCCAATGGGACAGCCCCCATCTCCTGCTGGCCCAGGCCCACCACACGGTATCACAGAGGCACCCCAGAATTGAGACAGGGAAGTGGTGTGGGAACCAAGGGGCCCCCTGAGTTGAGTAGGGGGGAGACACTTGTAGTCCCAAATGAATTAGCATTTTATTTGTAGCCATTTCCCCCAGCAATTTCTGCCCAGACACAGATGGCTAGTGTGGGTAAGGGAGGGATTACCATTTGCATGAAATGATAATGATGGAAGGAGTGTTATTTTTTCTTGTATCTTTTTATTTGTTGAATTGAAGAATTGAAAGATTTTCATTTCAAATCTTAGAGTTTTTGTAGCAGATGTGTGTCCAAATACAGTAATGAAAGAAAGAGAGAAAGCAATGGGATAAAAAGCAACATCTGTTTACCCCTGATACTAATAATGTTGACCTTAAGAAAAGTTAAAGACAAAATGCAGTTTTTCAAATGTGTTGTGGTGTTTTGCCCAACTGGTTGTGGTCACTAATTATAGAGATACGCATTCAACATGGTATGATGATTCACCACAAACAGATCATACTGGTTATTCTGTTGATCTTTATTTATACATGCAGATACCAACTTAACTGTTGATGTGTCAGATATTTCTCCCTACAGTTTGTTTGAATACATTACAAAAAGTTACATTTCAAAGAAAATAATTGCTTTTGTAATTTATGAATCATTCTAGTTCAACAGCCAAATTAATAACTGCATGGATTTGTACCGTGTAAACACTTTCTGTGATTTTTATGCAACGATGTCTACCCGGTGGTGCATTATGTTGTTACCCATTAGAGATGTTGTGTCTTTGTTTGGCAAGTCTTTATTTAATCACATTCATTCTCATTGAAATGGCATAGCCCTTGCACAAATTCTGTGGGCAAAGCATCAGACACATATTCACCAGAAGGGGTACTGCCAATTAGCAGAAAGAGGGGATACAATCAACTTTTTGGACCACCCAAACAACATGAACACACATGCTAAAATCCGATTTGAAAGTCATGAATGGCTTGTTGTTAGATCCTCTTTGCACTATTGAAGGGATGTAGACCGCTGATTCACAGACGATGATCTTTCATTATAATGCATGTCCAGGATCCGCATGCGCTTGTGTGCGTCGGTGTGTGTAGGCTGTGTGCGCGCGGCAGTCTATGAGCTTAGCTTATGCATGTGTGTGTGTTGTTGTGTGAGCGCACTTGCGTGCGTGTGTGTGTCAGTGCACTTTGACTAATAACTACAGGCACACACTTTGACGTTTGAACCACGGGACGTTTGATGAGAAATATTCCACCATCCACTTTTGCTTGGTCTGAGCCAAGGCTCAGATAGACACATGAGTTTCAACCACTATACACCGTTTGGAAATCGCAATTTAAATGAAAATGTGTATAATACTTAGCAGTAGCTAAACAGTAGCATTAAACAATTGCATTTTCCTACTACTATGTTTGTTCATAATCGTCACACTTCTTCACGCACTATCGATTGAAATCTGTGTCACAGCCAGTGGAAAAGTGTTTTTGCAGTTCCTTGACACAACATCCGGTTGCGGCCGAGCTACTACTGTTTCACATGTCAGCTGAAGCTGCTTCAGCTGTCAAGACACTAAACTGCACGCCTGTGTGAAAGCTAATATAGCTACTACATCTAACAGATCCAGTCGGTTGTAAAGATGGTGAGTTAAACCCGTTATTATTTAATTTGGCTGTATTTTGCTATATCAATGCCTTCCCACTTAGACATTAGTTTTAGCAGCTAACGTTAGCTAGCAAGCGATAGATAGAAGCTAAGCCATTTTCAGTCCCATATAGCGTGTTAGCAATATTAGCTGACTTTCTAAGTTAAAGTTGACTACCTGCCACATATAGCAGCAACCTATGAAAACAGCGAAATTATTTGTTGCCATATTTTGTCCAGGGCTTTCATTCATTTGGTCATTGTTAATCCTATATTTTGCCCTATAATGTAGATGCAGTGCTGACAGTTTGCTGTTGGTTACTGTTTGCTATGCAGTGCTAGCTTGCTTCAACTTTCATGCACTCCCCTCCAAGCAAATGCTATCTTAGGAACTTCCTCAGTTCCTTAAAAAGTTGAATGACTGTCACAGTTGTAGAGATGCCGCCCCCACTCTCTCTGACATATGCAGCCAGTTAGTTTGAGATAGACAGCAGCTGAGGGGTGTCATATCAGATGTGTTTGAAGGAACCTGTTATTTGACTAACGTGTGTGTGTGTGTGTGTGTGTGTGTGTGTGTGTGTGTGTGTGTGTGTGTGTGTGTGTGTGTGTCTTCTACAACAGGCGCTGATGGGAGTACAGCTGGTGGTCAGCTTGCTGGCAGCTAGCATAATGCAGAGAATGGCTCCTCACTGTTCTTTTGCCCGTTGGCTCCTATGCAATGGCAGGTAATGTTCCCATAGATGAATTGAAATGAAGACACTCAGTTACACATTCATGGTCACTCCTATCACTTTAGTGATACAATAAATAAATAAAAATCTGCACTCATAATTTGCCCAAATAAGGTGTGTTGGATCTTTTCTAAAAGCAGCTTTTACCTCTAGCTTGTTTCGGTTCAAACACCCCTCAGAAGGTGAGCTGTGTGCACTGGCAGGGAAACAAATGCCCAAACCAAACCGAAGAGACAGGTAAGAGCTGATAAGGTACAAACACATCATGTAAACCAATCAGATCTTTAGCTGGCTAGTAGCATGTTAAAATGATAACCCGGTTTCCCTGTTTTTGTTTTTCTGGCCTAACAGAAGACAGAATGGGGACAGCAAACCTTTAACAGTACCTAAGGACATTGACCTTCAACTGGAAAAGGCTCCAGTCAACGTCCTTGACGCTCTCGGTACACCAACCAACCAAAAGCTCTATCACTCAACGGCTTTACACAACCCTATCCTTATCTGGTTTTGACCCAAAGTACAAACTCTGCCACCTCTTTTTTATAATAAATTGTAGAGAGTTGAGGTAATATGCAAATATTAAAATGTGAAGAGCAACCCCGCCAAAAGCTTATCATCTTAGTTGAAGGTCATTGGAGAAAAAGCTCTGAAGTATACACAGTACGTTTCGGTACACTGACTCGTTCAGGCAAATATCCCAAAACATGGCTGCGAAAAAGTAAACCTGGTTACTACTACTTAATTTATTCCTCAATATGTAAAAGTCAAGACGTCTAATTGCTCAATGTCTCCTCATTTCCAGTGTTGCGGTTCTTCCTGGAGTACCAGTGGTTAATAGACTTTGCTGTGTATGCCATGGGAGTTTTCCTGTTCACGGAAGGATATTATTGTGTAGTGGACGGTAGCAAGGAGGTCAACATTGGAGCCATCTGGTGTGTCCTGACCGTTCTCTTCTGCCTGTATCCTTGTCTGTCAATTTTTGGCTCCCTGCACGTCTACCAAGCATTAGCTTTTGGAGATGCAGGAACTATATTGCAGTTCAATAACATGTACATGACTTTGATGTGTAATCATACTTTTAACTGGTTAGAGTTCATAGATTGTGGACTTTATGCTATTACCATGACGGTCTCTCCTGTTGTCCTTAAGTGACTGTCCTCAGGAAGTCTCTCCACACCCTGATGAGCCACTACTTCCGCTCTGATGAGGGGGGCGAGCGCTCTGTGTGCCTGGCCTTTGGCTTCCTGTCACTGCTGGTGGCCATGCTTGTCCTAGTGGTCAGGGAGGACTACCTGGAATTTGGCCTGGAGTCCGGCTTCGCCAGCCTTTTTGACAACCTGGAGGTGTTTGCCAAGCAGCAGGGCTTTGCCGAGTGGTCGTAAGTGGCTTTAGGTTAGAATTACAGTTTGTAGCTCCTTTGGGAGTTGTAGTTCATGGTTATGTGTTTTATGAGTAATGTATTCAGCCCTTTCATTCGTTTTACACTGCATGCAAGTGGTACTAATTGATTGTTAAGATGCTCTCACGCTGTTCAAAGTGTTTCTTCTTTATCCATTCCATCAGAATCCCAGTGACAAAGTTGACCGTGAAGTTGGGCTTGGCTGCCATTTGTGCTTTCATTGGTGCCCTGCTGGCTTTCCCTGGACTTCGATTGGCTCAGACCCACCTGGATGCTATTCAGCTAAACTCCGATCGCCCTCTTATCCAGTAAGAACACAACCACTACCATGCTAGTGATGTCATGTGTGAAACAGGATGGAATCTCTGCAAACGTATACACAAACAAACATACCTTTTCTCCCAGCAGATCGTGTCAAAGCAAACAGAACCTTCCCTATAACTAGTGTACTCTTATTTGAGTGTTGGGTTCCTCTTCTCTTCCTTCTTTAGGCTTCTGTTGCACATGAGTTTCCTATCTCCGATCATGATACTCATTCTGTGGATCAAACCCATCGCTAGAGATTTCCTGAATAAGGCTCCTATGGGAAAGACCTCAATTACCATGTAAGTTAAAGCAAGGGAGTTGGTTCATTTGGTTTATCGGTAGATGAATGTCTGAGCAATATAATGAGGCTGTGGGGGGTGGGGGACATTTGGGTTTCTTGAATCATGAGTTTTACCTATTGACATTTACGCTCTTGCTTTTTTGCATCATCTCAGTATCTCTAGCGCCAACTTTGACACAGTGCGCCTATGGACTGTGGTGGTGCTGTGTCTGCTGCGACTGGCAGTGGTCCGCTACCACCTGCAGGCCTACCTCAACCTGGCCCAGAAGTGGGTGGAGCAGATGAAGAAGGAGGCGGGGCGCATCGCGGCCATCGACATCCAGAGGAAGGTTAGACAGAGGCTCACGTTCAATACATTTGAAGTTACCACCACACACCTGTTTAGGTGGATGAATGTATTCGATTTTTTCCAAAGTTGTCCATAAATAATATTATAATAATACTATAGGCTCTGGGGTGAATGCTGCTCTAGTCTTTGAGGCCTGTAAGTTGGTGTTGAAAACAGACCCTTTGAATGGGGCCCCCCTGAGTCCGCTCACACCTGTCTTTGCTGTTCCTTGTCCCAGGTGACCCGTGTGTTCTGCTACCTGACTGTCGTCACTCTCCAGTACCTGATTCCCATCCTGCTGGTCCTCTTCTCCACACTGACCCTGAAGGCTCTAGGTAAAGCACAGCTTTTTTTATGGACCTTTGGCAGCATTCAACGCTTTCCCAGTCCATCCGAATGACATCTACTGAATATGTTATCACTATCAAGGAACTTTGAGTTGGGGTTTTGACCTGTGGTGTCTAAGGAACTGTGTCCCCTGTTCTGTGGCCCTCTTCCAGGTGACTTTTCTTGGGGTCTGGGTGTGGAGGAAGTCCCCGGCGTGACGCCTGCCCTGTTACCCACGCCTGTGCCGGTCCTCCCTGGAGGACTCGACGAGGACGAGGACGGGGCGGAAGACATAGAGGAGGACATCCAGGCCACGGTAGCCCGACTGACTGAGGCCTTTGTCGCTCTGCGCACCGTCCTTACCCCCATCTTCTTCAGGGGCTTGTTTGCCTTCCTCACCTGGTGGGTGGCTGCGTGCCAGGTCATCAGCAGTCTGTTTGGGATCTACTTCCACCAGTACCTCATGCAGAACTAACTGAGACAGACCGAGAAGAGGAGGAGTTGGCCAGCCGCAAAGCAACACCACCCTACCCACAACAAACAGACTATTTATAGGTAGTTTTGTTGAACCCAAAATATGGGGGCAGAGTGGATCTATTGGTGTGAGCTCCACGAGTGTCTAACACTGTAACAGCTAAACAATATGCTTTGCCAGGTCCAGATTACTTGTGTCCCTATAACACTACTATTTATCTAAATGCAGCTGAACCCCTTTCAAGGGTAGGGTCAATGACAAGATTTACCGAAAGGATACTGGACACTGTCCACTAAATGACATTTCTTTGTTACTTCTGTATCTATGCCAGTGTTAGGAGTAGTTCACTATTTTTGATGTTTTACCTCATTTCTATGTCTCCCTGAGAAGTCCAGACTCGTCCAGATATTTTTCGAACCGTTTGGGGTCTTAATGAGTAAGTATTTTTCTCCCTTTTTAGCTGAAATGCTCAGCATTATCTAGAAACATAGACAAAGATTGCGAGACATCTTTGGTAGAGATAGAAATATGATAAAACATCAAAAATAACATTGAAAACGGAGGGCGTCATAATTTGACGAGGTTAAAAACAAACCTGTATCCTATAGTTCTTACTTTAAAACTGAGTCTCGATATCCCTAGCTTGTTAAAAAGGTGGATTTAAGCACGTTCTCTTGCTTTTTTTTGGCTGTCCTCCTTATTTCCTATACCGTACAGATTGTAGTAGGGATGGTTGATCTCAGATTGACCTGAATTACGTATGATCCCCTGGAAAACAAAGTATTTATGAGCCGTTATTATATGTATCGAAAGTGTTCAGTTTAGAATTTAAGTGCCTGGAAACTCAGGGATTTTGAGTCCATGTTAAAATATTTAACTGTTTTGCATTGCAATGATCTTAGACTGATGAGGAAATGTCAGTCTTTGATTAAATGAATCTAACACTCCAGCCTTGCCTTTGAAAAGCCTGTTTTTTCGTGTTCAGTTGCTCACTAAGGTGATGGTTTAAATTTAGGTTTCTTTGCTATAGAGCCAATTTTCCTTATTTGCTGCCAAACAATCATGTACAAGCTAGGTCGTTTTTTTAAGGTAAATGTAGATTGAAAGTAAATGTTAGTAGTTTGTGATTTCATGTATTTATTTATAACTTTTAACTTGTGTTGTTTGGAATGGTACAGATACTGTTATTAAGTATTACAAAGTGAAGTGAAGTTTATCGTTTTAAAATTAAGCGATTGAATGGTCTGAAATCATTTATTGTTTTGCGGTTTGTAAATTGGGTTTTTATAACTATTAAAGAATCCTTTGAATGCATGGTGTGAAATGCTAGTGTGGCTTGATAAAATACAATAAATATTTTCAATCTATATTATATTTTCTTTCTGACTTATGTTGTGTGTCATAGAGAGGAAAACCGGGTTTACAAAAGGCATCATGACTGACAGTGGTGCATGTTGCCACCATACTAGGGCCTAAGCTCTGAAATGTGCCTTCTCTCTTTATCATTCTTTAATTGCTAAACATTGCCTGAACTCCTTGTTCCCCATGTCTGAATTTGTGGGTGTGTGCGATCTGAAAAAGATGCATAAAAAGCTGAAGAATGTGAATCCCCCTTCTGGTTGCACCCTCCTAGACTGGGCCTGAGGGGGGCATCGTCTGAGAGCTGACATGATATATTGTTGATATTATTTAACTTTCACAACCATAAATACTTTACAATTTAGGGTAGGATAGTCTATTGTCTGTTATGTTTATATGGAGGAGGATTTTGAACAATAAATAAACTGTTGGTATTTTTTTTTTAATATAGCAGTTTTTGCATTTTTGGTGACATGCACTGGAAAATTGTCCGGTATTTCCAGCACAAATATGTATCACTTTTTTCCTGTTTTTGTTGTTGGGGAGTGTCTTTGTGATGTGTGGATTCGCACAGCCTTTTGCATGGGAACCTAGCAGAACACCTTTCTTGTGTCTGGCTGTGTGTGCATCTGTGTATGTAAGAGAGAGACACACCCTCCATTTATGTCAGTAGCCGGCACACATAAAAACAGGCTTTGTGCATCTAGATCTCCAGACAGTGTCCAACTGCTTCCCATGGCCAGACCTGCTCTGTGCTCCTCAGAGCCGGTGACAGGTGTGGGAGTGTCTAGCTTTATGAACTGGAAGGTGACAGGGTTGACATATCTATATAATTCCATGAATTATGTGCATCTGCGTGGAGGCCCCTCTGCCACTGCTCTGTGGCCTGCAGTAGGCCGGCGGTCCTTCCTAGTTGCTATAGGAACCAGGGCCAGTGGAGGATCCAGACACATCCTGCAGTCTGGCCCTGCTCTCTGGGGAGGGGCCCAGACATGACCCCTGTGACTTGCTTTTCATTTAGGGAGGAAAGATGACTGGCTGGGCCTAGGCTCCAGTGTGGGAGACAGGATAATTCCAGCCAATTTTCTTTCCCCCCCTAGTTGTTGGTCATGATGGTATAGCAGGCAAAGTGTTTCAAAGGGAGAGAACTAACGGAACATTCTGCCATATTCCCTTTGATATCCAACTGTGGAAACTAGCCTTTTTGTACTGTGTGCCACTGCTGTTTTGTAAAACATAAAGGTCTCCTGCCTTTTAAGTAGTACAGTTTTGTTCACCATGCTCTGTGGGTGCTTGGCGATTGGTTTGCAGGACCAGACATGATAATGAGAGATTTGTTCAATCACTGAAACATGAATAACACTCACATGTACAGTCAGAGACACCCCACATATAGTATTTCACAAGTCCTATGACTGAAGGTGCAGTCTATCAAAGAGCTTTGGTGGGGTTGAGGCAATGTCCATTGAAATTAGTTTTGACTAGGTTAACCAAGTCAAATGAATGCTTTTATTAAAAAGCAGGCACATCATTATATACTCACAATGTTTTTCTGATTAACAGCCATATACATACAATCATTTTCTAAAATACTAAAAATATCAGAGGGAAAGAAATTAATACTGCTTATAGTAATAGAAAACGATAACATTTGATTAAACTATGATTGTGAATTTTTTTTGTTCAAGGATTAAAAAAAATACATAGCTACCCTGACAACATGATCATTGTAGAATGCTTTTCTTGCTCAACCATACTTTTGAGTATGCAGTGGTTTGATAATATAGTTTTAAACTGAATACCAGGAAACTGCTGACCTTGACCCTTTTGTCATGCTTAATAGGAATCCTCCTTGGTCTAGTCTGTTCATTTGGACTAGAAAGTGAAATGTTATGACTTTTTTTTGGACCAAAACATTAAATATTGAGTGTATCAAAAAGACACATGGCTAAATATGTAAAACAGTTTTTTTTTTCAAAGCAGGCAAAGAAAAACACAGCGCAATACCAATTAAGATTATCCAGAAACAGTCAAACAAAGGGGTACGTAAAAGTTTTTGTTGTTGAAAATTACCCACTTACCCAACAAATATATATATATCTTGTAATAAAATAAAACATCATTATGATGTTTGCAGGCAACAATGAAAACTAAAGGCAAAAACTATTATTTACACACCTGGATAAGGACCCCAATCATTAAAAAGTGCATTGATCAGCTGTATTTGATTGTACCATATGACACAAATGCAACAAAGGTAATGAAAGGGGTGAAACAAAGCTTTGGGTACAGATTTAAAAAAAATTATGGTGTAGCTTTGCTAACAATCATATTTAGAATTTTTGACCTGCAAAATGTTAATAGGCTAACTAATTATCCAAATCCCTGAGAAAGAATGTCAGAACAATTACCAAAAGCACAGTTTATTTGAGTGGGAGATAGATGCTGCCTATTCAGTGTGACCGATTGATTTGGGCAAAAGGCTAAAACCTAAAAATTATATATGTACAGTAGCAGGGCAGTTGGTTGTGAGGTATAACTCAGAGAGAGAAAATATGCTCCTAGGCTGCCCGCCACTATAAATGATACTCTCTGAAGGCAACAGCTAACAGACATGGCTTTTAGTTGGTTCCGGTGCTCCAAACATGAGGTTACATATGCATAAAGAAACAGATATGCTCTTTGGCTCCACCCTAAACTAAAACAAACCCTAGATGTAGATAAACAAGATACATTCTGGCATTTAATGAATGCATCTCCTTGCTCAATCGCAAAAAAAAAACAGTAGACTTTTGCTTTGTCTGTTTCTCTTCATAGAATTACTGAGAGAAGTGCAGAGGCAAATACACATCACCCAGGAGATCCTGACTCTGAGAGAAGATATGCAGGAAGACTTCTTTTATTAGGATGATCTGGGCGAATGGACCACATCTCCCAATTCCGTTCTGTGTGTGTGTGGTGTGTGTGTGTGTGTGTGTGTGTGTGTGTGTGTGTGTGTGTGTGTGTGTGTGAGAGAGAGAGAGAGAGAGAGAGAGAGAGAGAGAGAGAGAGAGAGAGAGAGAGAGAGAGAGAGAGAGAGAGAGAGAGAGAGAGAGAGAGAGAGAGAGAGAGAGAGAGAGAGAGAGAGACTATGTGATAGGATAGGTTAGATGAATGATGGATTTGTGAATGGCAGGTGCTGGCAGCAATGTACCACCCAGCTATCTCTGCCACCCATCACTGGTTTCTAATTGCCTGAGAGGTGGCCCCCCTTTCTCCCCAATCCCATACTGTTGAGGCGCCAGAGGATAGCCTGCTTTAGCGAACTCTCTTCTCTCACTGGGTGGGTAGGTTTCTGGAGGGGTGATACTAGCAGAATCGGGGTTGCTCATTGGAGAGTGCTGTCTGAGGTGCAGAGGCGGGGAGGTTGGGGCGCAAATGTGCTCGGGAGAGGCGCGCTCAGATTTGATGCTGAGGCACGGGTGAGTTGGAGTAGTGGGGGTGGAGCTCTGGGAGGGGTAAGAGCACCCTCCGCTGGACATGCTGAAACCACCAAGGAAAAAGGAGAAAAATTACAAACAGGCCACAGGACACTTTTTTTTTTACTATGTTAAAAAATATGATATATATATATATATATGTATATAAATATACACACACACACACACACACACACACACACACACACACACATAAGACAGGAGACAAATTAATGAAAGGAAAAACCAACATAAAATGTCTTAATAAGATGTTGAACAATCTCATTGCACCTTGGCACTAATTCTACAAGTCCCTGTCACCCGTCTATGTGCAAATAATTAAGTATTCAGTCACCATTCCCCACTCCTCTTATTGAGGAATTAACTGTGTGGCAAACAGAGGGCGCTAGAGGACACAACACAACGTGAGCAAAGGTCTAGTCTGAAGACAAAGACAGCAGTCATAGCAGTACAGTAGGCTACTGTTTGTACTTACGTTGGGCTGATGTGAGGTCTGTGCGGCTGGTCCTGTGAGGGCTGCACTGGCTGCCAGGAGCTTACTTCTCCTCGCTGGAACCCTGCCGAGACGGGGAAGCCCGGGTGGCAGTATTCTGGAAATCAGGACAGAGATGTTCCTCAATACCACCATCAACAGGAAACAAAATCGCATCCCACTGTACAGAGGCACATTAACCAATCATATCTGAATAAGATGTAAAAGTTAAAAAAGAATGTACATGAATGTAAGGAAATACAATTTAAAGTCAAATAAAACACAAAACAGTTGTTATTGAAAGGTCTAGTTCTCAAGATATATTGATCACTTTAAAGGGACTAAATGTGGATAAAGGCGCTTGGTCTAAATAAAGGCTGACAATTTGGAGCTAATTTGCTAAGCTAAATGTGGTGTCCCTGTTGTTCATGAATGCCTATCTATGGTCCTGTTTGCCATCCGAAAGATTAGAGGTGTCTGTAAGTGTGACAGTTAAAGTGTCACAAACAGATTGTATAATATGTACGAATTACAGATATGTGTGAGGGGTTGTAGGCCCTACCAGAGGTTCCAGGAGAGGGGAGGCAGTAGCCCCCCAGGTTGTGTCCCATTTGGCCTGCTTTGCCCATGGCCACCATGGGGCCTCCTGTGTGCATTCCTTGGTACAGAAGGCTTCTCTGGGAGGACGAAAGAGAACAGGCTGTTAACCTCAAATGTGCTGCCAGTAAAAATCCCTGGGATAAACCAGACAGTCAGGTGTGAGTACCAGCTGGAGAGATTTTGGAATTTATTGTAAACTCATGTCAACACTTACATCAGTGAAAAACTTTCATTTTTTATTGTCATGTTTTTATGTCAGGGGTTCATTAGAAAACATGTAGCTGGAAATGAAGGGTTCCTCACAGAAGTGCTTAGGCTGGTGCGCATGCCTGGCGCGCCAGGGTGACCTGTCTCCAACCGGCGGTTCTCACTGGCCAGGTTCAGAGAGGGTGGAGTCTTCATCTCCAAGGCCCGGGTCAGGTTGCCGGGGGAGAACACGGAGTAGCCAATACCTGTGCACCAGGAACAAGAAGTGGGAAGTGAAAAATTAGATGTGAGTAAAAAAAAAAAAAAAGTTGTTTCACTCATGGAACTCATAGCCATTCATTCACATACACTTTCTCTCTTTCACTCTTTCCATCTGTAATAAAACAGAAGTTCTTCTTTTGGATTGAACTTTGGACCAAGATTTAATCTCTACTGTACACCTGGAAGGAAACTACATACTACATATGTTGGTGTATTCATATAGGGATCAATCTGCAGTTTTAAAGAAATGTACTGAAAATATTGTTAAGCAAGCTTACTGCCTAGTCCATATAGAAGTATTTGTTACTTTACTGAACTTACCCTTTAGTGAAATGTAGTTGGTCATTTAAACAGTACATTACAAAAAGGTCACAAAATTCAAGCTCCAAATGTTATATATATATATATGTATATATATATATACATATATATTTAGAGCATATATATATATATACATGCAGTTTTGAAGTGTTTGCACATGCTTGTATGACTACTAGGTTGGTGTGGCACATTAAAAAGCATAAGATAATTGTTAACAGAAACAGACTTTAACCAGTAAAATTATTTTTGAGTGAAACTTGAATAACCTCTCAGATCCCCTAAATGGTTTGTTGATTCTTCCTCACCTGAGTGTGGAGACATGAAGGTGGCGTGAGTGTGGGGACCGGCGGGGCTAGCAGCGCCTGGTCTGACCCCCAGGGGTTTGAAAGCTGGGGGTCTGTGGGAACCCAGGCCGGGGCCGGAGGAGTTAGGGAAGCCGTTCTCACAGCCGGCTGACACCAGGAACTGGGCCTCTGGAGAGAGCATGGACGGACTCTGAGGGGATATGAAGTGGATATGTGACGAGTGTCAGCCTAAGATCTATCTTGGTCACTGGTCTGTGGCCCAGTTAATGCAATCCTGCGATGATGCCACCGTGTTGGGAAGTGAAACTGACGTGCCACTTTAAATCACGTGGTGGGTTGAACACAAAAAATAGAAAATGAAGAAATTTGTCTTTTTTTTATATAGAGAGAAATCAATGACTTTTCCATTTCGTGTGTGTGTGTGTGTGTGTGTGTGTGTGTGTGTACTGACGTAGTAGCGCTGGCGGGCCACGGTGAGGTCCATGCCTTCGTTAAGCGGGTATTTCTCTGCTGCCACCTGCATGGCCTCCTCAGTGTCCAGCTCGCTACCGTCCAGACCCAGGCCTTTTCTGCGCAGCGTCTAAAGCAACAGGAATATAGGGGAGAGCACAAACAGGAATTACAGGGGTAGACACACTATCACATACGCACACACACACACACACACACACACGCGCGCACACACACACACACACACACACACACACACACACACACGCACACAGATATGAAATATTGACCGTTGCTAGATAATGTTAATGTTAATAAGTACCATTTACCAAAATAATACCTTCTATAAAAATAAACAAATTCTCTTTTATATAGCTTATTGATTTACTTGTCATTGTCGATGCCATCTTAACCGTTCTTACCGTACAACTGAACATTACCTCCAGTATGTCGGTGTTGGTGCGGCTCTCGTGCGGCTCGCTGTACTCAGTGTATTTGAGCAGCACCTTGTCCATGTCTGTGCTGGCATACTGGAAGAGGCGGTTGGTGCTGTTGAAGATGATGAGGGCGATCTCGCAGTCACACAACACGCTCAGCTCATAGGCCTTCTTCATCAGGCCAAACTTGCGCTTGGTGAACGTCACCTGGGGACAAAAAGAGAGAAACATATACGTGGGCCAGTACTTTACAATAAAGACCCCAGCAAGTGATAGAAGTGACAGAAGTGAAGGCTTACCTGTCGATTCCGCTGGTCAAGAATGCGAGAGATCTGTATCTTCTTACGTCCCATTATTTTTCTCTTTTGAAACTCTACTGGATGGCTGCCTTCACCTGAGATACAGGAAAACCTATTATCTAAACCATTTTTTGTTAGTTAAGTTGTTTGTATATCTAAGCATATAGCAATTAAATGTCTGTAATATCATGTAAACAATCTACTATTATTATTTTTTATCATCGATTAATACTAAATACTTAATACTAGGACTAAATCACCATTGAAAGCCAAAAAGTGAAAACCAGCGTACATTTTTTTTTCCTCAGACAAATGGAAGAAGGTTCAACAGGTTTTGGAAATGGAACAATTTTTTGGGGTTGAACAATTAAAGATTTTACTGGAGGATATGGGAGTTGAAGAGTGTACTTGTTTAGGTTGAAGCTATCAATATTTTTGTTTAAAATATTGTGCTGTATTGTAACACAATTTTAATTTCTATTTTTATTTTATTTATTTGTTTTATTTAATTTATGTTTGTTTAGTTGTTGTGACTTATATTCTCCCTTAAACAGGGCACTGCTGGAAAAGAGACCTAGTCTCGGTCAGTTACCCCTGTATAAATAAATTAAATAATACATTTACTTAAAGTCAATAGATACAGTAAAAAGATACTGTGGACTGAAGCTTGAAGAAGGATATGCGAGAAGAGATCGTCGGACAGTGGAATCTTATGTCAATACGCTGTGGGCCTACTCTGTTCCATTAACCTCTAGATTATTCTGATGGGAAAATGTCATCTCTTTGGTTAAAATGGCCTCAGTCCCGCCATCCCCCTTGGTAAAGGCAATGGGTTTATTTATGCCGCTGTGAGGCGATGGGGTCTAAAGTTAGACCAGGTCTGCGGGGCTGTTGGCTGTGCTGACACCCCCTCAGTCTGGGTTACCCCGAGACCGACCGCCTGCCCCTGCTCACAGGCCCGAGAGGCCGGGTTAAAAATACCACAGCTCCCTCCTTCTGAAGGTAGAACAGACCCTGGTGGAAACCAGGCAGCGGAAAGTGATGTGTTTCTGAAGACAGTTTGTTGACCCACCCCCTCCTCTCTCATGGTGAAGCAGGTCAGGCACACCCATTATGAAATATCGGAGTAGTTGATACCTTACAAGCTTTTGATGACAATATAACAGACACCAACTTATTATGTAGTTACCTAATCTGTATACTGTACCCACTGTCCAAAGTCTCTTTCAGACAACTGATCAGCAAATCTACCCGGGTCAATTAGAAGTAATCTGCACGGATAAAACACAAAGAATTATTGGGTGATCAGAACCAGGACTATTGCATTTCTCTTCATCCCGAATAATATGATGTGGCAACCTACCTGTTGGATAAATAATAAAGATTCATTGTGACAAACTGAAAAAAGATCACAGACACACATCCCAGTTTTCTCTCAATTGAGACATATTAACTTGGCAGTCATGCTGCTTGCTAAGTAGCTGCCTAAAGTACATAACTCTCTGCTGTACAGTGTGTGGAGCGACCCAAAGCCCAAAGGACTTCACCCTGGTTTTTCCCCTCATATTGGACATGTATGACCTCCTCTAAATTTAGAACCCTGTCGTTGTGATGGTGACGGAGCGGATATGGCGCCGGTGTTCCCACGACCCCCACAGTGCCCGCTGCCCCCTGGCCCATGCATGGCACACAGGCATTTGGGGCATAGCAGAAGAATCCATCCACCTCTGTGGCCCCATCATTACCTTATAAAGTCCTGCAATATCTACTGGACTAGGGAAACAGACACAACACACTCAAACACTTGGGACACAGAATGATATTCAATCAATCACCGCATCAACCACCTTTTAGCAGCGACAGTTAGAATAATAACAAAATGATCCGGCTTGTCATGACCATAACTGTGACCAAATTAACTAAAACAACAAAATGGCCAATTTACTATTTAGTAACGCTTTATGAACTGTTATTTTGACCACAGGCTAAGAAGGTAGGTAGTATACATCTGCACCTACATACAGTCATATCAAACATTTTCTTTACTTTATTGTATTATTTAAAAAATACATAAGAGTACAGGGGCACCTGCTAACAGTGACAACAGAGTATGTGTAAGTGGTAGATAAAGCTAGAGAAAGGCCAGAGGAGAGATCTTTATCTCAAGGTTTTCTCTCAAGTTCCTCTTCCACAGAGATCTGACAGCACTTGCCACAGACACCGAGTTGCAGAGCTCACCCAGGCCGACAGACACCCCCTCCGTCTCCACCTGAGTAGCTTCCCTTCTTGAGGCTCTGCAGGTCTGTCAGGGGCCCCAATGTCAGTGTCAGAAAAACCCTGCCTGCCAAATGTGAGCTACATCTGGACATTGGACAAACACTACCAAAAAGAAACAACCGAAAAGTCCAGCAAGTGCGATCTGAGTGTCACATTTCTGTAAAGGCATGAATCTGGCTTTTAGCCCAGTGTATTTGAGGGATGTTTTAAGGCTTGTTTCACAGGTGAATGAAATGCGACAAAGTGATGTCCTCGCCAAATAAGAAAGATTAAACCTTCATGTTACTGAAATAGGCCTCAACCTGAAGTCTAGTGGGAGTGGGCCTTAGCATTGCAATGATTGCACAGCTCGTGTCCCCTGGGTCCTCAGTTGGCCACAGGGACATAGCGTGTGCCTTCACCTCCCTCCAGGCCAGACTGTGGAAACAAGTGAGCACACACAAACAGAGCAGGCTCCTATCAGAGAAGACCCACCACTCTCGAAAACCTACCCTGAGCACTGGGAGCGGGGTAGACTAATTGCTGAGTATCTCACTGGGGACAACACTGCACATGAACCAACAACAAACAGTTTTTGATCAGCAGACAATAGCTACTGTACAATGCACATGCAGTGTGCATGCTTTGTTACTGTTGTTGTGCTACATCTCTGAAACGCCTTTATTGGTGATACTGTAAGGACATTTTCACATTCAAAAAGTGGAAGGTTTAGTCTGAGGAATTTACCAGCAAAAGGCTAAGTCTGGCTTGCCGGGCTCTTCTGATTGCAAAACAGAAATGCATCAGAGTCAATGCATGGTTATGCCTGGTTCCCAGGCAAAGTCCACAGGCTTTAAGTTATTAAAAAGGTGCATCTGTTGCTGAATGGCAGGGTGCCTGTCCAGAAGCGTTATGTTCTCCCCACAATTTCATTTTCTACATTAACGACCAAAGGGGAAAGCCAGATAGTATTCCCAGTGTAAACCAAGGTTTTCTGCTCTGAAGAACCTAGCAGTGGGGAGGACACCTGATGCTGCCACTGCACAGCACTGTTCTCAGTATTAGTCGTTCAAACATTTGTCAGTCATCCCTCTAGATTGAAAGACAAGAAACCAGCCACAAAATTAGAAACTAAAATAGAGGACCGGAATTGTAATTTGCATAACCCCAAAGCACCAAACTAGCTAAGCCAAGAATGTAAATAGTTGTAGTCCTTGTAAAATTATCCCATACATACTTGTTCACTTGTTCATGTAAATTTGGGAAATATGAAAAAAGCTTAATTCGTGGGTGATTTAATTGCATAATAAAGACAAGCAAACAAGCTCTACACAGTTTGTGCTGCGTGTGTGTTTGTGTGTGTGTGTGTGTGTGTGTGTGTGTTAGAGAAAGTGAAATCTAGTGGCATAAGGCTCAGTGCATGTATTCTCTACCCAACAACAGTATGCGGAGTAGATGTGAAAAATATGTTTCTAATTTTATCGGGAGATAATTGAATTGCCTGGATATTTCTAATAGGACAAGAATAGGCACTGTATGGGCAAGAGTAGGACACCTGCTCTCTCTATTAAAAGTTATGGGTTTTGATGACCACAAACTGTTCATAGATCAGGGAGTCTTTAGATCATAGCCATATGGCATATTGACAAACAAGGTTGGTTTTCAGGGCCCACATTCTGTGGTTTAAATAGTAGATAATTCTTGGAATGTAAGCCAACTGGAAACAAGTTTGAGATGAGGCAAAAAAAAAAGCATGGTGCTATTCACAACAGTGTCTGAGTGTGATACTTATGTTCACAAAATTATATTTATTATTTTGCTGTGAGGGGTTGGAGACCTGAAATCAAAGTTTAAAATATATATTTATCCAGACTTTCTTTGACTGACACAACCATGATGTGAAATTAACAGTTTTCCCTGCAAAACCACAAAACCTCATGCAGAGAACACCCCCTGAATGTACAGTAGGCCTATCTTCTACGCCAACTTCTGAACTATAAATACAAAAACTCAGTGACAGTATAGAAACTACTAATAATAGCATAAAATGCTGTCTTATAGAGAGCTCAAGATAAACTGTCCCTTGGAAGCCTGGTTTGATTCCCTTAATTATAAACCAGTTTTAACAAAAATGGCAACGGCTCAAAATTTGCAACATTGCTGTATACTGTAATGTAATAGCCTACTTGATAATAGCCTATAATCTTTATATAATCTCGAAGAAGTTTAAACATCACCTGTTATTTGAGGATCCGTAACGTTTGTAATTCAGTTTCTTTTCAACGCGTCAATTTCAACTAGAGGCCTAAACAGAAAATTAGCTTATTAGGTCTTGGTCCTGGTTATGAATGGCACTAATGACTTCGTGCCTCGGTTAGCGACGTCCACCTGATGCGCTGGGGATCATTCGGGAGCGCTTCGTCTCAACCGCGCGCACATCAACAGGAGAAACAGCTGGCTGCAGCCCATCCGAGTAAATTACCATAAACCGCCTCCTCAGCCACGCTATTGGTTTATAGCGACGACATACTCATCCACCTACGTGCCAGCGATAATTTCATCATGCAGGCTGTTGCAGATGTCCCATTCACTGTTGCCTGTGAAAAACCTTTGCTTATTTATATGTATCAATGAGACAAACTTGCTTTACATTGCTTTACATTTTATATAGCTGAGATTTGGTATCCTCAAGTGTTAAGTCTGCAAATTCGGACTAGCTTTAAAACACATGGAGATAAATACCAGAAATACACATTATCAATGAATATGTGAAACTATGCTTCCCCTTTAGAACTATGTATATTTATCCGTGGCATGTCAGGAACAAAGGGTTATTAGGAGTCATGACAGTAGTGCTATCCATGAGGCACTTTCTCAATAAATAACAGTTTATTCATATGACCTGCTGCCCCTTTCTATTTAATTATTTAAGTTAAGAGAAGCAACATAGAAGGGGATATGGTAAAGATTAACCTGAGGCTAGATACTGTAAATAATGTGCATGCCCCATTCATTATTATTTGGTTACTTGGGCATACTAAAATAAAGCCCTTAGCATTCGGAGGTAACCATAAAGACTAAATCCAAGTGGTGGGAATATATGGTACAGTCAAGTGAAATAATACTCCATACAATCCAATTGAACAGAGAATTGTGTCCCGCTTCAAATTGACTGTTGGAGAAATATGGGAATAGTACCAAGAAAATTGGGGTTGCCTTGGTCAAAATGCACATAAGATGGATCTTGCTGATTTATATGTTGTTGCAAACAGGGACACATGCTTCAATCAGGGAGTCTCAAGATCCCCCATTGAGGACATAAAATGAACAGATTTTGACCATGGTAAATATAATTGTAATTCAAATGTCATTGACTTCTCATTGTCTTCCTTCCTAACACATCCATAGCTATAGACAGCTACACACAGCCACACAGCCACACACACACACACACACACACACACACACACACACACACACACACACACACACACACACACACACACACACACACAGAAACTCGAACACACATGAACACAAATACACAGGTCAGAAGAAAGATTTCAGATGTAAGATGAGTTTAGGCCTGGCGATTGTTGTTCTAGGTAGGCTATTTTTGTAAATGCATCGCATCTATGGTCTGTGGGCTAAAAACCTCAAGAGTAGACATCTTTAGCTCCTCAGCTTAAAGTTTTTCCTCTTGACATGTTCTCAGTCACGAGTCTTCTTCTGTAGGAAATGTTCTTGGGCAAGACAGCAGGCCTTTAAAAGTATCACTATGTATTGATAATGATGGAGACAGAATATTTGTATTTCATGTTAAATGTTAAATTTGTTATGTTTATAAACTGTCAAAGGTGCTTTTACACTGTTGAAAGTCTGCTCTGCAGTACACAGTATCCAAAGAATAGACCTGGAGTGCACTTGTTGCTGACTGGCTGACTTTGTTAGTCTTTTTGTTGATGCAGAAACAAATATGATTCCAAGTATTATTGGAGTCTATTAGCTGATAATTTTTTCATAGTGCGCTCTACATAAAATCTATAGACTAGTAGAAATACATGGAAAGATGTAATCAAACAGAATACAGATGCAAAAAATAGAATACATTTAATCTATGGCTATGATGAAACAGCAGAAATTCAAACTAGATAAAATCGCGAATTTTGAAAAGATGTACACATAACCGTATGCTAGTTAAGCCCTGTCCACAACAAGCACAATTTTAACAACTACATGAAAAGGTGAACATCTGTTTGAGTCCTTTAGATTTAGGAGCTTAAAATTAGCTATACCGACACTTAAAAAGACTGTTGATAATTATTTGAAACAAAATAGTTCACTATGCACATGAGTGGAGAGATCAAAGGATCGTCTGCCATCTTAATAGATATATTTAGGGCTAATAACTCAATCACTTGGGCAACACACTTCTCGGCTATTCTTAGACATGGCACATTGTTTTCGGCACCCCTAAAAATAATATGAGGACAAGTGTCATTAATTTAGAACAATCAATCATGGAATGAAACCTAAACAAACACAAAAATAGTCACCACTCATGTTCTTTATATTTCTCTCTTGCTGTAACACACACACACACACACACACACACACACACACACACAAAGACACAAACACACACACACACACACACACACACACACACACACACACACACACACACACACACACACACACACACACCCTGGGTTGCTCAATGCTGTATTTTGACTAACACAGTATGTATCTACTACCCTGCAGTTCTCACATCATCTGGGAACAAGCATTCTAGCATAGATAGATTAATGCATCTTCATCAGTTTAAATAATTGCATTATTAAACCAAATAATTACTCAGAAAAGTTGTTAGGATTTGCCAGTCCAGGGTTTTGCTGCTGGTTGAAAACCGATGTCGTTGAGTCTTTGTATCATGGAAATATTTAGCTGGTCATGAGCCCAGGCATCCTGTAAAAAACAAAGACCTTCAAGGTATACATGTACTTTAAAACTTGTCACTATTTGCGCAAATACTGCAATTTAAAGTAAACCAGTAAACCTAAAGGGACAGTTTCCTGAACATAGATTAAGCCTAGTCCTAGACTAAGTCTCACTGTCAATTGAGATTCTTCATTGAAAATGTTTCTTAGACTAGGACTTGCCTAAATCTATGTATGAGAAACCAGCCAAGACTCCTATCAGTTTGCTTTACCCAGCCACCTTAATACGACATAAATTACTAAATAAGCACCTTTAGGACAAATAAACCTTTTCATTAGGTAGCACTGCTCTTCATGCTTTTATTTTATTTGAAGTGCGAGGGAATAAAATCCTTGGACAAATTAAACCACTAAGAGTTTGCAAGGATTTTTTAAAGTTTGCAATACTTACTTGACAAATGGTAATCTTAGAATAACTCGTAAGTTTTTCAAATAAAGTTAAATGAATTGGATTAATACACATTTTTTTAAATAACTTTGTTCATTTGATAAATTAATTTGGTATGAAATAAGGGCATTTACTTATACAGTAAATTAATAAAAAAATACAAAAAGTAATTCATACATTGGAAGGCAAAGCCTAGAAGCTGTATTGAAAAGTGACACCCATATAACTACAGGTCAAAGCTAAAGCTGATGATCAGTATGAATGCATAATGGATCAAAAGTGACTATGACATATTTGAGAAAAGACAAAAAAGCTGAGTGCATTAATCAATACTTGTTCGAAGACTTAATCAAGCCATGACTGATCTAATAAACTGAAGCTAAAATTATTGTTTGAGAAAAGTAGAGAGACTTCTAAGTTTGATCAAGGAGTCTTTGGAGAGTGGTCATATTTAGACCTATTTTTGTTTTCCTGATACTGCTCACTTCTGCTTTCGACAAGATCAGCGCTTTAGCGCCTTCACTTAGGTGCATGTGGTGAGGGCTGTTGGATTCAGAAATAACCTCCATGGTCAGTGTACATGTGTCAGAGCAATTCTTCGCATTGTGTACTTTTATAGCTACATTCTTATCTATATCTCAACAGCATCAGACCAGACCTATACCCCAAACCTGAAGCAGAACAAACAGCTCCGAGTAAAATACAAAAGAAACTCACAGAGGCAAATAACATTCAAAATAAGTTTGTTGTTCTAAATAAGGTTTTGTTTAATTCATCTGCTGATTTGTAATACATGAAAAAATGAAAGGATCCCCTATACATAAAGATATTTTGAGTATATTTAATACCAGTTATCATATCAATATTTTTGTAGGCCACAAAAAAACAAATAGCTATCTTGTCAATAATTATACAACTTTTAAATTAATAGGATACATTTTGTGAGATGTGATACAGGCAGAGAAGAGCACTATGTGTCTGTGTGTCTATCTGCCTTGGTTATTAAAATGTCAATGTGCAGCAAATGCGAGACACTGGTAAGCCGTATTTATTTCCAAGGCAACAACAGAGAAGTTAATTAGATTCATGGTTGAGACAACGGCAGTGAGGAATTAGATTTATAGGGTTGCCCATGAAACTACATTCAAAATTCCTTGATTTTTTCAGCTGCAACACAAAAGTGGTATTACTTAATGCACACGATAATCATTATATGTAAAATGTATTGTAGTCACTGCTATTTAATAGATCAGGTAGGCCTATTAGTAACAGGGTAAAGCCAGTAACTGCGGAGTTAACCATGACACCAAAACATGGTCTTTATAAGGAGCATTTTTGTGTGGCTCTTTGGCTCATCTTCATACATTCCAACAATGTAATCATGCAAGTGTATTTATGCTTTCTAGAAAACCATAGCCTATTATGGTGTTTTTATCGGTGTCTTTTTTAGGTTTGCTGTACGTTCACAGCTACGAGCTCGGCTCCTCGGAGGAGCACGCCAATGCATTGTTTTGAGGAATCGAAGTGAGAAGTCCATTGTTGTTGCGAAGTTTTTAATCTGGGGATTTAAAGCACATCACATGCTGCAGAAGGGCTGCGAGTGCGCTTGCTCCCACAACAGGCAAATAACTGCGGGGATATCCATTCCACGACAAATTAGCACCGTAGTTCGGCTTGCACCAGCAATTTATAAACTTATTTTTTTACTCCCTTCTTTTTTTTGTAAAGGAGTTGTGCTGAGCTAACGAAGAAAAGGTGTTTCCCTGGTAGTCAGAAAAACTTGTTTGAAAGCAGACAAGTGCATTGGGATTGTAATTTACGAGCTCAAACATGAAGTACAACTACAGCCAGCGCTCGCTGATGGTGCTATCTCTACTCGGAATTCTATCAGCGATCATGTCCGTTCTATCGGTCATTCTGATTTTCCAGCTCCAGTCACAACAGTCCGCTGTGAAGGAATCTCCCCCAAACTCCATCGTGCCAACTAATGTTTGGCCAGTCCTGATGCCTGTGTCTACAGTGCTATCTGCTCTGTCCCTCACGCTTAATTTAAGCTCTGTTGCGGTGTGTCTCCTTCATAGCTACTTTACAACGGAAATATGCAGAGGAGAGGAAGACACAGAAAGGTACACTATTATATTAGCTCTTATGCCTAGATAATACCAACAAACACGTTTGCAATTGCCATTGAATTTTTGGTTTTAATCCATATAAAATAGGCTACATTTCTGAACGCTAAACCCCCACTAAAAATCAGTAATTGCGTTGTAAACATTTTTTTTTTTAAATCAAAGCGCTATACCCTGTTACAGGTTAAGATAGACAGCCAAACAGGGAAAGTTGGTCGACCCCCACATCCAAAATGAATCCCGTCCAAACAATGACTTTCTCCTCATTATGTACCCAAGGCAGGGCCCCTGGTTGGCCCTTTCCCACGTTAGTTTAGAAATCTACCAGCGCGCTTCGAATCTTTTCATGGCTCCTGAGGGGACATTCCTGAGCAAATTGTGAACAATTGCACAACATTTTGTATTTATTGATACAATCTTGTTAAGCCAAATTTACAGTAACACACTAACTGTAATGTAATTGGGGTTTTACAAATTATTTTGTTATATTATTAATTTCAAGAAAATAATTAAATAAATAAAAAAGTTCCCATTTTAAAATGTATTTGCAATAAATAGGAATACATGCAAGCATAGTTGAATAATCGTTAAATGTCTATTTTCAAAGTATGAACAATGGCACTGACATTGATTTCCTTTCAGAGCAGACTGGTTCCTAATGGATAGTAGAGCTGTGCGGCATGTGGCCATTGGACTGTTCTGCCTCGGGGTCTCAGTCTACTTGGCAGGTAAGACACAGTAAGAGTTAAGCCACCTGTCAACCTACAAGCAACCAACTTAATGTTTGTTAGCTTATGTTTCATTTAACAAAGCAGAGGACAAAGCTGTAGCTCAAATGAACTGTATCCAATTAGAGATATATCCATTTTTTGGAAATTATAGTATGTAAAGTTCATTAAAAGGATATAACCATTAAAACGTAATTTTTCAATAATTTTGGATTTCAGATTGTTGGTACATTTCAAAATACATCAAAATATTTCGATTTTACGTCAACCATCACCTTCGATATATATAATTTCAAATTTTCTAGCTTACCATTTAATACATTGCACCTTTGGATAAAGATAACTTAAGACAACATAGCTCGCCATTACACTGCATTGTGCATCAGGCATAAAGTCACACTATGACTTTCCCTGGTCTGTCAAACTGATGGATGTAGACGAGCATTGAGCATTGTCCATGAGCGAAGTGTGTTGATGCATATTGTCCATGAGCATTGTCCATGAGCGAAGTGTGTTGATGCATATCCTAGCAGAGCTCCGGCTCTCCATTCCTCTGAGTGGCTTGTTTGGATGTAGAAGGCTGGGCTGGGGGTTGCTCCATTGTGTTGAAGGAGGTGTTGACCTCCTAACCCTACTTCAGCGCTTTTGGAGTGGGCAGAGCTTGAGACGGCAAAAGTAAAGGAGAGGGATGCCACACTGGGAAGACGGTTGGTGGCTGACAGAACTGGTTTACTTTCGTCACCTCAGTGTGGCCCACGCTGTTTGCCTCAGTTTGTGTTTTTTTGCGACAACCAAAGTCACTTCTACTTAAGTTACACTGGCCCAAGTAGGTACACTAGCATAAGTAGGGGATATTCAATTAGAGCACAGCAGTCAGCAGACTGACAACAGCAGAAGCGAGTATCAACAAGAGTAGAAGAAAGGAGGAACATCTTCCCAATTGAACTGTGGGTCACTGTAGGGCAGTGTGTTCCAAGACATTTTTTAAGAGCATTTCCTTAAAAGACGCAAATAGACTCGCCCGGCGGCGATAAACGGTGGTATTCCCCAATATATGTCTTCTGCTTCACATCCCCGAGGCTTCCCATCACATCCCGGAGCTGTGCTTCTCTCCACCTTCCTTCAGCATGGCCGGATCCAAAGCTCTTTTCCTAGAGCAAAGACGAAACAGTTTAACAGAATTCAGAAGGGAAATGCAAAAGACAGATCATTTGAAATGTTAATACAATATTCCTCTTGACCTAAGTTGTGACCAAATGTATCTGTATCTTTACTGCCAAGGAGAACAGTGTGTTTTTCCTACCTTGAAACTAGCCATATGATGTTTTCGAAATCTATATCTGCCTCTCATCATTCACTCTTTCTCCATGTCTCGGTTCCTCTCCCTGCAGCAATGTCCATCTACATGCTCCTGGTATTTGAGGTGGAGACTGGTGTTGCCAGTGCTTGTGTCCTCTCCTCGGGCATCCTAATCTTGTTGGTGATAGTAGTCCATACCTCGGTCAAAGCTGCCTGCACTGCCAGACACTACCGAGGCCATCGTCCTGAAACGCTGTACAGCAACGAGCATGGCGCCCCCCCTGTCCCCAGGTCCTGCGAGCTAAACGTGGGCGTGGACGAACCCAGGAGGCACCCGGGCCAGTCTCACATGCAGCGGCAGTTTTCCTACCCACCCTATGTGGACCCCAAGCAGCGGGAGATTCCGCAGGCCCAGCAACAGTACTCCCCGCCAAGCGGCCTACAGAGCCAGGCGAGCGACAGGGACGGTTACAGTAGCAGCGGGAGCGCGCCTAGGATGCACAGGACCCTGTCTACAGAATCAGGCCTGCTGCAGGCCCAGGTGAAACCCTGGAACGGCATCAACAATGAAATGCGAAGTGTACTTGCGCGCAAGTCAGGGGTTTCCAGTAAAGACTCTACTCTGGTGTGAACTGAGCGGAGAAGAGATGGTGTAATTAAGAAGTGTCGACTGGTTCAAAATAGGACGGACTATGGATGATAATGCCAGGAGCAGGACTGCTAACACAAAAGTCATGGTCATCTAACTACAATCAACCATCTGTATTAAACTTACATTTAAATTACACTGACATACCCATGGTATGTGTCCTACTGCTTATTGTTAGCCCTCTTCTATTAAAACGCTGCTATTGTTGGCTAATTGATGATCAGAGGATGATTACATGTTTTTAAGATATCATTTAGTTTTACTAATACATTTAAGTTTCACTATTGAGACTTTTACACATTCACAGAATGAATGTGCTGTATCGTGTGGTAGTGACCTAGAGGAAAAGAAGCTACTGTGACTGCTGAATTTCAACTGCAGTATTTACAAAAACATTGCATTCAAAACAAACATTTACACAGAGATATGATACACACTATAATTACAAATATCAATAAACAGAGTTTTGTAAAGACCAAGGTTGAAATATACGGTATTGTTTTAGATTTTTGTGGTACTATATTGTTGTCACGCACATGAAAACCTTAAAGAATACAACTTTTTTTTTTTTTTTTTATATATGAGCGTAGTGTTAATGAGAACCAAAATAATTGGTACTAAAAAAAAATCCCGGTACAGCATATTTTCGATTTAATATAAAGATTACAGAAAACTAGGTCCCCCATCTTCTTGTAATCCTGAATGGAGTGCACAATAACCCTTTAGTCCAAGTATAGCTCTGACTGTGATTGTGCTATTACTGAGGTACTACTAACCTTGGATGGTGCCTCTGGGGAGTCAAGAGGCAGAGGATGGGGGATGTGTTGGAGGGACAAGGGGGCTGGGAGAGGGAGTCACATCACATAAGCTGCATGCATGTGCCAACAGAGGAAATAGAAAGAAAGAAAACAACAGGACTGTGTGAAACGAGAATCCCATTAGCTGAGTAAATATAAAAAATGTGTTTCATTAAATTGATATCAAGGAGTATATAATGAACTGGCTAATGGGATCTCATCAACAGAATACAATGAAATGATATGATAAAAATGATATAAATGATGAAGTATAAATATGAAAGATTCATTTTGAAGAATTCTTTGGAAAAGGTAACACATTGGGATTCAAGTCATTCCCTTATTCATCAGGCCTTCTTAGCCCTACCTTAAATGTCTTAAAATATTTTGGTTTTAACACGGGGAACTCTTAAACGAAAGTGTGAGGTGAGCAGACGGTACAGGATGCACCAAGAGAAGGTTATTGAGGTTTGGCCATGGTGTCACTGTCCATGCTGGTATGAAGCTGCTGCCTCCTACCTGCGACCTTGAGAGTTGCTGATCTGCTCCTTCAAGCTGATGGTTTGACGGAGTAGGCCATCGATGCTCTTGAAGTAGAGGCTGCTGTTTGTCATGCTTTTCACTGCACTAAAAATGTAGAAAATAAATATATATTTGAACAATTGATGTAATTAGTAGGTGACTCTGTTGTGTGTGGTATTACCTGCATGCATATTCCACAGAGTAGATTGCTCCTTGACTTTGTTCTTCCCAGCTTTGCATATCAGTCTGGTGAAGGAATAATGAAATTACAGAGGCAAAACAATAAAACGTGTGTGCCATTGTTGACCATTGCATTAATTATTAATTCCTAATTGTATTAATTTTACCAATGATCCGGTCTATGCCCACATTGTGGCCAAATTATACAGTTAATTGTAATTAGAGTGAGTAAATCAGCAGTTATGCCACTAGCACTCTTTATAAAACGTGTGCCATTCTGTCGCAAACTATAATGTACTCAAATATGGATTAGCACTCATGAACAAACCAGTTTTAGTTTAGAAGTACAATCAGCTAACTTTACTTACTTTATGCTGCACAAGCTCTGGTAAAGACCTTCTGACATGCTCTTGAAGACGATAAAGTGCCACAGATGGTTCGTTGGCTAAGACATACATACTCTCCGTAAACTTGTCAGTCACTGTAAAAGCGGAGTCAAATCCTTTAAAAACACATTCCAAAACACCAGACTCGCAGTGCTTATAAGTTAGCTGATGTAAAAAACGTATCCAATTATGTTGGTAGACACTTACAACCGTTTGGTTGTGCAATGGTGGCTAACGCGTTTGTATGCAACAACGACAGTGTTAGAATTGAGAACTGACTTACAAATATGTCACGTTGATCGCCTGCCTAGCAAAACCTTACCTCGTTTGACCTTTAGCTGCATCTCCTGGTCCTCCATGTCATATAACTGAATAAAAAAGGGCGATTAAGAAAAATAGTATAAATTTAAAGAAAATGCAATCTAATAATCTCCAAATTCTGTTAACGCGTCTGTGTTTTTGTTGTGTGCATACCGCCGTGCTACGAGGTGCAACAAGGCACCGCAAAACATAGGTTCCTATTAGACTCTCATCGGGAAGGATCACGGGCACAAGATCGTCTTGGTTTACTCAGATGTATCATGCAATTAAATACTATATGATACCATAGCCCTACTTTTCAGGTTAGGAAGATATATACATGCAATGATTTGGAATGGGCATAGGCTAGTTTTTTTTCTCAGATGCATTTTACGATTTGTACTAATTTAGTTTCAGTTTTGACATCAGGAAGTTAGATTGCATTGCAGTTCAGTTTACGAGTGAGAGTCTTGAATACATAATAGTGTCTGCCATTTATGGTAAGAATAATTTTTATTCCTCGATTTCATTTGATTTTAATTAATGGAACGGCCAGGCCTGAGGCCATCAGCCTTTTAGGGCAAACATTTGCCTTTTTAGTGTACATACATTCTGTTTAAAATGCTTAACCTAGTGGCCATGGATGGTACAGAAGAAGATCGAGGAATTTACCAATCAATGAAACCTGAAGATCTTCCAGAAATATACTTTGGTGGGTGCCTTCAGTAGGTCTCAAGGCAGAGTCCCCGTAACTTTTAGTAAAACATCGACAACTATTCTAAAATCAGAGGTATTAACAAAAGTAAATGGCTTTTCATTTGGCCTTCGTTGTTATAAAATATTGTTAATAAACCATCTCTCTCACAGATTTGACAATGCCTTCAGAGAGCATGGCTCTGGATGAGGAGAGCTTGCTTAAATACTCTACCACTTTAACCAACAGGCAGCGTGGGAATGAGGTTACAGTAAGACCAGCAACATTAGATTGTAAGAACATTGATGCTGAGATTGGTGTTTTCTTTTCTGCAATAATCAAGGTTCATAATAGTTCGCTCTATGGAGCATCACTACATTTGATATCATGTCCACAAAGACAGTGGCTGCTTTCTGTTCTGTTCTCCAGCTCTGTCAATTCACCAATTAGCCGCTCAGGGTGAGATCTCACAAGTAACTGCTCATCTGAGCAGAGGTGAGAACACAGGAACTCAACACTTAAAATCAACCAACTGATCAGAGGGACTGAGCTAATTGTAGCATCTTGCTGCATACTCCTGATTCTTTTGCAGACAGCACACTCCTAAACAGACAGGATGAACGGGGCTTCACCCCACTCATGTGGGCAGCAGCATTTGGAGAGAAAGCAATGGTGGACAGCCTCTTAGAAAAGGTAAGGTGGAATCTGATGGCCTTTTCAAACTGGTAAAAGGATAGCACGGGTCAATGTTGTGTCCTTGTTGTGTGTTGTATCTTAGGGGGCAGACCCCAGTACTATTGCATGGGAGAGAGAGAGTGCCCTTACCTTGGCCAGTTCTGGAGGCTATGCTGATATAGTCAAATCTCTACTCAAGCATGGGGTAGACATTAATGCTTATGACTGGGTAAGATTTTAGATAAATTACTTGTGCTAATAAAACCCAAACCCAGAAAAACAACCAATGATTCCAGACAAAAAAAAAACGAGGCAATTTAGCTATGTATTTGAATTAAACTTGAAACACATATTATATAATATTATTGCAGAATGGTGGAACTCCTCTTCTCTATGCCGTACGAGGGAACCATGTCCGATGTGTGCAGGAACTCCTGGGTAGGTTTAAAGACTACTAAGATTAAAATATGACATCAGAAAGTCACACACTACTGTAATGTCATAAGAACGGCTCTTCAGCTAAAGGTGCTGATCTAACTATCGAAGCTGACTCTGGTTACTGCCCAATGGCATTGGCTGTTGCCCTTGGACACAAAAAAGGTAAATACCATACTGATAATCAACAATAATTTTCTTTTCAAAAGAGGGCTGTGAACGAACCAAATTCATTTAAATGTTCTGCTAACAATTTAGTCCAAGAGGTGTTGGAGCACCACATTTTGCATCTCCTCAAATAAGAGACGGCTACCTACTGAAGAAAGTTGAAAACCTCTCTGGATCCCACCTGTATGAACCATTGGTCTGTAGACTACATCAATGCTGAAGCACTATTTTTTCTCAACCATGTTGAAGATGTAAAATTGTGTATCTACTGTTTATGTATTCCTTATTTCGTTCATTTATGAAAATATATTTTTTTTTAAGTTCAAAACATAACTGGTGCATTATACAAAAACAAACAATACCTTAAATAAAAATAACGTACAAAAAGACCAAGCATATCATTTTGCTGAAACATTGTACATTTGAATAAACAGAATCTTAATGAGTGTGTATAAAAGGTTCAGATTTTTTAAGCTTGTTTAAATGGGGTCATAAGGCAAAGTAAAGCATGAATTAAAATGAAAATGAATAAAAGTTGTGTTAGGTGGGAAACCTAAACCATAAATCCGATTTTAAGTCTGTCCGACATGCTGATTCTGTGTAACAAAAAAACAGGTGACAGATCCCAAAAGAGTGACAGATCTCCATGCCGTAAAAGGCCATGTTTAGTTTGCATTCCATCAGTTTCTGTACGGCACAAATGTTCCCCAATTCTGACAGCACTAAAGTCCTGAAGAGAAGGTCTCTTCCTGTTCCATGCAACAGGAGCATCAACGTTCCAAAGCCTGCTCCCCCAGGACATCCAGGGAATAAATAATAATTCTCCCAAAAAAGTCAGCACTGTTCTCAAACACTATTTTTAGTTTGTGCACCACTTGGGCATCCTGAATGGGAAAGCTGTGGGTGTGGAGTTAAGAACAAGATAAATCTGACCAGGGAGGCAACAGAATGCAGGCCCACAAAAATATTATTAAAAAGCAGTAATTGGTTCTCCATTTGCCAATTTCCAGGACCTACAAAAGGCTCCATAGAAACATTTGTTTTATCAGGCATACTTTCTATAAAACAAGTTTTGATAAATGTACAATAATGTTTTTGTGATCCATACCTGTCCCTAAATGACCATTACAGCATTACCATTGCATGCAAGTATTTTTGCATACATTTTTGATTGACCAATCCATCAATCTGTCAGAAAAAAAACACCGCTTTATGAGGTAGGTAGATCTACATAAAAATCTGCAACTTTAGATAACAAAGCCTCAACAAAAAAAATCCTGAATTCTTCAAACATTAGGACATGTAATATTTCTTTCTGAACTAAAGCAAAAGCACTGTAGCTTGTGAACTGCTTCTTCTTAAAATCATCCTGTTGTCCTACCACCATCAAACAAAAGGAGTAAGAGAAAGGATATCTGGAGAGAATTGTCATCTTCTGGGTAAAAGTCACTTATTTTTGTGAAGTCTCCGGCTTTTTGGCTGCCTGGGTAAAATATGACAGGGGTGTATGACAATGCATAGACTACATTCACATGGTTTACAATGTGAACCACCTGGTTAATACTGGTAAGGGTAAAGTACACACTGTTGTGTGGAATGTTTAAATAGCAATTATAGGACTGATTACCTTCCAGTCTGCATGTCTTCCCTGAGAAACCTCCTTGGAATTGAACCTTCAATTCTGAAATTTTTACTGGTTGAGGGAAATCTATACTAACCCACTGGAAGTCTCCCTGTAAAAGTAATGACAAAATGTAAGGAAAACTGGGCACCATAAAAAATAACATGCTCATTTCAGTAATAATTACATTACCTGGTCTGAGTTCCAGCATGTCTCTTCATTGCAGTCAAACATATACTTCTTGCCAAACTGCTTTACATCTCTGTTTAGGACTGAACTTACCCTGCAATACGCAGTTGAGTTAGCATATAGATCTACGCTTTTAACTGGGTTAGCGGTTCTGCTGTGACAGCCTTTCAACAAGATTGTACTAAAACTATTGTCACCGATGTGTTTCTGGTAAAAATGGTCAATCTTTCAAAAGGCAGTTCCATAATTGTAAGCTATCCATTTTGATATTTTCTTAAGATATGTTTTAATTGTACTTTTTAACATTTCTTACCTGCTTTGTGTACAGTCACAAATCAACGAGGCAGCCATGTCTGTCGCCTGCTAGGCAACTGCCGTATGATGGCAAATTGGAAGTTTTTGAGTGTACGACAGTAAGGGCAAAATAGTTTGATGTTGCTACATGTTTGATCCACTAGATGGCAGCTGTGTTCTTTGTTTGATATTCAGTAGTGCACTTGCTCCAGCCCGAGTCGTGACTCATGTGGGAAACTACACATGTCAGTAAAGAATGGTACTGGGAGTAGAATATATATTGTTTCCCTTTCATTGCTGTTGTGAATGGGACAGTATTATTTAAATATTTTGAAAATAAAAAACACAGTCCCTGATCACTGTTGAACGTTATCTAGCTAACAAAGCTGACCCGAAGGTAGTGATCGCGTATCAAAACAAACAGCTCGGTGGAAAACACCCAAACCGACGATCCTGTGCGTGGAAACCTTGGAATGAGAAGGTACTAAATCTGCATTGTTTTGACATAGCATAACTTCAGCTAAGGTTACTTATCTTCTTCAAAAGTTCACTAGACGTGACGAAGGCTGGTTAACAAACATGTTGTTTGCCTTACCTGGGCTAGCTAACTGGCCGTCGTTAGTGAGCCAGCAAAATTGAGAGGAGAGAGGTATACTGTGTCGAGAAAAAGCTTGTAAGTTTCACATTTTTGAAAGGATGACTTGAATATTCAGTTTCATACCTCTAGTTGTTGGAATTAGTGTTTTTTTTTTTTTTTATCTCTATGTAAAATGACCTTCTATCTAGAGGATTGGTCATGGGCTGTCTCCAAGGCTAATCAATTGTTCTGAATTGAAGGGAGGGTGGGTGGGAAGGCGTTAAGTAGAGTAATGGCAGGAATAGTTCTGGGGCTCTTTACTCCGTACTGTCACTGAAGCTATCAATTCTCCTCAATCCCAGTGTTGTCTGTGTGATTATGTTGTGGCTCACGGTTTTTCTCCCAGTCAGTGTTGAAGACTGAGAGAGACTGCTAAGGAAGGGTTATCACCTTACTGATGGGAATGTTATCACTACAAGCCAGGGGATTATATTGTTGTTGTTGCCACACACACGCACGCACGCACGCACGCACTTTTTCAGGGTGCCACAGACAGACAGACAGACAGACAGACAGACAGACAGACAGACAGACAGACAGACAGACAGACAGACAGACTAACAGACAGAGTGAAGTGAGGTGTAACTCTGGGCCCGTTTGCTGTCACAGGGAGCATGCCAGGCTGTGTAGGGCACTGCAATCTATTCTGGAGTTTACGAGCTGTGGGCACTTGTGCAGATTGTCCTGATGAGCTGGGTCATTAATCTTAACGGCTGAGGCTAGCTGAGGGACACGGGGTGCTGAGTGAGCCTGGACCGGGGCAGCACCAACCACATACCGCCAGCCACTGCCCTCCCCACATGGCAAACAAAATGTCTGGCCTGAGAGTTTCAGTGAAGTCACATCTGGTCTGAGCCCTGAATTGTGTATGAGGGAATGTGAAGCAAAATAAAAAGAGATGTTTGCCGGAGCAGATGAGGAGTGCTGAGGATAGAGCAGAGACTCTAAGGCCAAACCATAGGGGTTTACATTTTTTCCATGTTATCTCCTCTACCTGTTTTCTCTCAGATTGAGGTTGGTCGGTGTAGGCTATGCGATTGGAACGCTTCAGACCCTGGCTTAATAGGACCCCCATAGGAACATGCCCTCTTTCTTACATGTATTTTGAATGAATGTGCCATCCGTCCTAATACTTATTCTCTATGCCATTCTGTTTGCATTTGATTTCCTATGCAACCACCAGTATAGTTTAAATGTGCTCTTAACCTATATGACAGACATCCGTGAAACCAAGATTTATAAGTGACGTAATTTTTATATTTCCTTTCCACATGGGGACGCTCACTAAGCAACAGCCGATCGAGTGGCTTGGAGCCAACCTCATTGGGCCTTTATGGAATTGGCTGGGTAAAATATGAGGATGATATGGCGCAGCTTTGTCCTCGTAAATCACTTGGTTTTTAGATAGACAACATTTGGTGTTCTCTTAGGCTGTCCTCGTTTTAATAAAGCAGGAAATGGGCAGAAATGTTCCTCACATCTGCCGGCTGTCTGAGCAATTAACCGAGGGTCTGGAGTCGTTCAGCTGTTTCTTGGCACACACTCACTTCCAAGTCTGGATTTTCTGCTTCAACTTGAGCAAGGTTCCTTAATTAAACCATTAAGAAGCAAAGCATTTGCACAATATGCTTGGCTGCCTTCATTACAAAGCGCAATCACTTGTAATTTATTCACTTACATCCACAAGCCTGCATGGGATTGAAGCCGTTGTCTGTTCTGTGTGAGTGCTAAATGTTGGCTTGTATTCCCTTTCAGAGAAGACGAATCGCTGCTTATTGTTCCTGGGGGCTAAAGGTGGACATGCTTCATCGTGAGGATTGATGGACAGTGGCTGTATAGCTCCATACGTTTGATGGCGTTGTCCAGAGGCTTTCATATTAACCCGAGAAGAGGAAAATATCAGGAAAGAATCCACTGCAATGCAATACCTGCGTTGACAGAATTACAGAAAATAAAGTGCGCCGTTTATTTCACCAGACGAGTGATGCATTGCATTTCATATATCTTTTTTTTTGCCCATGCTAGATAAATTCGCCCTCCTTGTAAAATATTATCACATAGGTCTTTCTTTTCCGGGCTGCTGCTCTGCCAACTGCCAAGTATTCTGGCCTTGGATAAGCAATGTTGGTTATGTTTATTTATCTTTCCTGGGCAGTTGGTATGACTATAGGTTTCACTTGACTTTGCTTATTGAAGTCCTGAGCGATAGTGTTTTTGGTCCGACCATTTGATTTTTGTCACACTGAAAGGGGGATAAAATGCTAAAAGAAAGGAACAGCACAACAAGTTGCTTCTTTCATCAAGAGTTGTCATGAATGAGCTAGCTAGCAAGCTACGTGCTCCCCGACAGAGAAAATTTCAAATAATTCACATAATTTGTCATGTGAACTGTCTGGGTAAAAATACTGGAACATTTTGATCCTTCAGAGTGGCAGCCTATCTTTGGACCAGGAAGCAGCAAACATTGAAGCTCTACAGCAGGAAATAATTTCTTCTGAAAAATACCTGGGATTCAATGATTGATGAAGCTCAAAATATAGTCCATGCAATAGGCATCCCACCTGAGTTCACCATAGCATGCAGAGAAGCGCCAGCACACTGAAGAAAGGCCAGATGCACAGAGACTCCTGATATAGGCTAGGCCTAGTAACATTTCTGAATTCTGTGTTATGTTGCTGTGGATAGTATCAACTGACTTCCAGAATTTAGTCAATCAGGGATATTTGCAGTGATTTCAAGGGAATACTCAAGTTCCAGCAGTTGAATGAGAAGGACCTTAAGTCATCTTGTAGAAATTTGATAGCAAAATATTCTATCTGAAGATTTGGAGAAACAAATGCTCCATCTGAAAAGGGTACAGTACCACATTCTCAGGACCATCAACACCCATGGAATCAGGATATATGCTTGAGAGCATAATCGTAACATTTGCATTGCACAGTGGATATTTTGCACTCTACCGTTAACTAGCAGGATTAGAGAGATCCTTCAGTAAACTGAAAATAATAAAAAAATACTTTCACTCCATATTGATGAGCTACTGGCTAAACAGGTGGACTTTAAAGACATTATTAAGGACTTTGCATCCAGAAAGACAATCAAGATGGCTCTATAAGAGGCAAAGATGACGCCACAAATTGCGTTTTCTACAAAGAAATATGTGGCCCTTGGTGTGTGTAAGTATGTCGAACAGTGTATTGTGTGTGTGCGTGCGTGCGTGCGTGCAGTCTCTCAGTTTCCATGTATGTGCTGTGATGACCCCTGGTGTCATCTGAGGTTTCATCTGTAACTGACCTATGTCTCTCCCTGCCTTGCAGGTGACTGATGGAGTAACCTGTTTCTCCTGGTCCCGGTGTTCCTAGGTTACTTAAGCCACGACTGCAGCTCATTCACACTCTGCTTCACCCTTTAGGCACCCTGGTTGTGGTTTGCTGCCTTAGTTAGTTACTCTGCTTTTATGCACCTTCCAACACCCGTACACACACACACACACACTCACCCAAACACACATCACTTAGCCCTTACAAATACTACTGATTTTACTGGTGTTCACACTACATACCTTAATTATCTAGCATTTGGTTTGATTTGGTAATAAAGATGTATTTTGTTTAAATGATCATTATGGTGTGTCTCCCTTTTGTTTGAGCCAGGGTGTAACAGCCTTTAGTAGAAGGGAGAGTGCATGTATATGTGTTAATATTGAGGCAGGCTGGAGTTCCAAGATGGTCCTAAGTGAACATCTTAGGGGCTTGCCTTGGACACTGATACCTCGATTCCACCTCACTGCTGTTGTCCTCTTGTTCATTCCCTTGCAGGTGATAGGGTGTAGTCCTTGACCCTGCAACGCGCATTTCTTCTTCAGCTGGTCGAATCACTTGTTCTCAAATTCACCATCCACGGCATAGTGAATCCTCTTGGGGAATTCCATTTCCAGAGGTCCATTCAACAACTGTTTTGGTCAATTTTGACATTGTAACATGCCTGTGCAAAATGTGTGAAGTGGTTGCTGGTCACCAGTATATATTCATGCCCAACTTCACATTTGTCCTAATGCAAAAAGTCAATAGATACAACTTCAAATGTCTCAGTTGTAGCAATCCTGGTGATATGTACTCCTGCTTCTTGACATGGTTTCTTTTGTTTCAGGCTTGCAGGTTCTTGCGACATAGAGGTCTATTTCTATCTGCATGGTCAAAACAATCAATCTCTGACCAATGTCATTGTGCAGCGCACGCCCTGATGGTCCAGTTTGTCATGTGGCTCCATCAAGTCTTTTGATTTGCACTTTTCTGGTAGCACCAGTTGTGTTCTGTTGCTTGTCTTTCGATGCAAGACGGCGTCCTCATCAAAGGGAAGTTTCTTCCATTCACGCGGTAGGCATTTACTTTGTACACTGAACGCCCTCCGTCGCTGTCCTACTGGCCTTGTATCTGATGGTTTACACTCAATCCCAGTTCAAGATGTAGATCATTTCTCTGGGGTTCTTTTATCTCGGTTTTAGAGAATGGTCTTGTATGTAGTACCAGCAATCGCTGTACACTGGACAGAAACTGCCATTGACCATATGTTTGAATCTTGTGCTTCCACAGCCTGTGTGGCCATTGCTATGAAAACTCCTCAGTACACTATCCCATCACTGTCTCTATCATCAACAGGCATTCTGGATAGACTGTCAGTGTCAATCATTTATATTACTGGACGTTATCTGATTGTGAAATGAATATCAGCTAGTTCAGGCTGTTGACAATACATGTACGTTTATTGTTGTCACTGTACAGTAAGGGTTGGGGCATAGTACAAATGTCTCATTTTAGTAATGGACCACGTTAACTCTAAGAACTCCAGTTTTACTGAATGGACGTGGTAATTTTTCTCTGAGACAGTCAGTGTTCGGGATCCATTAACTGTTACGCATAGCTTCCCATCTTACTTTTGGTACAGTACAGCAACTAACCCTTGATTTGATGCATCTGTGTGAAGGATACACATTTGAGAGAAATCAGAGAACCCAAGAACGAGGCTCGACAAAACAGTCTATCAACTTCTCCAGTATTTGTTGGTGTTTGTCAGTCCATGAAATTGGCTTCTGAGTGGGCACTCCTTTGGTTTTCCCAGTCACTTGCCTTGTCCTCACTGGCATACGTTGTTTTCCCTCTGGAGGTCCTTTCAGCAGGTTGGAGAGGGGTCCAGCAGTACGACTGAAATCTTTGATGCACTGTCGGTAGGATCGTAATAGCCCCATCATTTCTCTCCATAAAAAAAGAATCCCATAATTTCTTTCTCCTACAGTGCATGGTGTCTTGTCCTTTAAAGCTCTCACAGTCACAGTGCCGACTGGGTCTATTTTACTTCCCTTAGCAAAGAAGGTCCTACCTAAGTAGCGGACCTCACGTCTAAACACCTCCCATTTGCTGGGCTTGAGTTTGATCTCTTGCTATCTCAGCTGCCCAGCTGCAGCACTTTCAGCATATCATTTACATGGTCCTCAAATGTTTTACTAAATAGTAATCTGTCGTCCAGGTGGGGGACACAGATCTCGTCCCTTCCAGGCATTCATGCAGTGTTGGAATGCTGCCTGTTCCAAGTAATGTGTGCAGTGCTCTGCTGGTCCCCCCCTGCTGGCAGTTGAATCATCTCCTCCTGTCAGTACCCTTTGGAGCTTGGTGGTATCGCTGGGGTGCAAGCCTTTGTCGGTGGTGAGCTGTCTCTTCTTGCTGTGCTGGACCTCGGACTGGCCAGTGCTCTTGTGGTGGTGCAGGCTGGTAGTGATCCGGCTGGTTGTTTAGTCGTGGGTCCATACTGTTTAGGCTGTAGTGGGCACTGTCTGATTTGGGAAACTTCAGCACTGAGGGGCTTCAGCAACACCATATTTGACGGCATTTCTCTTAATGTTATCCTTCTGCAGGCCCCTCAAAACAGTTGGAAGAAACAGGCTCTGGACAAGCACACGGCCAAATTTTCGCCCAGACTCTGATTCCTGAGAAGCGAAGCGAATTCTCTGCCTCAAGTGTTGCACACGAATGAGAAAGTTCTGTGGGGTCTCTTTGCTGCTCTGAACCTCTGAAGTGAGTTGTTTATAAAGTTAGGTTACAACCTTCTCCTGGTAATGAGGCCTTGGGGATATTATGTATGGTTCAACATTTAACAAAACACATGTTTTCTATTAACTACATCTGCAGCCCTGCCTTTGTGTTCTGTGAGTAGGTAATAAAGTTTCCCACGTTTGTTTGCTGATTTTCAGATCTTGTCTCTGTTAAATACTGACATGAGTACCTATCTAACCTGATCTTGGGTCTTGCCTTCCTAGCCTTCTCTTGACAGCGTTATGGGGATATATTGCGATACCAACTCCCCACTCTCCTGACTGAAGAGACCTGAGTATAACCGCTTTTCTATTGCAGGGTTTAAGAAGGGTGGCAGCTCCAACTTCATGCTCCAATGGACAGAATTTCTACTGGTTTACAATGAGGCTGGAAGCCCACAGGACACGGCTCCACTGCTTGGGCTCAGCCCCTGCCCAGCGATGACTTCTGGGCAGTGTATGAATTATACTGGGTCAATCGGGGGTCCCTCTTCTTCTCAGAATATGAAAAAAGGCATATTAGTTAGGCTACATGTTATAAAGTAACTATTGTGTCACTTTTATTGTGGAGTATTTAGGCAAGGTGGAAGAGCAGCATTTTGCAACAAAACATTAAGTTTGCCCACATCAGCGTTTGTAGAACATCTAAATGAACGTCTTCACCAATAGTGTGGCATAATAAGACTATCAAAGTTATATGGACCCCCAATGGTAACATTTTGCTGTAATTGGGGGGAACTCATGTCGTAATCGGGCGTCTCAAGACCCCCTAGCCCCCCGTATTTTGCACACTGCCTATGGGCAAAGGATGGCATGAGGCCTGTGGTACTGAGCACAGATCTGCTAGATCTCAGAGGACGGACTAAAGTGGTGACACAGCAACTCCACTGACAGCGTATCATATCATGGCTGGGTCATAGGGGATTTGCCACAGGGGTGACATCCCGCGCTTGAAGCCCACTCTGGGGGCTACAGAATGACAGCACTGCGACACCCTGGGCCAAAGAACCCGGCTTCACTCATGATACTGGAGGGGATACCAGCCCTTTTGTCTTTGTTTCGCTGTCAACTGTTTTCAAGGACGTGGAGAGTCGGCCCAATAATCACATGGTAATCAGCTTACACTTTATGTTCCATAACACTCCCTGATTGTCTCTACTCTTGCCGTTCAGCACAGTCCTTTTGACTTTGTCTTTTGAGGTTGAATTGTGTCGCAGCCGCTAGGTCTATCTCTCCATCTAGGTGGGGAAAGAGAGGGAGCTAGCTCTTGTACTCTGCATTCCAGACAGGGAGTATAGCTTAGCACCATGAATTACCCCACCTCTCTCTCCTCAGCCTCTTCTCATGATCTCTTTATATCACTCTATTCTCCCACCCCTCTCCCTGTGAGCAGCCGGGCAGCACAGCAGCCCTTCCAAGCCCCCATCTGCTTAACGATGACCTCTCAAGGTAAGAACAAGAGCTTCGCAACATAACACTGATCAGAAGACAGCACACAGTTTTCCTGGCCCTGAATAGTACAATATTAAAGGCTTGGGTGGATTTGCTGCCTGAAACGATTTAGGACTGCATAATGTGGGCTTTTTAGGAATATGAAAAACCCTCTTTTGACGGTGCAGGACCCCTAAAGTGGGGACACCAGCTGGCTTCCCTTGGTTTATTTGGAAGTATTTGCTTTTATAACATCTAGATAACGGAACTCTCAACACTCGTCCTCTCCTCGAAACCTTTTGCCGTCATTGCCGTTTCCGTTCTGCTCCTGGGCCTTAATGCAATGTGGAGGGGTGGGACTGGTGGGTGGACATATTTGTTTAGCATGTCCTTGAGAAGGTGCTAAGAAATATTGTGATGCATAGTCATGCATCATGCACTATTAATGCACTGCACACGTGCACATATAAACCCACTGAAGAACATCAACGCATATGGATTTGGGGTCTATCTGCATAATCCAGGGAGAAATGAAAGATGCTGCCTGTCTACCTGCTCCATCATGGCTGTCGGAGAGTTCACTTAGAGGTCGTAGAGTGTTACGGGGCAGACAGCAAGCCGAACCTTTCTCTACTAGGTACTGCTTTATATATTAATGTGGTCAAGTTGTTGGACTTGAGGAGGCCTTCTAGTGGAGGATTTCCAGCAAGTTTTTTTTCTCTAGAGACTGCTGATGTGCCTTTCCACCTCTTTAATTTCCGTTGCATTTGAGTGAGATGCAGTTTGTCACGTGCTCTGAGTATGTATATTAAGATCAAATTCACAACAGCTGCAGAACTTAAGAATCAGAAAAGCAATGGAAAAAAGTGGGGAAGGAACTGCATTGAAGAACGTGTGACCTGCTGGCCTGGGGCAATTTCCTCTGAACAATTAGCCCATTTCCTCCGTGGAGCTGCTTTCTTCCTGTTGGCTCAGAGCTGCTGAGCTAACTAACTGTCTGTGTCTGCTTCAAAACATCTGCACAGGACCGCCTAGTTTAACCCCCGCAAATTGTATTCACCACAATTATGGTCACATAGCACCTCCAATTAGGACGCTTGGTTCTCATTAGTACACTCTTCCTTCCTGTGGTGGTGACAGACACTAGAGGCAGACACCGGCTCATGTCTTAATGCTGTGTGTGTGTGTGTGTGGGGGTGGGTGAGTTGGGTTTGTTTTAATGTTTGTGTAAGACAGGGTTGGAGCATTGTTATGACAAGAAGTGGAAGCAGTGTTAATGTTTGTTTGTTGTGTGCGGCTGACAGTGTTATGCATGTTGGTGTCGGCTCACTGTGTGTTCTAGGTGTGTTTTGTGTCTGCGTGTGTAGGGAAGGGGGATTGACAGGGTCAGGTGTTTTGTTATGCAGAACCAGTGTGTGTGTGTGTGTGTGTGTGCGTGTGTGTGTGCGCGTGCACGCTGTGTGTGTGTGTGTGTGTGTGCGTGTGTGTGTGTGTGTGTGTGTGTGTGTGTTTGTGTGTGTGTCTGTCTGTGTCTGTGTGTGTGTGTGTGTGAGCCCAAGACATTGAGCTCAGTTGTCAGACGGGCTGGCTCTTTAATCTGCCCAGGCAGCTGTGTAATTGGTCTACTGCATGGAAAAAGGGGACCTGAGACTGATACACCCACGCTTTGGGGGGTTGAGGTACAGCTGTGGTGACAAATTTGTGTGTGTGTGTGTGTGTGTGTGTGTGTGCGTATCCAGGCTGCTATACGGGGGCCACCATGGACTGGACGTCATTGTCTGGGTCGATTCTCCCACTCCCCCACCCATTCACTTGCTCAATCTGCCCAAATCCAATTGAGCTTCTGCTTTGAATGGATTCGCTTGTGACCATAAGTGCTGCCTATTTCCGTTCATATGCAACTCAAACAGTTTTACTTTTAATCTCCCCTCCCAGTGCCTGGACCCCTCTCTGCTGCTCCTCTCCCTCCCAGAGGAGAGCCCTCTGCTCTGGGGATGAACTCTCCAGGCAGATTCCTCCCTGACCTGAATGACAATCGGCCATTTAGAAATCTGCCCCTACCTACCATTATGCCCTCTCAAATCGAGTTAGCCCGTCTTCACAGACCTTCGACGGCTGGTTCTATAGCCGAGCAAGGCCCTACTGTTGCCTAGGACTTGGAGCTCCCATCAGGAGTTTCAGTCAGCCCACAATGGCAGCCGCTGGGCGTGTTTGTGTTCAAAGTCCTTCTTCCACCTCGTATAGGATCATTTCCACCACAGGCAGCCTTAGTGTCTCAGCCATTTCCATTTCCTGCATTGTCACATAGGAGAGATGAAAAGGTTTTTGGTGTGCTTGTGATTGGAATGACTGCGCACCGAGCGCAGAGTTCGAGCAGCCAGTCATGCTTCCAGCAAGCAGTTTGCTGGGCGAGGCCATTCGGCGCGAGCTCCGTCTTAAGCGCAACAATCGTGCGAGCGATCTCTCCTATGCGCTCTGTCTTCTGAACTCTACTGCAGAAAGACAGATTTCACCACGATTGTCATAAGACTCGCCACAGTATTTGTTTTTTGGAACAGAGAGGAAAAGCCGGAGTCATCGGACCTGCAAGTAAAATGATACCATAACCTTTCCCATTAGCTCGATCATTGACGGCCTCAACGCGTTCCCGCGGTGCTGACGAGCAGGAAAAGGTGCGGTGTCATTCACAAAGGGCTTACAGTGTGGAGACGTGTCTCCCCCTCCACGAAGTGAAAGGGCCCTCAGGCGGGCCTAATTAACTCCTGCGTCAGAAAGCAAATGAGTAATCCATCAGGAGAAGTGGTCGGAGGAGCTCCATCCGTCTCGACAGCTCTCAGACGCGCTGAGCAGAGAGCAGCGCACTCAGCCGTTAACACAGAGCACTGGTCCCTGGGCGGCTACACACAGGCACTGGGCGGTCCAGAGAATGTCGAAGGGGATGGTACTGTATAGCGCAGCCCCACCACTGGCTACACTGGTAGGGCCCCATTTGACAGAAAGTGTAAGCCATTGAAACCTGGCCACATTACCAGTGAGCGTTTATAGAGCGTGTGTTAAACCTTCAGGTGTAGGCTTCAGGTATATATACTGTATTTACATGAATAAAGACCAATGACTCAATGTTGTGTTGAACATACAGTATTTTCATACACATTTTCTTTCGTTTAAAGAATGCAAGTAGGCAATTAGAATAATAATAATAATGTAGGACACATACAGTATGTTGTACTGCCACCATAGCCTCTCAGAGACTGACTGTATGCCACATGAATTTTTCAGGGTGCGTACTACTGCAAAACTACAGGGTTGAACCAGGGTGTTTATCTCTTGAAGTGAGCGCCGGTGTGTTTTCAAAAGCAGTGTTTTTAGCCCCAACCCGACCGTTCCGGATGGCGTGCCCATTTTATGCTCAGAGGAAGATTCCTCAGCAGCGGTCGGATCAGTGGTCCAGAAAGGTCAGCACCGGAAAGCCGTGATGTGGAATGAGGGAAATGAGCTGGAAGTCCAGCCCTCTGCCCGGGCTGGGTTAAAGCATGAGTGATAAACTGTCTGCCGGTCGGTTCGTATTCCTGTCTGGCTTCCCCTTTGAGAGTCACACTGAGGTGTCCCTGCTTCTCAGAACCACACTCGCTGTCTGGTTTGCGGCCGTGCATAAGATTGACATGAAGTGCAGCTATATTGGATTATTGTGGCGTACCCTCAGCTTTTTTTCTGCACAAAGAGCATATTCACAATATGCCAAGGTGTTACCTAGGCTCATGGGATTTCCCACTGTTTGCTATCACATTCCAAATGGGTGGTTTTAAATTGTGTTTGTGGATTTATTTTGCTGGTATGCACAGACAATAATGGGAGCGAGAATAATGAAAATATCAACACTATTAGTGTCGTTCTCAGATGATATTAGCCACCTACCGAGCCAATATTTATGTTTAATCTGAAGTACCCTGAGGTATTGCATCATTCACGGGCAGGTAACTCTGATTTGATTCTTTATCTGATTTATTCCAGCATCCTGCCTCTATCTAAGTTATGTTGCTTCAGGTTTGAATGAGTAAACTATAAAGCAAAGTCATATTTCAACAACAGAATTAGAAAAAGTCTGGAAAAATATGATTTTTGTGATTCTGCGTAAAGGCAGAAGTCAACCAAAATATAATAGAAAAGCAAAGAAGTACATTTGATAACTCCTGTCCAGTCTGACAGATGCTTGCAGCCTGCAAAATAAACTGACTTCATTCTACCTGACGTGAAGGTTTGTAGGATCTAAGGGGATCTATCCAAAGACCAGTTATACTGAGATAGATTTGACTGTGTGGTTGAGGGCCATTCTTACTGAATGGGATTACAAAAGAATGGGATTTACACTTTTCGTTTCATTATTCATGTTGCTTCACACGCTAGCGAGCGAAGCTACCACAACCATTTATCACAGCCTTTGCTTTATAAGGTCGAGAGCACAACATAACTCTTAATGAGCGACACAAAAGTGGAATGTCATCCACATAGGACGGAACACTTTCTAATATGAATTCCCAGTGTGCTGTTAGCTTCCCAGTCCATCCACTTCTCTCAGTACCTCCACTGGTTCAGGTTGTCTGGTTGGGTGAAGGAAGCACTTGCTCCATATCCGCTCAATTCAACTGTTAATCTATGTTGAATGCCGGGCAATTCTTTTGAACTCTGAGTGCCGTTCACCCCCTCCTGTCCACGGGAGCTCTATAAAGTACCATCGACATGCCAATCACTCGGGCCATCAGGGGATTGGGTTTTTATTGATACCCGGGTTCGTTTCACGCTACTCCCTCCTCCCAGTCTATGGTTAGACTGTATGGATCGCCCAGAGCTAAATCACCTGCTCCGACATTCACTCCGCTCCCTTTGTTGTCCTCAATGGAACATGGTCTAAATTTGCCCACCAAAAGTCTCCATTTTGTGAGAGGCGGTGCACTGCAGACCGGTTGTTCTGGGATGGAAATGCCTGACGGGGATGGTGGTTTGGCCCAAGCCTTGGGGATGGGGATGATTGGTAGATCATGAATAGTTTTTTCTTGTTTTGTCTGGGTGGAGACGCTGCCTGGTCTTCTCCTATATATAGCAACCGCTCAGGGGCAAGGGAACGCTTGTCTCACCGACTCAAACCCTGCATGGGTCTAGCTGGCTTCGACAGCCTTTCATGTTGATCCTCGGTAACACTGGGACACACAGACATGTGTTTACACACTGATACGCAAACGCACATGAACATTCCCCACCACACGAGCTGCTCAGTTGGGAGGATGAGGTATAGTACAGTACAGCAGAGCTTTTGATTGTATTTGTGCCTTTTCTTTGTATCTGCATGTTTGTTTGGATCGTATTTGTGCGTGGGCTGTGTGTTTATTTGAATTCTGTTCGTGTGTGGGTTGTGCATTTACTTGGATATACATGTGGGTTGTGAGTATTCACAACATTCTGCCCTTGGGAGCTTGATCTGGTGTGGGCATACAATTATATAATTTGATGCTGTTCCCCATGCTCTATGTGTGTGTTTGTGTGTGTGTTTGTACGCGTGCCTCTCTTGTTGGATCAGCCTAGTGTTTCTTGTGTGTACACGTGGTGACAGAATCCTATCAGTGCGGATGTGTAATAGGTGGACGGCGCTCCCTCTCCCTCTCTCACTGTGTCTCAGAGGCGCGGTGCAGCCAGCCACTAACGAACCAGCTGCTTTGACTCCGTCTGTACGTCGCAGCTGTGCGAAGGTCGGACCCTCTCTTCCGTCAGATGCGGGATTTGCTGAGCTGCCAAATAGCCTCACTCGGTCTCTCATGCTATTAGGGATAGCAGCTATCCCCTCGGGACGGCACAGCCTTTTCCACAGGGGGCCATTTGATTAGCATGAAGCCACACTGTCAACTTTGTCAGAGAGTGAGAGAGAGAGAGAGGGGGGGGGGGGGGCAGGTGACGGACAGACGGAGAGGGGTTGAGAGAGAGAGGGATAGAGAAAATGGGAGTGAGAGATTTAAAGGGTGAGGGAGAAGGGGAGGGAAGTCTAATACATCTTTAATCATCTTCCTCGGCTTACATCAAACAGAGCGGCACGTGGCTTCTGAGATGGGGTTTGAAAGAGAATTCATCCATAACTTGAAATGTGGCCAACAACATACCGTGTACGAGTGAATAAATAAAGAAATAATTTTATGAAAGGTAAGCTGATAAGACGACAGAGGAAGAGAACTTCCGCGCTAGTCGCAATTAGTGCAGCCAAGCAAGTCTGTTTCCAAGGCGCAAACAATTGAACGATGGAGGCAATCAAACCGGCCTCTGTCTTCCAGCATTTTCTATGGCCTGCCAATAAATAGCACTGTGCTTCCTTTCTCTCTCTCTCTACAGAAAGTCTCTGCTCTAAATGAACAACTTGTGTAATTACCCCCAGTGGTAAGGCCAATTCACAATTTAAAACTCAATCAGGTTGTTAGCACAGAGGTTTGTATTGAAGTCTGATGACACTGCAGTACAGACAGGAGCCCCCGTTGTGAACTAAGTCGTTCAGTTGTAAGCACGGTTGGAGTTTCGTTTAATTAACCACCATGGCTATATTTGGAAGTATCGCTGGAGCATGTAAGCAGCATCTCGACTAGAAGAACCCATAGCGATAACAATGTCAGAACGACACTACTCTGTCGGGAAGGACATTGAACTTAGCCTGAATGCAAGGTAGCATATCTGAAATGAGGGTCAGAAGGACAGAGGCAGGTAGTTCAACATAGAGCAGTGTACAGTAGGAGCTCATGTAAGGCATTGAACACAGCCTTCTTCTTGTGTCGTCTAGGTTTATAATGGTACATTTTGTGTTGATACAGCAGACAGCCAGGCAGGGTTATCTGGAGTTGAAACGGGGGCGGATGTTGAGGGATTCCTCAGGGGACAGCTCTGCCTCTAACAAACCCACATCGATGGCACCCCTCAGAACCGCAGGGCTATGCACCCGGGTCCCACTACAAAGAACCCAGGCTCACTCCCTCCCTGGTGACGAGAACGTCTCTCTGTGTTCCTCTACTACCCTCACCTCTCAGCCAGCTGCGTCTCTCCCTCCCTTCATTTAAAACTCACCTTTTTCCTCTTCTGTTTTCTCTCAGCTTTCCTTCTATTCCTCCTTTGCCACATAAATTCAGTGACCCCGCCCGCCCCCCCGTCCGACACAGACATACAAAAATTATTTCAGTCACCCCTCTGCAGGCTTCAAAAGTTCACACCAGCTAACATAAACTGCTCCTGCAACCCAGAAATATGTTTTCTGTTTGTTTCCCATTTTCGTTGTGAGAGGATGCCAACCCAGTGGTTTTTACGCCCTCCAGCTTTTTCGGAAGCTTTTTAAAAAGAAAAGAGGGAAGCATGTTACATTAAAAGTGTCAATGTTACAGCAGGGTTTCCTCACATTCCTCCTTTCCTTGTCTCCTGCTCCAGCCTATCCCCGTCAGCCCTCCGGTCTACAACATTAGTCATGACGCTGTCAAGCTGCTCACCGCGACACGCGAGTGCGTAGGCGTAGCTCGCACACGCACAGAGACGCTTGCCGTTTACCTCTCGCCTGTGTGAGATCCGCGTGTAGCAGGCTTCAGACTGGCTGTGACGTGAGAGGAGCCGGGACAGCAAAGGCCCCATACGCAGCAGCACGGGGGGCACGGGACAGGCCTGTCACGAAGAATTGTCACCGACTGGGGTTATCTGCCTCCGAGATGTGAGATGGGGATGCGTGATCTACCGTACCTGGGTGTTTGCTAACGCGCATGTGTTGATGAGGGTGCGTGTGTGTGTGGTGTGTTCCAGGCTGTGGATGGAACCAGGACTCCATTCAGACGTGCTCTTTTGCAGTTCCTCAATCCCATTTTTTGTCTATGGAGATAGTTGGACAGCAGTAAATCTTTTAGCGTGCCCCTATCAGTAATATCCATCGATTAAGATTTGATTTATGATTACGGCCACACGCCAGTATCGGATGGCTCAACGGTAACGGGGACATACGGGATAACACTTTGCATCGTGTCAATACCATCAGAGGACAAAGACAAACATTTGGAGTAGGAAATAAATAAGAGGAGGAGGAGGAGGAGCTGGGTCAGAAAGCAGCAGTCCAGTAAGAAGGCTTGGCGGCCATATGGCCCCGTTTGGCTCAGTGCTGTTTTTAAATGGAGCTCCTCTGATCCACCAACAGGGCTTCTGCTGGCAGCATTACAGCCACCAACGTGTTCTGAATGACAATGATGAATGGTGATTCGACCAGCAGGGAGAATAATCTTTTTACCTATATATATAGCTTTAGTTATCAGCATTAATATGCTGGCTGGGTTGACAATGGAATCCCAATAAGCTTCACAATGGAATTTAACAAGGCTGTTTATTGTACAGTCTTTAGTGCCTTTCTTTTTGTTTTCATTGTTTGATGTTTGTTTCATGCCTTTTAGTCTTTCCATGTATATGAAGGTTTAAAGATAAAATAGCGACTCTGTGTTAACTCCAATAAACAGAAGAAATGATTTAAAGAAACTCATATTTTCTCTTTCGTTAGAGGCTCTTGTAACAGAGGTTTTTAACGCAGAAAGTAAACATCAACAGTATTCGGCCTCAACCCTCACACAAAGGGATCAAGACGTATTAAGAAGAGAATAGCAAAACAAAGCTGTTGTAAGGATCTCAAATAGTCCATCATCATCACGGTTAAGTTGCATCAACTAATGTAACTTACCCACCACTGTATTAATGTAAGCTAAGCTGATTGGGTGTGTTTAACTAAACCTACAATACACAGCAACCATCTGGAATGTTGTTCAGGATGTCTCACCTGTGCTGTGTGGATCAGATAGCTGTAATAGAGACAATTGGACCCTTGTTTAGGGTTTTGTACTGCCAGTTTGGAAAGGTCTGTTTTAAATTGCACAAGACTCTTCCTGGAGGCTGTGTAGCTGGCATCAGAGGCAAGAGCAGTGTCAGGTCTGCAACTCTTAAAGAAGATTTATGCCAGTACGTGTTCTGGATAGCACGTGTTATATGGGGGGCTGCATGGCATTTCATAATCTTGAGCTTGCCACATTAATTGTTCCTTCATCAGATGGCCGGCTTTTTCCTGTTGAACTGGCACTGGCTGAAAAGTTAATAGCAGTAGCAGTTGTTCCAGATTCTACCAATACACTTTGCCAACTCTTTACTCTACCTATTTGAGATTATTTGCGCTTTACACAACCAGTATGTCTTTGATTGAGAAAGCAGCTGAAACTTATTTTCACCTTTTTTACAATGTCCAAACTACAAACATGAAATATATAATAAACCTACAATAATATATATATATATATATATATATATATATATATATATATACAGTACTGTATTTAAGTTTTAGGCAGGTGTGAAAGAATGCTGGCAAAAATTGGAAAGCAAAGAGTGAATATTGAGTTGATTTAGATTGTTCATTTGTTCATTCACTTTGTATTTAGTTAATTGATAAAAACAAACAATTAACAATTCTATTTTTGAAAGCATTCTTATTTTACACCCCTGCCTTAAACTTTTGAACAGTACTGTATATATATTTACCTCTGTTAGTGGAGGAAGAAATACATGGTAACACTTAGCCTACTTGCGGTCTGTCACACAGGCATGATAAGAACGTGGTTTATCCTTCGACTACTGCACACTGCAACGGATGTTGTGTTTTCCTCAATGACCTCACACACCTCTGGATGCCTGGTTGACTAGTGTGGATGGGGATGCACCATGTGAAGTATCTTCCTGAAAAGAGAGCTCGAATTCATTCTTGAGGAGCCAAGACAACTTCAAAATCTGACCAACCACTTTGACAACTCTGAAGTCCCCTCCAGCTGTACTCCAAAGACCCTATGGAACCCTGGGTAGCCGCCTGTCTTCTTCGAAGATCGCCTCAACAACATGCACCTCCAGGCTCCTGCTGATAACATCAGAAGAATCCGGCCTCCTCACCAGTGAGCCAGTGCAGGCAAGGTCTTGTCTCTGGCGTTGAGACAACTGCAACTCCCTCATGGCTAGAGCTTCCGGGAGCACCATCGAACCTTTTCAGCCAAACATGCAGCGACACTTCTGATCTTTAACCTCACAAAGTTTACGTACCCCACCTCTCTAGTCCACCCTGCGTGGGTGGCAAGCGGCATCACCCATCTGATTCAACAGACTGTTTGAGCCCATCGGGCTGTGAAGGGAGCTGCTCCCTCCCAGGTGCTTGCCTTTTTCTTTGCCGGGTCTTGTTGAAGGGGAGGCACTTGATTGGTTACAGTTTTTCACAATTGTTTACATAGATTTTCTGAATCGTTGGCTCGCTTTCTCAAAACTCTAAACACAAAACCACACACAATCCAAAACTTTACAAATCTCTAGCAAAAGTAAACACTGCATTCAAAACGGTTTTGTCTCTTTACAAACTGATTTTTGCATCAAAGTGCACACACCATTATATTAATAGATCTTTCTACCAACCAACAACACATTGATGTTTGCAACACAAAACACTGTTACATTGTAGCTGGTTGTACAATAATGTATCAGTAATGTATATTTACAAAGAAATATATTTACAGGGTTATTTCCAAAATGCCATATTCTGCAACACTTTACATACCCAACAGGAGGAAACAAGGAAAAACATTCATTAAGATAAAGGGTTCTCTGTAAAAAAAGAAATACATGTATGTAGAAAATATATATAAAAAAATCCAAAAACGCTGAACTGTTGTAAAGTGCTAGAACCTTGATTTATAAGTCAAGGATTAAGAACTCATGTTTACACCTGTGAGGAGTGGGTGTTGCAAATTGGTAAATAGAGTTTAGCATTGTGGTTGGTGTTGCTTTACAAAGGAACACTTAAGAGATTTGAATTTGGAATGTTTTGCCTAGTGTAGAGAACTATGTGTATTTGTAATATACTATGTGGGCTTTAGAATTGGAAACAGAGTGTATAGCAGAAATTGAGCTTGCACTTGCACAGACTTGGTTTACGTATTTGGTACATGAGTTTCAGGTTTCAAGATTGCATTTTAAGTCCCAATTTTAGTGTGTAAACAATTGAGAAAAACTGTAACTTATTTGTGTTTTTCTATATACTGCATATTCTGGTCGAAAGCACGATTTGTAAGTCTCTTTGGATACAAGTGTCAGCTAATGTTTATTCGCCCGTGCATTCACCAAAGCACTGTCATTTTTTATGCCAGAATAGTTTGTAAAATATTTATGCCATAAGTGAGTCATGCCTGTTCAACCTTTCAATGGAAGGCAGCAGTTTTGGAATTTCTTGAAATAAGTTATTCTATACAAGCCTACGGGAAGCAGGTAAAATCCCTACTAAAGATAATAAGGACATGTTTGACAGTAAATAGTAGTAATAAGAGCATGACTCAAAAGACGCAGACAAATACTGTAAGTACTATTGAGTCACACAAATAAGTTCCACACAGGCTAAAATCACTGCAAAGTTTAATCTTTTTATCGACTCTTATTTTTAGTGCTCCTTTTGTGCTGTCATTTCACCTATAAGTGTGGACCTGCTTATGTTTAACGCTCACATTCAGAGTGAAAGGCCACATATGTCAAATGTAGAACTGATGTTGAGTGAATACCCAAGAGAACAGTAACACAAATTATATACATGAGATAATTGCAGATCGTGAGTGTGATGGTGGAGGAGAGGGGAAATGTTCTCTCTCCTCCCTGAATGGGAGCCTCACAGCTGGAGGCCAAGGCATTTAGATTAAAAGGCATCTGCCCTTCCTGCCCTCTGATTAGTCCAATTGTTGCCCACCAGCCTATTTAAGTGCTGCTTCGCCAGTATTACTGCCTACCAGTCTATTTAAATGTTCAGTTAAAAGGATCCAGGGTTCTGGTGTGCTAGTGCGAAGTGAACCTTGATTGCACAGAGCCACAGATTGCATGAGGCTGGTTGCGGCATCTGCCGCCTCTGGTCCTCCACAAGTGTGTGTTTGCTGTCCAGCGGCCAAGCCCAACCAACGCAAGGGCTTTCTCATGGAGCGGCTGGACCTACCCCAGATGGCTGTCTGCTGTGTGTGTCCATGTGGACCTACCCTGGATAGCCGTCTGCTGTGTGTGTCCATGTGGACCTACCCCGGATAGCTGTCTCCTGTGTGTCCATGTGGACCTACCCTGGATAGCTGTCTGCTGTGTGTGTCCATGTAGACCTACCTATCTGCTGTGTTTGTTTATGGGAACTCGGAGAGAAGGGGGTTGAGAAATATGAGGAGGAAGAAAGAGGGCTAAAAGATGGAGACGCCTGTTGACCAAGCTATCAATCCCAATCAATCACACGCATACGCACGTACGTGTGCATGCACATGAACAGCTACTCACACACAAACACACGCAGAATCTCCCTCTCTCCATCTCGTTGCCTCTCTTTAAGTCTCAGTAGTTCCTAAGCATTGTCCCATAGTGTTATCAACTGATTCAAAAGTAGAAATCCAAGCCTGTTCTCTGTAGAGCCCTCTATGTCATGGCGGTAAAGGGTCTTCTTTTAAAAGCTGTGCTAGCCTTCTTCAAACCCTCAATGGAATCCACTGGCTCCGCCCCAGCATCTGTGTTTGTGGATTGATGCTCCATAATGCTCCGTGCTGGCTTCCCTGACCAGGCCACTTATCAGATTGGGTCTGTCGTCGCTTTCCTCTCTCCTCGTCTCGCTCACGGACGTGGCCACGGATGGCCTCTGTCCAATTCAGGATGGACGGGCTTCGCTGCTCTGGCTCACACCTCTGCCCTCTGGCATTTAGAAAAGTCGTAGAGACAGGACACAGCCGGTAATGAGGGAGAGAGTGAGAGGTTAGGTGTGTGTGTTTGTGTGTCTGTTTCTGTGTCTGTCTGTGTGCGTGCGTGCGTGCGCGTGTGTGTGCGTGTGTGTGTGCGTGTGCGTGTGTGTGTGTCTGCGATATGGGGGAGGTAAAGATGCAATGATTGCTACTAGTGCATTGTAGGAGGATAATGGATCATATAAGTTATGTATCATTAAGTTAGCGAGCCCATGGCGGCACATTGCCTGCCCTGACCCGTATGTGGATTAATGCTGATTTATGCCTCATTATGGCGAAGAATATAATATGACCGGTAATGCCGCGCTGGCAAACTAGAAAGAGAGGTGTAGTCAAGAGAAATGAAGACAACAACCTATCCCCGTTTCCCTGCCGTCCGCTGTTTGCAATTGCATTTCATTTTACTGACTTCATTGGTTATGCCTTTTTAAACTTTGTAGGGTGGCACCGAATGCCTTTATTAGCTCTAAACTCAGAACTCAACTCATGAATCCGACATTTATTATTTGTGTGTTTCTTGTAGATAAAGAAGTAGCCCTAACCAATGCAGTACAGATAGAGTAGTGGGAGCAACACAATTTAGTTGTTGTAATAATAAGGTAAGCGAAGGTTCATTGTATTTGTAGCGCTAATCTTTGCCCCCCCCCCCCCCTCTCTTTCTCTCTCACTTCCCACCTCGATCCAAAGCCAAAGAAATTGGCGCGGCCCCAGTCGCAGGCTCTCTCATCCGCAACCAACACCTCGGCACTGTAGTTTTATCGAACCATCCTCTTTATGGGTTACTGTAAAACGGAGCTTTCCGGATATTCCAAGGCTGCATGGCGTCTGATAGAGGTGCAAAGCTGGCCCTCTCTTCAGGCTGTTTGTTTTTAACGGCTTCCTTTAAACCCTGCCTCTCAAAGTGAGAGAGCAGCGTTCGGTGTGCTCGAGCAGCCTGGGCTGGATCGCCCCCACCAGCCAAGGAGAAATGAGACGGTGCCAATGCTAGGCTACCACGCTCCCCCTGCAATGGACAGAATCCTCCCAACATCTCTCTCTCTCTGTCTGTCCTGTGTTGATTACAGCCCTGGAAGAGGTTTCCAGTGTCAGTGCTGACGGCTAGAGTGGCTAACCACCTCCCTCTCCCCCTTTGTAATACTAGCAGGCCCAAGGACACCCTCTTGATTTCGACATTGTCTCAGCCTCAGGCTATTGTTTGAGACTGAGTTTCCTCTGCCGCAACGAGCTGAGAGGTCTGTCAATTACGGTCTGCCTGCCGGACTTCAGCCACTACCAACTTAGCATTTATGCCGGAGGACCTACACCGCCTAAGCCAGCAGTGGACACGGATTTTGGAAATATTAGATCCATCTGTTTGTCCCATAGACACGACTGTCACGGGAACACATCTCATCTCATGTTGCTCCTGTTACTGCTTCGGTGGGGGCGCTGGGTTTGTCAACTCTGGCCTGCAGTTAGCAGATAAAACAGAATTAACAATTTTTTTGGAATTGTATAATGGCAATTCTGAAATGTCAATATTGGACGATTCAATTAAAAGGTTATAATTATCAGGAAGGAGGGCCTGTACTTTTATCATGGATTGCTACTGTGATGATAAGACACTGGGAGGGGAACCTGTGCTGTAATCCTTTCAGGAGGGGAAAGGCTGCCTGAAAGGCTTTATCAAAAGAAACACTCTCAGCGTCTGCCATGCAGAGCTAGGCATAGCTAGCATACCGTCACAGGTCTAATTGTAGGTGTTCTCCGGGAACAGTTCTAGGACGCGGCATGCGGTGTACTCCGAGGAACCACGCTAAAACACACGCTCGTGTCACCACACACAGAGTTTGGGATTTTCTTGTCTGATATCTAACTCCCTGGATTTGTTCTTTTCTATTTATTTCACCCGATCCACCCACATGCAAAACAGAGCGTAATTATACAAAATCATAAGAGCACAATGTGGAATTTACCTGAGGTGTTGGACTGACTGACTGACTGGCTAACTGACTGACTGACAGGCTGACTGGCTGACTGACTGACTGACTGACTGGCTGGTTGGTGGTTCCCCCCTCCCCCTTTCTCCTCTCTTCGCTCTCCTCATCGACTCGCTTGTCAGAGTGACTGAGTGCTTCGTTTGGAGAGATTTGCTTCGAGGTCCATGAATTTGGATGACAACGGCGCTCTGTCTAGCCCTCGCTCTGATGCGGAGTAATCACTTCCCATCAAGCACGCAGCTACTTCTCCTCAGTGGAGACGTCCTCCAACACCAAACAAAACACTCCGCTGCTCGCTGCCTGAGACACTTGCTAATGTGTTCATTGTTTACCCAGCGCAGCCCCCATCCAGGGAGCCATTCCTCTCCCCCTTCCCTCTCCTCTCCATCCCCTCACCTTCATTCATTATGAATACCCCCCCTACCTGCGCGTCTTCATTGCACCCTTCATTTGCGGCGGCTCTGGGCTGCTGACGAGTGGCTTTTTCTGGCGCCTAACGACCCCCCTGGTGCTCCCACAAAGCCTATCTGTGGGCCACCGAACCACCAACATCCTCCCACGCTTTGTCCCCCCCCCCCCCCCCCCCCCCTTCCCTCCCTCCCCCCTTTTCCATTCCGTTCTCTCCTCGCCTCTCATATTGCTCCCGGTGTAATTGACCCCCCCCCCCCCACGCAGCCATTCACAGTGATGGCTGGTGACCAAGTGCGGTTTGTTGATGGCCTATAAGTGCTTGTGTCAGTCGTTTCTGGGTCAATGAGCTGCGGTGACTGGGCCGGTGCCAACCTGAGACATAAACACACACACACACACACACACACACACACACACACAGGTGAATCATGCATCCTTACCCCATGTGCTAGAGCTGTATCCTTTTCAGCCTCCATTCTCTCCTCTGGCCCCTCCGTCCTGTTACTTTCGCCATGAAATCTCTTCTCTGAGTCTTTTCTCATGTCCTTCACTCTGTGTCATGCAGCTGTAATGCATAGACACCAACATGCAGTCATGCTGTGTAGGTCGTTCCCCTGCCCTAAGTCTGGCTCCATCGCTCTAGCACTTCATCTTTGTTTCCCCCTTATCCTTTCTGTAGACTTACAGAGACACCTCGGCAGCCCCCAGTGACCGCCATAATGGATATGGAGAAGAGGGCCAGTATGGATTGCAGTCAATCTCTTACCACTATCTGTTACAAATGGGGTCTCTTTCTCAGACACACACACACACTGACACACATTTGCCCGCCTAATGAGTTGGACAGTCAGGTAGAATCATTTACCGTGAGTATTTTTTTTACAACAATGGACACGAGTGACAATATACACATTGTACCTTGAGAAGATTAAACTGTGTTAAAATCCACAGCAGTGGAAAATGACAGTTTCCTTTACAATACAAATACAAAGCCGTCTTGGTGCTAATTAGGCGATCACCCCTGGTCCACTGTGACTAATTAGACTTTGTCCTTGTGAAAATAAAAAAAAATCGAACATAGAAAGTATATTATGGATGAAAAACTAAAAAGAGATGGTTGGCTCCTTCTGTTTAGCAAGACGGGACAATTATGGCCATGTTGAATGTAGTCGCATTGCAACACAGTATGAAAAAGTTTGTTTCAAGCGAACTGCCACTGCCGTCTATCCCATTTCATAGCCCCCTTGGTTGAAGAAGGATCATTTGAGAATTCATCAGCATGGTGTCCCACCTCTTCGATGGCTATGGCACCAGAACAAGGCCTATGTTGACAAATGTAAGGCTGTTTTGAAAGCCTCCTTACTCTGTTTTTAATCCTTTGGGGGACATCAAGTGTTTCTCCGTTCCTCCCATGGATAGAAACCATCCTATTCCGTCGTAATCCCTGTGGGTTTCGGGGGCGTCTGGACTGTTTGTTTTAAATGTCCTCCCCAGAGATGAATTTCCTCAAAGTGCTCTAATTACAATCTTAACAAACAATAATGCACATCAGCCCGAGGATGCTTAGGCTACTGGCTCTCCGCTGCTAAGAGCCTGAGCCACCCCCACCAAAATGAATTGACCGTTATATAAGCTAGCCTATAGGTAAACACATTTACCCTTGGCGTGGAAATATACAGTCCGCAGATCAATATAAGCTGCCTCTCTGTTGACTTTGTGCTGCGATTGCCTCCTAATCATACAGCTAACGGGGGCGAGGAAGTGGAAGAGAGAGAGATCGAGAGAGAGAGAGAGAGAGCTGGATGGAGGGGAGTAGCAGTTAGTGAGGGAGATCAAACAAGTTTGGAAAGAGGGCGGGGGGGTCGCATGTATCCATTCACAAGGTATCTAAGTGTGCAGCTGTAAAGTAGTATGTGATAGGCAGGGTGAAGATCTGAGGCTGCTGGTGTAATTTTGGGTGGCAAAGAAATGGGAAAGGTATCGCAGACTTGTTGTTTGCTGCCAGGGCCCATTCCTGGTCTAAATGTATCTCTATGCAGTGATCATTTACATAACTGACACTACCATACCGTTCCCCTACCGTACAAAAATATTTGTATCTGGTTCAGCACCACGGACAGCACCGTGCGAGAGGTTGAACAGAGAAGCGTGCGTGGCAAATAGGGCGTATTTTAGTCTAGGGGCTTTCACTAAAAGTCTATTTTGGCAGAATTTGTATTTTAAAATTCACAGGATACGGTGTTATAATGTCCATTACGCCTTGAAACCAATGACGTCTCAGAGCCACCCCCTCAATAGCCGCTGTTGGCACGGCCAGACAATCAATAACCAAATAATCGCTATTCCAACTGCTGGCTTGAAACATGGAACGCTCAGACAGTTGAAAGATTAAACTTACAATGTAAACCTAAAGTCAATATAAAGTATGAACTGGGCCCCGTAATGCGGACTCCGAGTGTTGATTAGTTTTACAGGGTAAACCTAGCTTCATGACATATATGATCATCTAGGAGAGGGCACTTAAACACCTTTAAACTACACCTTTCAACCTTAGTCTTGAGATGCAGATCAGAGATGAAACAATCCTTCCTTTTTAGCCTCAGCCACGGGCTACTTCTTTCATCCATGTCTGACAAAACTTTTATGGTCTGGCGCAATTTGTTTTGCCGCAGATCCCAGTTTCCTTAAGTAGTTTGGTTGCAACTGAGTGTATATTATTTAGTATGCCATCAGCCTATCCGGCCTTCAACAGTGTGAATTAAAAACTATTCGTCTAAGACTCACATATACCTTGCTACAAATATAGTGGAATTACGGAAAGTCTCTTGAATAATATCCCATTACGTGCCTAGTGTCAGATAAACTTTTAAAAGCGGAAAACTACTTTGGGCCTAAAAATATTGCACGGCCTAATGCACGTTCATGAAAAAGAGGATTTTGCCCAATACTGCGTTGTATTTAGTTCATTTTACAGCTTAATTTAGGCTATTACCCAAGAGCACCAACTGCAGTAATAGAAACCGACTTTTCAATTCAAAATGTTAATATGTGGTCAAAGCAAACATCAAATAAAGACCATGGTAGTAGCGTATTATAACTGCCCTCATAGACCATTCATTTGCGCCACCAATAAAGCCGCCGAAAGGAATTATAAAATAAGACTTGCCAAATGAGTCGGTTTAAACCTCTCTTCTTCCCTTACGGTCCTCGTTCCCCCTCCCATACTCTTCTCTTCCTCGTCGTGGATTTGAATAGGGAGCACCAGAGCACCCTCCGCGCATACGCTCTTTTGTTCAGTAGCTCTTGGCTGCCGAGGAGGTGAGCATCGCTTTTGCGCCTCTCACTTGTCGGCTGCCTGCCGTCTCATGAGGACAACGCATTTTATGCGGCGGTTGTAAAAGACCACCCGCCAAACTGTGTTTTGGTGTAATCCAAAATACCATTTTTGCTATTTAGCATACTCTCTCGCCAATCTTCAATGTCATTCAATTGTTTAGCTCTTCCATAGTTGCCTGAACACTTGAATCGACTCAAAGCACCGTTTCTCTTAGGCTTCTGCTTCGCTGTACATTCCTGTGGACCACTGACACACCGGAGCGCGTCGCCGTGTTTTAAAAGGTGAGTTTAAACAGCTTTTCATCTTACGCACTTTTTCATTAGCTTTTCCCTGATCGATGACAAGGTGAAGAAGTGCTCTGGTCTATTCCGACGGCAACCTACCAAGCAGACAATGTGCACGTTGGCAATATTTACACTGGATTGTTAACTAAGCTTTATATATACAGTTGTGGGTTTTCAGACAAAGACAGGAGGGTTATCAGCAAGTCGTCAGTCGCGTTAATCGTCCATCCTGAAATTTAAATTCACCACTGCAATGACTTAGTCTATTTGGTGTATTGAAGCTGTCCGCATGGTGCCGGTAGGCCATTTCAAGATATGAATTACGCAAATATATTTGAATCCTAATTTTCTGATACCCAGAAAGTTAAAATGTTTAGTCCTTATTAGTATTGCTCTGGAACATGTTTTTATCTTACTGCGAAAAATATTGCATGTGTAAAAGTCGTTGTTTAATAGAATTGATAGGCTGTCCGATTGTCCTGAGACTGTAGCATGACTGTATGATAATGTCAGACTTGTTAGCATAATACCAGCCAGAGTGTTCTTATCTATTACAGGGGCTGGTAAAGAAGCCTTAATTGTTGATGAGCTAATTAATAAGACATGGAGTATGACAGTGTTGCCTGGGATTAGAACCTCCCACCTTGGAAAATATTTTCTCTTCGAGAGCCTTCAGGTAGAAGATGAGAGTTTTATTAACTGCTAGAGACAAGTATACGCTTCCTTCTGAGCAGAAAATTAGTGTTCTGCATTAGATATGGGTGGATAACCTCCAACTGCACAAACTCACGAAGGTGGCAGGTTTCTGTTTTTGCAGCGAGCAGCTGGCTTCTGTGGTAGGAATGTTTGGGAAACTGACAAAAAAGGCACACATTTCATTTCTCCACTTGGTTACTTTGACAGAGTGCAACGACCATAAGTGAGGAACTGCAGGGCTGTGTTCACGACCCTGGAGAACATGTCAATCAGAACCTAACTTTGGAAATGCTTTCCAGTGCTCTTTCACTCCCTTCCTCTTTCTGTTTCTCTCTCTCCCTCTGTATTTCTCTCTCTCTCTCTCATTTTCGCTCTCTCCCCCCTCCATCTTGCTCTCCCTATTTCTTTGATTCGCCCTGGCTGTACCGTTTCCTGAAGTGCCCATTTTGGCAGATCCTAAAATCCTTCTGTCCTTCAGTTTGTCCCTTCTCCTGCATTTTCCAGACTGTGCATTTATGTATGAGCAGAGCTTACCCTCCTACCCCACCTGGAAATAGAGAAAACATGTTCTGTCCACCTCAGGTTGTGTGTAAGTGTGTGTGAGCGAGAAGGCATATGAGTATGCAATCAGTGTTCGTGAGACTCTTTGTTTCTCTCCCTCTCTATTTTCCGTTGGTTCTGCCCGCTGAGGTGCACTACTAACTGGCCAATTTTCCTATTCTACAACAATGAGATGCACAATATCCCATCTGACAGGGCCTACTTATTCCCCGGTGGCCATTTTCCAACCCAGATGAGGGCCAGACACAGCTCACTAATGTTGTCATCACACTGCGAGAGAATCACAGTGGGCAGTGAGTGGGCAAACAGATTGAGGGAATTTCCAAGTATTATCTGCTTGTGCGTGAGGTTGCCGTGCAACATATTTCAGTAACAGGTCTATTGGCTTGGCTGCCCACAGCGTAGCACTGACACTTGTAAGGGAAGACAGGAGTGGATATAATTCAATTCGGCACTTGAATAGCAGGTAAACACATAAAAAATAACTGCATTTTCAAGGAGATGTCACTCAAGTAGCAAATTAATATCTACATTTTTTTTAACAAACTGGCTCCTTAGTTATGTGTTGGAACCGAACCACTTATCGTTGAAGGAACCGTAGCGGAGCCTCACAGACTGTAGGTCAGGGGTCGGCAACCATTTTGACAAGAAGTGCCAGTTTGAAATGTTCTTGTTGATTAGTGTGCCATATCAACATTAAGTTTAACATTAACATTAGCCTAAATTTTACTTATGACACAACATTAAATAACATTTCCAAAAGACCTGTATTTGTATTCCAGTCTTAGGCTACAGCAGTGTTGGGCAAGCTAGTTGGAAAGTGTATAGTGAGCTAAGCTTCCAGTTACTCTACATTAAATGAGGCTTCACTACACTGAAGCTACCCACAGGGAAATGTAGTTAAACTAAGCTAAAGCAACATGGCCAAAGCTTTGTGTAAGGAACCACTTTATTCCAAGTCAATGCCTTGATCATCAGTGATGTCAGTGATCTTAAAAAAATGTCAGTCAAACAGATAGGGAAGCACAAAATATTCAGCTAAATTGTTTATTGATCATTAAGCTGTGTAGGTTAATCTATGGGCAAACAAAGTTAACTCCACTCAAACAGTAACAACATGGAACAAGAGGTGTTTGTTAACATCAACTAAATTCAAGCTCATGCAGCGACGCCCGCGAAATGGTAGCCTAAGTGATGTCACCGTCATACGAAGTGTCGGCTACGATTACCAACGAAATATGAACAACAACAAGGCTTCAGGTCCGTAAGCCTGCTCCGCTCCGTGTTTGGCGGTGGCGGCATTTACTGATCTGGCAGTTTCATTTCAGACCGCAGCAGAAAGCTCTGCTGCGCTGCCTGGGGAAATGTGGCTTGTGTGGATGCTACCACACTACTTGATCAATAAAAAAGCTTCACTACTGAAAAGCGATTTAATGAGGAAAACAGCAATGCTACCACCAAGCCACTGAGAACGATAGTTAAACTAGAACCGTTGCACTGCGACTGTCAGTGGGAGCCCATACAGTCAATCAAACGAAAGGATGGCCGCGCAACAGCCCCAGAAAAATACTAATCCTATTTCGCGTCCTTAGCGCCAGTGCGCCAATGATTACGCTGCCATGTGCCTAAGGTTGCCGACCCCTGCTGTAGATTAAGCCTGGAGGCTGCAGATAGGACTGATAGGGTCTTTGATCCGCCATTGATTACACCCTTAATGGGTTTGCCTTCAGTGCTTGCGCCGTGTATCACCCTAGCTTTCTTAAGTCAGACATTTTGAAAAGCCCAGGCACTCTGATGGACGATGCACATCACACAGGGGCGCTCTGCCATCTCCAGTGGGGTTGGGGTTAGGAGGGGGGAGCCTGGAGGGGTTTGGTGTAAGATACAGGCCGAGAGAGGCTCATTTAGAGATTAAAGACTGCCCCAATCCAATTAAACAGTGCAAACGCTCACAGCAGCCTACATGCAGATTTAATCTTGCATATTCCCTTGCATCTGTGAGTGTGTGAGTGTGTGTGTGTGTGTGGGGGGGGGGGGGGGGGGGGTGGTGGGGGGGGAGTGAGTGTGTGGGTGCGTGAATCTGACTGGGTCAGTGCTGTGAGCATATTGCCAGAAACAGAGGGGTCGTTTCATCAGCTTTAATGAAGGCCTTGCCTCTACCCAGAGGGAGGGTCACTCTGTTTGATTGACAGGTTGGGGAAACCTAAGACTGTTTGGAGTCCACCCTCTTGGCAGGATAGGGCCAAGACAGAGGGCAACTCTGACCCCTCCATTCACACACACACACACACACACACACACACACACACACACACACCCTAACAGGGGAACACATGTGCTCCTAGTTCGTCTCTGGCAGTAGCCATATTGTTTATGACGCTGGGCCTAGGAGCACACAAAGGAGGGATGGAGGAAACGAGCAGTGGTGTGGTTTGGGGAAGGGACGGGGGGGGGGGGGGGGGGGGGGTTAGGCTACCAGGGAGCCCTCTGACACAGCTCCTGAATATTCATCACAGCACTACCATCCCTCCCTTTCTTGCACCCTGAATACATTATTCAAAACCAGCATTTTGGTCTATTAAATACCATTAATAAATAATGACATCTGGTAAAAGTTTTTGTCTGTGGCCCATTATAGGGGCCACAGAGGCCCCTCTTCTAAAGGTCAGGGATTTAATTTCCTTTTTCTCCGACTTGCCCGTCCTTTGTGGATCGTTTCAGTTGAGGGCTTTCTTTGTTAAGGCTTAGGTGGCATGTCCCCAGGTTTGAATTTGTCTCTGAGCCTGTCTCTCACTGAGAAAAAAACAAAGCCCAACTGGATGATGCTTCCCAGCTGTTTGTTTTTCAGCAATTTGCCAGCGGTTTTTAATCCTTAAAAGTTATTCTGCAGACAAAGAGACATCCCTGAGAGCCCTGTCCCTGCTGCAGTCTCTCAATCTCTATCTCTCTCTACCTGTGTGTGAGTGTGTGTGTGTTTTTGTGTGTGTGCGCGTGTGTGTGTGAGCGTGCGTGTGTGCGTGCGTGTGTGCGTGTGTGTGTGTGTGTGTGTATCTGCGGTGTGTGTTCAGAATCGGACCGGTCCTGGAGCACAGCCTATTGTCTGGGATGCTCAGCCCCGGATCGGTTACGGCCAAATGAGACATGGCAGTTGTACCATAGACGTTCCATTGGGAAGGCAGAGATATGCCCTGGGGGTTGGGTGTCAGGCTAAAGGTGATTAGTGCACCCGCACACACACACACACACACACACACACACACACACACACACACACACACCGTGTAACAGCTGGCAGTGCTGGCTCCTAGCGTTCTCTTTGATAAGCATGTGAACAGAAAGCAGTTGAGCGTCCTTATAGGCCTTCCCAGAGGAGCACTGTGGTTTTCAGCGAGTACGCAAGGTTGTTTTTAATAGGGAGGCCTTTCTTAGAGGGTGAGGGTAGAAATGAAGTGTGATCTATTTTATATGAAGATGGCGTAGCCAAATAGCCGAGGACGGGAAGTGTACAAGGAGAGGGCCCATTACGGGTAATCATTTGTTCAGCTCTCTGCCTGCCTGCCTTGCCGCTCTGCTGTCCTGAGCAGGGGTATTTATTAAGCCCCGGCAGGACTCGGTCAGATACTCATTGGAGGATTCCCTTCTAATCAGAGATCTGGCCCGTCTTCGTCTGCAGGGACCCCCGACCAATCACACGGATTTATAGCAGAATGGGAAGTAATGTAATTAATTTCCTTTAAGTCCCTCGGAACCTAGTGGTGGTTCTAAGCACGCCCCGTTTCCATCGGCCAGCTCTGTGAAGGCAATCTGTCTGTTTGTGCGTGCTATCTGAGTTGTGTTGCCATTGATATAGGTTATTAGTTTTCCTCCACAATGAGAATCTTTTCTCCTGTGTTCAAAGAGATGCTCATTAACGTGGTGAGTAGATATGGGAGCCTACAGTGTGTGTGCGTGCGGGTTGCCGTAGGGAATCATTTCTCTTAAATAGTATCGCTTCAAAAGGCAGCGATTCGTGTGTTTTTTTTCATTCTGTTTTGAAGAAACTCAATTCAGTTTCAAATTTTCCTTGGACAAAGAAAGCAATTTTTGTAATATGTGTGTCTGTTTTGCTGAAGGCAGAAAGCTTAGATTCTATGAATATATTTCTTAAGATTTTTTTTCACATACAATTGAGTTTGTTTTGTGTATCTATTTCCTCCTACTCTTTGTTTTCGCGGCAAGCGCCTAGCCACAAAGAAAGTGCCGACAGCCACGGAAACAGATCAGTCTATCTCCAGACGCTAGCAGCCAGCTGACCTCGGGAGCCAGGCAGGTGGATTTGCTCTATTGTGTGGGGACTCTACCTCTCTGTGATTGGTGGATTTGTTGGCTGTGTAGTGACTGCTGACAGATATCAACAAAGCTTCTCCTTTGGATGTATTTTTCTTCTTACTCTGTGTGTGTATGTGCTTGTGTGTGTGTGTGTGTGTGTGTGTGTGTGTGTGTGTGTGTGTGTGTGTGTGTGTGTGTGTGCTTGTGTGTGTGTGTGTGTGTGTGTTGGTTCCTTTATTTTGCGTTGATGGTAGATAGGGGTAGAGGGGAATCAAGGAATATGCTGTGCTAAACAAAATGAGCCGGGGGGGCTTAGAGTGGGGGCATAAGGAGGAGCAAGCCTTATCTGCCTCTGGAGAGACACCAGCCACCCCCGCCATCCTCCACGGCACAATCCATCACCTTTCCCCCTGTTCACCCAAAAGAAAAGAAATGATTTGGTGTCTGGCAAGATCACGTGAAAGGGTCTCAAGTCTCGTCATGGCCTCCAGCGCTCGGCCACTGATTTTAAGTGTGGTAACACCCAACCCTAATTCTCTGCTCGCCGCACAGTAAGTGGCTGTTTAAATTAACCACTGACCTTCTATTACATTATCTTTCCCAGCGTGGTAATGCCCGCAGGGGCCCTCGCTCTGCCTTGGAGCACTAAGCGAGAGACTCCATTTGAAACTCTATCAGATTGACTTTAATATAGGAGTCTCAATTTGCCGACTTTATAGCCGGTCAAATGTCCTGCCAGTGGACTTAGCAGTCGTTCTGCGGTCTGTAATGAGATTGTCGATACCTCGCCAGATGGGTTTTTACATGGAGCCACAGACCGTGTTGCTTTTTAAATGTATCAGTCTCCTGGTTCAATTTAGACCTGTTGGTGGAAAGTGGAGGTAAGGGGAGAGAGACGGCGCTGTGGGGAGGGAAAGGGAACGGGAAGGGGGAAGAGGCATGGAGACACACGGCTGCACAGGTAGTTGTATGGTTAATGCAGGGCCGTGTTCGAGAGCTCTCTTAATGGAGGCTCGGGCTAGCGAGAGGACTATCCTTCTCCAATAGTTGTCAGGTTAGCGAAGGGAAAATAGCATTTTGAGAATGCAATTTCCACCACGCGATGCTACTGCTGTGCCCTGTCGGGGTTGCACAAACAGACACGCGTCAGCAGCCATTTGCCCGCGGCTTCGTCAAGTCGCGAGACATCAACAAGACCTTAACTCGGCTGGGAACATCTTTCGATTGGTTCTTATAAAGACTTAACCACCTGTCATGTCACGTCTCCAGTTAAACATGGTTATGTACAAAGCACACACACACAAGCACGCAGACGGTCTCTGTTTGGTTTCTCCCAGTGATGCCTTCACAGCGTTTCATTCAGGAAAAACAGTTAAACCATTACAATGGAGTAGCTCTCCAAGAAGTCTCTGTAGGCTGCTTCTCATTTGCCAATTTCAATGGCTCTCAATCTTGTTTGTTATTCTAAACAGAAATCCCTTTCGATATTAGCTGTCCTCCTGCCGATGAACAAAAGAGGAAATGGCCGGAAAGGCGAGGGGGGAATAAAGACGCAGTCCAGTCGTGAGTGTGCCAGTGAAAGTGGCACACTCTAAAGTAGGCACAGCTCGATTGAGATGTGGCTTGCTGTGCGTATTGCTGCAGTTAACGGGAGCCTGCTTGTGACTTTTAAAGATCATAAACATAAGGAGTTGTCTTTTAACCTCTCGCTCACACACACACACACACACACACACATGTACGCACGCACGCACACACACATACTTGAGCTTTCTTATCAGTGAGTTACTTCTGCATCCTTTCTACCGTTTAGCTCTGTGTTTGTATGTCACAACCCCCTTCCTGGCTGCCCTGGGCTCTGATGAACAGACATTTATGTTCCGGGCTGTTCTAGGTTCCTAACTGGTCAGCAACACTGGGGTCCCAAGCCTGCTCTCCTATCGCTTTGATCGAGCTGGCAGCTGCTCATGCGCCAGTGGCCCATTCCAGTATATATGCGTGTGTTTGTGAGTGATTACACTGAGGAGCATTGATGCTGCGCTGCCCCCCCTCCCCCCCCCCCCCCTCCCTCCCACGACTTGCTCGGCGCTCAGATTGATTGAAGTACTCTCTAGAGTGATGGAGGACTCTCCGTTCTGTTGTGTTAGCTTGTCTGTTCATTGACAGCCAGTGCCTGTCATTCACTATGGGGAGCTGTGTGTGAGTTGTACCACCAAGATCTCAAACCTCAAGCTGCAAATCTGCTACAAAGTGCTATAACATTGAAAAACGGTCTTTCGCATGGAAACCGAGAGGGCGGCTAATTCTGTTCAGTTGAAACAGACTAGTTTGCAAATATTCCAGAGCTAAAAAAGTGTATGAAGCCTTCAGGGGTTGGTCTGCGTTTTGTCTTTACCCTTGACCAATGATCTTCGTGCACGGCTTGTGACCTCTGAAAAAAGTTTGGGAATTTGAGAAGTGTTGTAGGATCTATTAAAAAAGCAATAGCAACCCAAGTTGGATAAAGTGTTACAAAAATAAGTATTAATCGTATAAATTACATAAAAAATGCAGGAGTGGCAAGTCTAAAAATGTGGGGTAAGAGAAATAATGAAGAGGAAAAAAATCAATCACGCATAAAAAGCAATGACGCATAAAAAGCCACCACCATTGAGCAAACGTAACACAAAGTGTGTTGGGGAATGCACAAACGTGTATATACAGTGGGGCCAACAAGTATTTAGTCAGCCACTGATTGTGCAAGTTCTCCTACTTAGAAAGATGAGAGAGGTCTGTAATTTTCATCATAGGTACACTTCAACTATGAGAGACAAAAATGAGAAAAAAAATCCAAGAAATCACATTGTAGGATGTTTAAAGAATTTATTTGTAAATTATGGTGGAAAATAAGTATTTGGTCACCCACAAACAAGCAAGATTTCTGGCTCTTCTTCTTCTTTAAGAAGCTCTTCTGTCCTCCACTCGTTGTCCACTCGCTGTCCACCTGTATAAATGGAACCTGTTTGACCTCGTCATCTGTATAAAAGACACATGTCCACAGCCTCAAATAGTCAGACTCCAAACTCAACCATAGCCAAGACCAAAGAGCTGTCGAAGGACACCAGGAAGAAAATTGTAGACCTGCACCAGGCTGGGAAGAGTGAATCTGCAATAGGCAAGCAGGTTGGTGTGAATAGATCAACTGTGGGAGCAATTGTAAGAAAATGGAAGACATACAAGACCATTGATAATCTCCCTCGATCTGGGGCCCCACGCAAGATCTCATCCCGTGGGGTCAAAATGATCATGAGAACGGTGAGCAAAAATCCCAGAACTACACGGAGGGACCTGATGAATGATGATCTGCAGAGAGCTGGGACCAAAGTAATAAAGGCTACCATCAGTAACACACTACGCCGAGAGGGACTCAAATCCTGCAGTGCCAGGCGTGTCCCCCTGCTTAAGCCAGTACATGTCCAGGCCCATCTGAAGTTTGCCAGAGAGCATATGGATGATCCAGAAGAGGATTGGGAGAATATCATGTGGTCAGATGAAACCAAAATAGAACTTTTTGGTAAAAACTCAACTTGTCGTGTTTGGAGGAAGAAGAATGCTGAGTTGCATCCCAAGAACACCATACCTACTGTGAAGCATGGGGGTGGAAACATCATGCTTTGGGGCTGTTTTACTGCAAAGGGGACAGGAGAACTGATCCGTGTTAAGGGAAGAATGAACGGGGGCCTTTCTAAGTAGGAGAACTTGCACAATCAGTGGCTGACTAAATACTTTTTGGCCCCACTGTAGCAGCTTTATATCAGAAGAAGGCGCAGCTTGTACATTTGTGCCTATGTTTGTTTCTGTGTTTTTTCAATCCCTTTTGAAATAAAAAGCGCTTATGAGGGAGGGGTGAGTCTTGTTCTTCTTGCGTCCGGTGTTGAAGCCTCAGTGAGCCCCTTGTTTTTTCAGTGCCCACTTCACCTTTGATGTTTCCAAGCAAAGCACTCCTTCATTCTCTGCTCCGTCCACAAAACACTCGCTCGCACACTTACCCAAACCCCTCATGACACACATGTTGCCCACCTCGCACACACGCATGCACACAAACACACACACACACACACACACACACACACACACACACACACACACACACACACACACACACACACACACTTTGTCCTCCAGCCGGCGCGGTGAGTATGAAAGAGCCGCGGGCTACAGAGTCTGCGCCTTAATTGGGCTTCATCTTGGCGTGACCTTCATTGTTTTGACAGAGGGGAGATCAGAGTCAGCCTCCGCTCGACTCGCTCCACGCCTCTTTTCTACTGCAGAGCGGTAGACAGGACGGACCGCGGGCCAGCCATTAGCTGGCTTCTCCTGCATCCTGAAAGGGTCAGGGCTGTCTTGCACTGTGCTCTGGCTTTTTAGCGCTCGCTTCACTAGTTTGGTTGTGCTGGTGGTGGGGTGGTGGTTGAGGTGGTGGTGATAGGGGGTGGTGTTGGTGGTGGGGGTGGGGGTGGTGGGGGTGGGGGTGGTGGTTGGGAAGGTGGTGGGGGTGGTGGTTGGGGGGTGGTGGGAGTGGTGGTGGTGATGGTGTGGGGGTGGTGTTGGTGTGGGGGTGGTGGTGTTGGTCGGGGGGTGGTGTTGGTGGGGGGGTGGTGGTGGTGGTGGTGTGTGTTTGTGAATGTGTGTGTGATGAAATGGAGACAGACAGAAAAGCTCCCTGGGCACTGCAGAGATAGGTTGGTAGCCAGCAACCCAGTGTATGCGGCCCGAGATGGGATTTACTGTTGCACCATTAGCAGACATGGCCATGAATGCTGCAGCTTTCTTTTTTCTTCTGCTGAAAGGCTTGAAGGCAGAAAATGCTTTCCTTCGCTGCGCCCTGTGTCTAAAAGCTCCCCTGTGATTTATTAGGAAAACATTGGGCCAGACCGCCGAGGTGGCCTGGGAGGGTGTAAAACAGGGTGGGAGCTAGGAGTGCTGAGTCGGCGGCTCCCTGCCCCTCCGCTTCTTCCCGGACGATTTAGTCCGGCTTTGAAAGTAGCAGGTGCGGAGGGAAGGCTTTAAAGGCTTATCCCACCGCCTTTTCCTATAGGCTCCCAGTCAGAACTTCCCGCGATCGCAATCAAGGCTGTTGATTATCGACTCGCCGCAAAGAGGCTTTTAATGAACGTCTCGACGACGGCGAAGACACGAAGCCTTGGCCCCGTTCTCCTCTCGGCTCCGCCTCCTTCTCGCCCCGCCTCCTTCTCTCTGGACGAGCGATCGGCGGAAAGGTTCGGGGTCGCACGTTGGGACGCCGTTCGAGAGGCTGCGCTCGCAATCACGCCGGCTGATTACTCTGCTTATTCGCAATCAGAACGGGAGGATCTTGTTGGCACATCGGTCACGGCCGGCCCAATCACGGGAGTCCCCCATAACGTAACTTCCAGCCTGGCAAACTTTCTTTGCTGGCAACGTGTACCACCCGTTGGGCACAGCGGCTAGGGAACAAGCCGCTTCAGTTCACATCTGCTAATGACTGTCGTTCTAGGATGCGGGAGCTCCGCTCCAGTAGCACGGAACAGAGATGTTCCAAACGCCGGGCCAGAATGGCTCGCCATACTCTAGATAACGTGCCATTGGCAGAGGCATCGTCGGGACCGTATTAGGTCGGCAGCGTGGCGAGTGGGCTCGTGTGCCCGGGCCTGGGGAGGAGCAGAGACCTGGCCGTGTCGCTTCCCTCACTGCCTGTGCCCAGCGCCAGCTCCGTCTGCTCATCCCGTCACATCGCGCTGTCTGACTGCCAGCTCTCAGGCTCCTCGGGGATCTGCTCTTTGCATTGGCCGCCAAATAAATGATGTGTTTGCTTTCCTTTGGCGGCGCGGCAATTTCTGAAAGGGCAGAGGTGGCGGGCCGGGGGAGCGCGGGGCTGTCGCCGCAACGTGGCCGCTCGTCGACTCAAACACGCGGTCAAAGCAGGAGGACAGGGCCACGTGGGTCAATCCAAAGGACGGGGAGGAGGACAGAGAGAGGGAGAGAGGGAGGGAGAGAGAGAGAGAGAGAGAGAGAGAGAGAGAGAGAGAGAGAGAGAGAGAGAGAGAGAGAGGGGGGGAGGGAGGGAGGGAGGGAGGGAGGGGGAGAGAGGGAGAGAGAGAGAGAGAGAGAGAGAGAGGTAGGGAGGGAGGGAGGGAGGGGGAGAGAGAGAGAGAGAGAGAGAGAGAGAGAGAGAGAGAGATTGAAGCTGACCGAGCGAGTCGTACAGTGGAGAACCGTGACATGGCAGAAGTGGAGAGGGCTTGGAGGAAAAGTCCACACCTCAGCTGAGCGTTTAGACGACAGAGCCTTTGTTTACATTAGAGCTGTCCCTGTCCACTCTCCACTTACGCTATCAATGAACAGATCACTCTGTTTGTTCTCTACCTCTACAAAATCAATGGCACACTTTCTACCGCCATGTTTCAAATACACAGAAAGCACTACTATTCTTCTCTGTGTTCACAAATCCATCCATCCATCCATCCATCCATCCATCCATCCATCCATCCATCCATCCATCGCTCCCTCCTGCTACCTGTTTGTTTTCTTTACAAAGCTCCATGCTGATTCTCCACTGGGTGAGAACAAGCTTCAGAATTATCATCAGGCATTTGGTAAACATCATTAGATGAGTTGCATTAGCTCTCCCACGTTTCTACTTTCAGAGAGAGAGAGAGAGAGAGAGAGAGAGAGAGAGAGAGAGGAGGGGGGGTTCCAGCTCTGGGAAGGGTTGGGGCTCATTCTGTGCACAGCGGGCTCACACATGCACAGAGGGATCACAGTCTCTGCGTGATCACAGTCTCTGCGTGTGGGCTGAGTTGTACTGGCTCTACCAGATACACAACACGTGCTTTGACCAAACAGAATTCTGTCAGTGCTTGGAGGTAGCCTTGAGGCAGCATTCAAAGCACAAAATACAGTTTTCCTTTATAGCATGTGACTAGATTATAATTTGCTTGAGGAAAGAGTTACACATTTATGCCCTAAGACATCGTCACTGGGATCGTTGTGGCTTTGATAAGCGTCCGAACCCAGCCCGTCTTGCCCAGGGCTCGGCCGCCATCTTGGCTCCGCGGCCAACATTAACACACATTCACGCGCACACCTCAAATATGTGCTTTATTGATGTCAATGCTTGTCCATGAAAGTCCACAGCCAGCCTCCAGGCCTGGTCCTTGGCATCCTCTCACTGTGATGATGTGTGGCCGTATGGCTGCAAACTCACCCCCCTCCCATACATGCTCATTAATTATACACTGCATGCCCAATAGCTCATTATGAATAAGTAAGCAGCTTGTTATGAGCTCATAAAGCTAACATGGGACCCCTGCTGTCTTTAGGCCTGCTGTTACTCCCTGCAGCATTCTGCCCGAATAGAAATGAAACAAACTCAAATGGAAATTACTTTATACTCTGCATTTGTTTCCATAGCTGATGTAGACAGAAAAAAAATTGCAAAATTTCTTTTTTTTTCATTAAGTTTTGGAGAGTGCCCACTGCAGAGTTTTCCCTGAAGCTGTTTTCACGGCCTTTACCTGCTTTATGAGCTGGCAAACCTCTCTTCTCTCCGCCATTTTGCCTTTCACTCCCTCTAGCCCCCTCTCTCCCCCCAACTATCCAGTCAGGCGAATGTCTGGGCTCCAGTTGGGAGACAGCGGAAGACGAGCGTAGGGAAAAGGAAACAGTATTAGGAATTAATTGGGCATGTGCGAGGCATCCATTAGAACCGGGCCTGTCTTATGGCTGGCAAAGAGGAATGGAGGGAGGCAAGCACTGCAGGAACAGTTGGCGGTGGTGACAGGAGCGCATCCATCAGACCTGGAGGAGCTGAGCGGGACCAGGTTCCAGTCCGGAGAGGTGGAACACTTAAAGGCATGATCCCTGATGGTCCCAGCTGTTCTGCATGGCGCTACCAATGGAAATCACGGAGCAGTTCTTTAATATTCCCCAACCATGGTAGTGTAGCCCGCACAGCGGAGTGGGACTTGGAGCCAGCGGCTGTGCAACTGTGATGGGACAGGCAATTAGTAGAAGTTTGTACTGCTTCAAAGAAGACTGACAAGCGGCTGCAGGTGCCTCAGCGTCAGGGGAATATTAGACGAAAGGGGGAGGAGGGGCTGGGGGCGGGGGTTGTGTGTGTGGGGGGGAGGGGCGAGGGGAGGGGGACTGCATTGGCTAGGGACTTGAGTAGTTTAGGCTTGGAATAAGTTGGACAGGTTTGGAATTCAAAAAAACAATGGTGTCATAGTGTCTTCATTTAAAACTGGAGGTAATGTGTTGGTGGGACATCCATCCTATTTTCTCCAAATGCAGTAAACTCCCCGTCCCTCAAGATCTCATGTCCCGTTTGAGTGGCACATTTTTTTAACAATAGTGCCCACAAATTAGTATTATTTGGCGGAAGCTTCTGTTTCTTGTCCATTTTGTCATGTTTTATGTAGGCCTACTGCATATAGGAAACTGAATTGGAAGGCTGTTTAATCTTTTGAAACTTACCACAAAACGATCCATTTAAACTTCGACAAAAACTCAAACGCACGAGTAGGCTACTAGAAGCCATTAGCAGGTTTCAGAATTGTATCTGGTGACGTCACGGTACAGTAGGTGAGACTTCAAAGTATATAAGCACATAAAGTACTAGCAACATCTAACGTGTTGGAAGACGTTTTGTTTTGAATGAGTGAATTCATTCATATCATTTTATTTACCTGCTTAAGTATGCGCATGTTTGTTCTGATTTGTCTCGAGATCCACAAAAAAATATTTTGTGATCCACCCATTGATCGCAATCCACGTATTGGCCACCACTGTACTAGAAGAATGTGCCATAATTCAATTTGCAAGCACATCCTCATAGACTAAAACTCCTGTATTTACAGGGTAGACATTCCCTCACTGCTTGCCCGTACTGTATATATGCTGTACACCATGACTCTGCAGGAAAGAAATGCTACTCCGTTTATGTCGTGTTAAATAGTGCACTGCCTCCAAGGGAGCACCAGTGCAGTCGATGCGTGTGTGGTACCGTCCGTATTGACTGTAATGTGAGGCCCCAGGTGGATGAGGTGGAGGTTAACGCTACCAATGCGGGTAATTAATTGCTCCAATTTAGTCGTTAGGAGTTGGAGCAACGAGCTGACACCTGCAGGCCTGCTGAGAGTTGGAGGCAGAGTGCCTGGGATTGGTCCACATGCCCATCTGTCATGGCGAGGGGCGGGCAACAAGAGGCCCAGTCAATGACTGCACACGCTGCTGGTTTTACGTGAGCGGGATTTCCAGCGTATCAAATTGCGTGGTTTGTTGAGTTTGTGTTGGTGTGGGCTATACAGCTTTAGCCTAGCGGCAGGATGTTTGATTGATCGTTTGCATGATTACGTTGACATAGTAACAATGCCACGATGCCGTGTAATCAAGTTGCAATTTAGTCATGAACTTGCAGACCAGAGGTTGTTTAGTTTCATACACACAGACAAGCCAATAGGTTAAATAATAGGTCAGTTTACAGTACAAGCTATGAGGCTGATGAGAAAGCCATGTATCTTCCTGACTGCTGAAACAGCTTTTCTCTAGGGCTGACATCTTCTGGTCGGTTACCTGATTGGTTGGTCCATATGCTCTTGTTCGACCAAATTCTCATTGGTTGGACAATCGCTGGTGTTACTTTCATAAGGAGAAAAGCGCTTCTTAATCCATTATTTTCCGGGTGGGAGGGACATATAGGCTTAATGTATTTTATTTTTGTGTAAGAAATAACATTGAATATGAATCAAGATCATTTTACTCAATAAATGTGTTTCTTTTTTTTAATAATCGTATGGTTTATCGCCTGTAAGACTTATAAGACAGGAAATCAAACCTCCCCCGTTTTCACAACTTGAACTCTAACTTATTTAACATTTACTCGTCTCCAAACTAATTGACACCATGTCAAGGTGTCAGTGTGGAGGCATCTTGTAAAAAGGAGGACAAGTCGAATGTAAACTTTGCTCAGCAGTTTTCTTATCACAGCTCAACAACCAACATGTCATGTCATCTAGAAACGGCAGACATATGTTTTTCTGGTTGTCTGCTTTAGAATGCTCCGTCAACTTTCGTGTTTAACACTTGATAGACTTTAAGTGTGAACATATCAAAATTGTCATATTTCAATATGTTTTGTCCAATAGATAGGCTAAATGTCTTGTTTGAAATATAACTGCAGGTGCATCACCTTGCAACAGCTTTGAAAATACTCAGTGCACTGTGGCACATTTAGTTAATTTAGAGATAACAAGCAGATCCTCCGCCACCATCAACCAATCTATTGGTTGAAGACTAGGTAGAATTTCAGTCGTCCAAGATTTTCTTAGGTTGACTACAGCCCCTGTTGTTCTAGCCTGCCTCAAGCTGTGTATGTGTCAAATCACGGCGACAGACCTGTGAACTGTGATAAGTGCAGGTGAGGCTCTATGACGGCAATCTTCTAAAACTGTGTGTGTGTGTGTGTGTGTGTGTGTGTGTGTGTGTGTGTGTGTTTGTGTATATGTGTGTGTGTCTGTGTGAGTGTGTTGAGGCAGTGGGGGGTTGCCTGGTTACATCAAGCAGCACCACGCCGTGTGTGGTGCACATGCTGACTCTATCCCACTCTAGAACTGTTAAGCAGGTAATGTGTGTGTCTCTGGGTGTGTGTCTCTACGCATGTCTGTGTGCGTGTGTGTGCGCGCGAGCGTGTGAGTGCGGGAGGTGCCGAGAAGTAAAGTGCGTTGACAGGCTCCTGGAGTGAGACCTTCACAGGGTCCGCAGCTGCCAAGGATTCCTCATCTGAACCCCTGCAGAGAGGAGGAAGATCAGGGAAGACAGAAATAAAAAGAGGGAGGTAGAGAAGGATTGGGGTGGAGAGCAAAATGACCAGTAAAGGATAGAAAGAAACGGAGAGGAGCCATCCATCAAACGGTGCAAAAAGCAACAGAATCTGACGTATAGAGCAATTCCAGAACGAGGGCCAGACCGGAGGAGGGCCGGAGACAGCAGGATAACAGAGGAGCAGAGCTGGAGAGCTGAAAGGAGAGCAATGGCCGTGTTTTACAAGCCAGGGGGCCATGCTGGACCTCAGCCTCTCTGTCTCCCCAGGGCCAGCCCAGAGACTCTGCCTGCCTGCCTGATCACACAGGTCTGATAAAGAAGAGACAGATGGAACCCCTAACTTCCCAGCTTTACCTCCCTGTCTGCCTCTGTCTTGTTTCCTCTCTCTCTCTCTCTCTCTCTCTCTCTCTCTCTCTCTCTCTCTCTCTCTCTCTCTCTCTCACCCTCTCTTATCTCTTAATTTTTTCTTTAGTTTATTCTCATCTCTTTTGCCATATTTTTTTTTCCGGTTGTCTCCCCAATTTCTCGTCTCGTTCTTGCCCCCCTAGTGGTGCGCAATTATGGGATGGAGGAGGCTATGTTGGCACGGCAACACGCTCTCTGATATTTAAATGATTCTCCCCTCCCTCATTTGTCACTGGCTCAATTGGTTCCTCCATGTGGTGTGTGTGTGTTTGTGTGTTTGTGTGTTTGCTAATCACTTATTTAGAGTGTCAAATAGAAGGCTGGGGTGGAAATGACGACGGGTAGATTAATTATCAACACAAAGAATTAAAGGGCTCCTCCTCTCTATCACTCCTGTTGGGGGTGAGGGTTGAGGTGGGGTGAGGTGGGGGTAGAGGGGCACATTTCAGCAGTGCAATGCATGGGGGTGTGTGAACTGTCGTGCCATTGTCATTAATAATCCCGGTCCTTCCGTCAGACGCGTGCCGTTGTGAGCACAGCAGTTCAAAACACTTAGCTGCAGCACGTCATGCGGAGGGGGAGAAACGTGAGGGGCCACTCTCACTTGGCCTTCACTCAAACGCATGTTGTGATTGTCCAAATAAAACCACAAATAGGCCGTTTGAAGTGGATAGAAACACTGCGGAAAAAAGCCCAGGCCCGTTTAGAAAATTACCAAACTACCGGGTTCGCTCCCAATTTGCATACATCCACTTTGGAAAAAGATGAATGGACAGTTGTGTGATTTTGTGTCACAGGGCTTGGCTTAGGATGGCCTGTATTTTTCAGTTGTCATTTATTTTCAACAATTACCTTCTGTGTCACTTTTATTCAAATGATCATCGCTATCCCCACATTGGGTTATTTATTTGGTCCTTTTTCATGTAGTATCTACTGGATCGTGAATCAGACGGATATGAAGTAGTAATACGATAATAATAATAATAGGATGCCAGCTCAATATCTTATCGATCTACCAAACATCTCAGCTCTCTGAAGGGGAGTTATAACCCTAGGAGCACTCAAAGATTCATTTCTGGCAGCATAGTCAGTTGAGAGCACTTGTTCATCAATCAAACTTTCAGTTGCAGAATCCCCCCCACCCCCCCACCCCCACCCCCCTATCCCCCTGAATGAACTCAACTGAAATATGGTCAAATGTACAGGCGGCAACAAGTGTTATAATTTAAGCCTAATAAGACTGTGGGTAAAACTAAATTGCTCCTTTGTTTTATATTCATAGCCCGATGAAAACCCGGTTTAGCTTTCAGCAGGGGGTTTCACTGCAGATGGATAGCAGGTTTATAGGAGGTCCTCGTTTTTTCACAACCATCTTTTATGCGGTAGCAGTTAATCTAAGTCTTTGCATGACCACAGATAAGAAGTTACGGCGGGGGGAGCGGGGGAGGTGGGGTGTGTGTGTGTGTGTGGGGGGGGGGGGGGCATTTCAACGCTTTTCTTTTCGCGGAGGCATGGCCTCTTTGTTCTGTGCTCCAGAGCACAGATGGTGGAGGGTTCCTGGTGGTCAATAACACCGCACTCGGACAAATGCAAAGCACCCCATGTCCCTTTGAGCAGCTGTGCATATTTGAATCAAATCTTCCAGCGCGTGTAGGTGTGTGGGTGCAAGCGCGCCGAATGTCTACCACAGAACAAACACATCTCTGCATCTCCTGCCACCCACCATCGCTCCCCGTCTCCGTCCTCTGGGGATCCGGCTTGGCTGGGAAGACGATCGGCATGCTGGAGATTGCATCAGAGTTTTGTCACTAATTATTTCATGCCGTCGTTTGAACTGTCGGTTGAAATCCAATTATCCAGCAGACTGTGTAGCTTACAAGAGGGGGTGGCAGAGGGAGGGGGGAGAAGGGGGGGGTGTTGCGTAGGGGGAGTAAAGAGGGAATCACTAATGCCAGCAGCGATGCTTGGAGGAGGGTAAGAACCCATCAGAATATAGCCGAGGATGAACCTCCTCTGTCGTCTCATCCGCCTGGTCTCCCCCTAAGACCTTCATCTGAGGCGCTGCACCTAGGAATACCTCCTCTGTCGTCTCATCCGCCTGGTCTCCCCCTAAGACCTTCATCTGAGGCGCTGCACCTAGGAATACCTCCTCTGTCGTCTCATCCGCCTGGTCTCCCCCTAAGACCTTCATCTGAGGCGCTGCACCTAGGAATACCTCCTCTGTCGTCTCATCCGCCTGGTCTCCCCCTAAGACCTTCATCTGAGGCGCTGCACCTAGGAATACCGCCGAGCATCCACACACATGGAAGGGAGCGTCGGAGAGCCGACCTGGCAAATCCCCGCGATCGATACAGAAACACAGACGCGGGGACTCAAGGTTAGCTGTGCTCGGCCGGCAACCAGCTCACGGAACAGAATTGGTTTTAATTGATTCCGCTGGTGATTCACTCGCCGTACTGTGGGAGCTTTAGAACAGGGCTTTATGAAGTGCAGGTGTCCCTCGACTTTGAGTGCTGTTTGCTGTCCATCACCTTGACCTTAAGTCACGCTCTCGAATCGCCCCCCGATGAGTTCCCAGGTTCCTGGGTACCGTAACCAGGATGGGGCCAGCGCAGTGCAGGCTGGCGGTAAATAAGGTAAATAACTCACAACCTGAAGGAGGCCGCCTCCATCCTTAATGAGGCGCCGGCGGTGGATCAATACAGCTGGAGGTTCTCCTCCCCATCTCTCTCTCGAAACCAGGGACCTGACGGGATCACTCAGACCAAACTTTTCCATAGTCCCATCAACCCAAAGTCAATCTCCCCCAAAATCTTTGGCCCTCCTTCCCTTTCTCTAGTGCCCTTTTCCCCATCTCTCTTTCTCTCTTGTCAAATCGTATCCACCCCTCCCACCTCCATCGATGCCTTTCTCTCTCGTCTTTCCCCCGTTCTTTTTTTCTCCCCCCCCCCCCCCCCCCCCCCCTTATTAGTCTGACTGATTTGCTCCCCTTTCCCCCACACCTCCCAAACAACACTTTAGGCAGCGTGTCCTGTGCCAACAGGCGTCGGTAACATCTGCAAGGCTTCAGGACTCATTAGCCTGTTGTAAGTGTGATTCTTTAATAAGCATTCTTAAGCCAGCGCCGGCACGC
>CM030180.1:8399045-8404045 GCA_017639675.1 Aplochiton taeniatus | reverse complement strand
GAAAAGTAGTTCAGTGCTAATTGTTCACGCTGGCTGTCCTGCTAGATTCCAGAGTGACAAAAGGAATGTGTACGTGATAATGAGGACAGTGGAAAGACAGAAGATGTCGTCGCTCTTAAGTGTGTGGGACCGGTTATGCCGAGGAGTTGCTGTTGCCGAATCTGTTCACTTTGTCTCAGTGTAATTATAAGATATGGCTTGGGGACACTGTTACATCCATGGATAGAAATATCGTTTAGGTGCTGGTGATGGCTGCTAGCTGGAGGGTGTGAGCGCCGGGCCCCGTGCTACTGAGCACTGGTTGTTTGTGTGCGTCGCGTGTGAATGTGCGCTTTGCAAGGTGTATTCATGTGTGTGTGTGTGTGTGTGTGTGTGTGATGCAGAGACACACCGCCTGTGATTAACCGAGGGGTCCATACCGCCTCCAGTCAGCGGCCTGAATTTATCCCCGCCCTCCCCCCCTTCCTCCCTCCCTGCCTTGTCTGCACAGAGAGCGCGCTCTGATTGTGCGTGCGCTGATAAGAACCTTACAGGCTATAGCTCACCTCAACGCTGGTGATTGCCGTATTGATCCCTCATGAAGATGGACAACAGTGATGGGTGGGGGGGGGGCTGGTTAAGTCAGGCTGAACACACACAGAGGAGCGGCCGGTGGTTCACAAAAGGGCTGGGCTGTCCTCTCGGCTTCCATTCCAGACGGGCCAGGGCAAGCCTTTGATGTGGCCTCGGCATCTTAAACATTCGCCGCACGGCCAAGTGATAGCGCCACTCAGCAAAATAGGGAGCCTCAGATGGTTAAAAATTGCCGACCGGGCCCCGTCCTCCCACACAAAATAAGCTTTCTGCCACCTCATTTTTCAAGTAAATCCCCCCACCACCCCTCTCTCTCGCTCTCTCGCTCTCTCTCTCTCTCTCCCTCCTTCCCTCTCTCTCTTCCTCTCTATCCTTTCCACTTCCCTAAAATTGTAAATGCAGAGCTAGCTCTTTGAGTCTGCCCGAGAGGAGCAATATGTTTTAGATAAAAAAAAAGAGAAATGCCACTGCAATGCAATATGCCTCCTTCCACCATAACTAACTGGCTAGCACATCACACTAGGGTGGGGCTGCTTGGTTTCAAATCAACAGGGAAGACAACACTGGAGTGGGGGGGGGGGGATTTAGGCTGTGGGTGATTTGCTGTTCACGAGGTGCGATGCCCCCCGTGGGGTGGAAAAACCCACGCTGCTTTACGGCTGCAACTACACCAACACACCAGCATCTGTCCAGGTCACCTCCTGGCACGCGTGTTTGTGTGTCGGTGATGTCCTCCGGTGTAATTGGCAGAGAGGCTGTTAGCCTGGTGGTGCTGATGTCGTTATTGACGCCTCCCTCCATCTCTTGCCTAGCTCCTGCTTAATTACTCCTGTTTCCTATCAGCGTGAACAACGGTCCGCACATGTAGGAGTGCGTGCGAAGCGGCAGGCTCTCATTGAGAGGTGCACACCCCGATGAGCGGGTGTGTGTGTGTGTGTGTGTGTGTGTGTGTGTGTGTGTGTGTGTGTGTGTGTGTGTGTGGGCCCCACCCACCCGACCCTTTGCAGAACTTTGTTCACACTCTCGTACCGTTAGCACACCGGTGCATTTGCATTCTCATTGGGGTCTCATACGGTAGACTCCATTATCCCTCCTTGTTGAAATGCAAATGATCTTCCTTTATAAACAGCATCTTCTGCCGCTTAGGGATGTGTGGGTGTATGTGCGTGTGTGTGAGAGAGTTTTTGTATGTGCGTGTGTGTGGATATGAATGTATGATATGAAAACATCACTACGTGTGTGTCTGTGTCTATGTGTGCATTAAGAATGGGAGTGTGTGAGTCCATATGTCTCTACTCACACACTTTTCTCATACACACTCTTTCACACACACACACACACACACACACACACACACACACACACATCTATGATTCTAACTTCCTGTCCTATCTCGCTCTCTTTTTCTCTCTCTCTCTTTATGCACATACACTCACGCCATTATAGTGGGGAATTTATGGCTCCATAAGATACAAGTTCCTCTCATCCGCTTAGGCTTGGCATTTGCGTGAAAACAAGATGTATGGTGGAGCCCCAGCTGTCTCTCTCTCTCTCTCTCTCTCTCTCTCTCTCTCTCTCCCTCCCCCCCCCTCGCTCTCTCTCTCTCTCTCTCTCTCTCTCTCTCTCTCTCTCTCTCTCTCTCTCTCTCTCTCCCTCTCTCTCTCTCTCTCTCTCTCTCCCCCCTCTCTCCCGCTGGAAGGACGCTAATGAGCTTGGTGCAATGGAATGTCAATGACTCATTCGAAGTGCTTCCCAACGTGGTTTGTTGCGTTGGAAAACGCCACGGTAGCTTTCTTCCCCTGTCGTTTGTAGGCAGACTGTGGCCTTACCTGCCGCTCATACCGCTTTCATAAGAGGGCTTTTAGTGAGCCGTCCTCTCTGATGGCCTCCATCAGGCTCTCACTAGAACACATTGGGACAATGATGAATCACGGTGGGACATTAGTATGAAGATTGTCTGGCTAGATGTAACACTCTCCGGACGCTTAAAGCACAGTGTAATGGCCCTGGTGCGCTACCATTGCTCTTTATGTGCACAGTATGCAGGATTTATTCCAGTGAAAATGTCTGTGTGTGTGTGTGTGTGTGTGTGTGTGTCTGTGTCTGTGTGTATCTGTGTGTGTGTGTAATGGACATTTTCAAGTTTATGCAGTAAACAACCTATTATAGGAGGTGAGACTTCAGGCAATTATCAAAGTACAATTTTATTACAGAGTACAGAGAGCAAGTCTGTACACAGAGAAATTACTACAGTGAGTTCACTCCAACAACACAGTAAGTTCTGATTTGTTGACAAGGTGGAAACAAGTATATCGGTCTAAACTTAACAAATAATTCATTGGTCAAGGAGGATTACAAGGAACACGTGTTACTTCCTAGTTTTGGAGAGGACACGTATGCCAACTCGCATTATGATGGCTACGAACAGACGACACTAGCCTTAGGTGTCTCAGAGAGGCACAAATTATGTCTTTGGTGCTCTGGCCTTCACTCTGAACCTTACCTCACATCTGAACACCAGCTCAGCCTTGAACATCTGTTAGTATGCCCAAATTTTGCCCTTACACTATATATGTATATATATATATATATATACTGCATATACCCAGTACAAAGTAAGAAAGAAAGAAAGAAAGAAAGAAAGGAAGGAAGGGTAGCTGACAGAGATTGACAAAGATGGAGATGGAAGCAGTGAGTCTCCACGACTGTCTGGCGTGGCAGATCAACAGAATCTGACAGCCTGAGCACCGGCTCCTCTCTGCTTCTTCATGTTGCTCCACTAACACAGCTGTCGGTCTGTCTGTCGGTCTGTCCGTCAACCTGTCCCTCCGTCTGCCTGTCTGTCTGTCTGCGCCACCATCTGTCTGCCTGTCTGTCTGTCTGCCCATCCAGGAAAGAACTGAAAGTTAGCCTTGCATGTGGCAGACCAATGCTCTCGCTCCTACCGGGTAGGAGAGTCGCTCACGTGCGCTGTGGTGCTGTCAAAGCTCTGTGTGTTATTCATAGTGCTGCTGTACTCTGGCTTTGTGTGGGTGGGCTCTGGGCACTCTGAGGTAGGGATGGGGAGGGACACTCTCGATGGGCCAACTCACTGTCCCCTGCCTGCCCCCTTCATGCGCGCGCGCACACACATACGCACGCAAGCACGCACGCACGCACGCACGCACGCACACACACACACACGCACACACACACACACATATATACACACAGACATACACACACACACATACACACAGAGACACACACAGACACACACACAGCCAGGAACACACACATTCACTGCCTCTCCGCCCCGCCCAGTTTGAGTCCTTGAGGAGAAGATACAATTAAGAGATAGACCCCAGAGTCTTCACGCTGTGAGGAGAGAGGATGGAGGTCGCAGCCTGGCAACACAGAGGGGAAAAACTGGTCGAACAACTTCTGCTGCACTTACAGGGAAGAGACAGAGACAGAGAGGGAGAGAGAGGGGGATGGGGGGTTTGGGAAGACAACAAAAAGGGGTAAAAGTTGTAAAAGTAAGAAAAAGGAATTGAACTCAAGAAGACGAGGAGACTGTTGACAGAAGAAAACAGCCTCGGACGTGGTTTGAACTCTGACCTGCAGGGTGCAGAGCAGCACCGAGGAGCCGTTTGTGTTGCTGGTGAAGAGATAAGGGGGAGGGAGAGCGAGATAGAGAGAGAACTATTGATCTGTTACACAGCAGGCGTTAAACTACGTCTCTGGAGTCGATTGGAGAGAGAAAAATTGGCTCCAGGCTACTTCCATCAAAATGAATTCTCTTTTCTCCCTAGATGAGCCAGGGGTGCTCGAGCTGACAGGACAATATTTACAAATATACAATATTTATTCGATGTGTATCCTTTCTATTTCGACAGAGCTCCGTCGTTACTGACTGGCATGGGGCAGGAATGTAAGGCTCTGTGGTGTGTGCACAGCGTTCCAGCTGAGTGTGGAGGTTTAAAGGAGCAGTTCCTGACCAAGCAGCCAGATCCCGGCCCAGACGCTGCCCCCGCCTGTGTGTCTGCCAGGGCCGCTGTGTTTGTCCTTGCCCGTGCCTTTGAGACAGAGTCGGAGAGACAAGCGTCGCTGTAACGCACACCGGCTATCTGTGTCCTGGATCAGTGGCCGGCTGCCTGGCGTCCCCCCCTCCCATCCCCGATCCCCCCCAGCACTAAGCCACCCCTCCCCACCTCCCTCCACTCTGAACTGCCTCCCCCGGTTTTTACTCGCAGGGTTTCTCTGGCCCTGCGGCCGGAGCTGACCTCTTTCTCTGGGCCTGTGACCGCCCGACTCTGACGAGGCACGGATGAGTAAACACCAACACTCAGAGAGCGGCTTTTAGACAGACACACACAGAAAAACACGCACACAGAGAAACACACACTCACACACTTTGGCTCTGCAGAGTTCCATCACCCCACAGT
>CM030180.1:8081545-8394045 GCA_017639675.1 Aplochiton taeniatus | reverse complement strand
CTGTCTGTCTGTGTGTCTGTCTTTGTCCATGTCAGCCTGCCTGTCTGTCTGTGTGTCTGTCTTTGTCTATGTCAGCCTGCCTGTCTGTATGTGTGTCTGTCTTTGTCTATGTCAGCCTGCCTGTCTGTCTGTGTGTCTGTCTTTGTCTATGTCAGCCTGCCTGTCTGTCTGTGTGTCTGTCTTTGTCTGAGTCAGCCTGCCTGCCTGTCTGTCTGTGTGTCTGTCGATGTCCATGTCAGCATGCCTGTCTGTCTGTCTTTCCTTCTTTCTGTCGTTCTCCTTGTCTGCCTGCCATTCTGCCTGTGTGTCTCTCTTCCTGCCTGTCTGCCTGTCTGACTGCCGGCCTTTGTGTCTGCTTGGCTCGCTGGCAGCTGATTAGAGACAAAAGAGGCCTTCATCCTTTAAAGGCCTGTTGTCGGTAAGGCGGACGGATGTTGGGGGCGGGGAATGGAGCGAGGGAGGCCTGCATCCCCACATCACCCCCGCCGCCTGTCTGTCTCCGCGTCGCCACGGCAGGTAGATGAAGGAGAGGCGAGGGAGGAGAATCAATTGAGAGCACTGGCGGAAAGACAACAGAAGAGACGAGGGTGACAATCAGACAGATCAGGAGGCTTGCTGTGATCCAGGGGCGAGAGACAGAGGGAGGGAGGGGGCGGGGGGGGAGAGAGAGAGAGAGAGAGAGAGAGAGTGGCAGAGCGGGAGACGGGAGACAGGGAGAGGGGAGAAACAGATGCCGTCGGCTTCTTCCTGCTAGCTCCTCGGCAGAACGTCGCAGTGTGTCGAAGCGTCTCCCGCTGGCCTCTGGCTCATCAGCCCGACATGGAGAGACCACGACGTGAACTCAAACGTGAAAAGACATCCCTCAAGTATGGAGCCTTTCACACGCTAAACGGATCCTTACCAAGGCTTTGTCATATACCGTAGGTGAGGATCAAGTCCGGTGCACAGACAAAGCCAAATGTGGAATAACGAAAGAGGGCTTATTCCTACAGGGTTGCATTAAACGAACAGTGGATACTTTAGTTTAAGTCTTTCTTTCCACCTCCGCCTCCATCTCCAAGGGCAGCTTAAGCAAAGGGTAGGGAGGGAGAGAGAGAGAGAGCGAGAGAGAGAGACAAAAATTGAGAGACAGGAAGAGAGTGTGAGAGATAGAGAGAGAGAGAGAGAGAGAGAGAGAGAGAGAGAGAGAGAGAGAGAGAGAGAGAGAGAGAGAGAGAGAGAGAGAGAGAGAGAGAGAGAGAGAGAGAGAGAGAGAGAGAGAGAGAGAGAGAGTGAGAGTGAGAGTGAGAGTGAGAGTGAGAGTGAGAGTGAGAGAGAGAGAGAGAGAGAGAGAGTGAGAGTAAGAGAGAGAGAGAGAAATAAAAATAATTTGAATGTAAAAAGCCCTTTATTGCACCCTGCTACAGTACTTTCTGTTCACAAAGGCTAGTTTGCTAGCCACTCTAACTGGCCCCACAAACTAATTACAAAAAGCCTCTGTGGAGAGACTCACAAATGAACGAAGTCACTGTGGAACAAAGGGGGGAAAAAACATAGCAAGATACACACTCAATTACAGGGGGAGGAAACAAAGTACACCCTTGCACTCCTTTATCAAACTGTGCGACCCACACATCTTCAAACTGTTATCAATAAACTCCAACCATGCTGTGCAAAACAGACAACTATGCAGTCCCCCTCTACACTATTAGTAGCAGTCTATACTAGTCTATGATATTCGTATTTGATCCTCCTTGACTGGCAGCCAACACACCCCTCATTACTTGGACCACTGATCCACTAACCCTTGCCCCAGCATATAGTTCTTCCTAGTTTTCCATATGGCCATCTTGGCTTCCTAAAAGGATAATGACTTGCACTGTGAAATGGGCCTATAAATAAACAGCTCCACTGAGAAATCCTCCCCATGTCCCATAACCAATATTCTTTAAAATTAAAAAAAGACTACCTAGTCGGCTGCAGTGCTCAAAAAGGTGTTCTATATATCCTGGCTCTGAGCAGGAAGGACATCCCTCCAGAGACCGATAGAGAGGGACAGAGAGGAGGTGGCAAATAGAAAGGGGGAGAGAGCCAGAGAGAGGAAGAGGGAGAGAGAGAGAGAGAGATAGAGAGGTAGAGGTAGAGGGGGAGAGGGAGAGGGAGAGAGAGACACACACACACACACACACACACACACACAGAGAGACAGAGAGAGAGACAGAGAGAGAGAGAGAGGGAGAGAGGGAGAGGCTGTAATCACCAAAGAGTGTCCTTCCTCTAGGACAGGTCATGCTGGGTCTGATTGGGTCTCATTTGGAAGAGGGTGAAAAAGAGAAACGGATAAAAAACAGACGGATTTCCAAACAAAGGAGGGTCTCAGGGGGGTTCTGCTTGTAAAAACATTTCCATCTAAATGCAGATTTGCTGTATTCATTATTCCACCATGAGGGAATTGAGCCATTTCTTCCCCACGTTCCTTTAGAACTACAATTTAGGTTTTTAAGACGGTATCAGCAATTGATTTCTTTTGATTTGGTGTTGTAAATTGCGGGGCAGGGTGGAACAAAACGCTATTGGGAGTGAGGGAAGGGAAACAAAGGGAACACATTTGTACAAATAAAGTCAGACAGAAGGATAACGGGGGTAGAAGTAGAAGGAGAGGAAGGCAGAATGGAATTACGGAATTGTTGGCTTAATTCACTGCACATTTGGTTCAGTGCTGAGAACACATTCAACCACAATGGTCCTGCAGATCACTTAACTGATGCCTAGCCAGGTGGACTGTGAACAAGGTTTGGAAAACAGTTCTGAGTGTGTGGTGTGTGTGTGTGTGTGTGTGTGTGGGTGTGTGTGTGTGTGTGTGTGTGTGTGTGTGTGTGTGTGTGTGTTGTTGTGTGTGTGTGTTGTTCGAAGCCTCCAGCTTGTGCAGTCGAATCACTATCACAGCCTCTTGTTTAAACATAAATTTGTTTAAGCTCCCGGCAAGGTGGCCCAGAAATTGCAGTTTGATAGCCCTTGGGGACTTTGTGTGTGTGTATGTTTGTGTGTGTGTGTGTGTGTGTGTGTGTATGTATGTGTGTGTGTGTGTGTGTGCATCTGTATGTGTGTGTGTGTGTGTGTGTGTGTGTGTGTGTGTGTATGTCGCAGTGTGTTTGTGAGTGTTAGTGTGGTAAACATAGATGAGTGCCACATCGCCTTAGGAAGTAAAGGAAAGGATTGGATGTGCTGACAGCTTTTCTTAAATGGTGGGGTTTGAGTGTGTGTGTGTGTGTGTGTGTGTGTGTGTGTGTGTGTGTGTGTGTCTGTGTGTGTGTGTGTGTGTGTGTGTTTGTGTGTTTGTGTTTGCACGCGTGGGTCTATGAAGAGCCGCTGACTCACTCGTCTGAGCCTCAGAGCGCCAGCTTTTCTTCTCTGCTGATTCTTCTGCCCTTCAAAACATTTCAAAGTGGTGGCACGCGTTTCCATATGTGTGCGTGCATGCCAATGGCCAACACATAAAAAGTGTGTTGAATTGGGCGTAGAATACCTACAGCTCAATAAAACTCTCTTACTTTCAATAGCATTACTCCCATTTCCTTTCGTAGACACGCTTCCCCTCTCCCTCTTTTCAATTTAGTTTTCCCCCTTTTCCTCCCAATGCCGTCCTTTTGCCCTGCTACTCTCTGCCAAGATGCACTTCCTCATCTCCCCCCGACTGCGGCTGTTTTCTCCTCCGGCGTTGGGAAAACGAGAGTGTTGCCGCACTCAGGCGAACCCAGAAAAGTGTCCCTTCCTATTCTTGCGGTGCGGGTGCACGCAGGAGACGAGAGCCCAGAAGCGTCGCTCCCCTCCGAGCCCAGGAAGCCAGAGAGAGAGAGGCATGATCTGTCTCCGTAACGTCCTACCGGGGAAAGGTCAATTGGCCCTCTGTGCTACAGGAGCGCTGCCACTTTGGAGCGTGTGTCGCGCGGAGAAGCCTGTGGCGCTACATCGGCGGAGAGGCCCACGACACGGCTCCCAGGCGAAGAGGCAGCCGGCCAAGGATGTGTGCCCACGGTAATCGTCCTGCTCTTTGTTAACCTGCAGGTCCATACCCTTTGGCTTTTCTTTTTTTCGGCCCGTGAAAGGTGCTGCTGGGCTGTTTTCTCCCAGAGTTCACGCCATGGGCACCGAAAGGAGAGAGAGACCGAGAAGTATTTAAAAAGGAAAACAAAACACCACAACACAAATTGATTGCGTCGATTGGAGTTCCACGGTTTTGATGAAGTGGGGGAGGGAGTGGAGAACACGGCGGCAGAAAGGAGCTAATCCCAGGGGGACGATCAGATGAGGTCGATGGAGGCCCACGCCAGCTGAAAGGCGATGCTGGATCTTTACCCACGGGCTGGCGCCACCCCGGCAGGCATGGGCTCCGGCAGCATCCCCTGTTTATATGTGTTCTGTCAGAAAAACATCAACCGTCCAGCAGGAAATGAAAAATTCCGACAAAGGCGCCCGGGTTCATGCGTGTGCGCTGGCGTCTGTGTGTAGTCGGTGTTCCATGAATAGTGAATGAGAGATGAGACATTTCCACTCAGCGGCTACCACTGAATGCATCCTTGGGAGTTGCTGTGTGGGGGAGACACACACACACACACACACGCACACACACGCACACACACGCACACACACACACGCACGCACACACACACGCACACACACACACACACACACACACACACACACAAACACACACACACACACACACACACACACATACACGCCTCATCCGTCCTCTACGGAGCATAATTCAATGGGAATCAAAAACGAAGCAATGGAAGCAAATATTGAATCCCGCTCACAAAGCCTGAATGGAACGAAATTGCTACACTGGAGTTTAACAAAAGCACCAAGCTACAGATATATACAAAATATATTCTGATAAAGCAAATTGTCAGAAGAAAAGCAAATAGCTAAAATTCAAATGAGCAGACTATAAAAAAGACGTTCAGTGGGCTTACTGAGCTACCGAAACTGAAGCTCAATTTTTGAAGACAGGAAGAAAGAGATATACTGTATATTTGGAGGGAAAGACAGAGAGAAAAAGAGATATACTGTATATTTGAAGGGAGGGATAGAGAGAAAGAGAGCTTCTGTGTGTTTGGAGGTAGAAAGAGAGAGAGAGAGAGTGAGAGAGAGAGGGAGAGAGAGAGAGAGAGACTGTATTTTACGAGAACGAGTGAGAGATATCTGGAGTATGATGCTGTACATATTAAGAGAGAGAATAATACAATAGAAAATAGAGAAGGAACCCCACCCTCACCCCCAGCAGGGTGCCCGTGATGGTGGGAGGAGGCGACTGTTGGCAGGTGGAGGGGGAAACCGAGCCTGGTAAAGCCACCACCATAGATCAGAACTTTCTGTCTCTCTCTCTCACCTTTATGCAGTCTCTCGTGGCTTCCATGACTTTCTTTGCCTCGTAGCAGTTGGGCCAATCCATTCCCCCCCTGCCGTTCAATACAGGCTTTCTGTGTGTTCATTAGGACTCCCCTGGTGGCACTAATACCATTGTATTTTTCTGACTGATCGCCATGCTCCTATTAATTAGAGACCTTCTTAAAGGAGGGTCCCTTAGAGGGGAGTTTGTGTGTGTGCGTGTGTGTGTGTGTGTGTACAAATGAGGATAGGCCCATAAGTTGGGGGGGGGGGGGGGGGGGGGATTCCAGTGATGCGTCCATAAGATCCAAGGCGCCTCACAGCTCACCTCATGAGTTCGGTCTGCCAATGCTCTCTGAACCAGGGGGAGGAGGAGCAGAGACAGGCAAAGCACACGATATACAGTGGGGCAAAAAAGTATTTAGTCAGCCACTGATTGTGCAAGTTCTCCTACTTAGAAAGATGAGAGAGGTCTGTAATTTTCATCATAGGTACACTTCAACTATGAGAGACAAAAATGAGAGAAAAAATCCAGGAAATCACATTGTAGGATTTTTAAAGAATTTATTTGTAAATGATGGTGGAAAATAAGTATTTGGTCACCCACAAACAAGCAAGATTTCTGGCTCTCACAGACCTGTAACTTCTTCTTTAAGAAGCTCTTCTGTCCTCCACTCGTTACCTGTATTAATGGAACCTGTTTGACCTCGTCATCTGTATAAAAGACACCTGTCCACAGCCTCAAACAGTCAGAGTCCAAACTCAACCATGGCCCAGACCAAAGAGCTGTCGAAGGACACCAGGAAGAAAATTGTAGACCTGCACCAGGCTGGGAAGAGTGAATCTGCAATAGGCAAGCAGGTTGGTGTGAATAGATCAACTGTGGGAGCAATTGTAAGAAAATGGAAGACATATAAGACCATTGATAATCTCCCTTGATCTGGGGCCCCACGCAAGATCTCATCCCGTGGGGTCAAAATGATCATGAGAACGGTGAGCAAAAGTTGGTACAGTCCAAACACACAGGGCCACCTGGTTGAGATCCTGGTTTCATCTGACTGAGTTTGCTGGGTGATTTTAGTCCTCTGACATTCAGAGTTTAAAGATTTTGATCTTGATAATCGGTGGAGAGGGTGCCAGCCAAAGCTGGGAAAAAGGGTGTGATTGTGCTTCCTATGGCATTTGTTACCCCTGCCCCATCTCTCCTTGCTCTAATCCTTATTTAAACGGTTCCTTGTGCTCTAAGTTGTGGACCTTTGAATTTTGCCAGCCAGTTGCTGGCGTCTGGCCCACATGGGTTTCTCCAGGCCCAGGCCTGGTTATGACAAGCCTCCTTCCCTCTGACGCTAATGCATAGGCCTAACCATAACCAACGGGGGGCTGCTGGTTTGGAGGGGCTTCCAGGTAAAGCTAGGTCTCATGGATTTCATACAGACCAGTGTCATTTTTGATTTATGAAAGCGGTCTGCCTCTGTCTGTATTCCTTCTCTCTGGGCAAGAGCTCACTGTTATCCTCCGTAGGATCAATGGATCAATGGCGAATATTCTGTGTGAAGGATTTGGGGCGCATTGGAAAGACTCATTGAAGAAACGATTACGCCGTGCAGTGTTTTCCGGTGTGCGGTTGCACAGCACTTTTCAACATTAATGTCGACTATAAACTTTCTTTAGTAAAGGAACGCATGAGTGCTGGAAGAAACACCTTTAAGTTGGCACTGTTACTGTCCACTAAATCCTCACATCTTTTCTCCTCCTCCTGCTCCTCCTCCTTTTCCCGCTCTCCCTCCTACTTCTATTCCTCCTCCTCCTCCTCTTCACCCTCCCCCCTCCTCGATGCCTAGGTGGTGTCTGGGGGGACACGGTGGTGAACATGAGGAAGGTGACCCACCAGACCCTCAGTGAGGAGCTGTCCCACAGTGTGCTGCTGCCCTGCCTCTTCACCCTGCGCTCCCCCGCCGCCACCGCCGGGCCCTCCAACGAGCCGCCCCGCGTCAAGTGGACCAAGGTGTGGGGCCAGCGGGGCTCCGACGGCCTGCAGAGGGAGCAGTCCGTCCTGGTGGCCAAGGACAACGTGGTCAAGGTGAGGGAGGGAGAGGTGTGGGGGCGGGGGCTCTTTGACTTTTGGTCTCTAAAGGCACGAAAAGGAAAATCTTTTTTTGCGTCGCCTCAGACACAGTGGTATTGCAGTATTTGTAAGACCTCTGGCCTGGTTCCTGGTGAAACACAGCATGTGATCGGGCTATCGAATCCTCCTCCCTCCTCCTCCTCCACCTCCTCCTCTTTCTCCCCCTCCCTACCCGTCCAGGTGAAGAAAGCCTTCCAGGGCCGCGTGGCCCTCCCCGGTTACCAGGCCAACCGCTACAACGCCAGTCTGCTGCTGAGCGGCCTGCGCTCCAGCGACTCGGGTCTGTACCGCTGTGAGGTGGTGGTGGGCATCAACGACGAGCAGGACACCGTACCCCTGGAGGTCACAGGTATGCCTCAGTGTGTGTGTGTGTGTGTGTGTGTGTGTGTGTGTGTGTGTGTGTGTGGGTGGGTGGGTGTAGGTTCCAGTTCTCCTTCTGAAGTCTACTGGGAGAGCGTTGCCCTACATACAGTAGACGTCGCAAAAGCATAGCACTGGTATGGTGAACACCAGTCCTTTGTGGCTTTGTTAGTCCGTGCAGGTTGGTGGGCAGGTAGAGACCCTGAGGGAAATGGAGTCAGAAGTAGGCCGCTGGATGTCACTTCCCAGTGAGTTGCTCCTCAGCCACAGGAAAACGAAAGTAGGCTTCAGTACCTTTTCCAGCGTTGCTTCTTCAGTGTGTTTCCCGCCTGGTTGGTGGGTGTGTTGTATTTGATGTGCTTGTGTAAATAATCGCTGGCGGCTTTTGACGGCCTCAGTCCAACCTGCGCGCCTCGGCACGTCCTTTAAGCCTGGCGGTGGGTGAACTCACGCGACGGTGTCCCGCGGTCTCCCTCCCTGGTCGGGGTTAGTGCAGCCAGCATGCCCTTGGGGGCCTGTATCCTGTGTGTTTATGAACACGTCGCCAGGGACGCGAGGTGTGATGGAGGAGAGCCAAGCGGAGCGTGACCAGCCTCATTGACCTGGAGCGTGCCGGGCGGGTGCTACAGGAGCGGATGACAGTAAAGAGGCGGCAGGGAGGAGGCTGTGCCCATCTGAGGGCTCTGCGAGAGTGGGCTGGCCCCAAACAAACAAACACACACACACACACACACACACTGTTAAAAAGGCCAATCATATCGGTCTATTCACTCACACACACACACACACACACACACACACACACACACTGTTAAAAAGGGCAATCATATCATTCTATTCACACACACAAACACACACACACACACACACACACACACACACAGAACTGTAATTACCACATGAAGGTCTTAGGACTGCGGTGCCATCCTTCGCTTTGTTTTCCAGGTCACTGGCTGTTTTTTAATAATCGTCTATTATGGTAATGACTACAGGGGAAGTTACACACTGCATTAGCCACGGTGAGCTCTACCGCCACTGCCGCCGCTCACCACTAATCCAGGCTAATGTTTGCTAGCGTCAGCTGCAGCGCATTAGGCCCAGTAGCCTCATTCTCTCACCCACATAAAGCCTGGCCCAGTGCAGCGCCGCATGGGCTGACTACATCATCTTCCTTTGAGAATAGGACAGATATAGCACCACTCCATTACCCAGATAGGGCCTGTGTGTGTGTGTGTGTGTGTGTGTGTGTGTGTGTGTGTGTGTGTGTGTGTGTGTGTGCGCGTGCGTGCGTGCGTGCGTGCGTGAAAGGCGCTTGCCCATTTCAGTGTACGAGCGCGTGTGCCTCCGTGCGCCTCTCCACGCTAGCCAGTCTCTCAGTAATTGCGACATTGAGTGTGTGGGTCTCTCAGACGAGCGGAGCGTCCCTCCCTTCGCCTCGAGAGCCCTTTATCGGATGTGTCGAGTGGGACCCCTGGCTCTAGACTGGGCCTCCCCCGCACGGCCAATCGATTAACACGCCATAAAACCCCTCCGTCAGAAACAGAAACCCATTACCAGTCTTTGTTGGAGAGAGATCTCCGGGGCTTAGGCTTAATTGCCGGTCTCCCTACATGGGCGCCCGCACTGCTCCCCACATCAACTCCATTACGGGCTTAATGTATTAATTAACTGGTATTGATACGGCCCAGCTATATCAATATCATATTAATCCGGCCGGCTCGGCTCATAGATTTGTTTGTATGCCTCTAAGCTCTGATTAGATGTCTGCGCGCAAACACACACACACACACACACACACACACGCAAACACACACACACACACACCCCGAATGGTCTGTGTCCCACCAATTAGAACGGGATCCATTGATTCTCTCGGTGAGCCACGACCCGTGTGAGATTGGAGCGGTTTGGGGAACCGCTCAGGTGAAAATAGACTCATCAGAGCCCTCCGTACAGTGGGCCATTGTGTAAGGCCATCGCTCAATTCCACGGCTGCCTCAACAGTCCCATGCCGCTCTCCGGAGAGCGTAGAGCCTGGTTACGGGCGACGTGACTGTCCTGCGGAATCAGGCAGGCCTCCTGCCGTGGAGTGGGAAGCCCATTTATCTCCCGGGGAAGATGAGCCACCGGCACCAGCCAGCTATTGGAGCTAGCCGTCTCTGTTTGGCTGGGCTCCCACCGCCTCGGACGGGACAAGAAAGGATGGAGAAGCTCTCCGAGAAAGGCGGGAAAAGGGAGAAGGGGAGCCGAAGTGAAAGACGGGGGCGGGGGGTGGGTCCTTTGAAGTGGGGGAGAGAAGAAAGGAGCAATGATGGCAGTAAGGCTGGATGGAGCAGGGAATGGGAAGGGGAAGGCTTGTGTTGCCGTCTGTGTGTGTGCGTGCGTGCGTGTGTGTTTGGCTGTTTGAGTGTTCCTGTGGGTCCTCTGCTGGTCTAGGGAGCTATGTCAAGGAAGATGAAGGAACCATGTTAGTAGCAGGGCTCCTGGCTCCCTGGCCACGGTCTCTGTGGCTGGCTGGCTGGCTGGCTGGCTGGTTGGCTGGCTGGTTGACTGTCTCTCCTGGGAATGGGCCGGCCTGGGTGAATGGTAGGCTGAGGTTGGAGGTTAGTGCCGGCTGCGCAGTGAGGGGAATATTAGAGGGACACTTCAAAAGCAATTCCCTTCCCATTTCTTGGCACTGCCAAGTGGAATCTGCTCCGTCCATCCCACAGGCATTCCATTCTGCTTTTCATGTCCTCTATCCCTTGTATCTTCTATGAACCTCTTCATCATGCCACTGTATCTCTTACCCTATATACTGTGTGTATATATATATATATATATATATATATATATATATATATATATATATATATATATATGTATGTATGTATGTATGTATGTATGTATGTGTGTGTGTGTATATATATATGTTTCCTTCTCATTCTATGGATCATTGTGTGTGACACTGTCTGTATGTGGTTGATGAAAGTGGTAAGACAAGATAAGATAAACATGACTGCTGTTTCTCACACACAGTATCCAAGGGCAACCCCACGATACAATCATCTTCCATCTCAAGATAATCTTAGTCTGCCGGATACAAATGGGCTTTGCGTGTAGAGCTTTTTTCTTGTTGTTGTCCCTGGGTATGGCACATGTAGAGGAGAATGGCGGTGTTTCCATAAAAGTGTTCATCATAAAAGATGCACAGTCATTGTTCTCTACCGCTCCACGGTGCTGACACTGGCTGACTCCCGTTTCCCCTCCCCCAGGCGTGGTGTTCCACTACCGGGCGCCTCACGACCGCTACGCCCTGTCCTTCGCCGACGCCCAGCGCGTGTGTCTGGAGAACTCGGGCGTCATCGCCTCGCCGGAGCAGCTTCAGGCCACCTTTGCGGACGGCTACGACAACTGCGACGCCGGCTGGCTCGCCGACCAGACGGTCAGGTAGGAGAGCCGGGTCAGGGGTGCGGGATCCGCACGCACTCGTCTAGGTCTCCGAGGGTCTGAGCTGACCTTTGGCCTGACGACAAAAACAGCAATAGCACCTTTGCGGCGCGTCCAAAACCCACGCAGACCTCTCCTGTGTGAACCCATTTCCTCTAAATGGCCGTAATGTCTTGTTTACATTTAAGAGACTCGCGCTGTCGTTCCACATTAAAGTCTCATCGCCCCCTCCCCTATTCCCTCAGCTGTCTCCCTGACAGATGCATCAGTACGCCACCTCCCATTAAGTCACTCAAAACCAGGCCAGCCACAATTTCTCGGCCTTCCATATTCACACGCCTTCATCAAGTGGGGTTCCGAGTGCCGAATCGATGCGAAGCAGACGTGCCTGTCCCACGGACAGCTTCTCCTGGTTTTCCCCAGGAGCAGCTGTCTTCCGCCCTTCCTGTTTGTGCCACCTGGGAGAGCCCTAATTGGTCTAGCTCCAGAGAATTCTGGCTGCACATCAGTGGGAGAGAAAACGGCCAATTAATACCACAAAAACAGAGACTTCAGCCATCAGGTGCAGGGGGAGGAGGGTGAGCAAGGGGAAAGACGGGGGGATATTTTTCAATATGTTGCCTGATGAAAACTGGCTGCAATAATCCAAAAAAGGGAGAGTGTGTTTCACTTTCTCATAGCCCTTTCAGAAGCCTCTGCATGCAGTGTGCGATTTCTTAATCAGCCTTTCACTCCAATGCTGTTTGAATCGATGCACTTTGCCGGTGGGGGCTGAAATATAGATGGCAGTATTTTAGCCCCTACAGCTATGACGATTAGAGGATTTCTTGAACCTGTCGTTGACTCTCTCTCTCTCTCTCTTCCTCCCGCACTCTCTCTCTCTCTTTCCCCTCTCTTGCCCCTCTCCACAGGTACCCAATCCAGTCGCCCCGGCCAGGTTGCTATGGGGACCGCGAGGACTCACCTGGCGTCCGGACCTACGGAAATAGGTCCCCCGAAGAGCTGTTTGATGTCTACTGCTTTGCCAAGCAACTGCAAGGTGGGAGCCAGGGGGAGCAAGTTGTCAATTAGGGTTAGAGAGAGAGAGAGAGAGAGAGAGAGAGAGAGAGAGAGAGAGAGAGAGAGAGAGAGAGAGAGAGAGAGAGAGAGAGAGAGAGAGAGAGAGAGAGAGAGAGAGAGAGAGAGAGAGAGAGAGAGAGAGAGAGAGAGAGAGAGAGAGAGAGAGAGAGAGAGAGAGAGAGGCGCGGCGCGGCGGCACCTTGGGCAACAATTAGAGCTGCGGTTGGGGGCAGGACGGCAGCGTGCAGCTACTCGCCACGGTAGATGTGAAGGGCAGGATGAAGAATGTTACGGCACACAGAGGGCGCCTGAGCAGCAGCCGGCGTCTGAAAGCCCCACTGAATGGGAGCCTGCGGTTGCCATGCAAACCCCCAACCTTTTATTAAGCACTTAAGAAACCAGGACCTGGCGGAGATATTTTTAACGACACTGTTGTTTGACGCGGATGTTGCACACCAATCCCTCCGGCTGTAGCTTATGTAGTCTCCGTCGGAATCCTGCCTGAGGGAATCACTATTCCTCGGAAAGCTTCATTTTAAAAGCAGAGCGTGTTTTTCCAGGTTAAACTATTTGAATGCAGGTCAAGTTAAACTAACTCCTCTGGAAGTTGTTGTGGAACAATGCTAGACTATAAATCAGCCTGGTCCATTGCAGTTATCTTGCAGATCTCATGTCCCGCTGTAATTTGCCCTCCGGTCCTTCTGTGCTCTTTTCAAGCCATTCAGGGCTCTGTAATCTCCCCTTATCTTTTCATCTTCCTCTCCCTCTCTCCTACCTCACATTTCCTTCTTTCATCCGTTGACTCATACCTTGCCCTCAGTACACCTTTTCTGGTATTTCCAATCCTGCTCATCTTCTATCTCGCATCTACTCCCTCGCCCCGTGCCCAACCTCCACCCCCCCCCCCCCCCCCCCCCCCCCCCCCCCCCCCATCTAATATCTCCTCATCTCCTCATCACCACCAGCAGCAGCAGCACCACTGCTGGCCCGTGCCCTTATCCCCTCTCCTCCTTATTGTCTCCTCCAAGCCCACTATCTCATACCTTCCCTTTCTCTGGCTCCTTCTTTCTCACCCCCCCCCCCCCCCCCCCCCCCCCCCCCCCCCCCCCCCCCCCCGAGTTTCTCATCATTATATTCGTCATAACCTCCTTCCTTCCTCTCGTCTTCCCACTTCTCCTTTTCTTATTGTTTTCTCGTCACCGTTTCCTTTCGTTCTTTGTTCCGGGGCGTTTTTTGATTAAGCGAGTGCAGAACTTGAACTTTCCATGTCCCCCGTCGACCCCTGTAGGTGATGTGTTCCACTCGTCCGTGCCGGAGAAGCTGAGCCTGGCCACGGCCTCCACCCACTGCCACTCTCTGGGGGCCCAGCTAGCCACGGCCGGGCAGCTCCACTTGGCCTGGCAGGCCGGCCTGGACCAGTGTGACCCCGGCTGGCTGGCCGACGGCAGCGTCCGCTACCCTATCAACGTCCCCAGGCGCAACTGTGGCGGCGAGGACCCCGGGGTGCGGACTGTCTACCACAACCCCAACCGCACCGGCTTCCCCGACACAACTGCCCTGTTCGACGCCTACTGCTACCGAGGTACGGGCCGATGGTTGTGCTGCTCATCGCCCTGGTAACCCTGGCAGCAGTGTGTTTTCGATTCCTTTTTGTAATTAGTTGCCGGGATATTTTGGTCACACATGAATTAACACGGAGGTGATTCGTGACATTCTGTATCCCCCAGTGGAGATGAAGTCCTCAGCACCGTGTAGCCGAGCAGGAGCTCTGTCTGTAAAGCCTGAGAGAGAGAGAGAGAGAGAGAGAGAGAGAGAGAGAGAGAGAGAGAGAGAGAGAGAGAGAGAGAGAGAGAGAGAGAGAGAGAGAGAGAGAGAGAGAGAGAGAGAGAGAGAGAGAGAGAGAGAGAGAGAGAGAGAGAGAGAGAGAGAGAGAGAGAGAGAGAGAGAGAGAGAGAGAGAGAGAGAGAGAGAGAGAGAGAGAGAGAGAGAGAGAGAGAGAGAGAGAGAGAGAGCTCTGGAAGTGTCCTTGGAATGTCATTCTTTAACGCCGACAACGTTACAGGGCCGCCTGAGAGTGGACTAAGTTGCTTTCAGCTTCTCTGTGGAATTACTTTTCCAGTGCCCTGTGTGCTTTGATCAGATTTTAATACGGTGTGTTTTTGTTGATTAGCTATCTTCCATGCCTGCCTTATGGTGGCCTTCAGTATGATTGACAAGGACTAGATTATTCCAGAGATGATGAAGGCTTATCTCGGGATACATTGCTATATAAACATCATGCCAAGGACGACAGGAATAGCGGTGAACATCCTGTAATCAAAGCAAAAAACAGCCACCAGTAAAAACAAAGATGTTCTTTTGAGTATGATGGATGATTTTGTGATTGCAACAATAACCTAGCAAATAACAAAGCAATGACTCCCCTGCCAGCAAAGTAATAAAAAGGGGAAATATGGTAATTATGAGTTCTGGAAGGTTGTAATGTGTTCCAGGTTTTGATTATTTATTATTATTAGTTTTTTTGTTACCTCAAAGTACACAGAATACGGTCTTACAATATCCTTTTCGCCATAATCCAAAATGAGAAAAACTAAATATTTCGATGGGATTTATGACGATCTGGCTAGACTAGATATTTCATGGGAAAAAAGTATTTTTTTGAACTGTGTGACATATCTCCCTACTCTATTCCTGCAGGCTTAGTTTAAACACACTCTGCAGGAAAGCTTACCTCCTTTATTCTCTTGCTGCTGGCTTTTAATAGCCCGCTCAGCAGGAACCATGCCTTTGCTATCGTTTCCTACTCTCTTTCCCTTTCCGGTTCCTGCTGGCTCTCTTAACTCAGCCCAGCAGGAAACTTACCTTTGGTGTGCTACCTTGCTAGATTCTTCCTTCAGCCACAGCCACTGCCTACTTTTGGATTTCTTTTTCATCTGCCCCATTTAAGGTTATCATTATGTATACTAAGGAATTGAATGTCTCCCTTACAAGGAGCAATTATATTGATATATGCTAGGATTTGTTGGAAGCATCTTTAACATTTGTCTGCCAACCACCCATTTTGATACTCTGATGATCCCTTTGTAGTAAAGGCCAAGGGTCATATTGTGCATCCAACCATGATGCTAATCTCCAGCCCCTGCCGTCCTGTAGTGCATGTCAGTTTATTAAAACACAATTGGAGATCCTGAAAGTATGATGTAACAAGGTTTATAATTGTATTTATTTTAGCAGTATGCAGAATACAACAGTTTGTGTGTCACAGACCCAGATGAGTTTGCCAAGTCTAGAAATAAAACATGAATAGATTTTTTCTCCATTTGGCCAATTTTAGTTGTGTTTAACTAGTTATAGCTGTTGTTTTTAAAAAAATGTTGGCATCTTCCATTTGTTAATGTGATTAACTGTTATTATACTCATACTCTTTTACCCCGACTGGAGCATTTTATGTTATGTACCAAGTTATTGTTATTGACTGCTTCTTAAAGTCATGATCTACTTAACAAAAAGACTGATGGCATTTTGTGTTTCAGCGCACCAGCCGAGCGGGCTCCAGGTATCTGAGGCGGTCGATCTCCTCCGGACCACCAACCCATCAGAGGCCACTCCCTCTGGCCCATGGCCCCGACACGCTGCCCCCCAACACCAGCCCTCCACCTGGACCGGACTGGTCGACCTTGACAAGGAGCCCGTCAGGTCCATTGTCAGAAGCACAGACTCCTCAGAGATATCGGAGGAGCACGTTGTCATCCACCTGCGTCCAGAAGAGACCTTCCAGAGCCAGGGCCCATCCCAAACAAGCAGCCCCACCCAGGGGGCCTCCGGAGGCCCCAAAACCAGCAACCTGGGTCTGCCGGCCCTGGGGAGTCTCGAGACCCAGGGGGGGTCAGCCCACGAGGATAAAGGAGTCGAGGAAGACAGCCACTTTGGGTCCTCTGAACCCCCATCATTCTCTGTGTCATCCTCAACCCCCCAGTTGCAGACTAGCAACAGTGTCCTGGCAGAGTTCGTCCAGTCCCTGATGAAGCCGTTTAGATACTGGGCTGCAGGAGAGGAGACTCAGGACCCATCCCTGGCCACCTCGGTGCCAGGGTGGAAAGCAGTGGGGAGCCCGGCGCCAGCTGAACCAGAAAGGGGGAGCCGCACACTAGAGAAGGCTGAAGGCAGCAAAGGAAGCCTGGACAACTCAATATCAGAGCACCCTGGCCGAGGTCCATCCATCCAGGCCTCTCCTAATAGGGTTGTGGTCCCCGAGGCAGGCCTGCTGGAGCAGGAGAGGGAGGTGGGACCCTTTGTTTCATCGGTGCCGGCAATCGAAACGCCAGGCGGTGGTGACTCAGCGGCCCAGTCTGCAGGGAGAGATCCTAACTCTTCCTCAACCAACGCTCCAGATTCCTCCAACGGTAAAGGGGGTTTTTATGCCTCATTGGGTTTTGCTTTACCTGCCTGTCCGATCTGCCATCAGGGCTTAGGCCTCTCTCCTGAAACGTGTTCTCTCTCTGTCTTGTATTGGCCCTCCTGAAGAAAAAAAAGTAATATATTGTGTGAAATTGAAAGCACGGTGTTTACAGCGGGGGGAAATTGAAAAGATATGTTGCCCTCGTATGCCCGCTCAGCTCCGGCACCACCTGGCCGGTGGGAAGAGGAAAGGTTTGCTCCATATCTGTTAAGAACTCGCAGCTTGCTTCCCTGCCCCTATTCCCCAAAGTATCTTCTGATGTTCCCCTCTGTTCAGATTTGGGTCCTGTCATGCTTCCCTGTCAGACTTGAGGGGAAGTCTACCCTGATTCTTTCACCAGTCAGTTACGTTTTGAATATTCACATGACTAGCTAGAGAGTAGACCTAATTTTCTTAGCATCATTTTAATTATTTCCTTCGTATTTGCCATCCAAGTTGTCCCGCTCGACTAAAACCTTCACAAGTTGTGTCGACGCCGGGTCATGCTGCACAGTACGTGCCTGCATTGTGTTTGTGCGTGCCTTCTTGTATTGCTGTGTCTATAAGGGAGGCGTGCGTGCGTGCGTGCGTGCGTGCGTTTGTGTGGGTTAAACATCCATACTCCAGACAATTCTCCACGGGGCTAGGTTGGTAGGCGTGAGGGTCCTAAAGGTCACCAGATCGGTCTGTCGGTCTCCAGCATGCGAGCTCCCCGACTTCAAAAACAAAATCAATCCCTGTGATTCCTCCGCTGTGTAAAACTGGAGGAACAGGCTGGCCGCTTTCCATCTCATGGCCGTCACGTACCGGAAGCTGCTCGGCCATCAGCGCCGAGGGGGAAGATAGACGGAAGACGGACCTCAAGCTTTTAAGCCAGCCAGCCAGGACAACAACTCAACAGCGGGGCTCGGTTAGAACGAATACCCTGAAACCCAGCGCCACCGTTAGGTACCGGCGTTTCACTCCGGCTGGGAATCCAAGCTTTAGCCTGCATACATTATTCACACCCACACCCAATTAATGCAGGGGTTGGGTAGCTTCCCCAGCCGCGCTCCCCGCCATCTCCGTCTCTGCCAATTAGGGCCGTGCTCGTTGAAGGTAGGCCGTAATTATCACCAAGGCGAGGATGAGCCCAGGGAAAAACGCAGTAGAGGAAAACGAGGAAAAAAAGGAGGGAGGCTCTTTTTCTGATTTCCGTTTCTTTCTTCTTTTTTTTTTTTTGAACAGCGTCTGGATGGAAAGCTGCTCAATGATTTCTCTCCTCTTAAACGTCCGTCAGTGGCTTGCATAAACGGCCTCGTTGAGCACTGCAGGCTATCGCGTACATCTCTCACATCTTGACTTATCTACGCTGCCCTTTCTTTTTGTTCGGAGAAAAGCTTAAGGGGAAAGCGGGACAAGAAAGAGGAAACGTCAAACTTGTAAAGCTTCAAACGAGTAAAAATCCCACATCTGCTCTTCCGTCAACGAAATCTGTGTCTCCCCACAGCAGATGTGTAAACACCAGAGGGGATAGATCTGCCTGATAGACGGCGTCTGGGCTCATTGGCTGGCACTCCTGCAGACGAGTGTGACACAGTTCACGCCGGCGTGCAATAATGTCTCCACGAGCCATCTTTATTAGCTGCAAAATTGTACAGATCTGCTGAGGACGCAGCACGTTGTCCCAAGGAAGCGCGCCTACACACACTCACACACAGAGGCGTCCCCCCTCCCCCCCTCCCCTTCCCTTCTCTTTCTGTCATAGCCAGCCCAAGTTCTCATTATTTGCATGCACTTTGTCTGGGGGGGGGGGGGTTCTCCCTGTTTGTTTGTTTCTCCTGGGGGACTCACACAGAGCACAATAGGCCCGCATAATTGATTTCACCCTATTCACTGCAGTTTATCATATGCGTTTGTTTGGGAGAATTTTAATGCTGTGACTTCGGGCAGAACGGTTTAGCGCGAAGACACTCACAACCTCTTCAGGAGAGTTTGACGTTACATCTTGGCATGAACTGTTTCAGCTTTCATACAGATGATCAAACCAGATTAACGCTTTAAATCATCTGCTCTCTCATCAGTGTGTGTAGCCGAAGTGGTTTATTAACTATTCACATAATTAATAGGACAATTATGCCACGCTGCCGAGTATTTATGCAAATTCTGATCAGGTTATAATGCTCATATCGGCAAACGCAGCAGCCAATCTCCTGAATAATTTAGCGTTCGATTTAATATTTCATAAGTGAACACGTCTATGTATGTTTTCCCTCTGTTATTGTTGTATTGTGGAGTGAATTATGGCTCCCGGCTGCGCTCCTAAACATATCAGACATTCGAACACAGCGGAAAATGGAGGATTTGGGCAGTGGAACTGGCTTGGGTGCTTCTGAAGCACAGCAGAGCTGTGAGGAGCTGTGCCACTGTCCTAAAAACGCAACCAGCCTTAAGTCACATAGACACCCTGAATAATTTATCTCGCAGACAGTCTGGTTCAGGGCCTTAAGTAGATGGGGCACATTGGCACCCTTAATCTGAATAAACAAGTCTCAATGTAGCTGTGTCTACTGCCAGCTGACATTCTGGAACAAAAATATGGCACTACATGCATCTGCACTCCTCCACTTTGCCTGTTTCCAGGCAGACATTCCAGCTGAGATCTGAAGTTGTTTGGGATAAGAGTTTACGGGGGATAAGAAAGTGGGACAGAGAAAGGAAGTGCGAAATTGCTTTGGAACCCTCCGTCCTCTATGTGCTGTGGGGAGCTGATGCGTCGAAGTGGCTCCTGTCTTTGTGCTGAAACACAAACAGCTGCACTCGCTGTTGGCCTGGGTGATGGAAACAAATAGTGTTGCCATTTTAGCTGGAATTACCGTCAATTGTTGCCTGCGACGTGTCCCTGCCTCCAGCATACAAATGCAGACGGAGCTATGTGCTGTAAGGCAGCAAAACTCTTAGTAGCCCCTGGCCTTTACGGTGCTGGTTATTGTTGGCATTTAATCTGCCAGAAGCAACAGTACAGGTCTTTTTTGTTCAACGAACCTACCAAATGTCAAAATAATTATTCAGCTTTCAAATATATTTTGGAATACATTCACACTAATGAAGGTGGTTCAGTGGCAGTGACCGATTTGAAAGCCAGGCATTCATTTTTTAATTACAAATTTTATTCAGGACTTATTTGAGTGAATATATTTACTCTCTCACTACCCACTTGTAATTCATTTATTTCCTCTTTTTCCCTGTAGGATTCATTGCGTTATGGCCCAGAGGGAAAACAACACCCAGCAGGCCTACAAATCAGTCCAGTCCACAGGGCCCTGGTGGGTTTGCCTCTGCTCCAGTCCCTGGCAGCCAGCTTAGATGGACCGTCAAGGGCATGCGTGGCCCCAAACTGGGTCCCCCTGGAAGCGTTGGCTACACAGGAAAAAGCTCTGCCCGGGAGCCCATGGAGGCCAAAGCGGGACCTCTGGAGGTCATGAGCCTGCCCACCTTGGCCAGGCAGGACAGCCCAGAGAACTACTCCGGCGAGGGGAAGGACCAGGAGGGAGAGGAGGGCAACGCTCAAGCCTCCAGAGCCCTTTCAGAGATCCGCAGGGAGACAGAGGGGAGTGGAGAGGCAAGCCCGTTCCCCGGTGGATTGGACTCTCCGAGTAAGTCTGCCGGCCATGAACTGAGCAGTACCCAGAGCCCTGCCCCCGTGTCTGTGGCCCAGCACACCACTATGTCTCAGTGGCAGCTAGTGGACCAGCCCTTCACCGGCCCCAACGGAATGGCCCCGGGCCCGGCCGAGGAGGCCCGGGGAGAGATCCTCTACGTCAGGCGTCCCACCGAAGACCTCTCCCCTGTGTCCTCCAGCAGGAGAGACGATGGCTCCAGCGAATCAGGGTCCAACCCTGTAACAAGGAAGCAGCAGAAAAATAAATCCAGGGGGACGGGCAGGAATCCAACCCCAGGCAAGGTCAATACTCCTGGGATGGGCACTGCCACACCTGCCTCTCCCACGGAGGCACTGACCTCCAGCTCTCAGGCCTCCACCCCAGCCTCACTGACCTCCAGAGACACCCAGGGAGCCCGCCGCCTTGTCCCCACAGCAGCCGGAGACTCGACTAAAGAGGCGGCCATCTCCGTTTTGTCAAACACCGAGAGGACAAGTGCGGTCGACCCGCAGTCCCGCCTATCGACCGCTGCATCCACCAATGAGGGAGCTGGCACCGGCACCTCTGTTGAGCTGACCACTCAGGCGTTGGCCCTGCAGGGTGGCGGACGTGAGGCGGAGTCCAGGCCCGCCGTGTCAGAGTCCTTCGCAGTGGGAGAGGGGAGGCCCACAGAGGACAAGGCCCCGGTTGCCACCGACAACACGGACCAAGACCCCTTTGGCATTCTAATGCCCAGCTGGAGCTACGGTCTGAACCCCTTAGGTAGAAACCCTACAGTTTATAATCTGACCATCCCCATTCTGAGTTATTCTGTCATCAGCGTCTACGCAGCTAGTTGTCTATGAAGGGCTGCCCCAGCCCCATTCATCACTCACCAGTCCTGATGTTAGCACAGCAGCAGACTGTAATAACACTGCTGTACTGTCAGCCCATCCCAAAGAGGCACACGACCACTCCATACCCGTCAGCCAGCTTGAGGGAAATCGACGGCTTTTTGTTGTTGTCTTGCTCTCCTCCCCACTTTGGTTTCTTCATGTACGTCTGTCTTTTGTTCACGGCAGTCTTTCTCTCCGTCTCCCTCTCTCTCTCCCTCTCCCTCTCTCTCTCTCGCACACACAGACACACACACACACTTCCAGTGTGGTGGAGAGACTGCTGTAAACAAAGAGCCAGTAAACGGGGGGCCGAGATTGAATTTGTTCTTAGTGTGTTAATTAGCGGCTCTTGCCCAGTGCAATTAGGTCGACCGGAAGAGGCCCAGATCTTTGTCCCCAACAAATCAATGTCGACAGGAGCCAGAAGATGGGACTCTTAATTGACTCCAGTCTGGCTCTTTCTCTCTCCCTAAGCTTTTTTGTTGGGCATGGCTCGACCATGTGTACACACCGTCACTGGGCTTGTTGCCATTGATTTCTCCTGATGGCCGCTGGTCCTCTGGACCTCAATAGAGTGATCTCTCTCGGGGCACAGCCACTCCCAGGGGACGGCACTTAGTGTGAGGGCTCTTTGTCTGCTCCCCTCGTCTGCAAGCCACACAGAGTTGAGGTGAAATATTTACGTCTCCTTTCAAGCTCAGACCGGAATACTTATATCCATGTAGTCTGGATGATGCAACGCGGAAGGAGTCGCTGGAAAACAAGGAATAAATTGCTTGGAAGTGTTTGTCCTTCCCGCTGGTGCAGGTGGGAGTTCCTAAGCCTCTTTAATCAATGATCAGTCGCTGCTCTGACACAGTCCCCTGAGCCGAGGAGAAACAGGGCTGCAATTTCCAGCTCACTCTCGCTGTTGCCTCTCTCATCCTCTTGTTCTTTGGCTCTCACTTTCTTACTATTGCGGTTTCTTTTTTTTGTTTTGCTCTCTTTCTCTGAATGCCTTCTCAATGTCTTTCTTAATTACTTTTTTGTTGCTTATCTTTCTCCCTTTTTCTCTGTCTTTGTCTCTTTCCAGCATTATTTGTCTCTCTCTTTGTATCATTCTCTATTGCAGACATGTTTGTTTACTATTTGCGGCTATTAGAGGTCAGTTCCTGGGGAATGCAGCTGGCCTATTTCCCCCATCACTATGCCTTGCAGGTCTCCCTGTTAAATACACACAATGTTGATGGACCCACATGCACTCAGACCCACTCATATGCGCACACACACAGAGAGAGAGAGAGAGATAAGGTAGCTTATCTTTCGATGTGGGTGTTCCACGAAAGTTCTCTAATATGTATGTTTCATCCAAATTTCTATTTCAATTTGCATTCATTTGCATAATGTATTAGCTGAAGCCAAAATGCAAATAGACTATGACTCAGTCAGTGGTACAGTACAAGCTTACTTAGGTTGCACATCTCCGTGCAAGAAAGTGCACCACTTCCGTCCCTCCACAGGGACGTTGGTGAGGTAGAAGTCTTCCTCTCAGTGGGTCAATGGTTCCACTGAGGGTTAAGGTCCAGCACAATCCCCCACATGACTGGAGATGTAGAGGGAGGCTCCTACTGACAGCCGCTACCACCTACAGTTTGTAGGTGATGCCTGGCCAGGAACAAGACGAGGCCAGGCCATTTGTACAAGTTGTGCGTGTTGTAAGCGCAACCCTTAATGACTGCCGAAGCGCCAGGCTGCCACTTTGTTGGAGGAATTGGAAAACAGGAAGCGGTGGGGCCTGTGAGTTACGGCCTCCTTGGCCAAAGCTTTGCCCAGGCTCTAAGATGGATCAGGCTCACTGTGCATCAATAACTGGCGGCCCGGGCCCCGGTTTGAAGGAGTCGAGGTGAGATACAGGCTGGGCAGGTCCCTGTCTGGAGATGGATGCTCCGTTTGTCTCCTGGCTGTCGTTGGAGACCTTGGCACCGGCGTCTGGAGCAGTGAGAGGGCATGCTGTCTCTCGGCTGTAAAGCTGGGCTATTGATTTTCTAACCTGGCTGCTCTCTCGCTCTCTCTTTGTCTTTTATTATCTCTCTCTTTCTTTGCCCTCTCTCTCTCTCTCTCTCTCTCTCTCTCTCTCTCTCTCTCTCGACGTATCCCTGTCTTACCCTCTTTTGTCACTCCTCTGGTTGTCGTAACGTCTCCCTCTGCAATAATGTTTATAAAGCCTCTTGGCCTCCAGTGTGTTAAAAGTCCCCATAATCAATGGACCTGTCCTCCCCCTCCGTCCCTGCCTGGCCTCCCGAGCGCTGACTTCAGCTACATTCCCACCACACTGCCCCGTCAATAAAACTGTATCGCTCATCATAAACATCCGACCATTGCCTCATCTCGCATTCCCCTTTCTTCTCCCTTTCGTCTCTTCCTTTTTCCCTCCCCTGCTTTTCCCGTAGCTTAATTCGCCATTTTCCATATCAAATGCTCCGGCTGGATCTAATCCTGTGCTATTGGCTGCTGCTTATTAAGGGAATGGGATTTGTTAAAGCGTGGCCTTAGGGGACTGGGTGCTCCTTGGCGGAGCGGATATAGAGAACAGTCTTACACCCGACTGTGCGGACAGAGATTACGCGGGGAGAAATTAAATGCGGTATGTTGCAATTACGGAACTTTGTATCCCGTATATAGGACATCCATAGGACATTTGATTGGACATAGTGACGCAGGCCGTACAAATGTGCACGTTTGGTCGGTGCACATGCGGACAGAATCGATTAGGCTGGACCGTCGGATTCAGATGAACCCGTCAACCGTTACGTACTAGAGGAGAGATGTGGTGGAGAGAGAAAAGGAGAGCGAGGGATGGAGGGATGAGCGGAGGGGAGATGACATCTGACCTAAGTTGCAGGGCCTGGGTCTCGGTGATGCAAAGGGGTTAGGGTCAGGGGTTAGACTTTGACGGCCTTCATATGTTGGTTGTATGTAAACCTCAAAGTGATTAACAGGGGATAGGGCTAGGTTCAGGGTTAGACTTTGACGGCCTTCATATGTTGGTTGTATGTAAACCTCAAAGTGATTAACAGGGGATAGGGCTAGGTTCAGGGTTTAACTTTGTAGGCCTTCATATGTTGGTTGTATGTAAACCTCAAAGTGATTTAAAAGGATTAGGGTTAGGGTCAGGGTTAAACTTTGGCAGCCTTCATGGGTTGGTCATATGGACTCCTCATAGTGATTCAAGGGGGTTAGGGTTAAGGTCAGGGTTAAACTTTGGCAGCCTTCATATGTTGGTTGTATGTAAACCGCAAAGTGATTTAAAGGGGTTAGGGTTAGGGTCAGGGTTAAACTTTGGCGGCCTTCATGGTTGGTCATATGGACTCCTCATAGTGATTCAAAGGGGTTAGGGTTAGGGTCAGGGTTAAACTTTGGCGGCCTTCATGGTTGGTCATATGGACACCTCATAGTGATTCAAAGGGGTTAGGGTTAGGGTCAGGGTTAAACTTTGGCGGCCTTCATGGTTGGTCATATGGACACCTCATAGTGATTCAAAGGGGTTAGGGTTAGGGTCAGGGTTAAACTTTGGCGGCCTTCATGGTTGGTCATATGGACTCCTCATAGTGATTCAAAGGAGTTAGGGTTAGGGTCAGGGTTAAACTTTGGCGGCCTTCATGGTTGGTCATATGGACTCCTCATAGTGATTCAAAGGGGTTAAGGTTAGGGTCAGGGTTAAACTTTGGCGGCATTCATGGTTGGTCATATGGACACCTCATAGTGATTCAAAGGGGTTAGGGTTAGGGTCAGGGTTAAACTTTGGCGGCCTTCATGGTTGGTCATATGGACTCCTCATAGTGATTCAAAGGGGTTAGGGTTAGGGTCAGGGTTAAACTTTGGCAGCCTTCATGGTTGGTCATATGGACACCTCATAGTGATTCAAAGGGGTTAGGGTTAGGGTCAGGGTTAAACTTTGGCGGCCTTCATGGTTGGTCATATGGACTCCTCATAGTGATTCAAAGGGGTTAGGGTTAGGGTCAGGGTTAAACTTTGGCAGCCTTCATGGTTGGTCATATGGACTCCTCATAGTGATTCAAAGGGGTTAAGGTTAGGGTCAGGGTTAAACTTTGGTGGCCTTCATGGTTGGTCATATGGACTCCTCATAGTGATTCAAAGGGGTTAGGGTTAGGGTCAGGGTTAAACTTTGGTGGCCTTCATGGTTGGTCATATGGACTCCTCATAGTGATTCAAAGGGGTTAAGGTTAGGGTCAGGGTTAAACTTTGGCGGCCTTCATGGTTGGTCATATGGACACCTCATAGTGATTCAAAGGGGTTAAGGTTAGGGTCAGGGTTAAACTTTGGCGGCCTTCATGGTTGGTCATATGGACACCTCATAGTGATTCAAAGGGGTTAGGGTTAGGGTCAGGGTTAAACTTTGGCGGCCTTCATGGTTGGTCATATGGACTCCTCATAGTGATTCAAAGGGGTTAGGGTTAGGGTCAGGGTTAAACTTTGGCGGCCTTCATGGTTGGTCATATGGACTCCTCATAGTGATTCAAAGGGGTTAGGGTTAGGGTCAGGGTTAAACTTTGGCGGCCTTCATGGTTGGTCATATGGACACCTCATAGTGATTCAAAGGGGTTAGGGTTAGGGTCAGGGTTAAACTTTGGTGGCCTTCATGGTTGGTCATATGGACTCCTCATAGTGATTCAAAGGGTTTAGGGTTAGGGTCAGGGTTAAACTTTGGCGGCCTTCATGGTTGGTCATATGGACTCCTCATAGTGATTCAAAGGGGTTAAGGTTAGGGTCAGGGTTAAACTTTGGCGGCCTTCATGGTTGGTCATATGGACTCCTCATAGTGATTCAAAGGGGTTAAGGTTAGGGTCAGGGTTAAACTTTGGCGGCCTTCATGGTTGGTCATATGGACACCTCATAGTGATTCAAAGTGGTTAGGGTTAGGGTCAGGGTTAAACTTTGGCGGCCTTCATGGTTGGTCATATGGACACCTCATAGTGATTCAAAGGGGTTAGGGTTAGGGTCAGGATTAAACTTTGGCGGCCTTCATGGTTGGTCATATGGACTCCTCATAGTGATTCAAAGGGGTTAGGGTTAGGGTCAGGGTTAAACTTTGGCGGCCTTCATGGTTGGTCATATGGACTCCTCATAGTGATTCAAAGGGGTTAGGGTTAGGGTCAGGGTTAAACTTTGGCGGCCTTCATGGTTGGTCATATGGACACCTCATAGTGATTCAAAGGGGTTAGGGTTAGGGTCAGGGTTAAACTTTGGCGGCCTTCATGGTTGGTCATATGGACTCCTCATAGTGATTCAAAGGGGTTAGGGTTAGGGTCAGGATTAAACTTTGGCGGCCTTCATGGTTGGTCATATGGACTCCTCATAGTGATTCAAAGGGGTTAGGGTTAGGGTCAGGGTTAAACTTTGGCGGCCTTCATGGTTGGTCATATGGACACCTCATAGTGATTCAAAGGGGTTAGGGTTAGGGTCAGGGTTAAACTTTGGCAGCCTTCATGGTTGGTCATATGGACTCCTCACAGTGATGCAAATTCCCCGTCTGATTACTTACCGCCCATTTAGCGGAGTAGCATAGCAGCCCAAGTGTTGAAAATGAGCTTAAGTTTGCTGTGGGAAGCAGGGAGCTGTGTTAATGTAACCAGCCTGCTGGCATCATAACACAACAGAACCTTTTAGTATTGCATCCCGTTTGGATAATATGAATACATGATGCTGTGCTTTTAGCAGTTTGGAGTACGTCACACTGAAAAGACCATTGCCCAAGCTGCTCTGTAAATGGCCAGGTTTCAGGGTATTTTGTAGAAGGCTTCTCTTGCACTGACCCCTTGGCACCTGTAAAACTCCATATAGTGAGGCAGCCTTGCTATGAATGCCAACAATTGTTTGCTGCAAATTGAAGTATCAAAAAGAAATGCTTTTGCATTCATTTTCAAATCTATAATACATATGCAGAGATGGTCAGCAAAGCCGATGCAATGTGTTTCCAAGACCTGCCAGTAGTATTTCAGCTGGTGCTCTAAGCCCCATGGCATTAATAAATAGCATGCCACTGTATTACAGGGAAACAAAGGGCTTCTTACTTTTTAGGGCTTTATCAAATATGACTTTTCTTTCAACCAATACAAAGCACTATTGTGCATCTAGGAAAGCAGCAGCCACAGTGGAACTTCCCTGGATGGTTCACTGAAAGCTTTTCATGACACACAAGGTAGGGGACTGAGACCCCTCCACGCCTTTGTTGGAGACTGAAGTAGCTGTTATTCCCCCGAAGAAGTGGTTGTTGACCAAAAATGAGTTTATCTCCAAGTGCTTGAAAGCAGCGCTGTGAAGTGCACCAGCGGCATGGCAGCCTGGCTTTGATGAGAAAACAACATTGAAACAACATGGCGCGTGGAGATTGTGAATGCAGGGTCCCCGGCTCTCAGTTCCCCTGCCTGGTGTCATTTCACCTCTTCGGAGGCGTTCATGTTTTCTCTCCCCCCGTTATGAAGGCCTTTAAGGTTGACAAGCTGTTGACGGGCTGCTGCTTTTTAAAGAGATTTTTGTTCTGGTTGTGGGCCTTCCATCAAACCTCACGTGTAATTGCCTGCAAATGAGTCCAGTCGAATATCTGGTGCTGCAGTGAGGGAAACATGGGACCCGTTTATTACTGTTGGCGGAGGAGGTGATGCACTGGGAAAAAACCGACTCACTTAATGATCGACGAAACAAAGAGTAAACAAGTAAACAGCAGGCTGTAAACGGAGTAAACGGCGCCCATGGAACAGATGACGTCGTTAGCGCCTCGCTGTTTCTTCGGACGTCTCGGTTTCGCTCTTTTCCACAAAGAAACAAATCCGCTTTCACTTCCAGCTATTTTTATTTCGGCCTCCCAATGAAACTTAATAAGCAGAGCCCTCCACTGAGCCATATGTCACCCTATTAAAAAGAAGAGATAGCAATTTGATGAGGGAGGGGCGGTGTTGTTTTTTTTCCCCTCCAACGACAGCTACCGCTGGGGGTTTTATTGTTTGCCATAGAGCCCTCCGGTCCCTGCGGAGAGTGGAGCTTTATAAACCCGCCGATAGCATCACCCCGGTGTCCCACGCAGTGGGAAATGGATCGGCTGGCGGGCATGGAGACAGGCAGGCAGGTTGTCAGAGGAAATGTAATCCTCTCAGTAGAGGCATTGTCTGCAGACAGGGATCCTGAGCGCACCGCCGCTGACCTGGATGATGAGCCTGGCGCGCGATAGAACGGAGCATTGAGGCCCTATCTGATTATGCCCAGGGATTCAGGTTCCCTTCGACGATGGCTCATTTCACCGCTGGATGTAGCCCGCCTGTCCCATCAGGGGACAAAGACCGGTGACGCCGAGCCACAGGGCCCTCCCATTCTCTTCCTCCAACCAGTCTGGTCTCTCATGAGCCCGGCACGCTGCTGCCCCTTGACTTCTCAAGGTTTCACAAAGAGTAACGATCAGGAAGCTATTATGACTTTCACCCTCTTTTCTGCCAAACGTTATGATATAAAATACTGCTACATTATGCATGCAATATGCCTTGGGACATTTGAATAGCCCTGTCTGAGAGATATTAGTCTTGCATTTCCATTCCATTTGCAGCCAGTCAGGCAGACAGGGCCCCTCTTGCTCTGCTTATTCCGCGGTTCAAAGAAAGAGGGTGAAAGCCTGTTTTAGTCACAGAGGGGCAACCGAGACAGTGGTGAACCCGTGTGTGCCCTCTGTCCCCCTACTCCCATACTCTCCCTGGCACGCCCTGGACCTGGTGCTGTCACAGAGCATTATGTTATTGTAGCAGCCCTGGGTGATGGGTGGCTGGGTGCTCGGGCGGTTTGGGTCTAGGCCTCGTCTTAAACACCCGGAGAGCTCAGCAGGGCAGGGGAAGGGCCAGGACAGAGGGTGTGTGTGTGTGGAGGATAGAGAGGGAGGACGACCAATGGGAACGCAGGTCCCCTAGACGGTGCTGGACGAAAAGGTCCAGGAATATGGAGGCTAGTCGATGAAATACAGCCATTCCTCTAACTACTCTACACACAATGGCTGTTGTTCACGTACCCCGATAGGTAATGTAGCATGTCATGCGACATAAGCCTCACTATGGGCTTGTTTTAATGCGAATTCGCCAAAATACATGTAGATACTTGCACTCGGTTTAGCGAAAGCGGAAACTACCGGAAATAATACACAGCCCGGTGAATAGTGTGTTTGCGATGATAAGGCGGGATGGATTATATTTTTTCTCACGAGCCTGACACCGCGGATATTGATGCCATTTGTGCTGCCGACTGCTCTGCTCGTCCAATAATACCCACATTTCTCCGACAGCCTCTTATTTCTGTCGACACGCTGCCTCCCCGTGCTCCGCTCAGCCGTGGCCTTCGCTGGGCTAATTCACTGTGACCGTGGGTCTAGGAGGTGCTCGCTAGCAGCGCTTCCACAGCTTTATGCCGTCTCAGGCTCCTGGCATTGTGGCTAATTGCCATTATTTTGATAGAGTTTGTATGAGAGAGGGAGGGGGAAACTTAAGGTGGGAGATAGAAAGGGAGGGAGTGAGGAACTTTGGAGAGAGAGAGAGAGAGAGAGAGAGAGAGAGAGAGAGTGATACAGTCGGAGGCAATGCTCTTGCTTATGGAAGGTTTTCATCTATCCCCTTTTCGGGTTAGGGCTATGTCCTTTTAGAAAGGGGAGCTCTCTGCTGTGTCTGCATGTGCCGCATTTTAGTAGAGCTTTAATCAGTCCCCTTCGACATCTTAACAGGAGGGAGATTATCTTGACTGATTACATTTCCATAATACCTATTTTTTTATGTATATATTCCAGACCAAATGTGCTCGTACTCGCACATACTTACACACAAACCCCCGCAGATGCACAGACAGTCTTCTGGTGGCCGAGGCTGGGCGAAAATAGACGTCTGGTCTCCTCTGCTAGGGCCATCCATCTTGGTTTGTCACGGAGCCTGCTGCACCTTGATAGAGGTGATCCAATGATTAGGTAGCCGCCGGAGCAGGCCTCCCAGGATGCAGCCACTCGCTGGGTAGACACACCACCCTGTCACCCTGCACACGCTGCTATAACGTTAGCCTGAGGTTTGCCCAAACAGGCAGCGTTTTAGCTCTCCACCCCTCGGCAGCTCACGGCCATTGTTTTGAGGAGAGTCGGCTGTGAGCGGGTCCCAGTGCTTTCTGACAGACAGCTGGCGTTTTGGCTTAAGGAGAAAGGCTGGTAAGGTCGACCAGCCCACTCTGCCCATTGCAAGGGTCCATCAACTCTGGTCCAATGTCCACACTGTGGCCCTGGGCCTCACCCTGCCTGGTGGAGCCCTGTGCCTGGAGTGGGCCAGTGCAGGAGGCAGGGCCAAACAAAGTCAGAGTCCAAGCAACCCGGGACAAGGCTCCCCCTCTGTTCTAGTCTGACTGTATCTGTGACTGGCTCTGTTCTAGTCTGACTGTATCTGTGACTGGCTCTGTTCTAGTCTGACTGTATCTGTGACTGGCTCTGTTCTAGTCTGACTGTATCTGTGCCTGGCTCTGCTCTAATCTGACTGTATCTGTGACTGGCTCTGTTCTAGTCTGACTGTATCTGTGCCTGGCTCTGTTCTAGTCTGACTGTATCTGTGCCTGGCTCTGCTCTAGTCTGACTGTATCTGTGCCTGGCTCTGCTCTAGTCTGACTGTATCTGTGACTGGCTCTGCTCTAGTCTGACTGTATCTGTGGCTGGCTCTGCTCTAATCTGACTATATCTGTGACTGGCTCTGTTCTAGTCTGACTGTATCTGTGACTGGCTCTGTTCTAGTCTGACTGTATCTGTGCCTGGCTCTGTTCTAGTCTGACTGTATCTGTGCATGGCTCTGCTCTAGTCTCTGTATCTGTGCATGGCTCTGTTCTAGTCTGACTGTATCTGTGACTGGCTCTGCTCTAGTCTGACTGTATCTGTGCATGGCTCTGTTCTAGTCTGACTGTATCTGTGCCTGGCTCTGCTCTAGTCTGACTGTATCTGTGACTGGCTCTGCTCTAGTCTGACTGTATCTGTGACTGGCTCTACTCTAGTCTGACTGTATCTGTTTCCGTATCTCCGACTGTCAAACTCCCTCCGTCTCCATCTGTCCTTTGCTGTCTCTCCCTGGTCTCTCTTTCTCTCTTATCTCTACAAATGACACCCTAAATCACTCCTATTCAGATTGTGTTGGGGGGAGAGGCTGCTCTCTGTATTTCAGGAGAAATCGGTTTTGTATTTCCCCCGGCGAGCATTGAGCGTGTCCCGGCAGTAATTGTAGCCCGGTCGGCAGGGCGGGAGCGATCTGTCCGGGGACAAAATGATACAGAGGATCCGATGTTGCTCTGTTCCTCCGTCTCTCCGGCAACTGAGAAGAGATGGAAACTCCGGAGTCCTACAACCCCTCGGGTCGTTGTACTAGGGAACCGGTGACTAATGTGTTTGACTTCAGGGAGTTTATGGGGTAATAAAAATGTATGAAGGCATCAAATGTCGATTTCGAACTTCTGCGAATGGATGACACATGCATTACAAACTTATTATGTGAGAAAGTCAGTCGGAGTGTAATATATTTTGAATTATTGGCACCTGCAAGACGAGTGCAGGTTTCTTGGTGGGTCTTACAAGGGTCATAGGAGTGCTATAGAACAGTATATTTGTGTGTTTCACTGGATTTGAAAGTGTCAAAATGAAGTCAATGAAAGTTCATGTTTCATGTTGATGAGGTTGTCGTGGTGACAGTGCCTGTTATATATCTTCCAGGGTGAACGGTTTAATGTGGTCTTCCGGGGCGCTGGAACAGTCCCGTGTGCCTCTCGACATTTTAGCACTGCCCTATACATTTTTAAGAGCTTGCTCTCTGACTGTGTGGAGGCACCGACTTATCGTGCTTGTAGACCTCTTGAAGGCAAGCCCATGATCTCTGTCTCAGAAAGCTATTACAAGGTTCAGTAAGTCCAACGATAGTGGCTCACTGGGTGGTTTCTCTATGTGTGTATGTGTGTGTGTGTGTGTGTGTGTGTGCCTGTGTTTGCACGTGTGCGTGTGGGCTCAGATGAAGTGAAGCGATGCGTGTACAGGCGTGTGTTGGCAAACACTCCTTTTCATAGAGTGTCACGACGGACTGACATCGACTGAGCCGGGCGCTGTGTGCCGGCGTGTGGCCCCTCTCAGGCAGCCATTAACGTCCCGGGGCTCCGCTTTGAATGAGAGGCTCTCAGAGGCGTGCGGCGGCAACGCCCGGAACGCCCGGTGTTCCAAGGGCTTTGCTGCTGAAGCCGACCCGATCTGCCGCAGCCCGGGAGAATAACCGCCGGGGCCTCGGAGGTTAGAGGAGGATCACGGCGGAGGATTTGGTCCGTCAGGGTAAAAGGATAGCGTTGGGGGGGGGGGGGTACCGCTATTGTAGGTTCTGCTGTTCGGCTACGTTGTGCCGCTTAGCTCCGGACTCGGAGCCCCCGCACGGATGACGGTTCAATCTAATTCCTCTCCGTCTCTGTCTGAGCGGGGCGTGTGTCTCCTTCTGTGCGTGTGTGTGTGTATGTCAGTCTGTCTCTCTTCCTCCTTTTGCCCTGTTTGAGCAGCACTCACCCCCACTCCGTAATGGAAGAGGAAGCCTATTTTTGGATGTCTGTGTAATTAATCATAAGCCCAGCAGCTAGCATTAGGAAGAAAAACTATGATAGGTCCCTCCATGTCCCCTGTTCCCTGCTGACATCCCTCTCATCCTCCTCTGGTCCTCTCCCGACTCTCTCTCACAATCTCACTTTCTCTCTTTGCTCTCTTCTGGATACAGCAAGACTAAGACTGTCATATAAATCTCTATCTCTTTTTGTGATAGTGTATGACACACGGGCAAACCAGGATTGTGTGCGTGCGTGTGTGTGTGTAGGCTGTAGGTTTGAGCCTCTCTGTGTGTGCAAGCTTATCCGTTTGTGTGGCGTCTGGGTCTCTCGTGCACACGTAGCCAAAGCTTGTTTTTAGTTTGGGGCTAAGGCTACTCATATACACAGACAGTAAACACCCACACACACTTAGCCTGTCACCAGGTCTCTGTATTGAAACTAATTGTGCAGGATACAGACCCGAACAGACAGCCCCTCTCCCCTCCCTCTCCTACTCTGTACCCACACTCTTCCACTCAACAGAGATCGAGCCTCCGCAGGCAAGCACTCAACACTGTGTGTGTGTGTGTGTGTGTGTGTGTGTGTGTGTGTGTGTGTGTGTGTGTGCGTAGGTATGGTGTGTAGCGTTCGCCTGTTGTTGTCCTATGTCAGTTATCAGTTGCCAATCTTTCTGATGTCGTTCAGTGATGTTTTTTCTCTGTTGATTTCAGAAATCAAGGCCAGTCCCCTAATGGCTTTCCCATTCAACACCCTTCTTTGATATGATTTCAAAGGCTGCTTCTCCTTCCTCCCCACCTCTGCTGTGTGTGTCAATGGCTCGCTCGGCAGGGGCAACAGGCTATCGCTCTGCTACTTAGGAGATTGAACACACACACACCCATTCTCTCACTGTCCTCTCAGTACCTGTACTGTACCCCCCCCTCCTAACGCACACACACACACATATACACACACACACACACACACACACACACACACACACACACAGCCGTGGTTCTCTGTCGTGGGCTGAGTGGAGCCGAGCTCACTCAGTGCCCGTGCATCATAAAGGGAGCTTTGGGTCTTCAAAGGGCCCAGAGTCAGTGACTAAGTGACTGTTGAGAGCTGCCTTTGAGAGTGGATCCTCTTCCGAGAACAAGTGCACTACGCAATCTTTCCTGCGGCCTCTTGACCTCTCCACTCTCCTCTAGCGCAGAGACAAAGCTGGACCGGCAGACACAAGACTCTATGTGTGTGGGTGCGTGTGTGTGTGTATGCCCTACGTGTTTGCAAGGCGGGCTAATCACCAGCCTCTTCACAGGCCGGTGCAAACAGAGCCTTCGTCCCCACTCCCAGCCGTCCTCGTCACCTTCTCCCCCCTTCAGGCGGGATCGTAATTACAACAGACTCTCGTCAATCTCCCCCCATTTATCTGCCCCAAAAAAACATTTCCCTTGAAGCGTGTAGAGAGTAAAATGTGTTTATTACCTCGCCGAAGACGCGGTAATGTGCCATAAAAATAGGTGCCCGTCGGCGTGCCTGACTGGATGATGATCGGGTAATTTATGAGGACCTCGGCTCATCAGTGGGGCTGGGGCGGCGGGGAGGCGGCTCATTGTCCTTCGCCTGAGTAGCATCACTCATGATAAACGGGGGCCCGACAGACTGAACGGCAGACAATCCGTCACCTTCTGGAAAGTCACGCGCACACACATGTCTTGTGCCTGCCGGTTCAGTTTGTTTCTGCGGTAGAGGAGAGGAGGGGAGAGGTGAAGAGGCTACATGAAAGAGCACAGAGAACACTTGTTACAGCTCCTCTAATATCAGTAGGCTACTGGCAGGGTAGGAGCACGGGTTGCTAGTTTACAGAGCACCTATTCTGCCGTGAAATGGCCTGGTAATGAAAAAGTGTTCTTTTTTTTATCTTGCTTGATCGAATGATAGCATGAAACTTAACCCTTTAGCAAGTACTGTCCCACCGGTGGGATTGGAACGCGATATTAGAATGCCTTGTTCTGATCTATGTCCCAATCAGAGTTAGGGTTGTTTTCCAATCAATAAAAACCTGTAACTATCACATTCTGGAACCGCCTGGCCGTTGGAATTTTCAAAACACACTTGGGAAAGGGTTAAAAGTTGTGAATGAATTGTGATTTGCTGCTGACAACTGCAAAAGGATGCCTATTGCCCACGCAAGAGAAATCACCGTAGCTGAAGACAACATTGTGGGCCTTTCCCAAACCACCCCCTACACACTCTCCCAACCCACTTCTACTCCATTTGTGCGTTCGCTCTGAGGGTCTGCCATATTAAGTGCCATCCCAAACCGATTAGGTTGGAGTGGAAGTGGGTTATAATACCCTTCACAGCGAGTCTGCATCAATGCCGACCCTCTGACCACGTGCAACGCCGTATTGTGTCATGGATGATGCTTCGTGCAAATATGAGTTCCGTGCAACCCGTACAAACATCTGCACAAACTAGATGCATTTAATATTGTCACACAGATGTGACAACTTAAATGTTGCATTGTATTTAGGAGTTCAAATATACCCTTCTCTAAACTAGAAACGGTAAACATGTTCATTTGATAGTATATAAGTAGTAGTAGTAAATAAGTGTTGTATATTTACAGGGACTGTTGTAAATACAATGCAGCTGATTAAGATCAAAATTGAAAGTGAATGTTCACCAAAAAAAGAAATATCGACAAAGAAGATTGGGAGTCATTTCAATTGTTCTCCATAGGCTTAGGTTCACACTGTCACTTTTGTAGCCTGTTAGTAGTGCTGTCTGACAGAATGAACATACTAAGGTTTAGTCTTTTTTCATCACTGATTCCCCGTGTCAGGAATTAAGTCTTAAATGCTGCAGTGAGATTTCTGCTTCCAACAACAGCTGGTGGATCATGGCTACAGTTGCTACAGTTAACGAAAGTTCTTGATATGAAACCATGGTGACAAAAAGTTACGACACAGTTCCTGTTTCCACCGGAGAGAGGGAACTTTGTACTCCCTACACCCTTATGAAGGGGGCTTTGCATACACTTGGGCTTGGGCTGCGTCTCATGAGTACACTTCCCCTTATTCACTTCCCCTCAGCCCTTGGTATCACGTAACAGCATTGGTAGCACAGAGGCCACTTGGAGAACAGAGAGAAAGTGGGTGGGGGAAGAGCGGTGAATTTCAATGGGACGCACCTGCCCTTGTACACTTCCAGACCAAACTATCCAATTGACTGCCGTAGTAGGCTTAGCGCAATGCATTGTGGGCGATCTACACCTCTGGAGTGTCCATCGTTGTTCACTCGTTCCCTCTGCCCTCCGAGTGTCGATCTCTCCAAGTTCACTTCAGGTTTTCAGAAAAATGGAACGACACTTATGGTGGAGGTGGGGATTCCCCCAAGGGCAAGTGCCGAGGGGAAGTCAACGAGGGCATGTTGAAGGACAAATGAAACGCAGCCTTGCACTCCGTAACGGAGTGGTAGTGGCTTGGGGAGGAGGGTCCGGTATGGGAAAGGCCCTGTGAGTTTGGCAACAAACTTGTTGCGTCTGTTTACGTAAACCCTATACCACTTGTGACTCCATTTTGAGGGGCAAGCCTTCACTTGGTTCTCCGCAAATGATTCAAGACAGCGCTCGACACAAAAACGCAATAACATTTCGACCGCTAGCTCTCATATACTAAAGCTCACTTGTCTAATGCCTGCTCTCTGTTTCTCACTCCATCTTTCTCTCTCTGTTTCTCTGTTTTTCTCTCCATCTTTCTCTCTCTGTTTCTCTCTCGCCGATCTCTCTTCTCCCCCCAGTGGAGGACAACCCATGTCAGACCAACCCCTGTCTCCATGGAGGCAGCTGTTTACAGGAAGGGGATGGCTACAGCTGCTACTGCCCGCCGGGCTACTCCGGGGAGAGCTGCGAGATCGGTGAGTTGGCTGCGGAGGGCCGAGGCTGGGGCTGGGGCTTGGGGGTCAAAGGTCAAACCTGTAGAGGGCAGTGGTCGGGGGCGGCAGAGGCAGAGCCATACGAGGCCTGTCAGTTGGTGTTCATGGGGAGCCCAAGACGAGGCTCTGTGTGAGGAAGCAAGCTGGCCTCGTGTTGACTTATTGTGTTTATAACAGACTCATCATTCATATGTAATACAATGTAAAACATGTCTGGTTAGCAAAGGGCCTTGCATACGCTCTCAACTGACTGGCAGGTGGTTTCACTTGTTCTGGAGATGACGTCAGTCAGACGTTATGCTAGGACGGCTGTGGACAACCACTTACATGGAGGATGTACAGCCTCCAGTCCCCTAATGCAGTACGTTAAGGAGAGGCTGCCACTGTGTTTCTGCTCTCAGCCATGAGAGCGAGTGGGAAAGAGGCTTAGTGGTCCAGGTGTAAGACCAAGCCACCTGGCTGTATACAGGGGAGTGGGGAACCGTTCAGTTTATGCTGCAGCCAGTGGGCCTTGACGGAGAGTGCTCTGACAGTTGACTCACTGTGTGTGTGTGTGTGTGTGTGTGCGCGTGTGCGTGTGCGTGCTTTCTGCCCTGACTGTGGCAGGTATCTCATGTCTCCACTCAGCTGTGTGATGAAGAGAATAAGCCAGTCAGACCTACACTGCTCCTGGTCTCCGTGTGTGTGTGTGTCTTGTCTATATACTGGTGTACTTGTATATCTGTGTTGATATACAGTATGTGTGTTCTTATGTCGGTTTACATATATATGTGTGTGTGTGCGCGTGTGCGCGCACATGTTTGTATGTCTGTGTATGTGTGTGGGCATGGATGTACTGGGATAGAAATATTGCCCTGGACTGAGGATTTGCTCTCAGGTCGAGGCGGTGAGGGTTTATTACATGTGATGTACAGTGTATACGATAGTCAGTTACAGCTTGGGGGTTAATGTAATTACATATTGCCAATGCAATAACTTGCACAAAATATGTGCAATGTTTATCACATTTTGTGTGATGTTTTAAGTCCAAATCTTACATTGTTACAAATTATAACTAACTGAAAAGTCCTAAAATAAATCTGAGAACAGACACTGAATAATATTGTATTGCAGTTTTCACCAGCATCTCATTGAAGAATTGTGACAGTAAATGTTACTACGACTGTCTTCATTGGCTGGGGTTTACTTGGTGTTGAGTCAGTTTCAGCACACCACACAAGAACACTACACGCCTGCTGATATCTTGAATGGTTAACTGAGGAAGTGGGGGGGCCTTCTTGTTTCTAGGCTCCAAAAGACCCCAGATCAGAATAGTGTGCCATGACTCTGAAATCTTCCATGCAGTCTCAATGGTTGTGCCCATGATAGAATGACAGAATGGCCATCCCTTCAGACGGTTATCTGTGCAAAAGATCCAAGCACTCTGCTCAAAGCAGCATCCTTGGCCTTTGTCTCTTTCCAATTGGAGAGAGGTGTCTGTGTCTCTGGTCCTGGCTCTCACTCTCCCACTGGCAAAGAAAAACAGCAATTTTAGTCAGGAGGGCAAATAGTGATCCGCTTTCAATAACGAATTGTGCTGTGTCATCACAAACCAGGTTTAGCACATGGGCATAGCACCGTATGCACTTAATTTGGGTACTCTTTTGCGGAAAAGCCTTTGTAGCTGCCTTGCATATTGGATGCACCGTCTGTGGCATGCCCAACGCATTTGCTTAAATCCAATTTCAGGTTGTCAGCAAGCTCTGAAAGCATATCGACAAGATATTGACCTGTTGATTCTCTGCACTTCCCAATAGTGACAAGCCTCTCATGAACTGTGTCTGTGACGTATCTCAACAGACACAACAAAACACTGGTCCTGGGTGGTGATGTCGTGGGTGATGATGTCCTGGGTGGTGATGTTCTGGGTGGGGATCTCCTGGGTGGGGATCTCCTGGGTGGTGATGTCCTGGGTGATGATGTCCTGGGTGATGATGTTCTGGGTGGGGATCTCCTGGGTGGTGATGTCCTGGGTGATGATGTCCTGGGTGTTGTTGACCTGGATGTTGTTGTCCTGCGTGGTGATGTTCTGGGTGATGCTGTCCTGGGTGGTGATGTTCTGGGTGCTGTACATTTGTACAAAGAACATCCCAGCATTTGTCATATCATCCAAAATGCTCTCCTGAATAAGCTGCGGAATTGTGGCAATGGAGTTGATGGTTGTTGCCCACATCAACGTCCCCAGGGAACCTCTGCCCTTTGCCCCAGACCGATGCATTTTATTTACTTTGTCAACGGATTCAGCAACATGCTCTTTGAGGCATAGATGACAGTTACATAATTGGAGTCTGGTCTCCAAGAAATGGCTATGTACAGCATTGATGTCTTCAAGCGTGTATGCCACGTCATTCTTTGACCTATGACTAAGGCCTCTTTTTTCACAACATCCACCGTGTGTTCTGGAACCTGACCTTTCTTCTTGATTTTGCTGCCTCTGTGAAGACAACTGACTACCTGTTCTGTGACTCGTGCGCCTCTTGTGTTCTTCTGAGCGCGGGTGAACATGTCTCCAGTCCGCCTTGCCTCTTCTGAATGGAGAACTGTGTGACGTTCTCGCCAGTGGGATAGCCATCTTCTATTTGTGTCATCTTTACACCGGAACACTTTCTGTACTACTGGGCTATTTGCGTTGTGTTTAGGGTGGTGTGGGGGAAAACAACCGCTTCACGATTGGAACGAGTGTAATAATGGATTGGTGCCTCTGTCTCTTCCTCCGCTGGTTCCATCTCATGTCCTCTCTCCCCATCTGTCTCTTATCCTCTCTTTTCTCCACTCTCCTCTTGTCTTTCAACTAACCGCTACACCCATGTCTGCACGTTTTCTCCTCTCTTCCCTGCTTGCTCCCCTCTCATTCCCCCTCTCCTCCTCTCGCTCTTTGCCTTTCTCATGCCTCCTCTCCTCTCCTCCCTCCCCTTCTCTTTCCTCACATCTCTCTCCTCTCTGCTCTCCTCCGCTGTGGACACAATGGGCCCAGCTTGAGCAAGAACATGAAAAGTAGTCCCAAAGATATTAGGGCAGCCATGATTGATGTTCTGAACTTTTTATATTCACTTGAATGAACGTGAATAAGGATTTTATTTTTTATTTTTTTTACATTATCTTGTCCGTGGCTTCTTTAGCGACACACTATTTTTGCATTAGTCTTGAATAATTACGCGCATTAACTTACTTGGTTGTGACTGGCCAGTGATTCCAGTACCAGAACACACACGCAGCACAAATTACAGGCACACGGAGAGGGCTGGTAAAGAGACAGACAGGGCCAGTAAAAACGATGGATTTTTGGACGGAGGGGAGGACTCAAAAATGTCTGCGGGTAAGGGGGGGGGGGGGGGGGGGGGAGTGGGGGTGGTGTACTGAAGGAGAGACTGTAGAGGACAAGTAAAACATCTATGCTATTGTACAGCGGGCCTGCGAAAGGGAATGCCCTGTAGGATGCATGCCACAGAAGCTTTCAGACCGTGGGCTTTTGTAAAAGAGTACTTGTCCAGCGGAGACAGAGAAGGAGAAAGGGGGTGAGCAGAGAGAGAGAAGTGGTGGAGCAGGCCGAGTTCTGCTCCGCCCACGCCGCCCAGGTGGAGGGGTCGGAGCACGGCAGAGGACCTCGTCACCTTGTCACCGTCAATGATACAATAACTGACTTACGGAGCAGTATTCTTATCATAGATTTGCCTACCCCAATGCACTTTGAGATATATAGTCATGTATTACAAATCCAAAACGTAAGGTGAACGTTGACGAAAGAAGTGTGGATTCTGTAGTTCTTAAGTCAGTCAGTTATCACTGTCGGGAGGCTCTCTCATCCCCCCCCCCCCCCCGTGATCTCCCCCAAGCCCAAGCTGGAGACACACAATAAACCCCGGGTAACATCCACGCTGCACATCGGATCGGATCCGATTAGGCCCGGGTGTTTTGTCAGAGATGGCCCTGTTGATTCTGGCTCCTGCTCAAATGAACTGTTGGCGTAGCCGTGCGGTGGCGTGCCAACAGCTTTTTGGGAAAGTCAGTATTGTTCGTGGCTAGCTCAGGCATTTCAGGCATGTGATGCGGCATGCCTTACAGCTGTAAGTCCCCTCTGCGGTGTAAGCTTTTACATTATTTAGTCTGATTGTTTTGTATGTGATTTACAATTCAATGACAGTCCCCTAAGCTAAATGTTGAAAGTGGGGGTGGGGTGGGGGGGTGATGATGATGATGAATGCTTGGTAAGGTCCCTCTCTCCAGCTCAGCACAGGACACGTCGGTGCTGCTCTCTGTCCCATGCGGATGACTTATTCGTTCACGCATAGCCAATGAGCAGCCCTGGGTTTTCACGGGTCACTGTTCGTGCTCGAGAGGTCAAAGGCCGTGCGGGGGGGTCGAGCCGCGCGTATTGTCCTGGGTGTGATTGTCAATAGCGTAGCTCGCAGCTACACGCCCACGCCATGGCCAGTGGGGGGCCAGATCACTCAATATGCGGTCGGGCCCTAGCAAAGGATATGGGGAGGAGACACGGGAGAAATCAATGCACGTTTACAGTCACATCAATAGCTGGTGATGAATGCATGGCAACTGCATGAATTACACAGGATTGAAGCTTTAATCCACCGTTTCCCATTGAAACCGATCATTTATCATGTAGAGCACGCGTACATGGATGAACACACTGAATTCAAAACAGTTGGTCAGTTTTATTTTTTTTTCATCGTTTTTTCCTCCCGTCTTAAAGTGCGTCTTCTGGGAACACTTTAGTAATTGGTTCTCCAGTGCAACCAAAGCGTTGTTTGCTCTCCGATTAGCCAGCTGTGCTGCGTGAGTGTAATAATCACCGCCAACGGCAATCGGGTTAATTGCGTGTTCTTAAGAGCACTTTGACCACGTTCGTTTCTGATTCGGGCGCCGACGCTTTTGAACATTCTTGGAGAATTATGAGAGAGAAACCAGAAGGACCTGGCCAGCTTGCCCGCGCCCAACGCAGGGCGCTCATCCATAAAAGGAACCCTACCGCACCACTTCCACCGTGGCAGTGACACACACACCCTCTGTCCACCGCTGCTTCATCTGCTCTCTGTGTGAGACGGTGACGGGGCTAAATAGGACAATGGGCCCCAGCTGCAGTACCTCTCCAACACACTGCCCGGGACTGGCCTTGGACTGGCAGCTATTTGGGAGAGAGGGTTTGGCAGGACTGCATAATAAATGGACCTACCTCTCTGCAGGATCTTTACAGCTGGGAGGGAGTGAGGGACTCCCACACCACACACACACACACACACACACACACACACTAAAGCCCATTCCCAATACACCCCTTGCCCATACCCCTTAGCCCTATCCCTTGTTTTTGAGTGAAGGCTTGCCCCTCGAAACGGAGTCACAAGTGGTAGGGGTTGAAATCTTCCCCTATGAAATAAGATAACCCTTCAAGACCCTGAACGCCATCGATGACGTTCGACGAGTTTCACGCTATCATTCGATCAAACAAGTCATCAAATAAAAAAGAACACTACTTCATTACCAGGCCATTTCATGACAGAAAAAGTGCTCTGTAAACGAGCAACCTGTGCTCCTACCCTGTCAGTAGCCTACGGATATTAGAGGAGCTGTAACAAGTGCAGTTTGCTGCTGGATTTTATTCCATTTTTGACCGACTGTCATGCACAAAGCAGTCTTAAAACAATCGTGTAACGTTAACTAGAGACATCAGCATATTACGGCTAGCAATTTTGTATCTAGAATACATTTAAATACATTACATTTAAATGCATTTAAACACATTATTATTTAAATATATTTAGATACATTCGATTCAATTCATTTAAATACATTAAAACAACATTAAACTAAGATACTACGGTGGTTATCATAATCTTTATGACCAAAGAAAATATGTTTGTAGTTTTCTTTTGTTGCTTGTGCAGCGTTCGCCACCATCTTGCTGATGTTTTGCAAGGCATTCTGGGAGTTTTCCCGTAGCCCAGGCGTTTCCAGTGTGACCCCCGTTGGTTCTAAGGACGGAGTGAAGGGGTGAGCGCGGGCAGTAAACGTGGGTCCTGTCAGTCAGTCACTCTGCCTCCAGACACGGACCAACGCCCTGCTGCCTTCAAGTCTACTCCCTTATGGTTTGACCAGAGGCAGAAGCAGCAGCGAGCGGAGCGAAAGGGAGTTTCTGGAGACATGGAGTGCGTGGTGACATGCTCTGTAGGAGTGATGTTGATGGGCCAGGGGAGTTAAATGATCCCGCCATCGTGAGAAAATTGTTCGAATGTGTCACTTCTGGATCTCTTTGTGGTCTCTTTTTCTTTTCTCAGTTTTTCTGTCCCTTTAGGTGTGTGTGTGTGTGTGTGTGTGTGTGTGTGTGTGTGTGTGTTTGTGTGTCTGAATAAGGGGAACAGGTAGCAGTGCTGTAGCCTGAGTGACACTGCAAACTGGCAAAACAGTCTCACACTGTGATGGCGTCCTCATGCAATTCTCACCCTCCATGGCAAACAGGGAGAATAGATGAACACACACGCACACAAACACACACGCACACAAACACACACGCACACAAACACACACGTACACACGCAGCACAAGGCACCAACACGTACGCCAGTGATCAAGATGGGTGCACTTTAAGGTCCTTTCCGAACGGTGGTCACTGTGTGCCTTTCGTTTTCACACACACACACGCACACGCACACCTCTAAGCACTCCCATTGCGCCGACACTTTCTAACAAGCTATCAGCCACACAAAGATTGTGTGGGTACCGCAAGGTCAACTTCAGAAAAATTCAATTGAATGGCAAGTCCTCCTGTCCCGGTGTGTGGCAACTTTCTCGTGCTACTTCCACACTTGACAGCAGAAATGCCTACCTTTCCTTCCTCCTCTCTCTAACCCAGTCTAACCGCTGGCCTCATTTCCGAGCACAGTTATTATCTCAGCCTCTCTCCTCTCATCAGGTCCTCTGCACTGCTGCTTTTTAACCAAACGCTCCCCTTCTTTCCATCTCTCCCGCATTTTATCTCTGGGCCTTTTAACCATCGCCATTATTGATCTCCCAGTCCCCCGTCTATCACTCGCACACATGTCCTCTCCCTCTCCATTAAAGCTGCCACTTATTCCTCCTGTCAGAGCCTCCTCCTCCTCCTCCTCCCTCTTTCTCCATTTCGTTGCTCTCGCTTCCCTCTCATATTTCTTCCTTATCGGTCCATCGCTCTCTTTCCATCTCCCCCTTTCTCTCTCTCACTCCTCTCTCTCTCTCTCTCTCTCTCTCTCTCTCTCTCTCTTTCCCCTCCAGCGTGTTGTTATTTGACGAGGAGGCTGTATGGAAATTGCTCTGCGGTGCAGAGAGGGCAGTCCTGAAAAGTAGCCTGTAGCGCTCCAGCCCCACTCCTCCTCTGCTAATATATTTCATTTGGCGCCATGCCTACTCACCACCCTCCCACCAGCCCTTAACGCTTCATCTCTCTCTCTCTCTCTCTCTCTCTCTCTCTCACGGTCTCTCTCTCTCTTTCTTTCTCTCTCTCTCTTTCTCTCTCTCACGCTCGTTCTCCCCTTTCCCGTCAAGGACCAGCGTAAATGTTCATAGACAAATGCCTCCGTGCTCATGCATAAACTCAAACCTGTTTGGGCAAACTCGCTCACTCGCTTACCTGCACACCCTGACCTGGCAAACCACACACACACACACATAAACTGCTCGCACTGTGACCCATTTATACTCTCTCACACTCTTTCTTACACACACCCACACACACACACTCTCTCTCTCTTTTCCTCTCTCACGTACTTGCACGCCAGCTGCCCTCTGTATGATGCTGCGGTGGTGTGTGTACCATGTCATATGAAGTGGTAAATGGCACTCTCATGTTTGCGGAGGCTTAGAGCACCGCCTGTCCCCCCATCATTGGCCCAGCCTGTTAACTAACGCACCCGGCGGGACCCTCTCCTCCAGCACCAGCTCTTATAATTGAGCCTGAATGATTCATGAAGCTAAGCTTATTAATATGGTTGGCCCATAACCCTCCCTTGCCCCTGTGGCTATGTGACTCTCCAAGAGGGTCTGGCCAGGAGGGGAGGGTAGAGGGGGGTGTGAGCAGGGTTTAGGGGGAAGGGTTCTCCGAAGGGCTGGGGGCTGTATGGAGGTTACCTCATGGAGAGAGGCAGAGCCGAGCACCGGCATAGGCAGGTCTATTTTAGAGGGCTGAGAGTGTGTGTTTGTGTGAGTGTGTGTGTGTGAGAAAGGGAGAATGAGAAAGAAAGAGGTAGACAGAGAGAGAAACAGGGAGAGATACGTAAAACAGCTTCGAGAGAGGATCAGAAAGAGAGATTGGGAAAGAGAGAGGGAGACAGAGAGAGAAACAGAGAGAGCTACGTAAAACACCATCGAGAGTCAAAAAGAGAGAATGACAAAGAGAGAGGGAGACAGAGAGAGAGAATGACAAAGAGAGAGGGAGACAGAGAGAGAGAATGACAAAGAGAGAGGGAGACAGTCAGAAAGAGAGAATGACAAAGAGAGAGGGAGACAGTCAGAAAGAGAGAATGACAAAGAGAGAGGGAGACAGAGAGAGAGAATGACAAAGAGAGAGGGAGACAGAGAGAGAGAATGACAAAGAGAGAGGGAGACAGAGAGAGAGAATGACAAAGAGAGAGGGAGACAGAGAGAGCTACATAATACAGAGGGGCAGCAAGCCACGGTGTGGAGAGATGTAGGCACTGATGTGAGGGAGGAGCAGTCGGCACCTTATCCCCCCATTCATTACTGATGAGATGGTCACGGAAAGTCAACGAGTGATGCAGACACACTCATACTCATGGGCCGAGAGGAAGTGGGTGTGTGTGTGTGTGTGTCCAAGCACATGAGTACGTGTGCGAGTGTGTAAGTGTGTGTGTGTGAACCGGTGGGATGGGTCTTTGTGTGCTTCAGACAGGGTATCGTGCGTTTAAACTGCCACTGTGTGCGTGTGTGTGCGCGCGCACATTTGGGCCCGATGACCTGCCGTGTGTTGCCGTGCTATGTACTGGCTCGCTTACACCTGCCTGTTCCCCTTTCCCGCGGCGATGTGATCTGGTGGTCCGCTCGCCATCACCACGGACCCCGGACCACTGATTGGTGGTGTGCTGCCTGCAGAGGAGCACCAGTAATAGGCCAACACAGAGGCATGGAAACACCCAACCCCAAATGAAAAGGGCTGGGAGAGGGGCTTCATCCTCTCATTGTATAGACACCTGTCCTCTCCAAACTCAAGAGGGCAATCTGAGAGAGGATGTGTTCTCAATGGACAGGAAAACAAAATGTGTGTGTGTGTGTGTGCGTGTATGTGTGTATGTGGGTGTATTTTGCTCAGTATGGGCGTGGGGGCGTGTGCCGCTGCAGAGTACCTCATTGTCACTGTGTAAATAAACCACTGGATTAATGAGCTTTCCTGGCCAGGCTCCCGGCCTCTGTGCGCACACACACACCAGCTCAGTCACACACAGTGCTGCTCGCAACCCCGGACACTCGGCGACTCACAGTCCCCGCTCGCCTACCGTACGTACACACACACACACACCCACACACACACACACACACACACACACAGGTGGAAGTTCCTTAGATAGGGGTGGAATTAAGTTAGGAGGTTATATTCAGTGGGGTGAAAACAAAGTAAGATCTGATTAGGTGTGTGTGGGTGCGAGCGTGTCCACTGCACAGTGTATTTCTGTGTGTGTGTGTGTGTGTGTGTGTGTTGTCCTGTGTGAGGTGTTATTTTCAGTCCAGCAGAGATTGGAAACCAGACACACAGACGCTGACCGCGTGCTTTAGAGAGCGGGACACATTGATTGGTGGAGGACAGGCCTCGGTTTTTACACCGGAACCTTATCAGCCGCCCAGACACTGAGAGGGAGACAAGCAGAGCAAATCACCTACCCTCACACACACACTCCCTCACACACACACACACACACACACACACACACACACACACACACACACAGAGAGACGCCCAGTGTACTTCTTGTCCTCGGGACTCGCCAGCACAATAAAGCTCTTTTATCTCGACTTGACAACGGGGCTTGCGTTAGACAAAAATAGAGAGCTGATGACAGAATGGTAGGATGTACAGAGCCGGGCTGAGGAGGAGAAGAGGAGACAGAGGAGAGAGGAGGTGATATCTAAAAGCAGTATCAGGTTCCAACCCTTCACGTCGGTTCTTATTAGGTTGAGAGAACAGGAGAGGAGAGGTGCACAAATTAGGTGGTTCCGCCTTTTACAGCCGATCGAAACGTCAGACTGGATAATAGCATTTAAATGTTTTGTACGTCCCAAAGAAGCAAGTTGTGCAACTCTTCCAGTCGATTAATTTATTTTGACAGGGGAGGCAGAAAATAGATAATTTGACAGGGCCTTTCATTCCTGACTTGGAAGTATTTTTCTGACATCGCGGTGTGGTACTGTAGAGAACAAACTGTCATGGCCTCCCCAGGGAGCTGCTCACCGTCAAAGTCCCAGCACCAAGTGCTCTTCCAGCTGTGCTGGAGAATGTGGAGAGGAACAAAGGGAGGAAAGGAGGACGAGAAGAAGCACAGGCAGGAAGATAGGGAGGCGGTCTCTTGGCAGGGGGGTTCAGGGATAAAAGTTGGCGGGGAAGGGGGTCTGTAAAACTACAAATCCCAGAGGGACATTGGCCTAATCCGAGCCGCTCACCCACAGAGACGAGCCTTAGAGGCCAGCGGTCTGTTCCAGCCACTAGCCCCCCCCCCCCCCCTAGCAGAACGAGGAAAGGGGAGAGGCTACAGGATGTTGAGGCTGCCCTGACAAACGTCTCTGTTGGCATGGTTGACCTCTGGTTGTATGCAGACAGGCTCTCTGGAGGCAGCAGGGAGCAAGAGGGGTCTGGTCGGGATGGGAGGTGTTCTGACACGTCCTCTGGTTACTTTCTCCCAGGATGGCTGTTGATGTGCCAGCCCTGTCAACAGCAGCCTGGACCGGTCTGTCGGTCTGCTTCACACGCGCACACACACACACACACACACACACACACACACACACACACACACACACACACACACACACACACACACACACAAACAAACACACTCACTGGTGTGATACATATCCGCAGATACGCTGACAGTTCAAACATAGGACCAGAAAATAACCACCACACTGTCACAACTTGTCATAGTGTCAATTGTAAAAAGTATTTTCATTCCAACCCCCCCCCCCCCCCAAAAAAAAGATACTTCAGATTACCAATAGTCCCCTCTTGTATAACAACAGTAAGCCAGACAGACTCAAGTCACGGGACCCACCTACCTATCAGTGAGGCATTGATCTCTGAATGGAGCAGCACTCAGCTGCCTGCTCTCTCTTCCTCCCTGTTCCTCTGTGACATGGCATCACCCACCCCCCGAGCACACACACACACACAGACACAGACACACACACATTTAGCAAGCAACACGGGTGGATCATAGACCCAGACATAATGAGGCTATCTTCAGTTTAACAGCTCAGTGCGGGTGGCTGTGGAGAGGGCATGTTTTCGACAAGCCACGTTCCTTCCACAGAGGGGTATCCATCTTTGTCAGGGGGCCCAGGTGTAGCAGCACCTCTTTCTGGCTCTAAGGAAAGCCGATCATCCTCCTGTCTCCCTTCAACATGAAAAACACCGGTATGGCTCAGATTACTGAGGTGCTGGAGAAATAGCAATAAGATTACTGTGGTTACCGTTGGGCTCTGGGCAATTAGTGGGATATTAGCTGTTTTCTGTATGTGTTTGTGTGCTTGTGTGTGTGTGTGTGTGTGTGTGTGTGGGTGGGTGTTTTTTTTTTGCTTTTTTTCGATGTGTGTCAAAAGTGTAATCGTTCTCTCCTCCCACTAATCCAGCCCTCAGACTGCTCCTGCCAGAGATGAATTGACGGAGTGCCATTTCCAGGTCCACGGACCTCTGTGTAATGGGGCAGCCTGCTATTTGATCAGAGGGCTCCTGGCATTTAGTTTACCGCGAGACCTCTCTTTTGCCCGATGCGCTTTCACAAAACACTGCACTGTCAAATGCCCATGTAAGCCGGTGACAGGGCTGTGTGTGTGTGTGTGTGTGTGTGTGTGTGTGGGTGGGGTGTGTGTGCATGTGATAAGCTGTCAGCCTCCTATCGCCTTATATTCCTGTCCACAGTGGCTCTCGTGTTCTCTGTCTCGGCCACATGTTCACCACAGCCTGGCCACGCGGCCGTTTCAGAGAGACGTGTCGAGGGCCAGGGATCCCCCGCGGAGGACACGGCACGTCTCTCCGGCCCTGTCTCTCCTTTCCTGCGACCCAATTCAATCTCTTCCACTCCGCCTTTTTCCCTCTTTTCTTTTCCTCCTCCAGTTGGAATTTGCTCCCGCCTTCTTCCCCGCTCTCTCTGTCATGGCATTGTGTCTAGCCTCTCCTCCCCTCCACGCCTCCATTCTGACAGGCCCCATTCTCCTCTCAATCAATAAAGCACTTTTCACTAAAGGGCCACTGCTGTTTCCATTTTTGTCTGAGCAATTACGTGATAATTAACAGCAACAAGAGGCACACCAGTTTTTTTTCCCCCTCCTGAGAGAGGGTAGTTTACCCTTGTAGCTTTAAAGAGTAATGAAACAAAATTGGAGTCAACAGAGAATTGAAACGCTGCGGCCGTCCCTCTCTCAATCTGACGCGGCGTCAACGGACGGGCGGCTGCAGTTCTGACCCCTCTCGCTTTCGTGGCATTTTAGGTGGGCTATACCCGCTCGCACTTTTAATAGGGCAAATTCAGGCACACGCACACAGACTCAACAGGACATTTTCGGCACTTCCAGGGGGTTAGCTGTGTCGTCACGCCAACCGCCATAGCCCCTACCACACACTCTGCATTCCAAGTGAACGAGGGCACTGACGCATTGTCATGAGGCGTGGAAGATGATGCTGTCGACGGAAATTGGGGGTCCAGCCCAATGTTGGTTGTCGAGACCAATGTGTGGCCCCCTCAATTGTAGCCCGTCGAGTGGCATCCCGGGTAAAATGGTGGTTGTCCACCACTAGAGAGAAGGTTCATGATTACAATTCATCGCGGTGAACAGTAGCTCTAATGTCGCCAATGAAAGTGGAAAGGCCTGACAATGGCGTGCGCGGAGCCTTACAAACGATGGTCTATTGAATAACGATAGAGGAGGAACAATGCCTGCGCTGAAGACCAAGACAAGCAAACTTAACGCGTTGAATCAGTAAGCCCTGAGAGTCCACCATACATTACAAAGTCTAACAAAACACACGGGGGAACTTTTTCAGCGTGGCTCTGTGGACAGCGCTGGGCTGGGGATATTGATTCTGTCCCTCCGGTCTTTATTGTATTCTACCGAGTGGACTCTCTTTCTCTCTCTCTCTCTCCCTCCCTCCCTCCCTCGCTCCCGCCTTCCACTCCGCTCTCTGTCTTTCTCCCGTTCGGCGTCTCTCTCTTGTGGCCCGCTGGAAAAACCCTGTGCGAGTTCACCGCCGTGAAGTTGTTGATTGCAGTTGAGGCCTCGTTTACAAAACAGAGCCAACTGTTTGCTTTTTTTTTTCGTCCACAACAACGGCCCGGCCACGGCCTGAATTGAGAGCATAAATCTCCGATTGGTGCAGCAGAGAGGGTGCCTCTGGTGCTGGTCAGCCATGGAAGAGGAGGAGTTGGGGTGTGTTGTTGATGGTGGTGATTAAGCAGGCCCGGTCTGGCTGTCTCCTCAACCCTCCTCCATTTCTCTCCCCCCCAGCCCTCCATCCTGTCCTCTGCCAGCCTATAAACGACCCTCCTTGGGGAGATGCTGTCCTGGGGAGGGAGCTGCACAGACACGTGCGCGCATGCTCAGACACGCACGCACAAACACACCGCACGCACACACACACATACACACACATACACACACTGTGCCACCTGCTCTGTCTGGAGCGTTCCATCAATTGGCCAGTCCAGCTGGGCTGAGTTGGCCCAGCGCGTGAACCTGGTTAGTGGCCGGCCCAGACCTGCTGCTCCCTGGCTCCACGGCTCGGTATGCCCCTCCTGGTCCCCCCTCAGGCCAGACGCACCCTGCCAGCCAGCCGGCCTGCTCATTACAAGAGGCCTGCACTTGAGATTCCAGGCCTCATTTAGCCGAGAGGATGCTACTGACCATCAACAACCCATTGTGATCTAAATGTCGTACATGGCTTTTTTAGATGGCCGTTGCGCAGCACGTTACTCTAAGGACAGTGTATTACTCTAAGTACTATAGTATACACTGTATTACTGTAAGTACTATAGTATACAGTGTATTACTCTAAGTACTATAGTATACAGTGTATTACTCTAAGTACTATAGTATACAGTGTATTACTGTAAGTACTATAGTATACACTGTATTACTCTAAGTACTATAGTATACAGTGTATTACTGTAAGTACTATAGTATACACTGTATTACTCTAAGTAGTGTATTACTCTAAGTACTATAATAGACAGTGTATTACACTAAGTACAGTACAGTGTATTACTCTAAGTATTACACTGTAATAGACAGTGTATTACACTAAGTACAGTACAGTGTATTACTCTAAGTACTATACTATACAGTGTATAACTTTTTTCCCCTATCCCCTCCACCCTTCCATTCAAAGTAGCTTTATTGTCAATTACTTCACATGTCGAGACATACAAAGGAATCGAAAAGACGTTTCCCATGCTCTTGCGGTAAACATATAAAGTGCACATTCAAACACAGATAAGACATATATACTAAAGCTAAAAGATGTCCAATAAAATTATATATATATATATATATATATATATATATATATATATATATATATATATATATATATATATATGCAGAAGTGTATAGTCTACAATGTATTGCTAGGGGTAGCAGCATATGTCAATATATACTACAAACAAACTTACAGTGACATATGCTGCTACCCCTAGCAATACATTGTAGACTATACACTTCTGCATATATATATATATATATATATATATATATATATATATATATATATATATATATATATATATATAATTTTATTGGACATCTTTTAGCTTTAGTATATATGTCTTATCTGTGTTTGAATGTGCACTTTATATGTTTACCGCAAGAGCATGGGAAACGTCTTTTCGATTCCTTTGTATGTCTCGACATGTGAAGTAATTGACAATAAAGCTACTTTGAATGGAAGGGTGGAGGGGATAGGGGAAAAAAGTAGATGGAATTAAATGTATTACTGTAAGTACTATAGTATACACTGTATTACTCTAAGTACTATACTATACAGTGTATTACTGTAAGTACTATAGTATACAGTGTATTACTCTAAGTACAGTGTATTACTCTAAGTACAAGACAGTGTATTACTCTAAGTACAGTGTATTACTCTAAGTACTATACTATACAGTGTATTACTCTAAGTACTATAATAGACAGTGTATTACACTAAGTACAAGACAGTGGCTTACTGTAAGTACTATACTAGATAGTGTATAACTCTTAAGTACTACACTATAAGTACTATACTAGACAATGTATTACTCCAAGTACTAGACAATGTATTACTCCAAGTACTATAATAGACAGTGTATTACTCTAAGAACTATACTAGACTATGTATTACTGTAAGTACTATACTAGACAATGTATTACTCTAAGTACTATACTATACAGTGCTTTACTGTAAGTACTATACTAGACAGTGTATTACTGTAAGTACTATACTAGACAGTGTATTACTCTAAGTACTATACTAGACAGTGTATTACTCTAAGTACTATACTAGACAGTGTATTACTGTAAGTACTATACTAGACAGTGTATTACTCGAAGTACTATACTAGACAGTGTATCACTCTAAGTACTATACTAGACAGCTCATAACTCAGCTCTTCTAAACAGACATTGCTCCAGCTCCTGCTATCCAGAGCAGAGGTGGGGCCGTGTGGACGCCTGGTGTCATGTAAGGACCGCAAGGAGCACCAGCCTACTTGGTGTGCCGACACACAGCGGCCCAAGCCCTGGCCGCTCCTCTGTGGGATAGCGGTGGAGACGAACCGGGCCGAGCGGGGCCAACCCAGGCTGGCAGTGGGGCTGTCTAACCCCTGCCGCAGACGCTGCTTTAATACCAGGCAGCCCAATCCGGCTTATGCATCCTCACTCCGCCTGTCTGGCTGTCTGGCAGGCTGCCTGCGAGGCCCCCGTAATCCAACGCAGGGACCTAGCATCTTCACAGCCCCCGACGCGTTGCACAAACCTCCATCGCTCATCTCCCTCCCCCCCCAGCCCTCCATCCTGTCCTCTGCCAGCCTAGAAACGACCCTCCCCCTCCTCTTCGATCTCTCCACCTCCTTCCTTTCTCATCTATCCGTCCATCCTCACCTTGCTCCATCCCTCCTCTGCCCTCTCACAACAAAGCCTCCGGGGTGGGGTGGCGGGGGTTGGGGGAGGAGCTGGCTGGTGGGCGGCCAGCTGCGCTCCTAATGATTTTGTCCCCAGGCCCAGATCAGCCCCAGAAATGTAGTTACAATTTTGCTGCAGGAGGAGAACTTTGCCCTATCTGACGCCTCTGCAAAGTGTGTATGTGTGAGTCTGTCTGTCAATATGTGTGTTTATGTGTTTGAATGTGTTTCTGTGTGCATGTGTTTATATGTGTGTGTGTGTGTGTGTGTGTGTGTGTGTGTGTGGATAGTGAGTCTAAAAGAGAGAGAGCTAAAAGAATATGGAAAAGCGTTCACACACACTTTGGTATGTGGTTGCGGACACAGAATATTGATTCTTCTGTATGGAGGTAGGTATGCCTTACCTGGGTGCTGGTGTGTGTGTGTGTGTGTGTGCGTGTGCGTGCGTGCATGAGGTATTTGAATGCCTTCCAGCACCTAGCCTCCCCCTCTCCTTCTCCCGAGGAACCTGAGGCTGGCTCTGGCTTGAGTGCCAACGATGCAGCTCTCACGACGAGCCCGTTGCAATTAGCATCATCCACTCCACTTGCTCCCCCTCCACTTATTGATGAGCGCCGCCAATCAATGTTTCCTAATTACAACTTTCTCAAACTGCCCTGCAGTTAGATCTCTGTTGTGGCTGCTTAGTAAGTGATTGTGACAGGTCATTTCATAAGTTTTAATGCCTTGGCTGCCGAACGTGTTTACGTGCATGTGTGTGTGTGTGTGTGTGTGTGTGTGTGTGTGTGTGTGTGTGAGTGCGTGCCTGCCTGTGTGCCCTCTCCCCACTGACCTCGTCTCTCGTTCTCTCCCTCTCTTTCCTTCTCTCCAGACATCGACGACTGCCAGTCCAACCCCTGCCAGAACGGGGGCACCTGCATCGACGAGATCAGCTCCTTCGTTTGTCTCTGTCTGCCCAGCTACGGGGGAGCCACGTGTGACAAAGGTGACCCCCCCCAATAACTGATCCCACTGGAGATGTAATGGCGGGGGCCTGGGTTGGGTTTGGGTGTGGAGGGGGGGGGGGGGTTATCATCCATCAGAGGAGTCGTCGGTGACAGAACACCCGAAGCCAGCAGGGCGCCCCGCTCAGACTAAAGCCCCAGGGAGCGTCGCCTCGCTCCCGAAAACTCTCTATCTCTTCATCTAGTTGACTGACAGATCCGCCGCATCTCCGCGACACGCATGCCGCACGCACACACACACACACACACACACACACACACACAAATACACACACTCGCGGCGCAGGATTAACGCTGAGGCTGAGGAAAGTCAGGCGGGGCGTGGGGAGGTGGCGGCGATCTCCGTGCGTCTCGGAAAGAAAGTGATTGAGGGAATCAGAGAGAGAGAGATAATCTAGGGCGGGCGCTGGCCATAAGAGGGGGAGGGAGGGGGGGGGGGGGGGGGGGGGGGGGGGGGGGGGGGGGGGGGGGGGGGGGGGGGGGGGGGGGGGGGGGGGGGGGGGGGGGGGGGGGGGGGGGGGGGGGGGGGGGGGGGGGGGGGGGGGGGGGGGGGGGGGGGGGGGGGGGGGGGGGAGGGGGGGGGGGGGGGGGGGGGGGGGGGGGGGGGGGGGGGGGGGGGGGGGGGGGGGGGGACTGCTGCATTCATACCTTTCCCCGCTAGAGCGTTGGAACAGCTCCCGCTCCACAGTCTAGTCCTCTGGGGAAGCTGTACGCCCAGCACCTTGGGTGTCCTCTCCCTCCTTCATGAAATATTCTGTTCCTGTAGTTGGATGTGCAGCAGCCTCTCTCTCTCTGGGCTGCAGCTCCGCTCTGCTCTCCTCTGGGTGCCGGGGTCACCGGGGGCAACAGCAGGCGGCGGGGGCAGCAATCAATAATAAACAATGTGGTCAAAGCAGGAGAGAGCTCAAAGGTAAAACATTGTAAGATGAAAGAGCAGAAAAAGAGCAGAAAAAAAGCAGTTTGTGTGTGTGTGTGTGTGTGTGTTTCTGTGCGTATGTGCGTGTGTGTGGTTGCGCTGCTGGAGTGAGGCAGCCCTCTTTCCTGGACCTGCCCTCCAATCAGGTCCTTGTCTAGCCCTGATATAGCCTGTCTGCTCCACACAGCTCATACAGATGAGCTATTAGGCAGGCCATGGGCACAACCTGCTCCCCCTGCACACACACACGCACGCACGCAGTGCTCGGTGCTGCATTCACACACAACGCGCACGCAAACAGGCGCATGGCGTTCCCTTCATCTCTAATTTACATCATTTCCCCGTCTGCCTCTCGAGAAGTAGCTCCCTCACGCACCCAAACCCTCGCGCCCTGCCGCCCACGTCCGTGCCCCAGAACGCCGTGTGACGGCGAGAGCTCATCTGACTGACTTGGAGCACCGGGAATTTGTTGAGAGTGGCGAGAGGAGTGGGCGAGTCTGTCACCGCCACCCCCACCCCCCCCCCCCTACCCTGGCCAGCCCCGCAACCCTGTGCAGCTACATGCCTCGCACCATGAACCGTGGAACTCCTAACAGGCTCCACTCTCTCATATCCGACTCATTACCGCCTAATTTCCATGGGGCCGTTTGAGCGGAGAAGACAATGAGAGAGGCGTTAGGCTTAAACTGGCCAACTTGGGCCCCGCCATTCTTTTTGAATGGGAACCAATTGATCCCTCTCTGATTGCATTGGCCTAGCAGCCGGCCTACCACTTTCATTAGTCCGCCATCTCTCTCATTTCGTACGAGCCGAGCGTGCGCTTGTGCACGTGCACACGCTCGTCTCAGTCCCTTTGATGCCTGCCATCCGCTGTCCTCCTGAGCCCTCCGGGCTGTTGCTATAGAAACTTTCCTGGCTAAGCCCGTCATGCCCAGACCGTGTTACAGCATCATCCCACACAACGATGTCTTGTCTGTGAGGGAGAGACAAAGAGAGAGATGCCTATCCCACCTACGACCACTGTAGTCCGCTCTCTTTTACCTCCCCTCTGTCTCTTCGTATTTTCCTTCAAACCCTCAGCACTAGATGTGGTTCCTGATCCCCAGGATGGGACATCAAAGGAAACCGGTAGAAACTGCCACTCCAATTTTTAGGATTTAGTCTGGCATTTCATAGCTTTTTTTCCTCTCTCTCTCTCTCCCACTCCCTCTCTCTCTCTTTCTCTTTCTCTGCCTTCTGCCAAAAGTATCTCACTTCAGGAGGAATTGTTTTGTCAGGCGACAGTGTGCGTGTGTGGTTTGGGTGCGTGTGTGAGTGAGTGTTAGCAGCCCAGCACCAGTGTCTCTATGCATTAATAACAGGCAGAGAAGGTACCATGTCAGTGTGTTTCATCTATTAATAGAGAGGTACAGCTTGTGTGTGTGTGTGTGTGTGTGTGTGTGTGTGTGTGTGTGTGTGTGTTTGTGTGTGTGTGTGTGTCGGCAGCTGTCCCGCTCCGCTCTGACTCTACCACTCTCAGACACAACGTTGGGACGTGGCCGTTTCTCTTGTTCTTCTGCTGTGAAACGCTCATCAGCGATGTCTTTCTCTGTCCCACGTGCAAAGACATCTGCACACTCCGTGCCGCCCCACACTTACCCCCTAAGTTCCAAATGCTACAGTGAAGCTAAGCGCTAGTAGGCACTTACCAGGACCCCCCACCCCACCCCTCCTCCTCCGGTGCTGTGTAAAATAGACTAGCCGGATACGTCTTCACGTTGCCTCTCGACAACACGACAAACAGTTATCTAAACCATAAACAACAGCAGGTCTATCCTCAAGAGAGGCACCCCACTCCCCCCCACTCCCACAACAAATTGTCGACAAATTGAATGAAAGCCTGTTTAAAGCATTGTGCTGCTAATTAATCCCCCCGACGTCTCGGCTGCTCGGCGATTAAGGGGCGAGAGAACGCGGCTCGTGTAGTCCTTAAATCTGGGAGAGACGGGGAACGCCGCGCCTGTTATCTCCTTGCTCTACCCCCTTCTCTCCGGTCTATACGTCGGGTCCATAAATATTTATTCGGGCCGGTGTTGAGCTGAAGTCCCTGGTGTGCTGCTCGGCTGCAAGCCCCGGTGGAGGGAGTGATTACTGCTGCCGAGAAAGCTGCCTGTCCGGGCCTACGCACACTCATCCAACGCGTGAGTGCACGTTCCAGACACACACATACATGAAGACGCGCGCGCGCGCGCACACACACACACACACACACACACACACACACACACACACACACACACACACACACACACACACACACACACACACACACACACACACTCTCTCTCTCACACCGTCCCTTCCTAAAGTAAAGAAGATTAGACTGTGTATTACAGCGGTCCACTTTCACACAAAAATGGTTTTAATACTGTATCGATGCATTTTCAGCCACTTACGATGGTGAACTCCAGCTGACGCTCCTGGGGATTACCCAATGCTGGCAAAAGGCTATTTACTCCGGATAGCACAGCACTGCTGATGGGGAGTGGGGTTAGCCTCAAGCTCAGGTACCAATACGGAGAAACACACTATAGATAAGGTCTAGTCACAGTACTCTGCAGTGTTTAGGTCAGTACTGTCTACTGAGCTGGAAAGCACAAGTGGTGGTGGCCAGTAGTGAATCCAGCTTTCATTAAATAGGCGATAAAAAGAACATTCTGCTAAGCAGGGAAAGGTGTGGGCTACTGAAAGAGAGGCATTCTTCCCTGAAGGAGAGGAGGAGCGCAAATTTCCCGGATTTATAAAATACTTTTCGAAAGCCAGATGAGTTGCGGGGGCACGCAGTGGAGAGACACCAACACGGGAGGACAGGGTAGAGAGAACCGAAGACAATGCAGCTAGCCTACACACGGACCGCTGCTCAGCGCCGCGAGGCGAGGGGTGAGAGGCGGGTTTTGGAAAGCACCAGGCAGTGGCTGCCCACTCCCAGTCACTCCTGTTCTCCACGGCGTTTCCTGTGTGCAGTGGCCGCGCCTCTTACACCTGTCACCGCTGCCCGCTGGCGATTCCGCCGCTCGGTCTAAGCCTGAAGGCGTACCCGATGCTCGGGGGCGCCGACTCACCAGGCCGGTCGTTCAGCCGGTCGGTGGAGCTCAGAGAAGCCGCCCTTCGTCCCTCGTCTGTTTGCTGTTCTGTCGGCTACTCCGTGGAGCCACTTGCCGACCAGCCTGACGAGGATCCATGGGGTCGCCGGTGATCATGAGCGCTTCAGGCGGAGGAGAACCACTCCTATTTCAAAGGATGCCTGTGGACTGCCTGGATGTGTACCACTACTCAGCACAAACCGAGTGCCGCCAAATTAATTTTTGGCCCGTCCTCAGGGTCTTTAGAAGTTATTAATGCTAATGAAGATTTATGCTTTGAAACAACACTGTGATAGGGACACGCGCTGGGACCCTGTGCAGACTCAGCTCCAGCTAGGTAGCCCTTCTTAGTCCATGCACTGTCCTGCTTCAGCGCTCTATGCACACGCACACACACCCTGAACACACATATTCATCATGCAGCATACGAGCACACCCACTCAGGTTAAAATCTCACACCCACACACAAATCCGATACCCAACTCCTCCATGCTTTGCATCTGAACGGTGAGAATTTTCGCCCCAAAGTTTTGTGGTAACTTGGCATGGCCGGGCCCCACAGAATAATGAAGCGCTGCAAGCCAACGGCGGCTCTCTGTGTCCATATGCTGTGGCGGTGCTGTGCCAAGACTGCTGCTGTCTGTGGGCCCCGCAAAATGTGAACCCACATACATTGTCTTTCAAGGCGCTTCATTAGGCAAGCCATCCAGGGGCGGCTCCACATCCCACTTTACGCTGTGTTGAGGAAAGAGAGAAAACAAAAGGGGAGAGAGTAAGAGAGAGCTAGCCGGGAGGCGGAGGAGGGAGGCCGCGGTGTCTGTTTGGGTGTCTTGGTCTCCATTTGCCTCTTGCCGCATCTTCTCTTTTCAACCTCTGGTAAACTGGAGCATTGTTCTCAAAATGCAACTTTGTTGCGGGTAACGTCTACTTCAGTGCGTCTGTGTTTATGTAGGTGTGTGTGTGAGTGTGAGTGTGTGTGTGTTTGTGAGTGTGTGAGAGAGAAAGAGTTTTTGCTGTTGTCCCCCGCTTCCTACACCCTCTTAGTTGCTGGAATTGCCAGCTCTACGGGTAATTACGTGGAATGAGGCCTGGGAGCGGTAACAGTCATTTACCGTCTTCAGCAGCCATTACCCTTAACTATAGCATTCACACCATTAGGCCCCTCAGAACAGCATAATGACCCCAGAGCCGCGAGCACATTCTGCCTGTCACCGGCTGGGAGAGCACAGCACAGGTGGATTCCTTCCCTCGCTGCCTCTCTTCTGCACCCCTCTGTCATTTTGTTCTGGCTCCCTCTCTCGCTCAGCTTCTTCTTTGGCTTTCTCCCCCCTCCCACGGCCCGCCTGCTGTCTCTCGCCCTCCCACGAATGGCACTTGAGCTGTCAATCATCGTAGCATAGAGGGAGTTACAAGGAGGGTTGCGGTGGGGCGATGCATCAGGACGGACGTCGATACCCCCGCACACGCGGACACACACACACACACACACACACAGACAGAGGTTTCCTCTTCGGCGAGGTCTGTAAAAAGCCACAGAAATATCACCCGGTGATGTGGATAAACGACCCAATCACTCAGCTGGAAGCGTTCGCCCTTTTATTTCCCAACCTCTGCTCATTCAGGCACCCGGTGAATATTAATCGCTAGAATACACGCCAGTTTTCCGCTCAACGGGAAGCGGAGGGGAAAAAGAGGCGAGGCTTGAATAAACTATAAATATGCGGGGAGGTCGATGTGACGGCGGCCCTTTGAGACTGCGAGAGCGAAGGGGAAATCAGCGGAGACGAAGGTTTTGATCCTGGAAAGGGTCACGTCTGTTTGGTAATCCCTCTCCCCCTTCTCTCTCTCTCCCCCCCCTCTCATCTCCCGCTTCCCTCTGACGAGCTGCTTAACAAATATCGATAGCCTGGATGGACTAGTGAGCGCGTGGAGAGCCAGCCCAAGGCACTGGTTCATACGAACCTGCCTCCTCTCGGCGTGGGGGAGAAATAACGGGGCCTGCGTGCTCACCGAGCTCATATGCCAGTTCAGTCCTTTGTGTGTGAGTGTCTGTCTGTGTGTGTGTGTGTGTGTGAGAGAGAGTGTGTGTGTGTGTGTGTGTGTGTGAGAGAGTGTGTGTGTGTGTGTGAGAGTGTCTGTCTGTGTGTGTGTGTGTGTGTGTGTGTGAGAGAGAGTGTGTGTGTGTGTGTGTGTGAGAGAGTGTGTGTGTGTGAGAGAGAGTGTGTGTGTGTGTGTGTGTGTGTGTGAGAGAGTGTGTGTGTGTGTGTGTGTGTGTGTACACTCCGCCCTGTGCACCCTCAGACTGTAGTACCACCGTGTCCTCCGGGCCCCCCCCTGACACCACTGTTCTCTTTTATGAACCTAGGGGCCATCTGGCCACACCGTGCAGTCCTGTCCTAGAGACAGCCTCTTAAACACATTGTCTGGGCCGGCTGCCAGTAAATGTGTTGGTGTCTGTGTGTGGATGGGTGCGGGCAACAGTACCATGCTGGAGGTGTGTGAGTGTGAAGCCCCCCCAGCATCCCCCCTCTCACTGTTCCGGTAGATAACAATGCTCAAACACCATGGCTGGCCAAGTTGGAGCCCTAACACAGTATACCGACCGCCGTGTGGCCTAACGGTTTGGGAGGGTATTAGCGAGGCAGCAGATGCTGGAGCTGATTGGAGGCTTGGTTCAGACGGACTGTAGTTATTCCAACCAGCAATGCTAGCTCAAGCTAACGTGGCGGGGGGGGCAATGAAGCCCCCGATGATATTATCCCCTTTCTGTCTGTCTGGTAGAGTCATTGTGTTGGGTGCCAATAGGCTTCACCTTGGATTGCCACATCTATTCATACACGCACACGCACACACACACACACACACACACACACACACCACCCACATATACACCTGCCCACACACACACACACACACACACACCACCCACATATACACCTGCACACACGCACACACACACACACACACACACACACCACCCACATATACACCTGCACACACACACACACACACACACACCACCCACATATACACCTGCACACACACACACACACACACCACCCACATATACACCTGCACACACACACACACACACACACACACACACACCACCCACATATACACCTGCACACACGTGTGGAAGGACAACGTGCCGTTCCACAGACGGATAATGTTTCTCCCCGCTGCTTGAGGAGAGGGCTCAGGAGCACCGTCTCCACAGGGGGGGGCGTCCTCTACGGTGGCAAAACGTCTCCCTCTCCCTCCTCCTCCACGCCTCCTTCCCCCGTCTCCTCTTGTCCTCCCCCAAGCTGAGCATGCTGGGAGACGAGGAGGGGGATTGCTTTGCTCTCGTTTCATCTGCGGCACCAGAACACCGTGGTCAGCCCGGCGTCTTGGACGATCCTTCCCGGGAACAGTGTGCGGTCTTCCAGCAGCGTTCCAGCCCTTCCCTTTGTTCTCCCTGCTCTCGTCCCAGACCCCCCCCCCCCCCTCCTGTTCCACTCCCCATGCCCCTTCCCTCTGGCCAGCTGTAACTGTCTGCATACTAAGCAAGGCCCCATACGGCCCAATTTGCGCTGGCCAATTTACGGGTGTCGCTTCCCATTTGTTTGGAGGAAAAGCTGAGGCCTTCTCCCTGGTCCCCTCCTCTTTGTCTGTGTGTGTGTGTGTGTGTGTGTATGTGTGTGTGTGTGTGTGTGTGTGTGTAGGGGGGCCTGGGTTTGGAATGCTGTCAAAACGCCATAGCCTATACACACACACGACCACAACTACGCATACATTACATGTACACGCAGGGCCCCACATGCACTGAACCACATAAACGTGCATGCGCAGGATCCCATCTTCATACTTGTCATTGAAAACCCATACACTCACCGCTGCTGTACAGCTTGAGCAGTGTTCCGCACAGCCCACCCTCCTTCCCCCCCACGCCCCAGAGGAATAGAGCAGAGAGAGGGGGGAAAAGGAGAGTGTGATGGAGGAAGGGAAGAAGGGAGTGTGCTGACAGGACTGTGACAGGGTTTAATTACCCGTCCAGGGCTGCGCTGTGGAAGACATTTCTGGGGATTGTTGTCGTTTGAATAGATTAAGCGGCCTTTCATTGAACTAAGCTGCTCCCTCTCGCTGTCCCTGCTGCTGCCTTGGATTAGGAGCCAGATGCGGTGGAAGCTGGCAGAGAAGGATGGAGGGAACAGGGAGGACTGTCATCCCTGGAGGAGAGAAAAAGAGAGAGAAAGAGAGAGAAAGAGAAAGTGAAGGGGTATGCAGACTTCACACGCGAGAGAGAAAAAAAAAAAGAGTTGCAGGGTGAGCGAGTGGGCTTTGTGACAATCCTTTTCAAACAGCGTCAAACGCAGGCCGTTCCCAAGTGCCGCGTCACGCCACGTCTGAATGGCGGAGCGCCTTGGCCGTGTTCTCTCCGAATCTCCCCCCCCCGCCGCCCCGCTCACCAGCGCCTCTCTCGATCTCTGTCCCGCAGACACGCAGGGCTGTGAGCACGCGTGGAGGAAGTTCCACGGCCACTGCTACCGCTACTTCAGCCGCCGGCACACCTGGGAGGACGCCGAGAAGGACTGCCGGGAGCACAGTGGCCACCTGGCCAGCATCCACAGCCTGGGGGAGCAGGACTTCATCAACGGTGATGCCGGCCACACACACACACACACAAACACACACCTGGAAGGGAGGAGGGGGGTGCAGGGTCAGCCCCCCCACACACACACACACACACACACACACACACACACTATTTGGAAGACAGATTTTTAATCGATGGTCTTAACTGTTGTTGTTGTTGTGGTTTTGTTTAGTAGCCCATATCTCCATGGCAATTAGCCAGCGGCAATTCTCGTTTGGTCTAGTTGAGCTGAGCTCCAGAACTGGACTAGCCTTCAATTCCAACCTGAGGCACTCATCCAGCCCCGCCCTAATCAGGTCCCCTAACCGTGTAAGGCCCAGGCCAGTCACAGAGAAAAGCAATGCCCAAAGCCAGGCTGTCCTCGCCTTACCAAGACACCATCTCTTTAAAAAAAAGTCTGTTTAATTGGCTCGAAAATGGACGTCTCCACCCCTGCAATAAAGAGAGCAGCACCATTAGAGAGATTAATGGTCCTGGTAATGATGCTAATCACCAACACCGGGAATGAAATTCCATTACACACGGCGCGTGTGTCCAAAATCTCTTATCCATTGCATAGCAAAAAGGTCCGTCTGCGAGGCTCGCTCGGCTTCTTCTCCGAGACAGCAGGGACTGGATGAGAAACGTGCTTCCCCCCTAGCCCCGATCGCTGCTGAGTTTAGCCGACGAACAGCTCTGGTCTAAAAGGCGGCGGCGCGGCCATTAGGCTCAAGACCCGGAGGTGTTTTGAATGACGCGTGTCCTTGGTGTGTTCCTCCCGCCGCAGGTCTGAGCCACGACAACACCTGGGTGGGCCTGAACGACCGGACGGTGGAGGAGGACTTCCAGTGGACCGACAACATGGACCTGGTGAGAGGACAGGGCTGCCAAGACCGGAGCCTACCGGTTGGGAGCTCCAAAAACCCTTTGGGAGTTTGGAGCAGCTGTTTAGTAGTGGGCTATGTTTAGAGGTTCCTTTGGGTAGGTAGCTACTACGGCACTAGTTTGGGACAGCCCAAGTCACATAACAAGCATGGCAAAGCGGCCGTGTGGTCAAACGTTTCTGTGTGTGTGTGTGTGTGTGTGTGTGTGTGTGTGTGTGTGTGTGTGTGTGTGCGTGCGTGCGTGTGTTTGTGACCCCGCAGCAATATGAGAACTGGCGTGAGAACCAGCCGGACAACTTCTTTGCGGGGGGAGAGGACTGCGTGGTGATGATCGCCCACGAGAACGGCAAGTGGAACGACGTGCCCTGCAACTACAACCTGCCCTACGTCTGCAAGAAGGGAACCGGTGAGAGAGAGCGTGGAGGAGGGCGAGGGGGAGCAGGGGCACAGGGCAGGGGCACACATATGTCATACACACATATGGTCGTATCAAAGAAAACACGAACGCCACGGGCCACAACACCGCCGCCCTGGCTCCTCAAAATAGAACATATTCATGTGCTGCCGTTATGAATTTAAAACAGTACCCGCATCTCAGCAACCACTGGCTAAGAACGACTACCTTGAAAACAACTCAATTACGATGCCTCTTTTTCCTGCTGGCATATCAACAAGGCTATTAAGGCGCCTCTTAAATGTCCTTGTCTGCGTGCCATCAGAATAAAGGCCTTGATGCTCCGATAGAAAAGTACTGCCTTGAGCTTCTTTCCTGGTCAGAGTCAATCTCGGCAGCCCAGCTCCAATAAGCACTTGCCCAACCACTCCTTTGGCTGAGCTGTCTTTCGGCGACCGCAATGCCCTCTGCCTGTCCTATTTTCTGAATGGAACGGGCCAACTGATAGGTACATGGAGTGAGAACCTGCAATCACTCTGCCTTTAACAAGTGATTTGCCTGCTGCCAGTGCTCGCCGCAACTCTTTGTTGTCTTTTCTCTACTTCTTCTTTGCCTCTTTCTCTGCGTTTGTGCAGCTTCCATGAGTTTCTTTTGAAACCCTCGTCAACTTCTTCCCCGCTCTCTCAGCTCTGTCCTCTGCACCTTCTCCCTCGCTGTTGCAGAGGAACTTACAGGGACAATCAGCGGCTGTTCTCTGCTTGAGTTTTTCCGGTAGCCGTGGAGTCAGACGGACAGATGGGGGGCGATAATAGGGAGTCGACACCATAGCTTAGTGTCCAGAGGATGTCTGTGTGAGCAGGAGGACCTCTTCTTAGTCCTCTTCAATCAGTCGCTACCTCTGGTTCACTCTCATTAAAGTGGACCTCCGGCCCCCCGGCCCTCCCTCATCCCCTCACCTGGCGTCTGTCCTCACACTTCAGACACTGCTTGGGCTTAAATGGCTATTTCTGCCCTGATTTTCCATTAAGTAAGTTAGAAAAGGGGTAGAGATTAGGCATGACGGAACAGGTCTGGGTTTTCTGAGGTCGAGATTTGTAGGTCGGTGGCCCCATATCAGATGTAACGCTCTCGAAAAAAGTTCTCTCTTTTCAAAAAAGAATGATTTGAATTGGGAGAGGTTGCCTAGCCTAAATATTGAGTATCTTTGGGAGTTGATCGACCATTTCCCCAAGTCCCCGTTGTTGGCGGTTCAATAACCCATACTTATTGTACTTACACTCTTTTAAAGAAAACGTTACAAGTACCTGGCCTTCTCAGAAATAAGCCTCTACTGGAGTATATCCTCAGGGTGTTTCACTGCAAGGCTGCACTGTCATGCCAGTATGAGGAGCGGGACAAAAGAGCACAGCCTAACATGCTCCTCTGAGAGCCTATTAGAGGTGATTTGTCACTCGTCTGCATGCAGGCCAGGCGGTGTAATAATAGGCAAAGGGTCTGCAGGTTGGGTTGACATGGTTTGGGTTCTACCAGCGCTCCCTGGAGGCTAGGGCAGCAGCACCTTATTCCGAGCTCCCTGTGTCTGTCCACTCGCATGTCTGCACCCTGCTTTGTTTAGCCAGAGGAGAGCTAAACACTTCACTGTCTGATGGGCAGCCAGCGACTCAAGACTAGTGCAAAACTCTGAGCAGAACTTTGACCAGAATTGGAAAATAGATATTGACTCTTGGAGAATTGAGCGAGTGTTTGTTTTCGTAGGAGTACAGGCATTAGTTATTGGCTGATCCTGCCATCAACCTTGTGCACTCACTGACAGACACTAGCTAACCAGTCACCGAACCCCGATGATACTCGTGATGTTAAATTGTAATTATGTAATCATGATAACCTATAACGTCATGGTAGACGCTAATTGGCGGCGTCATTAAAAAAAACCTGTTATGTCCCCTGAAACGGCGAGAACACCCCAGCGCCCCGGGTTCTGCGTGCCAGGCAAACAGCTCTATGCCAATCAAGGCCATTCACGTTGGCGCTAATCAGGGCAGATCCCGATGGCCTGGTGGGAAGGCGCTTCTCAGACAACCGCCACGGCAGGCTCTCAGCCTTACCTCAACCCTGACCTCCGCGAGCCAATTGCAATCAGAGGCAGCGGCTCATCTTTTCATCGCTGTCCCCTTTTTAAACCGCCATCATTTCCCCCGCCCTCCTTGGTCCCGAGGAAGCCCGTGGGGTTTTGTTCGTCAGCGGCGGTATTCTACGTTCTAATACTCAGTGCTCTCTTGTTCTCCGGGCCTGTCTGCTCATCAGTGGTCCCGAGGCTGAGCGGGTTGGTAGCGGCACTGGAGCAGCCAATCAGGCAGCTCAATCAGTCCCCCAGAGGCCAATCTGATGGAACGGAGGGGAATGGTTTTGGTGGGCTCTTTTGTCTTTTAAAGTGTGGCAGTGCAGGGCGCCGGGGAAGGCCTGGTGTCGCTCATTAGTGTTCCCGGTTACAGTGATAGTGGGACGGAGACATGGGACTGCACACACACACACACACACACATACACACACACTGTCATGCAAATCACCTATATTCACATGGACAAAAGAAGGTGTCAGATTTGTAATAATAATAGTAACAGAAGCCATGCCAATGCCAAGTTTATTTTACGGTAGGAAAGAAAGCAAACAATGGTGAAATTTCCCTTCTTCTGTTGCTGTCTCTCTCACCCACAAACACAAGCAAAGACATACTGACACCCACACACACACACACATACACACACACATACACACACACACACACACACACACACACACGCATGCACAGAAGGATACACAGACACTGCTCCCGAGTTCCCTGGAGAGGCCGTCCCAGCTGTCAGCTGTACAGTGGTGTGGGGATGTCTCAGGTACTCTGGTCAGCGGCTGGTCGCTCGGTGTTTCATGATACTGTCACTGCCACTGGCTCAGCCAAGGCTACCCTTGGCAATCTCACAGACACACAGACTACCAATCAAGCAGAGTGTCCCCTGCCTGGCGATGGAGGCTCCTTGACACCCAGCACACATGCCCTGACAGGCTTACATCTCCACCATGCCGCTGCCAGAACCACTGCAGGATCTGTGTGCGTGTGTGTGTGTGTGTGTGTGTGTGTGTGTGTGTGTGTGTGTGTGTGTGTTTGTGTGTGAGTGCGTTTGTGTGTGTGTGTTTATTTGTGCGTGTGTGTCTCCCCAAACCACACACATGTAGCCCTACGGTACAACATACTGTATATTACAGTACAGTATATGCATGCAACGTAAATAGCAGCATATACATTCCTGCTGTTATTCAGGGGTGTTCTCACCTGGTATTTCCACAGTGAAGGATGACGAGACTCTCACCAGGACATGTCTTTCACTTCAGGTTAGCCCAGTCTGGCGTGCTAGCCGCCAGGTGTAACCCGGACCACAGTCCACAGGGCCTGAGTGTCTTGAGTAAATCCATCTTTTAACTGTCTTCTACCTTCACAGGAACACTAAATCACCCCAGCTACTGCCTGACAGGCATTTACACACACACACACACAAACATATAGACAAACTGTACTTCTTGCCAGTATTAGTCAAATGCATGTCCCTGTTAGTCTTTAACACACACACTCCCACCCACACACATTTCAAACTATCTGTCAGGCATCCTCCCCAACTGGTCTTCATGAACTGTGACTGATGAGGGGGTGTCAAATGCAACAATCATTCAACCACTGCCAGACAAATAAGCACTCATAAGCCCATTCAACTGGCAACGAGAAGATTGATGAGAAGCAAGATGACGAATAAGAAAATACTACCACTTCCAATAACCGCTTTGATGGCAGGGATTTTAAGAGACCTTGTGTTGACCAAAGGTGGTCCGGTCTAAAGCCAGTAAGACAGTAAGGAGGACACCCACAACATCGTTTTAGGTTACATTGCATTTCAAACTCGGAGTAACATTTTTCACCAGGCCAAACAAAATTGAATATCCAAATGTAGCTTCTTTTTGATATAAATATTTAAGCAGCCATGGTGGCAGTAAGGAAATGACACACCAAAGGGAGGGGGAAGGAAGTGACCTATATATAGGTGGTGGTCTCTCAGTCTGCCCCAGTGTGCTGATGGCCAGTGGCCAGCCTTGGTCGGCCACTCCAGTCTGCTTAAGTGAGCTAATACAACGCATTATTGGTACCCAGAGATAAAGGCACTGTGCTCCTTCAGACTTCAATGGGACGCCTGTCAAGGCTTGAGTGTGGAGGTTAGGGACTGTCATTTTGGCTAACACCTATCTGATTGTTGCTAAGGTGGGGTCTGTTCCTCTTAAATCATGACTGGGGGGATCAGTGACAGGTGGCGCTGGGGCTCTGGGTTTCAACTACGTGACTGCCATCTAGGGAGCTGCCGCGGTACTACGCTGTGGCCAGGCTTCTGAGTGGTTCCAAAACGAGGGGCCATATTTCATCTTGGCATCTCTTCACTGGCTTCCAGTTTGCTACAGAATTGATTTCAAGGTCCTGCTGTTTGCGTTCAAAGCTCAGAATCAACGTGCACCCTCCTATATGAAAGTTATCCTGATACCACACACTGCCTCCAGGTTTCTCAGGTCATCTGATTTGGGACTCCTGGCCGTCCCACACTCCAAACTGAAACTCAGAGGTGACCGCGCTTTTACAGTGACAGCCACCAAATTATGGAATACCCTTCCCTCCTCTATCAGATTTGCCCCTTCTGTCGGTTTTTTTAGGGCTTAAAACTCATCTCTACTCTCTAGCATTTGAATCGTAATAGTGGGTCTCATGCACTTAGTTTGAAAATATTTGTATCTATATGTCAAACCTATTCCTTGTTATGTTTTGATGTGCTGTATTTAAATGGAATTGTACAGCACTTTGGTCAACTCTGCTCGTTTTAAACTGGATTTGATTTGCTAAACGTGCTACTCTAATGACCACCAGAAGATGATGTTGGTCTTCCGTAGTGGTCCATTTCCTTTTTCCATTTATCCATCCCTCTGTCTTCCTGTCTACTCCCATGTTGGCTTTCCCTCCGTGTAAACAAAACCTCTGTCTGCAGAGGCTCTTCAAAGTGTCAAAAGAAGCAGACATACCCCAACTCAGCAATTGTTTCTGTTTGTTCTTCCCATTGGTCAGTGCTCTGCGGCGCCCCGCCTTCTGTGGAAAACGCCTCCCTGATTGGCCGTAAGCGCTCCCACTACGACATCCACTCGGCGGTGCGTTACCAGTGCGACGACGGCTTCCTGCAGCGCCACGTGCCCACGGCCAAGTGCCGCGCCAACGGCAAGTGGGACCGGCCCAAGATCATCTGCACAAAGTGTGAGTGTTCAAACGCATGACCAGCTCCGGAGTTTTAAGGTTATACTCTGACTCGTCAAATTTCGGGAGGAAGTATATCATCCAGCTTCAATATTTACCTGGCATAAAACATGTATGGGCAGATATTATATTTTAAGCGGAAGTGCAAATGAAGAGAGATAGAGAGAGCGAGTTTTCATTCCTCACCCCTGAGCTCCACAGTTCATCCTACCAAAGTGATGAACACATCTGTCTCCCCAACGGACCAAAGAAAATGTCATATCAGTTTTATTTCAATATTTGCCCTTTTACGAAAAGATATGGGAGGCTTACGTTTGACTTTTCACCATGTGATATTTTAATAAGCTCATACTGTGACATCTAGAAGATGAAATGTTTAATGCCTGACATGTGGGAGAGCCTCGCCTGCTTCTGTTACCCAAAACTTTTCTTCTCCTGTCGCTGATGTGTGTTTTAAACTGGGAATCACTGTCGCTGGTATCGCACCGAAGGACGTTTCTCTCTTGGCCGACTCAAAGCGACCCACTGGTCCTGTTTAGCAGTACATCACAGGAGCAGCCTTTGTCAGTCAGTGAGTGGGAGGCAGGCAGGCAGAAGAGCTCTGCTGTAATGCCCGGCATGAGGCACCCACTCTAGTCAATGTGAAGCAGAGTGGCTACTCCATTCTGGAGTGGCCTCGACTTGTTTCAAGTTCCGTTGTCTGTGATTCTGACCTGCCCCTTTTGTTTCTCTCCGCTCCCTCTTCAACTGTCTTCTCATCCCCTCTCCCTTTTCCCTCCCTTTAAAATATGCATCAACTGCTTGTGTCAGTGTTAACGGGTGGAGTATGACCTCCCTCCCTCCAGTTCTCTGCTTCCCTTTGTTCACTTATCGTTGTCTGTCCTTAGACCCTCATCGGGCATCTTCCCTTCATCATCTGTTCTTTTTCACTTTACTATCCGGCCCTCTTTTCCGTCCACCCCCCTCCGGCTCCTATAGCCAGTGTAATTGTCACATGTGTTAAGCCACCATGAACTCATAACTCATCAATGGACATGGTCTGCCCTGTGCTTGTGATTCCACAAAGGAGCGATAACCTTTCCACTTGGTAACTTGGCATTTTGACTCCCTCCTTCCGTTCCCCTTCCTCCAGCCCGGCGGTCCCACCGTTACCGACGTCACCACCACCACAACCACAAGGAGCACCGACGGGAGCGCAGAAAGCACCGGAAGCACGGCCACGGAGAGAGGGGTCACCACGGCAAGGACCATGCTCAGAGTCACAACCACGGCCACTTCTGAAGCGAAAGCCTCCCCAGCGTCCTCTCCTCTCCTCACTGATGGACCACTGGCGTTTGTCTCTCCTCTCCTACCTGTCTTTTCCCCAGCCTCTAATCCAAAACTTTCCATCTGCAAGCCCCCCCCCCCCCCCTCCCCCCCAACCCTCTGGCCCCAATCAGCCCTTACTCTCCAGCCCGGCCCTGCCCTGCCCTGCTCCTTATCCTGTACTCTGGTTCTCCGAGCCAGCCTGTATCATACTCTACTCTGAGGCTTCTACGTCTGCTCCGAGGCCTCACTGGGACAAAAACTAACCCTTTGTACTGTTTTTATTATCCTTTACTCCACTCCATAGTTCTCTTGTGTTTTTTATCCAAGCCATCCCCCGTCCCCTCTTCTCGACCTACTTTCCAAGTCAATGGATGATCTAAAATATCACAATATTCACTCGCTCATTATGTTTGAAATGTGTTCTTTTAGTTTTTAACTGTACCTCGGAGAGAGGTGGTTTAGGACAAACTGTAAATAGTTACAACAAACCAGAGGAGTCAAGAAATACTGGGGAGTTCATCGTTAGAAGAGTTTTTGTTCCAACCTACCATGTCTTAACAGATACTTTGATAGGATGTGGTTTTTTTTTTTGACTGTTCTGGTTTGGCTCTTTGTAAGACATTTTAAACCACACAAAGGACGGCTTGTTTCCGAGACGTTTTTAATGCTTTTATTTGAGCAGGAAAACCTTAGGCTGGGTAATGGTCCACAGAGAAAAATGGAATGGTAAAAGACAAACACATCATATTAAATCCTCTATGGAAGCGTCTAAATAGAATGCTTGGAGCAACGCCGACCTTTGTGTGGCAAAGGGGGTCTTTCCAAACAAAACCCTTTAGAAAGAAGCCGTCAACATGTTTCCTAAAGGACCCTTCATCATCGTCTTCGTTCTACATATCTGGAAGAAGAGCGCTCACATCTCCACAGCAAAAGAACTTTGTTTGCCCTCCTTGGTGGTTTTCGTGGGGTTTCTCCCTGGCTAGGTGGTTCAGTCAAGACAAAATGGGCCGGATCGATACCCAGCACTCCAGTTGAAAATCCTCTCCACACTCTCATATTCTGCCGGTGTCTCGGTATTGATGGTCGGTTCGTACTCCCTTTTGGAGCTGCTCGTCCCTGGCCTGCTGAGGAGAAATAGTCCTGTCAGCGTCCATCAGACGGACAGCGAGAGGGGGAGACACGAGAAAGCGAGAGGGTGGAGGGAGCAAAAGAGAGAAAGAGCGGTAGAAAGAGAGAGGAAGACAGGGAGGCAACAAGAGACAGCAAATGGGAGCGAGTAAGGGAGAGGAGGAGAGAGCTAGAAAGAGAAGAGTGGGAAGTCCAGCCCCTTAATTGCCGTTGCCCCCCTCCCTCCTCCCCCCTCCTTTATATAGCACATCAAACAGCTGGATGGCAGTCCTCTCCGTACAGCACAGTGGCGGTAATTAGCTGCCTCTGAAGGCATCAGCAGACCACAACACTCTGCAAGTCCAGGGAACAGGCCAGAGACGGGCTCTGATAGTGGGTGGATCAAGTCTGGGCTAAAGTGGCTTGTGGACAAATTCACAACGTGTAGTGAGAGCAGCGTGTGTGTGTGTGTGTGTGTGTGTGTGTGTGTGTGTGTCTGTCCTGTGTGTGTGTTTCCAAGGGGTACTCTGGACTCGGGCAGTGACACAGCCCAGGGAAGATGACAGGAGAAGGGGTCAGGGGAGATAAAGAGGCCTCTCATTTCTGGAGCCGACCCAATCTCACTGCGTTCACACACCCGTGTTCCCTCCAGGTGCGTGCTCAGCTTCTAAAGAGGCATGTCTGCCCTCCAGATCTCTGTAGCCTCCCGCTGTAACCAGATAGTCCAACATGGGCCTCACTAACGTCTCTGCTACACTGCCACCACACCACACCCTTGTCTTTCTCTCTGTGTTTTTCGCCATGGGAATAGCCTTACTACCATTGTTTCCCACTCGCCGTCCTTCTTTTGTCACTGCTCCTCTTGGTCTTGTCTCTCTGTGCCACATTGCACATTGCCATTGCCCCACCCCACTTTAGTCCCTTTTTCCCTCCATTCTCGTTCACCCTCCTCAATGTCAATGACAGTTGACACGAAAAAGAGAAGAGGCGAAAGATGTCCTACACCTTCCATATTGGCCCAATTCATCTTCCTAAAAGCATGCCTAATTAATGAGAGCGGGTTATCGTCATAACCTCACAGCCTGACGGAGATGACAGGGGACGGTTTAGGGTGACGGACGAGGAGGGGCGGGGGGGGGGGGGGGCCAAAGTCCTGTCACACCTGTCACAGTCGGCCGCCGTGGCGACGTCCGCCAGATATCGGCGTTTGCTGGTTCTGACTGCCAGTCTAGACAATGGATTGACCGGGGCTGTTTGGCAGCCCCTTTGGCATTCAAATCAGCCCCCGGACTCCCACTCTGATGGAAAGAGAGTTGTTGGGCTGCAGGCTGGCGGCACATGTCCGTCTCTCGCTCCCCGCTCGCCCACAAAGGGCAACTTTGTGACAGGTGGAACAAATGTGTGCTTTGTCTGGCTGTGATTGAACGGCTCGGGTCACAAAGGAACACTTTCAAACAGCACGTCCAGGGAGAGGAGGGGGGGGGGGTCCGTTGGCGGGGGGGGTGTGAGATTAGGCGGGATATCTTCCAAAGGGACGCAGAAGACATGGAGAGGGGACAGAGAAAGTGTTCGCTGTCCTCCCCCAGTGAAGAGGCTAGTTCTGCAGTCTGGCTCCTACCCTAGGGCCTGTCCAGCGACGTGCACTGTTGTTACGCTCTATGCTAGAAGTTGTAGATGTGCCGGCGCTGCTCCTAAAATAAACCATGGCCATGCTTACATAACCCACTGGAGGCTGCTGGTGTCAGGGAGATGTTGTCACCCTGGGTTACTGTGTGTGTGTGTGTGTGTGTGTGTGTGTGTGTGTGTGTGTGTGAGATCCTGTGATGCCGGCCTGTCGCTGGAACATCTCCTGGAGCTGTGGTCAAATCTCCTCACTGGGAGGTGTCTGTCTGCTATGTCACGTACACACAAACACACACACACACAGGGTGACTCACTGAAAACTTTTTCTCTTGCACACACACACATTAGAAAATTATCTTCTATTCTATCTTCTACTATTGGACAGCAGTCACCTCATTTCAACTCCATTCCAAGCACGCACTTCCGTTCTCCCATGGATCCTGTCTTCCTACCCCCATTCTTGACTTCTCTGAAGCACACATCTCTCTGTCCCCCCTGCCGCCCCCACTCCCAGTCTGAGTCCCTGGGGCGTTCAGCGAGGGAGGGCTGTTTAATTGCGGCGCCTTAATTATGAAGATGGGTGGCTAAACTGCGGTTGCTGGCAGCTGTCTCCTGGCGGGGAGCGGGCGGTGCGACGTGCCTCACACTCGGAGGCAGAGGGAGCGAGCGCCTTCCCCAGACTGAGGCGGCAGGCTTCCCCTCGGGCGACCCCGTGCCCTAATTGCTGCTGAGTCATTCCTATCAGACAAGCCCACGGTTCCCTTGAGGACCCAGGGGAGTCGGCCTCCGTTGAGGCAACATCAGCAGCCGCCAGGGTCCGCCTGTGCTCGTGTCTGCGCCGCGACCGTAGGGGGCCAGAGGGAGGGTGGAGGGGTGCCTTGCAGGTGGCGGCTCCACTTTGGGTCACGGAGACAGAGGTGGTGGTGGGGGGGTGGGGGGGGGGGTAGCTCAATGAGGAGGAGGTGGGCATGCCTTTAGCCTTCTGAACCACAAGCTGTAGCGAGGAGGTAACCTCGCCCTCCGTGTGTTGATGCAGGCGTGGGCGGGTGGAAAGAAGGAAAGGGGGAAGGAGAGGAGGGCAAAGAGAAGAGAAAAAGCCTTGCCCTTCTTAAGCGCTGATCATCCATCATTTGGCGGCACCTTCTGCTACTCTGCAAACGGATTGGGTGTGTATGTGTGTAAGCATGCACTTGTGTGTGTGTGTGTATGTGTATGTGTGTAAGCATGCACTTGTGTGTGTGTGTGTATGTGTATGTGTGTAAGCATGCACTTGTGTGTGTGTGTGTATGTGTATGTGTGTAAGCATGCACTTGTGTGTGTGTGTGTATGTGTATGTGTGTAAGCATGCACTTGTGTGTGTGTGTGTGTATGTGTATGTGTGTGTCTGTGTGTGAGATAGAAATTGCCAGCATTTCAAAATTAGATAGAAGTGGAGCACTAGAGGTGTCCTCAGAATTGCATGTTAGACGGATATAACTAGCCAAGTACAGCACACCATTACACAATCAGACTGGGCCATTTGGCAATGGAGCAGTGATAGTGATAGGGAGAATGTTGGACCTGTCACCACCCACACAGAACGGCCCTAACCACACACAGACAGCCCATTGATTTCCCGGTTACACTGTCTGGGCGTTCCATTAAACCACTCAATGATATGGGTTTGAAGAGAGTCTGTAGAACATGCTGACTGCCACCGAATTAAGATCACAGTAGTACGGTAACTACACTGCCCCCCGTCTAGAGCCTCTTCTTCCTCACTGTTGGGGTTGACGGATCCTGTTTGTCGTTCTGTTCCTTCAGCGCAGGTTAAAGGAAACCGTTGGGGACACGGGAGAAAACACGGCGAGCACATTCATCCTTGAATTCACTGAGCATGGGTGACAATTATCCAAGCTAACCGTTTTACGGAATGCTGAAATTGTGTGGTAAAACAAAACTAAATGGAATTTAATGTATTTAAAGCCCTGCTATAATTTGGTTTAGTCAGACAAATCCTTTCTTCCTTTGTCCTAAGTACCTTCTGTGTGTTTGTATTGCTTTACTTATTGTATTATATTGATTAAGCATTTTGTCTCTGTCAAAAAAGAAAAAACGTAACTTCCCTTCAAGGATGGATGGATTGAAAATGTTAGACTGGGAGAAGGATAAATGAATTGGACTGCCGTGGAGCAGAGATCAACATCAAGCCCTCCTCTCTTCCTCTCTCTCTTGTTCTGTGATGTAAATACTCTGTGGGATCTTTTTTTATCCTTTCAATTTTGAATGTGTTTGTTGCTTAGACTCTCTGGACCTTATTCACGCAGCCTTTTTATTCTCTCACACACACACACACACACACACACATACACACACACATATCGCTGAATCAAAAATGAATCATCCAATTCAGCCCTGCCTGTGTTGGGTCAGGGGTACATGTCCATCAGAGCAATTACCTTCAGCACTGTCATTTCTGCTCCTTCACTTCACTTGCCCTCCTAAAAGGCTCGGTACAAAAGGTTCCAGCACACTTTGAGTTGCAGCCAGAAATTGCAGGGGGTTCTAATATTTTGTAAGTAAGAGAAAGAGCTAACACTCCCTCATCTTGCCTTTAGTGTTTTGGAGTGGCAAAGCAAGCCCTGCAATGGCATTATAGTTTTTGACACTCACATTTCTCCACAGCACTGGAGTGCAGCTACACTCACAGACTACAAGAAGCACAGACAGTCTGCCGTGGGTCCTTCTGGCTGTGTGAATCTGGTCCTGAAGTATTTATCTGTATTTATTGATGTGTGTTTTCCTGGATTCCAGTCCTGTCATTGTATCATATTCTTTACAAGACAAAGGATCATTAAAAAAACAAAACTTTGATTGGAGTCAAGTTGAGTTTGGAAGTTTTTTTCTTTTTGTTTTACAATGGTGCTGTGCTGATAGAATGATGAAAAGAAACGGCAATCTCAGACCTTGCTCAAGCTTTGATTGGGCAAAGTGATGCTAAGTTGAGAAGAAAGTTTCATTCTAGGGATGAAATTCTACACAACATTAATAAAACTAACCCCTTTTGCAAAATGAATGAACTTGATACAAGCAAACTCCATCCCTAGGAGAGAGCAACCCTGGATTTTTTTCAACAGTCATACACTGTGAATTTGATCAGTTCAGTAATGTGGTGCAGCATTGATCTAAGGCTCACGCCTTTTCTCCTATTGACCTTACGCAAAGACAGGCTTCTTTCATCTCTTTTCAATTGGGGAAACTGATCTCCATGGAAGAGACCTCAGCAACACTGACAGAAAGTTGCTTGATTTATACTGTAGCATTTGCTCTGTTTATTTTTTATTTTTGTGCGTGTTGTTTGGTGGCTCAGTGGCACAGTAGGTCAGCCGGGGAAGATCCCACAATGCTGCTTAAGGGCGGGGAAGAGGGCAGAGAACCAGAGACCAGAGAGAGAGACTTTAAAGAGAGCGGACAAAAGGCTGCAGGGGGGATATAGGAAGAATCTGCTGTCGTTTTGTGAACACGTTGTACATTCTTCAGGATCTATCCCACCAATAGGGAAACCATGTCCCTCCCTTTCCCCTTCCCTGGTGTGAAATAATAATGGCGGACTATCTCCGTTTCTGCTCTATTCCTTTACTCTTTGGGACGCAGTACAGTTTCAAGAACAGACGTTTTCAAGGACGGCCTGCTAGGGCTCTTTAAAAGGGCTGGACGAGGAGTTTACTTAATTCACCGTTGAGTAATGACCTTCAGCCGTCCTCTCCAACCCGGCAGCGCCAATGAAGCCAGCAAGCAGAGATGGATTCGTTACGGCCACTTAGCTCTCCTCCAAACAATCACAGTAGGCATTATAGTCAGAAGCAAGCTCTGGGAATTGACGGTCAGTCCTCGTCCAGACTGATCGAGAATGGCAGCTTTTATTGCTGTATGATGGAGAGTTAGAGTAGTGGAAGATTGTGATGTAGGAGACGTTCTTTTAATGAATGCCCACAACACATAATGTCTGACCCAGGCCTTTGGCTTAATTACTTGAGATGGTAGTGCAATTCGTAGGGTCCCAGATAAGTTAAGTTAAGAGCAGGGTACAGGGTACGTTAAGAGCAGGGTACAGAGTAGGATCAGGAACAGTGTGACCTTGTTCTTATTTCGGTGGATTACTGTTTTGGCAGCCATGGCCAATCATTTGCAATCTTTGACATCCTCCCGCATTATCTTCACAATGGCTCAGGCCAAGGTTCAGAGAAATGATCAGTATTAGAAGGGGCCTCATTCTCCTCTATACACTAAGACATGACGGTTTGTGTACCCAGACACATACTTGGTTTATCCCTATCCAAAAAGGTTCATAGCCATCTTAAGACCGTTTATCTCCTCTCCAGCTCGGCTGATGAATAGGACAAGTCCCTAAGCCTCACAACAGCCACTGCATTTACCACCATAATGGTGTTTGTGCAGATGGCAGAGCATCGGTCGGCTAATAGCCTTTTTTTCACGGAGCCAGCAAAACGTCACCCTGAGCGGGGCTCCGCTATACATGAGCACTTAACGCAATTCTGCTCCAACAGCTGTGTGCGCCCAGCCAAGCTTTGCTGTGTGTCATCGGCTGATGATCCGGAAAACTGACTTCATTAAGAGGCTTACCGACTCTCTCCAAGCAGATTTTGGAGCCTTGGAAGCGGAAAGGCTGCGATGAAAGCAGGCAAGGCCGGCTGTAGCTGGCTATATGAAGACTACTTCACATTTCAGCGGTGGGCTCTGTTTTCTCTTTGACAGCTCCACCGTGTCGCGGGGTTGGTGGACTGTAGGCTTACTAATAGTCGAGCTCAGGGGTTTGCAGGCAGTGTGTGATCATAACACGAGAAGATATGAGGGCTGCGTGATCTAATCAACCCTAAGCACTGTGCATCAAGAGGCTGTGGGATCGTATCCACAGAGCAACACAACAATATTCCGTATCCATTTACTGACGAGGTCACAAGTTTGTTCATTACCATTCCTAAGAAAACCAATTCCGAGTTCATTTAGTGAACAATTGGAGAGGGAAGACTCTGGGCTTTGAAGACGGGCTGGGGTCTCTCCAGACTGCGGGTGTTGATTGTGGATTTCGATTCCTGTATGATAGGGTCAGCAGTGTGTACTGCTGGATTAACTCAATTCCTTTTTCCAATAGGAACACAATGCCTGCCCCACCCGCCCAGCTCCCACACAGCATTCGGATGGAGGACTTGATACCCTCAAGTCACTCCCAGTTCTGCTTTTCAATCTGCCTTCCTCTCTTTCCTTTTCTACCTCTCTCCATTCCTCTGGCTATCGCTCCTCGACTCCTTCGCTCTGTCCTTACCTTTGCCTTTGTGTTTCTGCGGAGGCTGTCACTCCTCTCTCCGTCAGTTCGTAAACCAACTCACTCGCACACAAACACACATGCTCGCACTCACACACACGCACGTGCGCGTGCACACACACACACACACACACAACACATGACCTCATTCTCACAGAAAAGGTTTGAATTGTTTCATTAACCTCCTGCGAGTCTTTGTCGACCCAATCTGGGATTGTCGAAACAGTCCAGTGAGTAAAACCAGCGTGCTCTCCCTCCGGATCTGGAGGCATGATAGCCTTGATTTGCTCCCAAACAGCGGGGCTCCCGTCCTCTGCCACCACACAGTGAGGGGGGGGGGGGGGGGGGCAAAGTAAACATAATCAACATACTTTCATCTGTGGGCTTTCATAACGGGGGCCAGTGCAGTCTCCCCTTCGTTCTCCGCACACAGCGCCATTAGATGGTTAACACTTTCAATTAAGTCGGCACAGCCGTCTTTTTAAAATGCCTGGCGCCCCAGGGGAACTTTGGAGCCAATTTAGCCAATTAGTCATCTCTACTAACCAACTGTTTAGAAAGCTCACTGTGCACCGATAGCCTCTTCCAGTCATCTCACATGCAGGGCTGCAAAGTACAGGAAAGACATTAAGGAGAGGGCCATTTGGGGAAATGAGGCCATTTCAGGCACCATTTTCATTTTTGTTTTATTTTCCACGTCTGTGTGTTTGTGTATTAGCTCATAACAAAGCCATGGTCTGAGTCAGAATGGCCTAGTGGGACTGCATGACATGGGTGGTGAGGCCTCTTGTGTTCCACAGTTAGCTGTATGGTCACCTAGCCATGGACGCCATGTCAATGTGATGGCCTGTTTGTCTCCACAGACAGCAGTAGCCCCAGCTAGCTAACACTGAATGTTTCTAAGGTTAGTGAGGCCAACCAGTTGTGCCTCGGGCACAGTGGCATTTATTGAGGATAGTGTTCTTAGGTTAGTCAGTGTAAGGCCCATGTTCGTGGATATGTATATTTTGAATAGATTGAGCCTTTGGACCAGAACATTCTCTGTACTGGGTGCTTCTGATCCCAGTGGTGTGACGCCTGAAGTATGCCCCTCCTCTCTCCAGCAGCATGTTGATGGCTGCCTCTCATCACAGGCTTGTGTGGGGAGATCCTGACCTCTGTCAGAGGCTGATAAATGAGACACAAATGGAAGCCAGCGCCGTCCGATAGGGCTGTATTTACTCTGGAGGCACACTCAATTGTTACAGGGTCACCTAATTTCATTTCGTGCCCGGGAGGAAAGAGGGAGGTCCGATGAAATGAAAACGGCACTTCCATAGCTGCGAGAGTGGAAAAGAAAGTGTTCAAGTTTTGTCACACATGTTCTCTCACTCTCTTTCTCTCGGCCTCTCCTGAGTGGAGACTGCTTCTGTCCACTCATGTTAATCAAAGCCAACATTACACTCTGGACTTAATTTAGACTCCCTTTTTCTGTGCCTATTGGGTTGACAATCTGTATTTCAGTGTAGAATGACAGATGCATTTTAGAGTCCTGAATAACACATAAATTGTTGGAATATGAATAGTTCTTGTGTACTTTTGAGAGAAAACTGGTAGATAAATGTGTGCTATTTTGTACCTTGTAAATGGCAGTACATGTCTTCAGGTGAGCATGTGTAAGTGGAGCATCTATTTAGTTGGTCAACGTCCTTCCATTTAAAGATTGGTAAAATTGGGTTGATAAAAGATTGCGTTACCTTGAGTCTGTGTGAGTTTTCCTTCTGAATGTGGTCTTGGTTTTGGTTTGGGATAAGGGTTTATTTGTTGTTAAGTGCACATGTGTAATAAGAAACCAAAATACATCCAACATACGAATCTCTATTACATTGATCTAAAGATTAGTTAAATATTCATCTGAGAGGGCTTATCTTGTGTTTTATTCATTTAACATCTGTCTGTGATCCTCCCAGTGATTTAAATGGTAAAAGATGTGTGTCGCTATGCCCATTAAAGAGTGTCAGCACCTCAATGTTCTTCGAAAAGTTCATTCTACTGGACGACAATTCCATTTTCTTTTCTAGTAGTTTGTAAACAGACTATTTCATGATGCTAGTGCTTCCACTGACCCTTTTGTTTGTTTGAGGTTTTCAAAAAAGATCGTTGTTGCTATGGTGATGACATGGTCACTTCTGATGTGTTAGCTCCTACGGTTTTCCAACTCACTCCTTGAAGTCAACAGCCTAACAGTTGTACTGAGATATAATACAACTCACATACTGTACTTACCAGGAAAAAGGTAGCGCTGCAACACACATATACACACATAGACTTACAGGATTTATTTAACTTCCTCTACAAACTTTATTTGTACCCATAACCTTTATACATTCATTCAGTACAGCTTTGAAAGAGCTATACTACCAGCAGGTTATAGTACTAGATCACTGGCTATTGATAATGAGGCTGACATGTTCAAGATTTTTCGTTTTTACTATTCACAATTGAATAAGCCGTGCAATTGATAGAAATCTAAGAGGAAAAGCAGTTACTGTAGTGTGCAGCCATTGTAAATTCAGCCTCCTTCAATCAGCCTAAAATAGCATGCTTGCTTAATTCTAACTGTTCCTACTGTGTTAGAATAATAGAATATAGGCTATAGTACAAACATACTGAATCTTAGTGCGAGTGCAAAATGTACTACTTGACCTATTGAATTCCATTTATGGTTGCCAGTAAATGAGAGACAATAGTTTGCAGGGCTTTCATCTTACATTGTGCAGGGCTTTCTTATGAAACATGGCAACCTGGCACAGTTGAAACTCACAAGGCATCACTGAGCTAGTCCATGCCATGCCAAGTCATGCTGGCACCTGGCTGTCATATACACAGTGTAGGCATGAATCCCATCATCAGTCTCTTCTTAATCAGACCTAAGAGATAGGCTCGCTAAATGCACCTAATTCATTACAGACTGACTGACAGATCACACTATTTCTCCTTCTTCTTCTTCTACTTCTTCTCTCTCTCTCTCTGTGTGTGTCTCTGTCTCTCTGTCTACTGCAAACACTAATTAGTGTCTCACTGGCACCATAATAAAGCCTCTCTTTCACTCCAGGATCTGTAACTCACGAAATCCCATTGTGAATGCTGAGCCCTAAATTCCTAATGTGGTAGACAGACAGACAGACACAGACAGACAGACAGACAGACAGACAGACAGACAGACAGACAGACAGACAGACACACACACACACACACACACACACACACACACACAGAGAGAGACCGGGGTGAACAGACATTACACAGAACACTCACACACAGCTAGATAAACAAGGAGAGTAATGACAGACTTTGTAATCGGATGTGTGCCCGAGTTATGCTTTTCGACAGTTAAAGCTTCCATTAACCGGTGACGAGCGTGCTCACTCACTCGTGCCTAAAGCTGACTGACTGACACCTCATTTAACGGGAGACAGAAGAAGATATCACAGAGATAAAGATGTCACCCCTAATGTCCCACTGCTTCGCTTCTCCTCCCCGGTAGATCTACAAATGAGCGTGTCCTGTCGGTGTGTGTTTTAGTTAAGCAATGGATGGGAGTTGGCTGCTGGGTTGCGGCTGTTGCAGTTTTATCTGAAGATGGGGCTGTGCTCCTCATAGCACTCTGCTGGTGTTCCTGGGCAGGCTATTGTTACTGCTCTCACCCCCTAAGAGGCGGTCTCCTTGGCGGCGTGCCGGCTCAACGCCATCGCCCCCCTCTTCCTCGGTCGGGCGGAAGCAGAAAACCCCATATATCCGGAACTTCTTATCGGGGAAGCCCAGATGGCGTACCCCTGGCTGGGATCCTCCACACCGGGCACGAGGATTTACAATGGGGTAGCGGATGCTGCCGTCCTCCAGCCAGCCAGCCTCACAGCGGTCCAGCAGCTGGATCTTCCAGGCTGCGTAAAGCTGGCCCACCTTGGCCACCACCGACCCGTCACGGACACACGCCTTCACCGCCTCTGCATAGTTGACCTTCTTGAAACGCTTCAGGAAGTACACTTTGCCTGGGGAGAAGGGGGGGGCATGTGTATGTGTGTAGTGAGAAAGAAAGAGCAAGTAGCAGGTACAGAGAAAAGGAAAATGGAAGAGGGACTTAGACAGGAAGAAAATAAAAAAATAAGATGAGGTGGAAGAGCCAATGAGAAAGAGATGGAGTGAAGAGGAGAGGAAGGGAGAAAGCTCCTGACACTTTAGAAGGTGAAAGTTTCCACGTCCTCCTCATGGGCCGGCCCGGCCTGATCCCTCTGTGCTAGTCAGTGTGTTCACCAAACCAAACAAGCGCCTGGGCAGCCGCTCAAAATCGAATAGGTAATACTCAGTCACTGGACAGCCCTCTCGGTCAAAATTACTCCAAACCATTTTTGCTTTATTTTTCTTTCATCTCGGCTCAGTGAGGACCTATTCACTCGGTTACGTTACAGAAGTGGGCATGGCGATTGTGGGAGCAGTTTGGAGTAAAGTGAATCACAAAGTTGCTTAACCACAAATAGGGCCCCAGCTGAGTAACTAAGCCCAGGAAAACGCAGGGAACTTTCCTCCAGCTATGATGAATAGTCAGGGCCTTACAGTTGGCTCTATGATCCATTTTTTACAGTTTGTTTTCTTTGACTGCTGCCTGTTAGGGACAACATGGATATTGTTTCATATTTCCCCCAGGGCCACAGTAAATACCCTCCAGCTGGTCTGAGCTACAGTAACAGCCTCAAAGGCGGTTCAAGAGCCTTACTCACTCACCGCATCCCGTTCCCTTTAATTAGGTCACAGGGGGAAGTCAGTAGTCACTGCCTAGAGTTAGGTGTACAGTTGGCCCGGCCAAATTGTATTCTTTTTTCGACCTCATGTTTTGATTCTCCCTAGATTGGTTTAATGTTCAAAAGAGTAACGCTGTGTTTTTATCAAGAAAAAAAGATCCATTTTACTTTGGAGTGCATACAAAGTTTATATTTTTTCCGCCAGTCAAGCAGGCTAGCTGTGGCGCTTGCAAGCTTGTAGCCATAAATCATGTTTTTTTTCCAAATTGAATGTTTTAAATTCCCTGGTACCAGATGTATCATTCTGTCAGAGGCCCTTGCACTGTAAAATAGATTTAGTCTGCGGGAGCTGTAATACTTAGTTTGTGACTGCTTTCCAGAGTTATTAGTTAGTTTAAGGCTGGGGACTGGGGGCAGGGGGCTTTGACTTTGACACAGGCCTTACAGTGTATAAATGTGATGAACATCAAAAGGCCGTAGATAAAAGGAGGTGCTTCACGGACCGTGTGACCCAGTTGCGGGGGCAGAACCAAGAGAGCCCGATGTAAATCCAATGGCCTTAGGCCTACTAGACATGGCTAGTCTAGGCTCACAGACATTTCTCCTTTGTGGACCAAAACACAGCCTCCACTCCTACACCCCTCACTTCCTTCCTGCTCTCGGGTCCCCAATTTAGCCGATCCAATTGTGTGTGGGCATGTCTATAAGCATGTAGGCATGTTGCAGAACCTTTTAGATCAAGGGAAAACCAACAACAAAATACCTTCCTGTGTGCATGCGTGGACAAACATTCACCATTGAGGTTGGAGGTGAAGCAGAAGGCATCGTAGCGCTCGTCCTCCTTATGCCTGTAGCCGTAGTTACGTACCCCAGCCGGGGTGTCTTTGCGGCCACACTGGTCCCGGGGGTGGGAGATGGGGTACTGGACTGAGCCGTCCTCCAGCCAGCCAGCATTACACCAATCCAAACCCTCCAGGAAGGCCTGAAGGAAACACAGATATTCACGTTTAGTATTACATATTCTCCTGGTCTGACTAACAGGAAGAACCATTTATTTTTGCCATAACCAGGAAACCAGTCTGTTCCATTGTTTTCTACGCAGATTGTCACTGTCATCATTTTACAGACGTGGAAGGGGTTAAATGGGAGATGTGAGTCACCTTATGGAGTTGGGGGTGGGAGGCTAAGATGGCGTCCTGCTCCTTGCAGGCGTCCTCAGCCTGGTGGTAGTTGAGCTTATACCGCCCCACGCGGGGGTAATAAGGAAACACCACTCCTGAGGAGAAGAACCATTCATATTGGGAATGCATTATTATTACTGTTGCCATTGAAAAATATATGATGTAAGATATGCGTCTCTCTTAGTTTGCACTTACAGAATACTAATGGTGATTAACCTCTAAAATATAAACTGATGAATATGTGTTCACCAGCTTGTCTGCTTGCCAATATTGAGTGTGAACTGGGAATACTAAATCCCATTAAATTTCAACTGAGAGAGATAGTACAACCCATCTCTCTCTCAGTAACAACTGACACCTGACCTTCCAGGTCCAGATTGACGAATCCTGTGTCATCCTCCATGTCGTTGGTCACCTCACATTCGTATCGCCCATAGTCATCCAGCGTGACATTATGGATGACGAGGGAGGCATCGCTGAGCCCTCCCAGCTCCAGAGACACACGGTCGCGGTAGGTCCCAAACACACGCTGCTGCCTGTGAATTAAATATACATTTCAGACAGAAACCATGTAATCCTATACTTTGAATAATCTTCATGAAAGGAAACCCAATGCCATGTTGTTGCTATAGCATCATCTCTTAAAAGTGTGTTTTTTATTTTCTATATACTTTTTCTGTTGGGGTTGTTCATTAGCCCTAAATCTGACAGCCATAAGAGTACATGTGAAGTTATAACCCTTAATCTGAAGCAAACCGAATAAAAACAATATATGGTAGTTATACAGTAAACTAGAAATAGAATACTCCACCGTCCAAGTGCAACAAACACATCCTCAAACTGCAGGGCGTCTGTAACCTTGGTCCACTTGATGCGGATTCGGTCCGGGTCGGTGTTCTCAGGCTCGTGGTGGTACCGGCATGGCAGTGTGATGGAACCACCGCGGTGCGTTAGGACCTTACCGGGAGCCGTCTGAACCACCACTGCTCCAGTTTCATCCTCTGTGAAAGGAGTCAGGTCAGTGCGGAGGGAATGATGACAGGGTGGACTAGCACTGCTGTCTAGTCATCCAAACAACAAACACATGGAACATCAATATTGCAAATAGAAGATCAATAATTAATCCTAAATGGTTCCCAAGTGGAATTTCGTTGGAAGACATCTCGGTAGTTATAAAATTGAGGTTGATACATCTGTGACTGAGAAGAATCTGTGATCAAGTTAAAAGTTCAGACAAATTTTACTTCTTTCGAGCCTGCTAAAATATTGTGCCAATAAAGAACAGATTTTTTTTTTATTTCGTTCTGATAAAACCTCTGGGGCAAGGAGACTCTCCAAAATCTGCCTCATAAGAAGACAAGACCCTAGGCCAGTAGGCTATCTCTACTGGAAGATTTACCAAACACCCCTCCTCTGCTGAATTACGGACATAACCTAGTTTGGATTATTGGCACATAGGTTATGCCCCAGGCTTTGTCTATATCTGCGTGTATAGGTTTGTGTGCATGTGAGTACATGTGTTTAAGCCTGTGTGTGTGTCCTCTCCTTGGGTAACCAAACCACACACAAAGTTGTAAGCAGGCACTCTAGGGGAAATTGTAAGAGACTTTCTGCTCTGTTGTGACCAGATCAAACGTACTACAATTACCCATGACAGCTAGCCATTATGACTGTCAGCTGGAATCTCTCTGCAATGTTATTTGCCACTACTGAGGATCAAGGCTGTTGAAAACTGTTAGTCAGGCTATTGAAAACTGTTTGTCAGTTTCACTTATTCAGTGACACTTATTTTATCAGACATTAGTAGTCTTGGATTTGCCTATTAGTGTTTTGGAAAGAACATCAGAAATAGGGAATAATCTTTCAAGTGAAACACCAGGGGCCTTACCCAGTACATGCACTACTTTCCTTCGCCCCTTCGATGTATCAGCTGGTAGAGAGGTAACAAAGAGGGCAAAGGTCATGACGCTTACAGAGATTAAGATCAGCATCTCCAGGGTTTTCGTCAAAGGATGTGTGGACACAGGATGTGTGGACACCTGTACGGTATAAAGACACATGCGTGTGAAAGGAAATAGATGAGACAATTCAGATAATGGATTTGAGGCAACAGGCCAGTCAGTCCATTGTGGGTCATGCATTCATTATTTATAACTATAACATTTCTGTTTTGGGTTATTGTTCTTTTTTAAGAGAACATATTTGCCAAGGTGATTAGGCGCAAATAATTACGTATCATTTATGAAGTAAAGTGTGATGGGTGTTTAATGTAACTGCTGGATTTTCAATGAAACAACATAAACATTCCTTTGTAAAGATATTGACCAATATATGGATGCTAGCTGAATGTACGTGGCTACATGGCATAGCTGATAGGCCTTCTGTTGAAGACCAGCGCAGGGTGGTTCATTTCAAAATAATAGCCAAAACAGACATTTCAGCTTTTACTTACCAAAACAGATTATCAATGGATTAGTAGTTTAAATAATCATTTCCACAATACTTTGCTGGAATTTTGAACCATTGCTCCTGACAGAATTGGTGGAACTCAGTCCGGTTTGTGGGCCATCGAACTTGGACAAGCCTTTTCAGTTTTTTCCACATATTCTCAATTGGAGGCAGGTCAAGGCTTTGTGATGGCTAATCCAATACTTTCACTTGTTGTCTGTGAGCCATTTTGTCAGACTTTGGCCATATTCTAAGGATCGTTGTCCTGGTGGAGGACCCAATTTACGACCCAGTTTAGCTGATGTCTTGAGATGTTGTTTCAGCATTAGCAGACAACACTCCTTCCTCATGATGACAACCATTTTCTGGAGTGCACCAATCCCATTTCTGGCAAACAACCCCTCAGCATAATGCTGCCACCCCCATGCTTCACAGTTGGGGTAATGGTATTTGGATGGAAAGCCTCACTCTTTTTCCCCCACACATAGCGCTGATTATTGTTGGTGAACAGTTACATTTTGGTCTTATCTGACCAGAGAAATCTCCTCCAAAAGGCTAGGTATTTGTACTGGCGATCAGAAAAATTCATTCACGCTTTGTTATGCCTGTCTTTGAGTAGGTGCTTCATCCTTCACCAGCTCCTTTGTTGTCTTTGGGTTCAGTTGAACCTTTCAGGTCTAGGTTTGTTCAGCCCTGGACTGGGGGATAATGTGCTCCTTCTTCCAGAACAATTCAGTGTCTGTGTGTCCTAAGGTTTTTGTACATGTGTACAATGTTTTGCATGGACGCTCATCGGACCTCCAGTCATTTGGAAATTGCTTCTAAAAAGGAACCAGGCTTGTGGAGGTCCACAATTCTTTTTCTGATGTCTTGCTTGGATTTTCCCATGGTATCAAGTGCAAAAAGGCACTGACTCTACGGGCAGGCCCTTGAAATAGGGCTGTTCTCCCCATTAATGTGCAGGTGCACTCCCAAATAGCTTCTAAATATGACAAGTGGCCTATCAGAAGCTTCCAAACGTAATTCCATACATTTCTGGAATCTTCCAAACAATTTAAAGAGACAGTTTTAACTTTTGAGCGATTGTTCAAGTAGATAAAAGCTGAGACATGTATTTCTTGGCTACTATTTTTAAATGAACTCTAAACAAAGTAAATACTATATTGAACTACCCTACAACGGAGTTTGAATGTCTTTAGCATAGGTTTCGTTTATATATATATATATATATATATATATATATATATATATATATATATATATATATATATATGGCCACTGTAGTTGGCATTGGCAAAAGTTTTAATATGTTCTGCCATAGGCCTGATGAAAATCTTATACCATTGGCACAATACACTTTACGCATCACAGTCTGAAAGTGTAAATAACAAATGTATAGCATTCTATAGTTTTCAAACACAATAGCCGAATCATTGACAGCACAAATTAATTCCATTAAGCCTGTCAGAGTCTTCAAGGTTATGTTAACAGAGCATCCCACAGCTTGAACCATGCAGTCAGAAAATGATGCATGACGCACAGAGCCAAATCATTCTACTATGACTTACCATTCTCGTGGCAGGAATATTGCATGAATGGTAAATGCTCAAGTAGCAGGGCAGCTAATGATGTGCTGCAGTACTTCTTCACTCATCCCCCCACTTTCTTGTCCCGCTGTAGCTCCGTTGTTTCTTGTCCCATTGCTATTCTCGCTATGCAGGGAAATCACCGGGATAACGTTAGTAGCCTTGGACCCGCACCGCAGTCCAGAAATGACGTAGCACAAAATTGAGCATGCAACTACTCTATTTGATATGAGCCTGGATGCTGTTTACAATTCCAGTTAATTTGTTACATTACATCGGTCAAAATGCGTGTTTTATTGGAAACATAACGTCGCTTCTAAAAAAATTTCTGAGCTTCGCATCGCTGGCTATTTATTTTGGATACTGTGCTTAGTTAATGACATACAAAATTAAATTGAGCAGAATATAATTCCAATGTAGACGTTTTTAAATACTGTTAGAATGTGGAAGTGGCAGAACCGGGGGATTAGCTCAAATGGTAGAGCGCTCGCTTAGCATGCGAGAGGTAGCGGGATCGATGCCCGCATCCTCCAGACACTTTTTATTTCGGAACAATATTTTGTATGCTTTAGTTCTTGTGCTGCAGGCTCATGGACTGAAATGCTGCTCGGATTTTTTCTGCCATTGCTATCTGGAAAAAGCATAAATATGGATAATAATCAAATTATGCCCAGGCAGAATGAGCAGGCAATTCAGACATTGTTCTCATCTATACCAGCAGTGCAGCTGAGCTGAACCGACCACTGCAGTGCAGTAGTTACCCCCTGTGACTTCCATCATGGGATCACAGAGCTGTTGAGAGAGGCCCAATTTGATTTAGAGCTTCTGTCACAAGCACAGAGACCCTCTGCTAGCATGTGCAAGCAAGACAGATACCACACATCAGCATGAAAAAGCTGCTGAGGGAGAATGAATTAGATTAGAGAGAGATTGAGTTGGAAAAGAGAAAGGAGTAGTGTGTATGTGTACGTGCATGTGTGTGTTTGTATTGGTCAGCCCTTACTGACTTGACTCCTGCTTAACCATTTCCTCACACAGGGTTATTGCGGATAAGAGAAAACATAAGAAAGATAAGAGCTGGGGGCAGGGGAAAATGCTACAGGGCCATTTTTGAACACAGTATTTCTATATTAATGCCAGTTACCATAAAAGTAATTTATTTATGTTTGAATAGGCTTTTGTTCGTGGACTGAATATAAAACTGCCTTTGCTGTGCCTTTGGTTTACATCAACTGAAAGCTAAACTATTATCACATCTCCTTAATGTTGGTTAGAGTGTATCGTGTCCGAAAAGAAGTCAACACACCAACGGTCAAACTGGGATTGTCTTGATATGGTTATATCACTATTTTGAATGCATTAGGAACCAAGGGTCAACATTAGTACTCTGGATTGAAGAATGTAATATAGTGACGTTCCAGGAAGCACTAGCAGTGCACAGGGAAACGAGAAAGACAGAGAATTATTAACCAACAACCAAAGCATGCTTGGCCTATGTATTTAGGTTAATACTAATGATGTTCCTGAGAAGCTACAAGGCAGTTCTTATTAGAGATGTGCCTCACTGATGCAACCCGGCAGTGTTCGACAAGGTCTGGTGTTACGATGATACTCTGCTGCCGATCCACTCTGAGCGATGAGAGTTGACAGCCCTCAGACAGCTTTGTCGTCTTTTACGGCAAATTGAGAGGCCTCTTTCCGTCCACTCCTTCCTTTCAGTTTCTGGTACTTGAGTTGGGCGCTGTGAGTTCTTAGTGGTGCCTAAAATTATTACAAGAAGGACTACGGCAATTTTGGAGGGGGGCTCTTCAACGACTGGGCTGAAAGTGAAAGGCGATCTGTTCCCTCTGTCGCTCAGCCACTCTGTCAGTGCTCTCTGTTGCCTGAACCGGTTTCTGAGACAGTGAGAGATTTGGTGGAGTCTCTTGGTTCCCTGTGCCTAATGAGGTGTGACTGCTGCCAAATTGAAGCTGTAAGTGTGAGGCATGACAGTAGGTGGTGGTTGAAAAATACATTTCAGACAATAAACATTCTTTGTAAGCAAAGACTCAAATGACTAATAAACTTTGAGTAGCCATATATTTGCATATTCTCGCTTTCAATGGGGTATTTTGAAGCAGCAGTAACATTCAACATCAATCAATAGCTCCATAATGGAAAAGGCAGAACTAGGGTGAGGCTTTAGGAACTGATCTTGGTGTCCTTCTCCTCGCTGTGCGGCAGGCCTGTCTGCCCTGGGAAGGGAGCAATTTTCAGGAAGAAGTAGTGATTGCTGGAGACGCGCATGCTCACAAGCACAGGGACAGCGGCATAGAGCAAGTTGGCAGCCAAGACACACCAGAAGGCATCGTCTGGGATCCGGTACGGTGCAGTGGTACGCGAGTGGAGAGAGCCCCCAATATGGGCCCACTGGCACTGAAAGAGGTGGAGGGGGGAAAGAGTTATGCATGGCAAAGTGTCTTATTTGTGTGAGTGTGTGAATGATGTGTGTGTGTGTGTGTGTGTGTGTGTGTGTGTGTGTGTGTGTGTGTGTGTGTGTGTGTGTGTGTACATGTGCGTGTGTACATCTGTGTTTGTATTACTTGTTTGACCTATGTCTTTTGACAGAGTATCACAGTGTAAGTCCTTCATTCCTGAAGTTTTAGCTTAACCTAGCATCTCTCTAGCTTGCTGTCTGTCTGGTAGAGGATTCAGATTGCCGACAGCCCATTTAAGTTTCTCAAAGTTTCTCCGACCCAAAGCCTCTTGATGTGCCAGAGCTTTCAATGGGAGACCCCGGCTTTTCCACTTGTATTCTGCCTGTCCTCAACACAGTGATTAGAGTCTACAGTCTGTGCTGCCTAGCACACAGGCTTCACAGAGGACATGCAGACAGCAGACACACAGAGCTAGCTTCCTACTCACTGGAGCCTTTTGATTATATGCTAAAACTCAAGGCAACCCTGTCCCCATGTTGAGAAGCACAGGGGGGTGTTAGAGGATTGGAGACCGGAGTCTATATGCGCAGGAAAGGGCTTTGATCATTGACTGCTGTCGTTGTGGATTTCCCTTCTGAGAAGGCGGTCCAATCACTGGAAATTGGCCTGGCCTCAGTCTATCACAGGAAATAAGCCTTCTAAGGAGGGAGCTGATTGGTCATTGGAAGTCAGGACTTTATGGGGTAGCTTTGGGGTTGGATGCAGAAATATTGCACATAATAAGCTTGATGACATGAAGCATTCTGTAACTTCCTGTCATTTAGTGGGTGAAGGTTACCTTGCACTGAGAGCAAATGTAGAGGAAGGGTCTACATATCAAGATCCTCCCCGAGGAGTTTAGCAAAGGTTGCTGCCTCCATTGCTTGCCTTTGCTTTCTCAGTGGAGCAGAATAATCCATTATTAAATAATTGTAGTACTCTTTGTGACCCTTTCCTCTTCTCTGGCTCCTAGACCTTCATTAGTCTCCTTCAAGTCCAAGGTCGAGTTCAGGCTGGGATTCTCCTACCTGCAACATGGTTCCAGCAAAGAACACACTCCAGTCGGACATCCAGGTGCAGCCGGGCTTGAGTAGGCCATAAACAAACGCCCCCAAAACAGGTAGGCCATAGAAGAGCTGGCAAAGCATCTGGAGTATGAAAGATCAAATGTGAGGACATCAGAGAGAGAGAGGGATAAAGAGAGAGGGATAACAGAGCTCACAGTGACTCCATGGTCCCTCCCCGGCTCCCTGTGCTGTGGTTGATAGATAGAAAACAGACAAAGACAATTAATACAGTACATCTTTCCCCTCCCTGGGGCTACAAGCACGTACAATGAATACTAAGGAGGCTGTGGCTGGATGCTTAATAGGCAGCATAGACAAACACAGTCTCTCACTTACTTACACACACAAACAACCCACTTGTACTACAAAGGTACACAAAGGTTATTACAGCAACTTTCTATTAGGCTTCAAGTGGCATATTTGCAGCATGAAAGTCAATGTGCTGATGAACTAATGGTATCAAATTACCCCTTCGAGCTGTGGCTTTCCATTCTAGGCCTGTGGTCTCGCTGAATCCTAATGAATTGAGCCTAGAGCCTGAGAAGCAATGCAATCACATGTGCCCTTCAGTCAGTACAGGGGGGTCTTTTCAGGGCTGCATTCCCGGTCATCTGTCACCTATGGTTTATCATCAATGATTAAAAAGATTGGACGACGCCAGAGCACTGCAACCATGTGCAAAAGGCCATTCGGAGCACGCTCACATCCATGCTTTCACACACACTCTGCCTCACACACACCTCACATGCATGCATTCTCTCTGCCTCACGCACATTTTCACCTACCGGCAAGAGCACGTACACACTCCCACCCACTGAGATGCTGATGGAGCACTCAAGGAAAGGATTAGCTTATCAACTTCTCAGCATGCAGCTTGTCTGCCTGATCAATGGTTTGCCATTGTGCCTGGACAGCAGCCACAACAAGGTCTTTTGATAACCTATTGACCAGGCTAAGAACCCTATCGAAGTACACACACATATACACACACAAATAAAAAACACAGACGAATGGAACGCTAAGAAAAGAAAAGAAAAGAAAAAAAGAAAAGAAAAGAAAAGAAAAGAAAACAAGAAAAGAAAAGAAAAGAAAAGAAAACAAGAAAACAAGAAAAGAAAAGAAAAGAAAAGAACGAAGCCCGAGACTGGAGACAATGGCATTTCCCAGCTTAACAAATGAGAGAGACACACGGAGCCAGTAGCCTCTAACCTTCCTCATTGTTGCTGTAATGATGAAAAATGGCTGGGTAATCAGTAGTGTGAGATACACACAGAGAGAGGGGAGATAGGAGCCAGCTCCCAGACAGCTTCTGGTGATTTCTGTCTGTGTAGTGGCCCATTGTGTGGTTAGTTATTTAAAACCCTGCCGAGCAGACTATTAAGTAAAGCCTCCAGCGCTGCAACTGACTGAATGTGCATGCGCGTGCGGGCGTGCACGCTTTTTGAATGGCCCACCATAACTCTGGGGAAGCCCACTGGGTCCTTCAGGTAGGGCTCATACTGCCGCAGGTAGACGTTACAGGCCTCTAGAGGGGAATCCAGGGCAACCTGCAAACACACACAAACGCATGGTACATGGAAGTTACATGGCATTCAAATCAAGCAGTTTGAACAACCTGGTTCGTTTCCCCTCACAGAATGACAAGAGCCTCTTGGAAGAGGGAGCCGAGTCGTTGAGTCTGTGTCTCTCACCATGCCTCTGAGAATGGTGAAGGCCATGGCCGCCAGCAGGAAGGATATGAGGAGACAATCTGTAGGGCGCCAGATCAGCTTCATAGTCTGGGCGTGATGAGCCTGGGAGGCACGGTGTTTAACATAGCCAAACGCAAAGAAAGGGGCATCTTTTGTTGAGTTATTTAATTGTTGAGTTAATCCCAAGAGCAGCATTCTGTATCACCCAAAATATGTATGATAATTGATCCCGAGGAGTGAAATAAAAGTCTGTCCCCTCTATCTAGTGCTGTACTCACATTGTACCCCCCGATGAGAGGCCTGTCCCTTGGCCTGGAGAAGAACGTGACGGCCCCGATCACAGGCATCAACAGGAAGGGCATGTTCAGCCAGAAGGCGGGACGTATTTCCGACCCATATTTACCTGGAAAACAAAGAGAGAGAAAGAGGACACAGAAGGGAGAGTTTCATCCTGTATATTAGAACAGCGTGGAGCTCTGAAGTAGAGCAGGCGAGCTATTTTCAAACCAACTGTTAAAAGTTGACACATTTCCAGGGAATTCAAATTGGCGGCAAAACTACTGCCATGATTAAGATGAGCCTTTATCTTTCCCCCACCACAAAAACCCACCCGGGCTGGGATCACAAATCATTTTAAAGAAAAATCCTTTGACATCTGTTTCTCAATTTTAGTAAAAAAAAAAAAAGGTTTAACATACTATAAAATAACAAAACATAGGAACACATTGCCTGGGGGCGATTTTGATCTTCTGACACTTCTCATTTGAAACTCCATCAACAGCTGAGGCTATTCTTGGCTCTGTTTGGACTGCCAAGGTAAGAGCGCAGTGTGCTCTGCATTCTGTCAGCAGGCTGAACTGTGACACTGATGCTACAAGGCAGTGCAGATGTTCCATTCATTAGGTCCTGTCCTTGTCGGGGGACTAGAAAGGGAGGCTCACCTGCCACGATCCCCGCCACAAAGACACACATGTTGGCAGAAAGGGAACCGGCCCAGAAGAGACCCAGAGAACGATAGGACTTCCTGGGAGAGGGAGACACACATGTTGTGGGGTCTTTCACTCTGCTATGCATTCCATCCTTACTTTTAAAAGATGCCGACGCCCCTCTTAAAAATCACAAAAACAGCCCTGTGCATGCAGTTGAGCAACAGATGGTATTTAGACTGTTCATTCTCACTTTGATCTACTACTACGGTTTCTGGCATCTTGTGTTTTTACATCCCAGTATACACTTGACCACCCAGGGACATGTCAGGGAGGTTTTGATGCAAAGAGTAGTTTCTACTTTACCTGTCTGTAATACGACCGATCATGACCAGGTACAAGATAAAGTGGACTAGTCCATCCCAGTAGCACATCATGATGGCATAGGCTGTGCCCAGATATGGCTCTCCCTGGAACATAGTTATGGTTTATTAGGTTGGCATGCATTGGAATATATTTAATTTCAATTAAATTATATGGATTATCTCTTAATCAAACTTGTGGTCAGAAGTAATTGATAAATATTTTAACCCACTATATATTTGGGGTAGCTCAGGAAATTAATAGATCAATATGGTATTATTATGGAACAATATATTTCTAAAGACTTAATCACGCTATGAAACTGACCGTTTTCTGGTAGAACTCCATGAAGCCTGACAGAATGCCATCGTATTCCAAGGCACTAACCAGGTCGATGACACAGGTGAAGGAAAACTCAGCAAACACTGGACAGAGTACAACAGCAGGTTTAGCAAGACCACACCATGGGAATTTAAAAAACATGGTATTTGATGTATAGTGAATGTCACCTTTTCAGATATGAGAATGGAGTAATGAGTTTTTGTTTCATTTATTGTTATGATTAGCATACACACAGATTGCAATTATAATAGCGCACTCAACACAGAGGAAGAAGCTCATCTAATGTGGCTGGATTCAGCTCTAAAAACTCAAGATGTTAAGCTGCTCTGACAAAGCAACACTTATTATTAAATTCTCATTGTCGCATTGATAGAAGGAAAGCTTCTCTCTACATGTAATTACTCAATGTGCTTTGTCTGCCTCATTCAGACACGGAAGAAAAGTGTCGGAGCACTTTATTTCTTATGAAGAAGCTGAAACAAGACGGATGAAAGGCTAACCTTTTCATGAACTGTTAATACTCGTGCTTTCTTTATGTCTATCTCCCTCTCTTTCTCTCCCCAACCCCTTGCTCCCACCTTCCCTATCTCTCCCCCCTTCTTTTCTTAACCATCTATCTGCGTTAAGAATATTTTTCTCCAACCAACCAGCTATTGATTCCTGGGCCTGTGCAGGGAGATAATGATGTACTCCGGCAGGGGAGGGTGGTGGTGGTGGTGGGGGGGGGGGGGGGGGGGGGGGGGGGTTGGGGGGGCTATATTGGGAGCTGTGGGCAGGGAGGACTTTTCCTCAGGTTAAGAGCATAGCAGTGCTGAAAGGGCCTCTCTCAGAGTCTGACCCTGTGGTTTTGCCTGTGCATGGAGCCTGAGAGACCAATAATGAGTGGCAGGGGACACAAAGAGAGATCAGAGACCTGACAATATATGACAGAAAGATATGAAGTGGCTGGTACTATGCTGGTGTAGAAATTGTTTGCCACCACTTTTTTATTTTAAGACACATTTCTTCTTTAAGTGTTCAAGTGACAATGACAAGGAAACCTACGCGCTTATACTATTCAAGGCAGATGGACAATGCGACTTTCTGCTCCATTTGTGTGTTAGCCCATTCCCTTCATGATCTAAACCTAAACATCAGAGACTGCGTATTGTGGCATTCTCTGCCATTGCACCGAGGAAGACATTTCCATTAACCTCTGCTTCCTGCAATCGTAATAGGTTTTACAAGGAGGCTGTAAACAATCTTGTATCTTGTAACAGGCTGTCTGGCCATTGTTAGATGTCCTTGTAATGCTCTCTGTCCCTACATGACTGAGAGAGTCTGCACTGATAACGCAGCTTAGACAGCCACACCATATCCATTTCTGTTTCTGCTTTCCCCAGAGGAACACACAGATGGGGAAAAACACACGTCGTTCCTTGTGCACGACCACACATGCATCTGATGGTTACACACGTGAGTTTGTGGGCACAAACACACAAACGTAATCACACACACACATATACACACACACACACACACACACACACACACACACACACACACTGGCGGTCTCTGGTGGCCCTCTAATCCTCAAGAGAAGCACATTTATCCTTGGCATCTAACGGGTGAGATCCAGGTGGGATCAGGGTTCTTTATTGTAGAGAGGAGCCATTCACATATCTGGCCTGATCCCCTCGGCCTCTCAGCAATGGCATTGATGACTAAACACACCCACAGGCTTAATGTCTGTTAATGGCCCTATCTGGGAATTGGCAACTGTTCCCTCTGTATTTCTGCACACTTTATTACATTTAGGCTATACATAAACTTCATCAGTCCGTTAGGTGGACTGTAGCCCTTGTTCAGTCCACACCCCTATCAAATATTGCCCCCTTCAGGCCAAGAATAAGTGACCATGGTTATGTGAGTAAATCAGGTGTGCACGGGTTAAATAGGAATCTGTAATCCTGACATAAAGAATAAAACTCAACATAAAGAATAGTTAGCCTGTTATACTGGTGACAATGGTCTACTTGTCACAATGTGCCTGCTACCTTCTGCTGTGAATACTTAGGATAAAGGAGGGAGGGTGGTAACACATTATTTCGCCATGTGCCAGTCCATTTCAGAACACAAGTTATATGGTATAGGAAGTGGGCATGCGCTCAGCTTGGTGAGCCAAGTTCTTAGCTCCGTTGTAAGTTGTGAATGTTGTAAGATTTTAAGACTGGTAGTGGTGTGTGAGACTGCAATGTTGTAAGGAATAAGGCCAAAGAGAGTTGACCAATGTGCCCCCCTCCTTTACCACATTAAATGTCTGCCTAGATGGAAGCTTTACCTGCTCTGATCCTGATCAGTGTAAGCTGCTTTCTATGTATCAATGAATACACAATGGAAAGAATTCATGTGACTCATACGTAGACAAAAGAGAGAGAGGGGTGGGTGCAAATCTTCTCTGGTCTTTTCTATTAACGTGGGATTGCCCCAAATACGCACACAGGCGTAGTGGTGGTTATTGACATTAGATCACACTTCAAAATAGTTCAGAACCCTTTTGAAATCTAGTCATAGAATTGTGAAATTTCAAACCATAATACAGTACCAAAGAATAAGAAGTCTTTGGGAGGGTTGCTGTGTGTTATCGCGTAGTAGAAGAGAAACACCACCAGTAAAACGGCAACACCGGTCTGCAGGATCACACAAGGCCTGACAGAAAAAGGCAGAAAAAGCAACACTGTTATTCAGTACAAGGAGTAATGACGTATTGTTTAAATTCCACTCGATACTTTTAAAGAGCAATCTCCCTTTGATTTTCTGCCTCATTCTCTTTTTTAATTAGTTTCGCCAATCTGAGTTGTGGAGGTCTCCTCTGCAGTGCTGAATTAGTGAGCAATGATAAATGAGGGGACAGGATGCAGTGATAGCTATGCCAACACCCAGAATACCAGGAGGACTGATGCAGGGGTGTGGGGGAGAGCAGGTGATAGACACAAGGCCCAGGAGTTTTAGAGCTGCTGCACAGCTTGGTCTGCCTGGGTGAATTCTGCCCAGACGATAGGAACGTAGAAGGATATGTGATGTACAACGCCTCCTTAAAAGTACAGAGTGTCCCAGGAGCAAATGGTTTCAATGCAAGACCCTATACACCATTGAGCTGAAATCATGGAAGCACCTATTTTTGAATAGAAGTGTGGCTCGCATTGCCTTCACTGTGTAATGTATCATCTCTAGCAGGTTATCAAACGTTGGACAAACGGAGTTACTTTACACAAAACAGGCAGACTGCAGAGTGGTGCCACCGAGTGGTGCCTAACCTTACAATCCTTCTCCTGTCAATCAGTGGCTGTCTGGCCAAGGTGTATTAGGAAGCAGAAAGTTAGGGGCATGGAAGGTCACCACTGCTCTTCTTGTTGGCAGTAACATGTTTGTGCAATGGAAAGATGAATTTGCTCAAGGCATCTTCCTTGAAACAAAATGATTTCCACACGAACGCACAACTTATGCACAAAAAGCCAAACAAATGCTGTGAGGCCAAAGTGAAAGTCCCTGGCTGCCATTCCAATCCACCAGCGGAAGAAGATTTATGCACACAATACTGTTTGTTTGCAGAAAGGGAGAATACAAGGCATATTGTATGTCAGGAGCAATTTATCAAACTCTTCTGCACGGCCTATATTGATTGTCAGCGTCCAGACACACTCCAAAGAGTGCCAGCGGAGATATTCACAGAGGAGAAAAATAGGAAGCCTGTTGGAAATGAGAAATATTTGTTGACAAAATTGCTTGAAGAGAGTGGTATATAAAGCACTAGACCGTCCATACTGCTACGTCTAAAAGTCAGTTCATTTCAAAGTATATATTTTTCCATTGTAATTACAGACCATATAGAGCCCACACAAAGCAGGCAGGATGCATGCAATAATTTGAAGTCAACTTTTGTCAATAAATCCTTCCCCTGCAATCACATGAACCACCTGTTTCCCCCACAATCTCCTGTTTTCCCACAGCTTATTTTAACCAGCGAACCCAATAACAGTGGGCTTACTACGAGCGGCGTAGTGTTGTCCACTTCCTTAGTTCTGGTGCACTTGGTGAACCTTATAGCTTAAACACTGCGTTACATAGATAACATATTGTTGATAACACCCCTACCTTCTCATTGAGTGTTGATAGCTATAAATTGCCGCTTAGTCAGCAGCATTTGTCCTTTTTAAAACAAGAGATTAATGACTCACATTGCCTCATAACTGAAAAGCTTATTTTCATATTTGATCATTTTTATGGTGCTACTTACAGTTACAACTATCTTCTGCGTGGCCACAGCTTTTTATTGGGAAACAGTCCTTGTTTGTTTAACCATGTTAACTATAATAAATTCTGAGGTTTGGACAAATTAGCATGTAAAACTGACAAATAACAGTCCAGCTTACCTCTAAACATTACTTGTTTCCACCCCTCCCAATATTTGCTAAGGGTTTTGAGTGCTGCATTTTCGATTTTTTGTGCTTCTGTTATGGGATTGTAGTGTCCTCAAGTGGCCACAAGCACTTATTGCTCTTTAGCATAAACCAGGGTCCTCTGCACATTTTTTTAAAATCTGAAAGTCTTTGTTAATAAATATTTAAGTCAATTAGTCACATTCACCGTGAGATGAACAAAATAAGACATATACTTGTAAATAGTGTTAATAAGTCATTTGGATTTGTCAAGAAATTATGAAAAGATGAACTTACTCTTGTAACTCTGGAACAGTGTTCATGGTGTAGAGGACCCCAAGTGCGGACAAAGAAAACAAGAACACTAATGTCTCCATCTCTTCTAGAGCCACTAAACTCTCTCAAAACGTGCCCTATAGAGTTTAATAACCTTTTGTTACTTACTACAACAATCTTGTCAGCAAAAATCTTGAAAGATTAACATTTTAATAATTCAAAAATTACATTAAAAGTAAAATGTCCATCATATGTCATCACATATTTTAAAATGATATATTTCAAATGCTTCAAAGTTATGTAGCCTACTATCTATCGTTAAACATCACAGGTTATAAAATGTAAGCTGTGAAATACACAACGCTAATACAAGGAAAAAGGGAAAATAGAGTGAAGCGTTCCCTTACCGTCTGGCTACCCTTTTGGTGGATTAAACTATGGTTGGCTTGGAGGAGGCTCAGGCTTTACAGGGGGAAATAATGAATTGGAGACAAAAGAGCTTTTGGGCGAAAGTTATGCAATCTGGTTTTGTCAGATTTATATAAATGGCATTAGAGGTATTCCACTTTAAGGGGAGTTAGGCTTTTAAGTCAAATTCCTTTGTATTTGGAAATGTGTTTTACCCTGCAACCTCATCGTTCTGAAGTGATTGCACATAATCTGTAATGACCTTATCACAAACATGACCATATGATATGGCTGTTTGCCACAAGTTGTCTCAATATTTATAAATGTACCCCTATATATATATATATATATATATATATATATATATATATATATATATATATATATATGTTGTAGTGTCCTCAAATGGCCACAAAAAATAAATAAAAAAAAGAATTGAATATCTGATTTGAAAAACAATGACTTTTGGTTTTGGTTGCCATTGAAAGCATGTGCGCTTCCCGTCCAGTAGGGCGCGCCAAAAAAGAATAAATGACGCAGAAACACTAGACCGAAAGATATTAGGAATATCAGCTGAAATAATCACAAACGTTAAAACTGCATTCAGTAAATCAATACACATACATAGAAACACAAGCGTATCCATGATAGCTAAACAGTAGCTATAAATACGTTTTATTCTGAGAACTTACGGCTGCTGGGTCAGTATCAATAACGTCATGTCATAAACAGAAGGTTATTTTTATATAGGCCTATTTGTATGATTAACCACTAACCGGTTGAAAAGAAACGAAGGCGGAGAAATGATCCACCCATTGTCACATTTGTAAAGTTTTATTGAATAATTAGCTTGGTCGGCATTTTACCCTGATCGTTTGGTGGAAAGAAGGGACTTTTTTTCAGCTACCAGGAAAACAGTGGCAATGTTTACTGGAAATGATTGGACCTCTTCCAGTTTCAACGTTCAATAACTCACTATGGAAGGATGGATGCCCCGCAACAAAAGGAGCATACAGATCCTCGTATTTTTTTTATTGGCCTTTGGTTGTAAGCCCTGTATGAACCTAATTCCATGATAAAGTGTTTGGGTCTAAGTGCATGGCATAGGTGAGCAAGCCTCACCCATAGCGTAGCCTACATGGAATGAGTACGTTGAATAGACCTAACCAGTGGTTACGCTACAATTCCCTTAATTCCGTTTTTTTAAATGTGAATGCATTGAGTGTCGTTTCTGTGATACAAAAAAAGCTAAACCTGGCTTTGTTGTGATTTTTCTGCATTCATTATTGCAAGTCAGATGCTCCCTTTACACTTCTGGTATTGTTGAGTAGAAAGGCATTAAGCAGACGGTCTAATTTCTAAATGGCAGTAACTCTGAAAATACATAGGCTTCGCTGAAAAACAGTGGGGGACGGTGCTTGGGTGTGAACCACAAGCCCCGGGCAACAAGGGTACAGTGTGACGACAGCAGCGGAAATATCTGCTGTCGTCTATTCAAAATGGCAGCGTATCTATCAGGAAGTGAAGAAAACAACCGAAAAGAATAAGTTGAATAAAACATCTCTCTTGGTTTAATCAATTCAATTATTCTTTTCGGAATATATGTGCGAACAAATCCGGGATTCAGATTAACAAACCCAAAGCTGGTAAGTGAAATGTAAGGTTCTCATGCAGTTCGAATTTTGTTAAAGCGACACATCGGCAGCTATCGTTACGCTAGCTTGCATACATTTTTAAGGCAGTTTTTTGTGTTTTTGAACACTGGATCCACCGCGGTGGCAATGTTTTATCAATGATTGCATGTTTTTTTAACCATAGTAAACAGAGCTTCTCAGCATTTGCGTGTGTACCATTTTACCCAGGAGACCTCTTTGCCAGGCCACAATTGTTCAGGGAATATCACTTATCAATAAGCATAGGTTTATTAAAATGAACGCAATTATTAAAGGATGATGGATGTCGACGAGAATCAATATTTTTGTCCATTTGAGATAAATATTATCAGTAGGTGTTGTTACTGAAATTAAGTTTTGTCCAATATTATGAGCATACATGTCACTGACATACTGCAAAAAAAAAACATTATTTGGTTAAATGATTAAAAGATACTTGTTTCCTCTCCGCCTTACAAGTGCTGAGGGAGGTGCCAGTGTACTGAACGAGCATACCTCAAGTAAAGCAAACAACTACCCAGCTAGCTGCTAACATTAGCTTTTTAATATTATTACCATACTCCATAGTCATCTGAAAACATTTAGCAAACTGGTGTGGCGTTAAACATTTATATTTTAATTTGTTTTTTTGAGCAATGTGTGTGTTTTTATAGCTGCATAACCTTTAAGGGGTTCAAGTAACAAGTAACAGTAATAAGCTAGTGATCTAACGTTTGTAGTGCTAGTAGTAGCACCATGGCTCTTTCTTTGTGTAGTTTTGCCATCAGCTCGCCTCCCAGATATGCATAGTGCGAGCTAAATTGTCAACCACTAACTAATAATTAACTAGGAATTTTGACACACAAAAAAAAAACTTTTAAAGGTTCATACTGTAATGAATAGCTAAAAATAGCAGTTTTAGAGACTTAGTTATATAATCAATGTGTCCTGTGTTGTCATAGGTTGTTGCAGTCTTACTTTCTCCGTCATCTTACTTGCACTACTAGACATTGTTGGTTTTGTTTAAAGAAACCGGAAAGTTGCATGGCAGACAGCCATTCTACAGCCCCAAGCTTACTTGTGTAGAAAAGAAAAGTAGAAAAAAGTGTGGCTATGTTTTATAATCATGCAGCTGAATAAAGATGTACTGTATGTATGAAAAAAAATTAACACTAACATCTTTAACCAGGATACATCATAAACTCGTTTTTTCATTTCTTGAGTCATCCTATTTGCCAAGCTTATGGGTTAATACCTGAACTTATTTTCTTCACCACCAACATGTGGTAGTCTCCTTGCCTCGCAACCTACTGGCTACATACCCCTGCGCAATAACAATCTTTACATGGTTGTCATGATTTTTTCTTTTCGTTTTTTGTTGTAAATTGTTGTAATTTCCTGTCTGGTGAAGGATGCCATTTAATTGCGAGGTGAATAGCACAGTATATTTTTCTCTTTGCTTCCCACTACTCTAGTTCATGTCAGGTATTATTCGGTAACTTTCTTGTCACCCTTTTCTGAACACCCACTAATGAAAACAGACAGTGTTTAACTATTATTCAGTCATGCAGAACTACAGTGTGGAAACCACAAGCCCCCCGGCCTGCCAGCCTTCATCACAGATCTACAGAGCTATGGGATCAATAGGGGTCTGTTGAACAGCTCTAGTTTCTGCACTTTTCTGTCTCAATGTCAGTCCAGTTGAAAAGTATTGGGGTGCATTAACGTCAGGACTATTGCATAGCCTACATAATTTGTGTGAATTTAACATAGCTTGAGAACATCTTGCCTATATCCAATATTTTTACGTCATGCAGCTGACAGTGTAGAAGAAGAAAAAAAAAACGACCTAACAAAAGAGAAAAATGTCCAGACTAAGTATTGCTGCTCAATCTGTGTGTCTCATCCAGGACCTGTTTGTGTGAAAGGCTTGTGTGTCTATGCTCCCCTGTTGTCCCCATTCTTTCTCTCCCTGATGTGAAATGTTTTGTTGAATCTAAAGGGTACATCGCAAGGATCCGTAGGTGTTGGTGTCGGTTCCAACAGGAGCATGGCTTACTTGAACCCTGCTGGGTATTTAATGCAGCTGTCAGCCCTTTGCTTCGACTCCCCTTGACCCTCTTTCTCTCGCTCTCGCTTTATCTATTCCAGTGGTCTTTGTGTGTGCTTCTCTACCCCTTTCCCTTCTTCAGCCACTGCCTCCTATAAATCTCATTTATGGGCTCCAAGCTGATTGGAGTGAGTGTAAAAAATGTGGAGTGGAGGGAGGAGGAAGAGAAGGTGGGGAGATGAAATGGCACCGGTAGTGTTGGTAATAGCTTATGGCAAACGTTTCCTACCTTTCTCAAATCTGGTCTTCACTTGTGATTACATTTAACAAGAAGCCTGTGTGAAAGAGAGCATGTTTTTTTCAGACACAGAATATCCAAAGATTTTATTAGGCTCTGGTACTATGTGTGTACACACACGCACACACACACACACACACACACACACACGCACGCGTGTACATTACACAGTATGCAGGAGGTAATTGTAATGCAGGTGAGGAGAATGAACACAGCCTACTTTCAAATCAGTTCCTTTCATTTGACTGTAGAAAAACTGTCAATATTATAAAACAAACATTGTCGCTTGAACATAAGGAAATTGCTTAGAGATATTCTTACCAACTAAACTGATGGATGTATGCAAATCCATAGCGTCATTGTATTAGTTTACCACAAACCGGTGTTTTTCCAGATGTATTTCTACCTTTTACTGCAACTTTAACTATTGCTAGGTCCAGGCAACTTAAAGCCAGAAGATTGTGTTGGTAGATTGTTAGCTGTACACCACCATAATAATCAGATCCTCATGATGACAGGATTTGATTAAATGGACCCTGGTGTTTATTTGAGTGTGTGGTGTTCATGTGTGCAGACAGAGAGGAGCTGTAAATTGCAGAACTCCCCACCCCAGTGCAGGAGGGTCGCTCTGGGCTCCACAGAACATTTCCTAGAGGACATATGCCCCTTCCCCAACTATGCATGTGTTACTCCTAGGAAAATAACTGATTGCCAGTGGTCGTGTACTAGCCTTGCTGTTGTCTCTTTCCCTCTCTGTCTGCCTGCCTGCCTGCTGTCCCTGTGTTTCCCCGCTGCTGTGTCTCTACCACAGGGTGGGCTGATGACCCATGAGCGCCAGTCAAGGGTGGTGTGGAACAGGGAGAATGTCACAGGGTGGAAGTATCCCAGACTAGTCTAGTTATAGCTTGTTCCCGTGTGTTGGGTACAGCGTGGTGACACATCATCATTTTTTCGTCGGTCATAAAGGGGTGCAGGGGATGTCTTGGGAGTTTAGCCAAACACCCCTGATGAGTTGAAAGAAACCACCCCTAGCTTTCCCATAGCTCGGTAATCAGTCGTCTCTGCACACCAATGGTCTCTCCAGAGCACTCCAAATGTCAGTGGTGGTCTGGTGCAGCCCATTCCTGTCCACATGACAGACGTTGGGCGGGTAACATTTGACATTGTGAAAATTATTTCCGATCACTGAAATAGGGATAGGCTGACAGGCCGTGGGTGATGTGTGTATTAAGGGGAATAGTGTGATGAGGGATAGCTGGACCTTGGGGGACTAACTGTAGGTTCGGTGGTTTGAGCTTTAGCTTGTTGGAAGAATGCTGCCTGGTACCCAAGCGGAGTTGAGTATAAGGCCTGTCTCTTTGAGACACAGACACGCATACACACACACACACACAGGCACTCACACGTACCGTAAGTTCGATGACGCGTACATGCACTTAACTGCAAAGTGCCTTTCTTTGTTTTGATTGGATGTTGTTCGAACCTTTTTTTTCTCCATCTGCTTTAGCTTATGTAACCAGACCCAGACGGAGGTGCGGTCCAGACAGATATGGCTGTCTGATTGTCTGTTAATGTGAATCCTCTTTGTGTGTGTGTGTGTGTGTGTGTGTGTGTGTGTGTGTGTGTGTTGTAGCAGCGAAGCCTTAGTTCACTGGGGCTGCCTCCCAGCCAAATACCACAGCCAGGCAGACCTGGCACAGACAGATATGTCAGGCAGAGACAGTGCCTCTGTCATGGAGCGTGTGGCCTAGTCCTTGGTCCCCAGCACAGAGTAGTCTATTGCAGGCGACCAGAACAGGTCAAGTTCCAACTGTCTTGTGTTCTCTTATTGGAAAAGAAATGGGTTGATGGAGCAATTCAAGGTTTGGAGCTACAACACATTTGTTGGCTCTGGACACAGCAAGAATTGTGGCTACATTATGCGCACGAATGCTTCCGGTCAAACTGACACACATCAAGGTAATGGTGGCTTTGAGCCGTGCGCCCAGCCGCTTTAGATCAGCTGGGGAAGCAGTGTCCGCCTGGGAGAGACAGCAGATCCAATCAACTAGCTCCAACCATGGGGAGAGAGAGACAGGGAGCAAGGGAGAGAGGAAGTAAAGGAATGGGGGAGGGGAGAGTAGTGAGCAGGCTACTGGGAGGAGGCCTGTGTAATGAAAGCACAGGGAGACATTTGCTGAAGATCCCTCAGTAATGGAATGCCTGGGTCCATTCATGTGATGCAATCATCATAGTTTGTATTGACAAATGGCTAACAGGCCTATAAGGCCTTTGGTTTTACCTAATGTTGTTAGCAGGGAATCTGGTGCACCTTTTAGGAGGTCAGGTGTCCCTTGGCAGTCATCTCCCAACTACATTAAACATTTTAAGACAGACTAGAGGTGCCTTGTTTGGGGATCCATTCAAACATCCGTCTAAATAAACTGGTACCATTTGTTGGTGACCAATCCAATTACCAAGTAGGCCTACTTCATCTTGGGCACACGCCGATCCGGGCCCCTATCCAAGTACTTTTCATAACATTGGGGCTTATAGTTTTGATACAAACGTCCTTTGCAATGTGAATGACAATGATTGACGATCACTAAAAGAATAGCACATTTTCCTACGACACACACAAAAAAAAAAATCTGATTTCATAATGTCTACTACCTTTAATTATAATGAACTTCTTGGCTATCTTCAAGACATACCTTAAGTGAGCTAAATACTACATATCGCTAACGCAATTCACTATATCCATCACATCACGCTGAGAGAGCATGCCTTCATGAATTGCAAGCTGCAGCGTGTGAATGACACAACCTTCTCAGCCCCCAGTCAATCATAACCTTGCTCATGTTGCATACATTGCCTCTGATTTACAACACAGTTTCTCTGTTGGAATATCCTATATTTCTAGCATTTAATTAAAAGACATTGCCTTGGGGGTGTGCAATCCTCTGAATTGCCTCGCATGTAAGACAGCCTGTTGAAGAGGAAAATTGGGATCTATCCAGTGAGCTCTGAGGCTCAGCATGGACATTGGACAGATGCTTGAGCTCCAAATGTCAGGCGTAAGGCTGACCGCTCTAAACTTTACGTCATTAATTAGCTCTTGCCGTTTTCTTAACTACCCGGCAGTAGACTTTTGGCAGGATTGTAGCAGAAATGTAGGGCCGGCTATGGATGTTATTACTAGTTTTATTATTGTTTTAACAACTGACATTCCCACTGAGAGCTAAATGACATGTTTGCAGTTGCATCGTACGTGATGTTTTATCCGATTCCCGATCCGAGTACTAGAGCCCTGGATCAGCTTGATACCGAAACCACCAAGGAGTACCAGTGGATCTCTACAGTTTACCTCCAGTGTGAAACCCGGTGGCTGTTCGAGGAGAGGGCGTCATCTGCGAGTCTGACTTTGTCCTGGGGAAATCTCTCCTGGAGGGAGCAGAGCTAAGAGGATCCCTCCACTCCACTCTTTGATCTGGCCCTGCTTTGATCTTGGACTCTGCCGCTTGCTGCGGGTGAATGAGGATCGGCTGGAAGGGCGTCATTAAGCTCCCTCTGGGGGTTCTTTCTCTCTCTGTATGTGTCTCACCTTCTTTCTTTGGCCATGTCTTTTCTGCCCTCCTCTCTAGGCCTCAGTGGAAGCCTCCCCTGGAGTCCCGTGGGATCTTTTAGCTTCGCCCACGGCTGATGAATCACGAATGTGTGGTTGGGATGGTGATTGCGGCCTCTTGATGTTTTAATATCAGAAGAGAGAGGGTGCCAAATTGACACGTCGGTTAAGTTCTCCAGGACTCAGAACGTCTCATTTCTCCTGTGGCAATCACAAAAGGAGCACAGACGCAAAAGAGAGCGAAGTTATCGAGTTAATTAGACAGCCACTCTCCTCTGTGTGTGTCCGTTGGATGCCACATCCTGTAGATTTGATATAATCTTCAACCACCCTGTTTAAGTTGTTGGGGTTCCTGTTTGGTGGGCGAGGCAAGCCGTGCACAGAGGATTTGAAATGCAGGAATTCAATAACAGCATGCCAAATTTACATGTTTGGCCGCCTTTGATGAGAGGGTATATTTGGTTACCTGTCATTTGATCATTATTCTTTGTTGACAGTCTTCTGCTGTGAATGCCCTCATCTACGCTAGCCGCTGAATTAAAGAGCTAGTGCGGCGTGTCTGTGTCTGTGTCTGTGTCTGTGTCTGTGTCTGTGTCTGTGTCTGTGTCTGTGTCTGTGTCTGTGTCTGTGTCTGTGTCTGTGTCTGTGTCTGTGTCTGTGTCTGTGTCTGTGTCTGTGTCTGTATGTGTGGGCTGTAAGAATTTAAAGAAGAAGAAAAAAAAAAACTCCTCATTAATCATTCATGCTATTTTGAATGACTGCTGTATTTCCCAGGGAAGTCACTTGTTCCTATTATGAATATTTAATGGTGTCGGCTAACGACTCCATCCAGCAGCCTTTCCCCCGAAGGCTGTCTCAACGTCTCCCTCCTGCAGGCTCAGTGGAACCGAGTCGATGGTCTGGAGTGCCGGAGCGAACGGACACAACAGACTGGCGGTGAGCAGGGACCTGGAGGTGGGCTGGACAGACTCCTGACTGGGAACCAGCGTTGGTTACTGACTGCTGCACAATAGAGCTGCACGGGTCAAGGCACGCCAGCCGGTGGTGTGGTCTTGTCCCGCTGAGAAAATGGATGCATGCTGACACATGCGTGTAAGAGTACGAGCTGGCACCTGTCCACGTGTGCTCCGGCCTCCTGGGCACGGCGCGGCAGTCCGGGGGAGGAGGTTAACGGAGAAGGGATTTCTGTCCGTAAGCGGGATTAACGGGTCAGCCAGGAGAGCGAGGGACGGGGAAGATGAGCCTGCCTGCGAACGAGGGCACACACGTGAGGCCGGTGAGGAGGTGGAGGTGTGCCAACATGGTGGTGAGAGGCTCAGGAGGAAGCCATGGCCCTGACGCCCGGGCCTGAAACCACACAGCCTGGCCCCGTTGCGCACCATGTCTTTGTATGCAAGCGTCCTCTTGACTTCCACCCTCCTTCAAAGTACACACAGGCTTCGCCCGCTAGCACTGGGCCCTGGCTTACGCTAATCCAGCGCTATTCAAGTTTTAGACCTGCGGGAAATTAAGTTATATAAATAAAAGGAAGTGAAAGTTGTAGAGAAGGACTTGGCAGTTTAGTGTACACGGCAACACTCTGTTTCTGTGTCCCTGTGTGTGTTGGATGGCAATCCTCGTGAGCGCTTAGCCGTGACTTAGCAGCGGCTTAGGAGAGTCATAGTTCTCTGGGTGACGTTCATGTGCTTCTGCTGGTGTGCGGCTGGTCCCCCACGCCGGGGCGCTGACTCCACTAATGGAGAGAGAGAGTGAGACACTTAACCCCTCCTGTCTTCCTGCCAGCGTGTCTGCCTAGCACAGCCTGACTCACCCTGCCACAAAGCCAGCCATGGTCCTCCTACCACAACTGTAGCTGACCACTTCACAGGCCTGGAGCATCTCAGGCTGTATACAGGGCTGTAGATGCCATTTTATAGCCCTGCGCATTTGAGTGATCCGACGCTGTTGACTTGGTAAACTGTGAACATTAGACCACCCACCAAGAGGAAGGCGCTGAGAGGGAAGGAGGAGGAGGGAGAGGGAGCGAGGGAGGGAGGGTTCTTCCAAAACCGCAGGCAGCCTTTGAAGCAGTAAAGCAGTTTACAGATTACACTGAGTTAGACATGCACTCCGTCCGACATTGTCCCGAAATTAACTAGTAATGTTTCTTTCTCTGGCTCATGGACCGACTGTGGACTTGAATCTTCTAGAATTAAAGCTCAGGGTTTTAAGCGTGTTAAGGCCAAATGTTTCCGCTTCTCCCCAATATAGCGGGACACATTTCCCTCCAGTTGTGAAATTATTGACAAAGCCAGACGTCCTATTCGCTAGCAGAAGAAGTAAATGGCTTCTTTTTGTATATGTTATCTTCTGCTGAGGGACTGAATCCCCTGTTTGTTCACCCTCCCACCAGCACCTTTCGCTTCCTCTTTCCCTACCTGTTTTTTTACTCTTTCTCTACCTCTCTCTACACTCCCCTCCTCCATCCCTGCGTGTGTTATGGGTGACAAGCGGCACTGCTGCAGCCAGCGTGCCATTCTCCCCATATACCAGGAATGTTAAGAAGGCTTACAGGAAGAGGAGATCTGGCAGCAACACTGATCACTATCGATCGTCCTCCGAGACCGAAAGCTGCTGCCGGTGGGGTGGCGCTAAAGAGGGACACCACTCTCCGCCTCTGTTGCTAGGACATCTTCACGGTCACAGCTCTGCCGTCGGTGCGGCGATGGGGCGCCTGGACTCTGTAGAGACAAGGAGCGCGAAAGGGGATGTCTGATGCTGGGAATGAATCCCAGCGCTCCTGAGAGCGAGAGAGAGAGCGAGAGAGAGAGAGCGAGAGAGCGAGAGCGAGAGCGAGAGAGAGAGAGAGAGAGAGAGAGAGAGAGAGAGAGAGAGAGAGAGAGAGAGAGAGAGAGAGAGAGAGAGAGAGAGAGAGAGAGAGAGAGAGAGAGAGAGAGAGAGAGAGAGAGAGAGAGAGAGAGAGAGAGAGAGAGAGAGAGAGAGAGAGAGAGAGAGAGAGAGAGAGAGAGAGAGAGAGAGAGAGAGAGAGAGAGAGAGAGAGAGAGAGAGAGAGAGAATGCAAGAATGCAAGGGCAAAGGACAGGAGAAGAGAACACGGGTAAACACGTAGGAAGGGAGGGACATGGGGAGGGAGGCAGAGGCTCCATGAAGGTCAGAAGGAGAGTTGATGTATGGCACTTTTTGTTTTATTTGTCAGTTGTCACATTGGCTGATGTCATAGTCTGCCCGGCTGCTTCGCTGTCCAAAATAATTTATGATCCCCCCATTTCTTACTAGAACAAACACACACGCACACCTCTATTCCTCACAGGGTGTCTTTTGTCTCCGATGTTTAAAAAAGGCCTAGCCTCGACTTAATACAGCTAGGAGTCCATCATACTGTTGGCTGTCAGGCTCGTGTATGAATGAGATGTCGTGTTGGGGTGCATGTTCTCACCCAATCATCAGCGTTTGTGTTGTCTGGGTTCTGCGAGCTGACACTGTGGAGCCTCACAAGGCCTCCATTCAGCCTCCCCAGCTGCCCTGAGCCCCGCTTCCCCTTCCCTGCCATGCCCGGCCCTGACCCTGGGGGACTTCTTTACGGCTACCTGGGGTCCCACGGTGCCTTCTAGTCTGCCTTCCTTCCCCTGCTGCCTGGGCTAGACCTTCTCCTGCAGACACACAAATGCCCTGTTATTGAGACCCTCATGTGAACTCTATTAGCTTGTGCTGGCCTTTCCCTGTCCCGTGATGAACACAGGTCTGGCCTGTGTTCTGAGCCAGGGGGCAGGGAGAGCAGCAGAGGTAAGGATTAGTGAACCCGAGGGAGAGAGAGAAAGGTAGTGTGGTTGACATTACCCAGCTAAATCAGCGGTGGGACGTCCCCTAGGTGCCACTCAACCACTGGGCTGGACTGCTTTTCAATTCCCCGCTACCCTGGTGCAATGAAACGATATGCATAATTTTTTGCTTCCTCCGTTTCTGAGTAAACCTCCCGTGCATAGAATATCCTGATCTCCTCCTGGGGCCAAAGGACCATGTTAAACAATTAGCTTAACTTTCCAGTCAAGCCCTGCAAATACAGTGGCAATAAGCTGTAGCGTATTTGTTGGAGAGAAGGAATGAACAAGGGAGAGCGATGAGCCAGTATAGCATTGCACCAACAAAACAGCTTGAGGCAGGAGTTGTGCTCTTTTGAGTGTCCAGAATAGAAAGTGTGTTTCCTCTGCTCATAGTGTTTCTGCCTGCACAAAAATATGGACTCCATGCAATGGAAGGGTCTGGCCATAAAACAACTCTTCTCGTCGCTGAACAAGAATTTCATACTCTGACAGAAAACAAAAGTAAGCTCTGAGCTTGTCATTCTGATCCTATGTCACTCAGTCACTTACAGGGGCTGGCCGTTGCCAGACCAGTCCCCATGTGTGTTAGCCCCCTGCTCTGCGGTTGTAATGGGTTATCTGGTGGACGGCAAGCCCTCCATGCCCGATGACGGGAAGCAAATGAGAGCTGTCAGTCACGAGGCTGCTGCTGCTGCTTTTCTGCATTACAAACCCGCTGCACAGGAATCTGTCTGCAGCGCACGTGGCACTTTATTTTATAGTGAATCGCAAGGCAATCGTTTGTAGGGACATGATTTGGATTGAATAAACTGCAATCAGTAAGTAGTTGGGCGAAAGGTCTTTATCGTCGCGGTGTCAAGGATTATCAAACCTGCAGTGCAACTCCCCTGACCTCCCCCTGTCTTCTCTCTCTCCCACAGGGCATGGACAAGACTTGCTGCTGTTAGTGGCTCTGTGAAACGCAGCCAACCCCAGCGTGTTTAATAGCGAGCGAGTGTGTGTGTGTGTGTGTTGTGTGTAAGTCAGCTGGTGGTCATGTGTGTGCCTGCGGTCTGATGCCCACCCTCCCGTCAGCACTAGCCATGGACGGGGAGAACTACCTGCACCCCGAGGGGCCTCAGCTGGACAGCAGCAGCCTGTTTTCAGTGGCCTCCCCCAACATGGAGGTGGGCCCCCTCACTGATAATTTATGTCCATATATTTATATCCACTGGTACTATATCCACTTGTAATATATTTGCCACCAAAAAATAATTTGTCATTTTAGATAATGAACGGATTTGTAAAAGAAATGCCTTCTCTGTTTGAAGGTTTGCCCACCTATCTGTTTACCATCAAATGCTTTAATGTCAACATGATTACATAAATAGAAGGTAAACACATTCAAATAAAGCCTGAATATGTTTACTTGAGTGGGAGTCTCTAGAATGTAGTACAGAAAAGGCGCTGGTTCAGTTTGGCCTCTGTCAACAGCTGACCAGCAGATCAACAGATCAGGATTTGCTTTCTCTCCCCCGGCACCTGAGATCTCACATTGACGCCAGCAGAGTCTCAAACACAAACAATGGCCCCCATGCGTGAATCACTGAAATCTAGTGGCCAGCGTGTGACGTCTCTATGGCGGCCGAGTCATTATGAGACGTGCCGAGGTCTGATAAGAGAGACGATTTCTCAAACAGATACCTCTTTCAGGCGAATGCCATGCAACGCAACAGTCTGCCAAGGTCATGAATGGGACATGGCCGTATTTTGCTAAAACCGTTGACTGAAAAAAAATAATGACGTATGAATCTTATCTATGCTATATTTTATTTTAGATGTGACGCATTGCCGAAGAGCCTAATAAACCGATCTGGTTTGACTTTGACCACAAGTAAACGTGTTTTGATTTCAGCTGTTGCACATAGTGAACTATTTTACAACGGGAGTGGTTGCACCTCTCACTTTCGGGATGGCTCAGCACTACAAACAACTACCTGTTCAATTCAGTAAACAAAACCTCTCACCACTGTTGTACATCCACTTTCCATTGGTTCCGTCTGATGAATGACATCACCTTGTCATTTCTTGTTTCAGAGCTCTATGTATACCTCTTCGGATTCCTGGGGGTCCTTCTCACAGCAGGCAGGATACAGCGTACACTGCCCTATGCAATCTGGAAACCAGTAAGTCCTACAGCAAGCATCTTACACCAACGGTGGTCTTACAGAGTCTCAAACCTGGACAGGATAGGCTGGAGGTTTTTCTGTCCACTGAGTCACCGTCCCACCACGCTCGGCTCTGTTTATGTGTGTTGCTGTTGGTAGACATTTTAGTGATAGGAACCCAGGTTGAGGAGCGGGGGGGACACACAGTGTCTAGTAATATCAGTAATGTGGTTTCAAGGTAAGATCAGGTCATTGTCAGCTATTTCTCAACTAAGTCAATAGTTTGCCCTACCTCATACTGTCACCACATTCCTAAAGTAAATGAGTAACCTAATAATTTTTTATGTACACATTGCAGGCAGTGTAGATCTATGCATCCATTTTTAATATAAGATTACAGGTTTCATCAACCTTAAGTTGTCTGCTTCCATTGTTGGTGACATTGAGTGGGAGAGAAGGCAGACTTGTTCCGCCTGGCCTCCACCATGTCTCAAAGCCTGGGGTGGCCTTCCCTCCCTTTTATTAGATCTCCTTCATTTCCTGTAGTGGGCAGCCTGGCGTCAGCCTTACTGGGGGAGGGCTGTTTCTGCATCTGGCAACCCGGCCTGTTCCATGGCCCCGGTGTCCAAACAGACTAGGACGTGTACCCGGCTCTGCCACTTCCCCTTTTTCTAGAACAATGACACCAGGAGAGCGTGCTTCTACTTGTGCGCTGTAGGGTTTTTCCAACAACAATGATGCCTGTGAGCCACCCACCCCAGCACATTGTCAGATATGTATCTCTACCCAATCTACTCACCATAATCTCAATGTGATATAAACCCCTACTGCACAGGAAGGGGTTCTCCCTGTGGTGAACTGTGGGTTTTGCTGTATATCTGACGTCTGTAGTTTTGATTTCAGCAATGGTTTGGTTTTCACTTTTAATCAGGAAGAATTTCACTGGTATTGCACCTTTTGTCTGACGTTGAATATGACAAGTGACTTTAACATATTATTATAAGGCAATGCAACGACTACAAATGTAATTTGACTAGTGCTAGGGATGCGTATTAACATTTGTCGTTTGGTTTGACTGGGGAGTGTACTTTGAATCTCTGTTTCCATGAATCCACATTTTATCCCACCTTATTTTGAGTGAAAATGGCATATTGCTGTATGTGTGGCTGATATTGTGGTAAATTGCCAACGGTTTTAAGCCATTGTCTCAAACACAAGACCCCTGTCAGAGAACTCGGCACTGAGTCCGTAGTGGTCTGTGGACAAACCGATCGTTTCATCAGATCAGAGCCTGTGTTCTATTGAGTTGCACCGACCCTCAGTCAGGCAATTCTTCACGCAGCAACAGAATGTTTTAGAAATGGAGGCGGCGGCAGTAGCTGGCCCCGCCGTTGGAACGGGGTCCCACAGTACAGTTAAAAGGTCATTGATTGGATTAGAGAGACAGAGACTCATGCTGCAGGGAAAACTAGTCACATGACTTGAATGGGCTGGTCTGCCTCTGTCCTGTTTACACACACACACACACACACACACACACACAGAGTAGTGTTAGTAGTCCCCGAGAGGCGGAAACTCTGCGGTGTTTATAGAGGCGAGTTATTGAGCAATCCAGGAGTACACTAAATGACGGTGTTGCGTTCTTACGTAGAAGTATCCAGTCGACCACCCACTCAGAATAAACCCTTTAGTTCCTTGCTGCCACAGCTAAAATGTAACATAGTTAACAAATCCCTTTGCCATCAGTCTACGTCCAGCCTTGAATGGCTGCTAAATAACTCAGGATCTCTGCACTGCTAGTCAAGATGAAAGTTATTGGTGTGCTGCCTTGGTAACCCTTTTCCAGTTCTTCAAGGAAGCAATATTCTTCCAAGAATTCTTCCAAGAATGTTATCAATTTTCCTAGGTATTATTTTTCTTTGTGGCTGCTTTCCAACCATGTTCTTGTTTCTCAGTTCTCTGGAATCTTTGTCCTGCTAATGCAGTGGATATTAAAATTTTTCAGGGATATTGCTGTGGTATCTTTACTCAATATAATACTCAATCTGGCCACAATAAGATAAGCCTCCCCAGTCAGTTCAGCACTAAACCGAGACTGCTCTGACCTAGACACGAGAGCATGACTTTCAGTTTAGACTGTTACTTAGAATCCCTAGCTTTCACAACTTTTTTGTGTGTTCTGACGCCTAAGCTGCTTTCAGGTTCCGTTTCCACAGCAACGGGACAGATTACCGATCCACCAGGCGCGCTGCGTGTATGTCCAGAGCAGCAGCAGCAGCAGCAGCAGCAGCAGTGGGATGATGATTCTGGGGGAAGGCTCTCCAAACAAGCAGCCGGTCCCTGGTGAGGCGCAGGGAGCCCTGGCAAGCTTTGCTGTGATGGAACGCTGCTGAGGCCTGCGCTTGGTGTGCCAGGCATGCTCTGCTGGCAGCTGTCGGGGTATCACACCGTCATATCGAGGCAGGCCCATGGGTTAGGGAAAGGATTTCTAAAGCTCTCATTTGTGGCCTAGCTGGACTGAATGTTCCAAGAAACAACAGCCGTACCCAATGAACTCCTGGCCTGGAGTGTTGATCTATTGGAAAGGTGTCTCTGTGTGGATGAACACGTGTAAATTCTAATAGAGTTCCCAGCACACTGGGAAGGCAATTGAATGGACAGGCAAAAGAGCTAGAAAAAAAGGGCAAAAGAGATGCTGTCGTTTTCTTAGAGAATAACAGCAATTTCCGAACATCTGAAAGCAAGTAACTTTAGACAGTACTTCACACACACCAACATTCAAACACAAGTAAAATATGAAAGCAGTTGTAACATATTGTAGAGTAGTGCAACACAGTGTGACCCATGTGGAATCTCTCTTCCCTTTCAAGATAACGCTTAAGCCCAGATTCCGTTTCTGGTTCACGCCTATTCAGCTCTGTGCCGAATGTGTCACGTTGACATAGCATGTTGTTTCTCACACGTCCCCCGCGCCCTCTCTTTCTTTCTCTTTCTCTTTCTCTCTCTCTCTCTCTCTCTCTAATCCGCAATGCTCTCTCTTACTGGCTCTATCTTCATCCTACCAGAATGACTTTAAATAACAGCCCTCCACTCCCTCATCCTCTCCCTGATCCGCTGAATAGCCGTGGCCAATCCCTCTGAGCCCAGATCACCTGGGGCTCGGAGAGGCAAGTGTCTGTACGCTGGACAAGCCTCACTTGCTGCCTGACTGCAGCCATGTTCTGTCAGAGCCGTGGTTTTTCTTTCGTTTTTGAATAAGGCCTCCGTTGCTGTGAAGCTTATCAGCAAGATAAAACTGAAAGTAAAAGCTGAAAACGTCTGGCCATTCTTTTACTCGGGAACTATCGCTGCTCGTTTTCTCTTTGACCCGAATGAGCCCTCATCTTAAAGACCAGAGCAAGAGAGGTGGGCCATGGGTGAGGGGGCTTTGTTGCCTGTGGATCTATGTGTCAGTCCGTCTGTGGATGAAGGGGTCGTGGTCAGTGGGGACATAGCGTGGTCCTCCTGGGTCCTGAGCAAACTGCTGAACGGGTAGGCTAGCACAAGCAGCACCGTTGTCCTCAACATGACAGATAACAGACCGTGTAGCGTCGTAAACAGGATCAACGCAATATCTATACTCCCCATGTCTTATTTCCTGCGTTCCCCGCTCTGTTTTAACTAAATACATTCCTCTTTCTGTAAAGACAAACTCGTAGAGGTGATGACTAAGCCTGTGTCCCCCTGCCCTTTCCCAGGCAATTCAACTTGAACACTGCCACCACCACCCCGGACATGGACATGTACTCTGCGTTCCATGACGTCGACTTCAGCCTCCCCCGCAACGGAGACTTCCCTCAGGTAAGAACCTGCAAAAAGAGGGTTGTGGCAAACCTTCTCTCTCCCTCTCTCACACACACTCGCTGCTGGATTCACTAAGCCGTATGTAACGTACTGCACCAGCCTTCGGCTGTCCAACTCCGTTTACCATTTTTTATATTGCACGTCCCAGTTACCCCCTCTGTCTGTCTTTCTCTCTCCTCTGTCCGTTCTTTCTTTCTCTCACTCTTTCTTTAGCCGTTTCCTGTAGGGTGGGGGTATTCCCACTCTGTGTGTTCACCCTGTTGTCGTGAATGCAGCAGGACCGGTTGTGCAGTGAGAAGCGGTGATTAAAGCCTGCTCTCACACTGTCTAGAGAAGCTACCTGTCATGTTCTTGACGCGGTCTGTTATCATTATTATCAGGCCCCAGCCTCCACATAGGCCACCACAGAGCTTCAAGGCTACCTCTCGAACCTAAACACACCTGGCCTGTTGGGAATCTTTTTGATATTTGTTCGTGCTCAGATTCAGCAGGATGCTTTTGTTTGGTTCTTTGTTATATTTTAGTTTGCAAAAAGAAAATAAAAAAAATATGTATGTCACACTCTGCGACCTGGAAACTGATAGGCTTTTGCGAATGTTAAAATGATCTAAATTTAGGAGTGTACATTTCTCCACTCTGACGTAGAGTGAGGGTCAGCCTCTCCTTTTGTCTTTCTAATAATAATAATAATAATAATAATAATAAGGCCCGTTAACCGTTATCATAGCTGATCTGCATTTCTAATTTGGGGTGGGGTCGCCCCAGCCAATCCCACACGACACCAATAATGTCCCTCCTATGAGAGCGGGCTCCGTTTCTAATGACACAGACCAGTGAGCTGCTCATCGGGGCTTGTTGTGTTGGGCCCCGCGTCTGGGGCCACCGCCCCTGCCAGGGAGCGACACGCCAGCCGCCGCTCCATGACGGCCCATAAAAAGAGACTCAGTGGTGGGTTACTAAGCAGGCCGTCAGTATTCCCCTCACGTTAGCCCTGACCCCACGGGGGAGAGAGGGGGCGCAGTGAGTTACGAGTGGCGTCGGTGTCACCAGGGGAGAGGGTGGGGGGGGGGGGGGGGTGGGTGACCTGTCCCTGCGTTTAATGAAGAGGCTGTGACCTCCAGCTGGCTGCGTGCCAGACAAGCCACCCTGGCTTGAGAGGGATACCCCGAAGTCCCCTGGCATGGTCAAAACGACCCCGTAGGTGGTGCAGTAGTTAAAGGAGACACACACACACACACACACACACACGCACACACAAAAGGAATCACAGACGCAGTGGACAAGCGTTGACATGTGTGCATTTGTGCACTGGCTGACACAGCCCAGTGAAAGGAGCGGCCCAGTCTAAACCTTCCCTGGTATCATATGACAATGTGGGGCCTGCTCTGAAATGTCAGCGTCACTTCAGACGGGCCTGGTTTGATCTGAGCCGGCAGTTCTCTGAACTCGGCCCGATAACAACATGGTATTAAAACCCCAGGGAGGATCTGAACACGGCACTGCACTCGCGCTGTTAATGGAAAACGATGTTGTGGATGGTGCCACATGCGTTTATAGCTTTGTTATGGCGCTAGCATTCGACCCCGGTGATTCATCCGGAGGTTCCCCCACACGCTCCCTAGTGGCCGTTGGTTAGATGTACGCCAGGAGGGCTAGGCCAGTATCATAGCAACCATGTTTAGACACTTGTCACGGTCTCTGACTCAGACAGCAGTTTGAAACAATGTCATCACTGTGTTTGGGGAAGGAGCAGCTTCAGTGGGTTCCCGACACTTCGGCAGGGGCAGGCTTCGAGCTCTGGTGAAGCGCCCGAGCGCGTGTGTTTGTTTTGCGTATGTGTGTGTGTGTGTGTGTGCGTGCGTGCGTGTGTGTGTATGTGTGCAGAGTGCTTTCTCAGCTGTTCCCATCGCCCCAAACCAGGGCCTCCTCCACACCGAGGCATGCAGAGAGAAAATGGAAGTCACAGGGTCGTGATGACTAAAATTGAATCCTCAGCCTTCTGTTATAGCCCTCCCCTCCCCCGAACCCATCTGCCCTGCCCCTCTTCTCCTCCGTGCGCTCTCTCCAGCCCCACTCAGTTCTCAGTGTGGGTCGCCCTGCCCCTCTCTCCTCCCTCTGAAAGTGTGTAGAGCAGTGCGGGACATGATGGTGTTGTCTTCCTGGGCTCTGCTCTACACTTTGGGTCAGTTTGACCTCGTTTCTTTTCCTTACAGGTTAAACACCCTTCTCTCTCTTTCTCTTTTCTCTCTTGCTCTCGCTCTCTCTTGCTCTCTTTTCGCTGTCTTGCTGGGCTCTGTCACCTTTGTCGCCAGCTCTGTCTTTTGCTTTCGTTGTCCTTTTTGTATCTTTCTCTCTTTCTCTTTTTCTTTATCCCACTTTTGTGTGTGTGCCCGGTTTGAGCTTAGGTCTGACTTAGAACCAGGGGCCCGTCCCTGAGTCATTAGGTCATGTCAGGTGGTATCACAGGCTCCCACCATGCCCCCCTCCACATTAGAGCTGTGTCAGGATATCCTCATATTGTCTGGAAATATACTACAGCTAAGTGCGCACCGTAAGTCCCACAGAGTACCAACATTCAGCAGTGTGTCTCTGTGTTCTCAAGGTCTCCAAAACACGTCAGCTTCTCTTCCAAAGCCATTGTCCCTGTCGCTTGGTTGGTCAGGACTACAACACACTGAACTGTTGGTGCATTTGGTTTCTAGAGTTTCCTTGAGTTTGGTATAGCCATCGGCGTACCAATGTCTGAATATACTGATTGCTGATCAGGTCCTCTTTCTGTGTGTGTTTTGAGTGAGAGGTTAAATAATGTGTGTGTGTGTGTGTGTGTGTGTGTGGAGGAGTTTGTGACAAGAAAGGGCTGTGAAAGAGTGAGAGAGTCTAGATTGCCATCTCTGTACCAGGAACGCTATAGGGACATTTGAGATGGGTCAAGGGGTCTAACTTGGTGGGCTTGGTCCTTGTGTCTGTATCTGTGTCAAACGGGGACGCTGGATAAGCTCCTTCACCGCGTGAAGTAAGGAGGGGCTTGTTCACATTCTCAGAAAGGTCCTAAATAGCCTAATAGGGTGCAAACAAAGAGACACAGACGTGACCTCCCAGTGCCCTAGGCCATTTGGCACGCCGCGTAACTGGTCCTGGAACTGGAGAAGCAAGTAAAAGCAGCAAACAGACTTATTGGAAGAAGAATAGCAGGAAAGCACATTTACTGCACCGCCGTGGCTAACCACAAAGAACATAGAGCTACAGCCCAACAAATGTCTCTCTCTCTGTCGCTCTCCCTCTCTCTCAGCTTCGCACATTCTCCTCACTTTCCCTTTTCTGCGTTTGCCGATCACAGGCCGCTTGCAGGCAGTTAAACGCCCGTGCAGTTCAGTGTATCTCTGCGGTGTTCCGTCGAAAGATCCGCAAAACCCCCGGGAGGATTTGCTGACTAGATTCCAGTTTCGGATGTGGAGAAAACAAAAGGCTCTCCGACTTGGTCCCTTTGCACACAGTTAAATAGCCTCTCTGATGGTGTCCCCTCTGGCAAGCCATTCTTGAAACCACCATCCAAATGTCTTGAGACCCGTCCTGGTTAAAGCCAGTTGTTTTGCTGTTTGGCAAAGCTGATTCCTTGGCAAAGTCTGACCTGTTAAGTTTGACGGCCTCCCATCACGTAAGGAGGTGGTACAGTGTGTGTGTGTCTGTGTGTGTTGGTCTGCTTATGCAGCATGCACATCTCGTAGTGTGTATGGCTGTGTACATGAAAGTGGAATGATGATGATGAGGATTATTGAGCCTCTCTGTCTGTTTAAAACAACGTGACTCTGGCCCTTTGATTACCCAGTAGCTACAGACTTGCGAGCACATTACACACCCAGTATTCCCAGTCAAAGACGGATGACAGGATGGACACGCGCTTCTTCGTCTGACTTGTGACCACTATGGTATGGCAGTGGGGATCTCATTCAGATCGACAGCATCAGACTAGACTTGAAATCCCCTCCTTATGATTCCATGGGCTAATCAACTGCATTGATCCCCTCGCAGTGTTTTAAAAGAATGAAGATCTGACCCGTGTCTCATGTGACTGAAATAAACCAGTTATTCCCAGAACTCTTTGTTTCCCTGACCATCAGACCCCCGGTTCCAGTAAGCTCGGATGCCCGATAACGATGAAGGATAGCTGTGTGTGTGTGTGTGTGTGTGTGGGCGCGGGCGCGTGTCGGCTTTTGTTTGGCGGGGATCCGTTTGCTCGAACAACTCTCTTTAAAAACTGTATTTAAAAAAAGTATGCTTGGCAGTGATTACTCCTTGCCAGAGTGGTTGCCTTACATTTAGAGACATTTTAAATTGTTTGTCTAATTGCTTGTTGTATTGGTTCAGATTGCATGCTAGTGCCAGGAGAACACCGACATTATGAACTCTCCTCTAATGTAGGTGAAGCACATTACGCAGCTCAAACTGATAGAGCACAAACAACCTTTGACTCGATTGTATGTCAGTAATTAGCTTAGCTGACAGCTAAATTGCCAGCCCTCTCATCGGTCTTGTTGACACTCCATTCAACTGCTCCACGCCAGCAGAACTGGATCAATGACAGGACCGTGTCGAGTACAGCGGCCCCATCCAGCTGTCAGAGAGAACGGCCGAAGCGTCAGGGGCTGGTATCATCTTGCCAGCCAGCCAGCCAGGCAGTCTCTAAATATAAGAACCATTAAGCTGACGTTCTAGCCTGTTAAGAGGGAGCGGTAAGCAGCAGGCGTTAGACCTGAGCACACCACTGTTTACACTACAAATGTGGTTGAGTTACACCATGTACAGTAAAATGGGCCTGACTGCCAGTAACTCTAGTCACTTACCAACAAAAGCATCATTTCCTGAAAGCTCCTCCCCTCCTCCCTCCCTCTGAACCCTCCCCTCTTGTCCTCTCGCTCTCTCTCTCTCCCCACCTTTGAGCATTGAGGAACTATACACCACAACCAAAATGACTAACCCCAGCTTAGCAAATACCTGACTGCTCTGACAAAGCAGGAAGTAGGTCTTATATCTCCGGGGCTCAGTGTGTGCTGCTGATCGCAGTTTACCTGTGACTCCAAGCTATGTGCGCGTGTCTTTACCATCGTGAGGGCGAACTGTGACGGAGCCAGTCTGTTCTCTGTAGACATTCCAGCTGTTAGGTAGCCCTCTCCGCCTCCCGACCCAACACATGGACGTCTTGAGGGGAAGGTGATTTAGGAGCGCGTGCGTGTGTATGCGTGTGTGTGTGTGCGGTGTGCTTCCCCGTACTCATGTCGCTCATGCCACTTTGGACAAAGTTGTATTCCCAGCTAGGACTCCCGTTACCCAAGGTACTTGTGCTATTTACTTCTTTAATATTACAAGTTTGGAATTTAACATTGTATGTTGTTTATCTGTTTTTCTTATTTTACAAATAAAAAACATGTTTTGAAAGGTCTGGATGACCTTGGTAGCTTAAACTCTGCCGGTTTTGACAAGAGTACCGCCCAGTGTAGGATAAAACGCATTAGAATGTAAGCATTATCTTTACCTGAAAGGGTTGCCGACAGTCAAATATGACTGAGCAAACATTAAAATTCGTTCTGCTTTCTTGAAGGATTTAATGAGAGAGTTTGCTTCTTCTGTTTTACAACACCTGGGCATAAACGTTCTGTTTAGCCTGGCCTTGATCGCCTTTGCCCCGGCCTCGCACAACCCAGCTTGCTCAGACATCTCAGACATGCCACAAAGACATCTAGCCTAAACATCTCTTGAAATACTGAGAGGACCTTTGTGCTTTCAGTACTTTCGTGCAAGTAGTCCTATCTTTTTTCATTCTTGCAGATTAGCCGAGGAAAATGTGAATCTCCAGGTGTTTGTTTTTGAGTAGGGACAGTGTTCACTACCCTTTGGTGCCTTGACTGGCGTTCACCAGCTTTTAGTTTATTTCAGGCCATTAGTGACAGAATGACAAATTGCTGTCAGCCTCTGGAACACGACTGTCTTCCAGTAAGGGCCAGAACCTGATAGCTGTGTGAAGTCATCTTAGCTTTATTGTGCTCTCTCCCATTCACATCTTCCCAGCAGTCGATAGTGTATTGAACGTCATGGCTAAAAAAAAGACTCACTCTGGCAGCCTAGCCAATTCCAATGATTTGATAATGAACCAGGAGTACAAAGGCAGTCTGGTCTGAATGGGGCATCTCCTCCCACCATCTCTCTGATATCAGCATCATAAGTTGGTTCAGAGCCCAGACTGATAAGCCAGGAAGCAGTGAAGTTATCGTGTGTAGCCCATTTACGGGACCCAGTTTCTCCACACCGCTTCCAGGAACATCACGGTGGCCCGGTCACGTCATGGCTTTTCTGTCGCTGACGTCCGATGCGGGCTCTCAGCAGGCGCACTAAGGATGCAGGTTTTTCTTTCCACAGTGGCGCCACCTAAAACTAGTCTTTTGATGTCCCAATATTTCCTCCAATGTTTGCTCTGCTAGCTGGTTGACAGTCCAATGGCAGATGCCAGGTACTCTGCACTATTTTAGGCCTGCTTCAACGGTCAGGAATGTGGCTTCCTGGCAGGGGATGAGAAAGGCAATGGATGACTGAGGGAGTGTGAGCATGAATGAGACAATGGAGGAAAATAGCAGCCTGCTTTAGAATCGCCCAGACTTAAAATAAGGCAATTAGCCCGGTAAGTGGACCCATCTTGAGTGTGTGAGTGTAGGCTGTTTTCCTCTCGTCCTGGGTTTGTTCTGCGGCAGTCTTGTCTGTAAACTTAATGAATCTTTTAGGCTTACCAGGGTTGTGGATGTGGCTGTGGGTTCATGGAGTAAGAGGACAAGACTCTGTAAAGCCAATCCTACAATCATACTTGTTGAATGCCCTTGTGCCTATATGGATTAAGAAGTATTGTAAACTTTGACTAGTTGCTAAGTGGTGCCTGCCATCAACCTTTATGCAGCCAAGGGTCCCCGTTGCTAACATGTTGTGACATGGTATGTCGTAATCTATGATTGCCAGTCATTTCTTCAGAGCTGAGTAGTCAACTTGGTTTGCGTCAGCAACCCCTCGCTTCAGTTTGCCACCAGCCATGAAAATACAGGCTCACATCTGCCCCCTCGTCACACACACACACACACACACACATATGCACAAACACACATTTGCCAAATTTAATTCAAACTGCAGTTATAGTTTTCTTGTAGCCTGTTTTTTGATTGCACGCTCCATTTGTTTCTTCCTTCATCAAGCCAACGTTAGCGTTTACAGTAAATGGTTTTGTAAGCCCACCCTCTTTTTTGCCCACAGTCACCCAGGCTAGAACGACTTCCTCTCTTCATTTCGTCTACTGTTTCTTTAGGTGAGGGGGTGGAAAAGCAATGCGATTATCCATTAGGTCTATTGTTTTCCTGATCTTTCATGTCAGACTAGTGTGCGAGTGCGTGCGTGTGCGTGCGTGTAAAGTGATATGCAGGCGAGCATAGTGGTTTTCCAGACAATTGAGATGTGTCCATCAAAATCCTGCCTCATTCACACCAGACCGACTCCTAGATCACTCCCAGATGCACACATGTTCTCATTGTAGTCGTTTTACCAGCTTCACATAGAGCAGTTTACCGGCCGGAGAGGTACTGTGTGTGACCAGATGGAGACGGCCCATAAATATCTCTTGTCATGTACGGGAGACGTCACTCAAAAGAGACGCTCACCAGAACCGATCGAACCCAGACTTGTTAAAGCAGCGTGTGTGGTGCCGTCGTTACTTTTTACCGATAGTTTACGAGGCTGTGAGATTCTCCTCCGCACAGCTGCCCCCCACCAGAGAGCGGCCGTCCGAGACCAGGTGTGCCAGCCCCAACGACTGTCTCGCTCAGCACACGCTCCACATGATAGCTTCGCTTTGTCATGGCTCGGCTTTGTCGAAATGAAGGAAACACGGGAAGGTCCTAGAGGCCCGTGGATCGCAGCGGCCCTGCTTCCCGTGGCTGGGGAGGGTTCAGAGGAAACTAACGGCCGTGGCCTGAGCTGACCTCAGCCTGCTGAGCACTGAGGCCTTCAGTGTGTTCCAGGGTGGATACACAGCCAAGGACAGACTCTAAACTAGAGCCCAACCGATACTTGATTTTAGGCCCAATACCGATATCAGGGAGTGAATATTTCCGATATCGATACATTTATACACGGTATATCGGCTGATATTCTTCATATATTCGGATGTATTTGTGTATGCACAGTACACATGAACACACGTTGTTGGCAATAATCCTTCAAATGTGATTATCAAACACAACGATATGCAATCACTCATTGTTTTAATATTTATATTACTTGTTTTATTGATTTACCTCTGTTTTAATGTTCTATGTTGATGTTTTCCTCTGGCCAGGGCTCTAATGTTAAAGAGATGTCTATCTCAATGGCACTCCCCTGGTTAAATAAAGGATAAAGAACGTAATTTTTCGTTCTTTTTTTAAACAGAAAGTGTTTTCACCGATATGTGAAAGGCTCATAACGATAAATCGGCGGGGCTTTACTCTAAGTCCTACTATGTGGAATAGAGTAGACTGGAGCTAGGCGCCGTGAGGATGACGAGGCCCGGGCGACCGAGGACAGAGAGGAAGGAGGCTCTGCTGCAGTACATCTCGACCTTAAACTGGGCTATTTCGGGTCTGGGATGTAAAGAGCCGTGTGTCTTTCAGGGACACTCGGGAGAGAGCAGTGCCAGACCCGGGCCGACAGGCTGGGTTACAGACCTGCTCTGTAATACGCTGTGTGGGCCAGAATGGCTATGCCAGGGATGTGGGGAAGGCTGACGACCTGGCACGACACAGTCCAGACCGACAGCGCCCCCTGCCCCCCCCCCACACACACACACACACACACACACACACCCCACACGCAGGCAGCAATGAGTCAGGCTGTTATACCATTGATGACAGTGTCGCCACCTGACCCCAGATAGGAAGGGCTGGGCAGTGGGGGTCTTCCTCCGTCACACTCGCCCCCTCCATGTAGCACATGACTGGGCCGGCAGCTGTGCTTCCTGGAGCTCTGTGTGGTGTGCAAGAAAGAAGGAGATAGAGTTACCCCTGGGCTTGGTGGGGCTGCGTCACTTTGAGTGCCGCTCATCTCTGTCTGTAAGTCGTCCAGGTCTCTGCCACTCTCCTCTCGCGGGTTCAAAGGGCGTCAGCTGGAAAGCTGGTTTACATATGGGCACGGCCATCCAAATAATAGGCAAGATTACATTTTGGCTCTCTGAAGGGTATTGCTTAGTGTTGAAAGTCAAGGTCCTTTTTACAACATCCCCGAGGACCCTAGAAAGGCAGACCCTCACTACTCCCACAGTACCGGGATTACAGCGCCAGATCAGTCGATGCAACTTGAGTTTATTGAGTTGTTGGGTCCACACATCCCAACACGGGAAAAGCAGGATAGAGCATTCTAATTATGCTCTCAGAGGGAGCTCGTGAATTTGAGTTAATCTAACTCAATATTTTTCTATTAGGCCTGTAGGGAGCAATGCTTTGGTTTTGATTTATGTTTTGCATTGCATGTGCTCCCCCTGCTTGTGTCCTTTTTGTTCTTCTGTGTGTTTCTGTTCATCTGTCTCAAGGCAAGCTGAGTAAATCAAAGTTAGACTTATAGCCAACCAATTTATCGGGCCTATCACAGATATATCGGTATTGGCGTATGTTTTTTGATATTTGTTTTTTTTACAACCCTTTATTTAACCAGACGAGTCCCTTCGAGATATTTATTTTACAATGGAGCCCTGGCCAAGGGGGAAACAACAACATAGAACGTTAGAAAAGACGTACAACAATAAAACAAGAAACTTTAAAAGAAAATGCAATTACATATCTTTGTCGCATGTATTTGATAAGCACATTTGAGGGATCTTTGCAAAAAAATGTATCGGTCGGGCTCTAGTTGGGATATGTTACGGCTTCTGACCTCAGCAGATTCCTGTGGGGAAAGAAAACAGGATAAGCACCACAAGAGAGGGGGCGGAGAAATGGCTTGGGTGTATTGAGTCAGTGGTGTGTGAGCAGCGTGTCTGTGTGTGTTTACGTCGAGTTTCCAGGCCTTCTGGAGCTAAACAGGCAGTGTGGAGGAGGGGGATTCCCTGGCTTCGGCCTCAGCCTCGTCGCAGCGCTCCGTCTGCCCCGCTAAAGGAGGAAGGCAGGGAAGGAAGGTCATTAGGTTTAGGGTTTACGACTGCCGATTCACCGCCGCCGCTCCGGGAAAGGTCAGAGGGGGAGGAGAGGGGGAGGCCAGGCTGCATTGGAGGCCAGGCTGTGAATTTGTTGTTCTGTGCCTAAAGCAGGTTGTTTGGCACATGCCCACGTTAAGGAAATGAAAGAAGGAAGTTTGTTTGAATTTTAAGGGATGGGAAATAACCCTTGGGGGGGGGTTACAAATTAGATAAAGTAAGAAAAGGAGTGGGTCGCAGATGTTACTCTGTATGATCAGACAAAAGAGCAAGGCTGCAACCATTGATTATTTTGTGAATCCAGTTTTCTAAGAACTAATGGAGTAATTGGGTAAAAACTTCTTAGGAAAACATGTTTTTTAAATGATAGAGACATATTGTTGCCTTGGCTGCATGCAACAGGATGTTTACCCCTCTATTTTTAACACAATATAACTATAAACAATGAAATGATATTTACCCATCATTATTGTTTTTTTTTTCTTTTCGACCCACCGGTTTTCACACGCATCTGAACATTTTAGTGTCAAGCTCACAAGACCGTTAGCTAAATAGTTTGTGTGGATTTAACAAGCTAGTGCTGTTAGCCTAGAAGATTATGTTAAACTCAAGATGGTGATAAACTCAGATACCGCTGATGTTGCTAGACTGGATTGCAACAATGACATGTATGCCAAAATTGATTTATGACAGTTTAAAGACATGGTCGGACCAAGATGTCTGTCTATTCTTTGTGCCCATCTATTTCTTGCCTGAGGCATGATGACATTTTTTTCTGTTGTGAACGACAACCTGTTAGACACTAGTCTACACTGTATGACGTCTGACTCTGGGGATGATTAGATTTGTATAGCAAAAGATAGGACTGTCAGCCATGCCTTCTATGGCAGTGACTTAACTGCTCAGTGTAGACGCCACTATCGTCTGTCCTTTGCATTCCGTTAGGACAAGATATTCCCCTGCTATTCTGTTCTGTCCTGAATGTAGTGCATCTGTGGGCAGATTGGCCCAGTTTAATGGTTTGTGTTTGTTTTATCCAAAGTTTAGGTTCCTCTATCTCTCTCTTGCAACAGTGTCCAGGGAGCTGGGATGTGCTACTTCCTGGAATTCAGATTGTTTTGTGTGGGTGGGTGTGTGTGTGTGGGGGGGGGGGGGGGGGGGGGGGGTCATGCAGAAGGTTACTGGTCTTGTAGATATCACATGTAATGGATGATATAGATGTTTTTTGGGGTGGTTTACAGTTTCAAATTACTTCAGTTGGACAGCTTCAGCCATAAGACTTGGGTTAATGTATCATCACCTTATCAAGCCTTATAGAGATATACAGTATGTTCTGTAATATAAAAATTGTGTATGCATCATAATGACTCATTTAAAAGCACTTCAAATGTTCTATTCCTTTATTTACATTAATTCCACAGATAATCCCTTTATTTGCATTATTTGCATGCTCCACACGCAAGCACATTCAGATCTTTTAAATATATGCACCATCTTATCAGTTTTTTTGTGTTAACAAAACATTTGAAGAATCAAACATGTTCAATTAATTTCTCTGGAGCTATGAGCTAGCATGGCCTACTATTGCTAAGTTCACCAATCTCTAGTATTATCTTTTAGTGGTGTAACTGGCAAACCTTAGCCCCAGAGGGTGAGGTGGACACATACCGTGGTGATTGCTCACTGCAATGTTTTCATTGCTCAAGACTCAGCAGACAACTGTAAAATGTGCTTCAGATAAAGCCAGATTTCTCTGTGTGTGTGTGTGTGTGTGTGCGTGCGCGTGTGTGTGTGGAGGTTGGCTGTGTGGAACGGGGCTCAGTCAGAGGTCACTGGGGGGTCAGATCTTATCACTGAGGAATTGGCAAAGGAAGCTCTGCATATGACCGTGAGGCTGGCGCAGGGAGGAGAACGGGGGTTCAACGCTCAGGACACAACGTTTTGGGGAACTGAAGGTCGGGGCGGAACGCGGGAACACACGAGGACGGACAGATGACAGGAAACGGCCCCGACACGGGGAACTTCATTCATCCCACCGCTCTATGTCCTTTCCCAGTTCTGTTTCCTAAAATTGCTGGGTACGCCGGCGCCCGGGCCAGGCTAGGAGACGTGCACACACTCTCCCTGGCCTGCCCCAGTGTGCCCTCCCCAGCGCCATCTCTCCCCGACACAGGCAGGCGTTCGCCCCATCCTCCTCCTTGTTTGGCTCTTTGTGAAGCAGGGATGCAGGATTATGAGCTGAGGGGAGGCAGGCTGCGCTGTGCGTCTGACTAGAAGACCAGATTACCATCGGTGCAGTTGGAATTCGGCCCTTATCTCTGCCTGGCAGGGCACAGTATTACCAGGAGGAGGAGGAGGAGGAGGAGGAGGAGGAGGAGGAGGACCGGCCCTGTCTGCCTGTCCCTCTGCCTGCCTTCAGCAGGAACAAACAGTCCTGGCTCCGTCACGCCCGTCTTTGCCCCTTCCTTTTATTAAGAAAAGCACCAGGACAATAGGCTGTGGCGCTGTCTTTGTTTGGGTTCCGTTGACAGCCAATGGGTGGGTGGTGCTCTCCTCCTGGTGCGTGTTTTCACAGAGGACTTGGCCGTTATTTAACCAAGATGGAACCTACCTCTTCTCTGTGTCTGTGTCTGTGTCTGTGTAAGGTGGGACTTTAGCTTACGTGGTCTTTTTTACACATTACTCTTCAGCTAAAACAGCAGCGTTTCTAAGAACAGAGACATGCAAGGAGAGAGAGAGCGAGTGGAGAGGAAAGGATAAGTAACAAATTAGAAGTCCTGGGTGAGACAGGGGGAGGACTAAATTATAAGCGCCATGCAGGGAGAGGAGGAGGGAGAATTTCCTGGGATCGTCTCCACAACTCATCGTCGCTCCACTTAGCTGGCCACAGGGCAAAGAACTTCAAGTTCCTGTTTTCAGTGCTCAAGTCTCATCTTGCCCTAGCAGTATCAACAGCAGACAAACACACACAGCGGCAGCCCACAGGAGCATAATCACAGCGCTCCAGTGAACACTGATTAACTGAGTGCTGTGCCCTTGAAAAGCACTCTTTAGGAGCTTGTTGCTCTAACACACACACACACACACACACACACACACCAGGTTTGTGTGAGTGAGTGAGTGTGCTGCTTTGTTCTGAGGGTAAGCTACCACATAGCCACCTTGAAAAGAAGAAAAAGCCACTGGCCCTACCCTCCACCCATGTTCATGACACACACAGAGGTGCAGTGTCAGTGCGTCTCCCTCTATTTAGACGCTGTTCGCCGTGGCCCCGGCCAAGGCCCCTTCCCCTGGGGACGGACTGTTGTTTATTAGCCAGGAGAGCCCTCTTCCCATGGCAGTGGGCTATTTTTAACACCACGGGAACAGCCAACCACAAAACAACGCAGAGGTTTGTGTTTTGCTGTCATGAAGTCGTTGTTTTCCGCCTGTGTTACTTAACACATACGAGTGTTTTTTTTTCTTGGCAAAGTGCGGCCTGAAAGGTGGGCACACCAAAACTCAGTCACTTGACGCTGGTCACATACATGTGCTAAAACACTCCCCCCCCCCCCCCACCCCCCACCCCATATACAATGTTTTATTGTATGCAAGCTTCTCCTCTCAACATCCCTCCCAACAACACACACACAGTCCTACACATGGAATGTCCTCCATAGGGGTCCTGTTCCAACTTCCCCCCCCCCCCCCCCGAGGTGGGTCCTACAGAGGGAGGTGTTAGACCCTAGGCATTATGGGCCTGCCCTGTTACTTCACAGGCACAGGGCATGATAGTGGTAGATATGATGGTTTGGGGGAGGGGGAGTGAGGGGTTGTGGTTAGGATCTGAAAGGCAGCCATGCCTGAAATGAGACACACACTGTCAAGCACATTATGCACACACAATAAGCACACACACATCGTTGTGATTAGGTTTGGGTTGTCTTGTTCCCCAGTGTGAATTGGCTGGAAACCATCGCCTGTGCGTGTGGTTACGCGTCCGAGCGTTGACCCCCATCTTCCCTCTCTCCCTCCCTCCTTCTTTCCCCCACTCTCTCCTGCTCTCTCGCTATCTGTTCTCTTCCTCAATGTCTCTCTCTCTCTCTCCTGCTCAGTTTGTGCCTTTTGCTGTAATATGTGGGTCACCAACGAATGCATGCTTCATTGCAAATTGTTATTCCAGGCTTACTCGAGCACATTCAAAGCAGTTAGCTGTCACGCAGCAGGCCTGTTCTCGGGCCTCTGCTGCATTTCTGCTTGCACACAGGGTGAAATATTAAAAGGGGAGCTCGAGTTGGCAGCATGTTTTGTATTTGACAGCCCGAATGCTGACGTGTAGATGTGCTACTTAGCTACCTTCTTGTTGAAGCTGACCCTTGCCCCCGTTCCTCCCCCAGGACCTGTCCTGCATCGACGACGCCTCCCTGTTCTCATCTCCAGCCGACTCGCTGTCCGAGTATGCGGACACCCAGGCCTTCATCAGCACGGACAGCCTGGGCCAGGTGCCCACCCTCTGGGACGTCAACACTACCAGTACCAGCACCACACCAGCACCCAGCCAGCTACAGGTGAGGGGCATCTGGGCAGGACCACGCACACACACACACACACGCACACACACACACACACACACACACACACACACACAATGACCTTTACCAACGTCATATTTGCCCTCTCCGGGCGTAGAAACCCCACTGCCTTACATAGGTGGAGTCACAGCTCGGAGAACGTAGCAAATGGTAGTGTGGCGCGTCATGCCATCGCTCAAGTCCGTTCCACTGGCCAGGGCCGTTGGTGTGACACTGCACCCGATACCATGCTCAGGTGAGACTGGACCGTGTGTTGGTGTGACACTGCACCCGATACCATGCTCAGGTGAGACTGGACCGTGTGTTGGTGTGACACTGCACCCGATACCATGCTCAGGTGAGACTGGACCGTGTGTTGGTGTGACACTGCACCCGATACCATGCTCAGGTGAGACTGGACCGTGTGTTGGTGTGACACTGCACCCGATACCATGCTCAGGTGAGACTGGACCGTGTGTTGGTGTGACACTGCACCCGATACCATGCTCAGGTGAGACTGGACCGTGTGTTGCTGCTGCCGTCCCGGATATTTCAACTTCGTCGAACTCGGCACGGAGATGAGGACAGCGTGGCCTCATTCCAAGTCAATAGTTTAGGAGAGCGCAGCCTCCAGCAAATTCTCGTCGACGTCAGCTTTTGTTTTCCGCTGCCGTCAGGTTGAGCTGTCAGATCGTAGGAGAAGTGCGTGCGTTCGGGAAAAGTGTCCTTTTCACTCGGCTCCGCGTACATTCAGCTGACTCCCTCGCGAGCCTCTTTTTATTGATGTTGATTTATTCTGTTGTTTTCTATGCCTTTCATTTCTTTTTATGATCGTTCTTCCCTCATGGCCTCAAACCTTTTTTTGTCGTTGTTCTATCCATCCATTATGCCCATGTGCTTTTTGTTAGCCCTGGCATTCACTGTCAGACAAATTGAATTCAGTCCCGTCCCGTCCCAGACGTTCGTTGTGGTACACGTACATGACGTGAGGCAGGGTCCTATTCTTTTATTTGCTTTTTGAGTTTGGTGTTTTCTTGTTTGTCATTTTATTTGCAGCTGAATGGCACCAGCAGGTTTCAGGGTTTAAGCAGTTTGGAGGATATCTCTGCCATTATCAGCGCCCCACCTCCGGGAGGATTCCAGGTAGCATCCCCACCCCTAAATTCTCCTCACCAATTGCTGCTCCTGGGCTGTCCCGTGCCCGGACTAAGCTTTGGCTCTGCCTACAATCGCTTTCAACAGAGAGGTGCTATTGACTTGACGAGGCTTTCAGCTAGTTCCTTGCAAGCAGCCTGATGCTGTGTTCACAACCAAACGCAAAACGAACTTTTCTCGCAGGGAAATTTCATAAAAAGTTCATGCAAACTTGCTTCTGAATAGACACAAATTTGTGGCGGGTGGCGCAAAAGACACAAAATTTGCGTCTTCACACAAAATTGTGTGTGAAATTCGCATGAAAGACGCGAGGCAAACGTTTATTTCGCGTTTGGTGTGAACACAGCATAAGTCTGTATATTAAAGATGGAACCAAAACGGACTGTTGTACCGTCTCAGCTAAAACAACATATCCCCAAGAGAGGAGAACATTTACACTGCAGAGTCCTGGGGGTTCGGATGACGGCCGGCTTGCAGCCACAACAGCAGTGGGTTAGCCATGGCTCCCAGTGAAGCAGTCCGTTTGGGCCCACACCTCTGTCAAAACCACCTCGATGTTTGCTTTCCTCGGCTCCGGTGTTGGTTCTCCTGTAGGCACCATCTCCGTCCTCCGTGGCTCAGCGGTACCAAGAGGGGACTGCTTCAACTAACCCGGCTATCCAGCTGCTCACTGGGCCTCGCGTCTCCCCGCCCCACCTCTCAAATAGCTGGGGACTGTAACATAACACAACGTCGGCCCCTCTCACAAAGTATCTACCGCCCTCTCCACGCCTGACACCCAGAGCCGACCAGAGGAGACCTCACAGGCGCTCTGTTCTGAACCACTCTCACCTGTGTGCCCTTTCGTCTCGCTCTAGGCTCAGAGAACCGAGTCGCCACCGGAGGAAGAGGAAGACGCCGAGGAGGAGGAGACGGAGGAGCTTGGGCACGTGGACACCTACGCCGACTACAAGCCATCCAAGTGTAAGCCCATCTTCACAGGTTTAGACTCTAGCCTGACCCAAGGTCAGCGGTATCTTACCGACGCTTTTGATGTGAAAGATGCCATACTTATACATTTGAAAGGCAGTATTAACACATACCGTTAAATCCTATCTAAGAAGTGTTTTTGTCTGCCTCCCCCTCAGCCACCATCGGCATCTCCCACCCCGACATAGTGGTGGAGACCAACACGCTGTCCAGCGTTCCTCCTCCAGACATCACCTACACTCTGTCCATCCCCGACTCCACCATCAACTGTGGCCTGCTGTCGGCCCTGCAGCTGGAGGCCATCATCTACGCCTGCCAGGTACACACAGCACCTACTGCCAGGGAGCTAGCCTCTGGTTGAGCTCTGGTGGAGCCTGAACATGGAGATGTCCTCTCCTTTGGTTCCAACAGGGTTAGGCTAGGGTTAGGTGTCTGTAGGTACCCACGTCTAAGGTGTCTGTAAAGGCAAATCGCTAACCCTCCATTCCCATCTGTTTGTCTGTCTGCCTCGGACGTTCCCAGCAACACGAGGTGATCCTGCAGAACAACCAGCGGGCGGGCTTCCTCATCGGCGACGGGGCCGGGGTGGGGAAGGGCCGCACTGTGGCCGGCATCATCCTGGAGAACTTCCTGAAGGGAAGGAAGAAAGCATTATGGTGAGCTGAAGTCACTGATCCTCTCCAACCAATAGATTCTGTCTGACTTGGTCGGGTAACCTTCTGTAATCTGTCTGCCAAAACCAAGACTCCCCTTTTCTACCCAGAAATTCAAGTTCCCTGATATTGTAATGTTTTGAATCCCTTTCAACCGAATACAGCACACATGCGTGCCTTTCAGTGTGCTGTGGGTTGTGAGGATGCAGTCGCCTAACTCACGCTCCACTTCCTGCCCCCAGGTTCAGCGTATCCAATGACCTGAAATACGACGCAGAGAGAGATCTCAAAGACATTGATGCACCCACTATTCCTGTGCATGCCTTAAACAAAGTGAGTCCGTGGGAAAGAAACATGAAGAGCATCGCTGTTCAAAAACACCTTGAGCGTCTGTTTCTGATAAGGAAATCCTTGTCCCATCTTCGCACCCTTCCACTAAATGAAAAATGAATAAATGGCCGTTGTTCCAGCTTAAAGACCCTACCCCTGACTCCCATGTTTGTTTGTTTGTTTGTGTAGATAAAGTACGGAGACACAGCTACCTCAGAAGGAGTCCTGTTTGCGACCTATTCGGCGCTGATCGGAGAGAGCCAGGCTGGAGGGCAGCACCGCACACGACTGAAGCAGATCCTGGACTGGTGTAGGCCGGGCTTTGACGGAGTCGTATCCTTCACAGACATAGTTTTTCGTGTTTTTCCAAGTCATACAAGTATAGGAACTTAAGTTGCTGGGGACTACTGAATCTTATCTAACCCACTTGACCTGCCAGACATAAATCATAGAAAAGTGGCATGGTGCTTAAAGCAACTTGGTTTGTCCTTGACCCACATTGTTAGATTGTGTTTGATGAATGTCACAAAGCGAAGAATGCCACGTCCACCAAGATGGGCAAGGCGGTGCTGGACCTGCAGAACAAGCTGCCGTTGGCCAGGGTGGTCTATGCCAGTGCCACAGGTGGGCCTTCCTCCTCTTCCCTGGTTAACCCCTTTCCCCCTCTCACTAACATCCTCTGCTGTCAGTTTGTTGACGGCAAATATTTAACTTTTCGTTAATATTTCTACTCACCCAACTTCCTTCTCTTTTGTTTTCTACCCCAGGTGCCTCTGAGCCAAAGAACATGATCTATATGAGCCGCCTGGGGATCTGGGGCGAAGGCACGCCCTTCAAAACCTTTGACGACTTCCTGCACGCTATCGAGAAGAGGTCAGTTATCACGGCGCCTACAAGGGACATTATCTTTAAGAACAAGGCTACAATCAAACTCTAAAATACTCTTTTCACTGTTGGCTTGTTTGCAAGCAGTTTACAACTGCCTCTCCTCGCTCAATAATAGCTTACCCTTCTGATTGACAGGGGTGTGGGTGCCATGGAGATAGTCGCCATGGACATGAAGGTGAGCGGGATGTACATCGCCCGACAGCTGAGCTTCTCGGGGGTCTCGTTCCGCGTCGAGGAGATCGGTCTGGACGACGACTTCAAATTGGTTTACAACAAAGCTGCCAGATTGGTGAGTTGTGTGACACTTGATTGAAGCTGTGTTTGGATGCAGCGCACATCTTCCTAGTTTGTAGGGACATGGTGTCTGTACAACAGTGCGATCATCCTGATTGGTGCCTAATCACTGTCCTGATCGTTGTGTCACTCTGTCATTGGCCAGTGGGCGGAGGCCCTGCAGGTGTTCGTGCATGCTGCGGACATGTTGGGATTGGTGAGCAGGAAGTCTCTGTGGGGACAGTTCTGGTCCTCCCATCAACGCTTCTTCAAGTACCTCTGCATCGCTGCCAAGGTGCGCTGCCTGGTGGAGCTGGCCAAGAAGGAGCTGGCAGCTGGCAAGGTAGGGCTCACATCTGGTTCACCTTAACATATACTCCAAACGTAGTCTTTTCAATGCATTCCACTGCGGTTATCTGATTTGGTCTCTCTGCCCTATTTCTTTTTGTCTGGTGTGTGTGTGTGTGTGTGTGTGTGTGTGTGTGTGTGTGTGTGTGTGTGTGTGTGTGTGTGTGTGTGTGTGTGTGTGTGTGTGTGTGTGTGTGTGTGTGTGTTAAGATTCAATGGTAGTGTGTTTGATATTAAGACCTTTGGTCCCTTGACCTCTCTTCGCAGTGCATTGTGATCGGGCTGCAGTCGACAGGAGAGGCCCGCACTCGAGAGGTGCTGGACGAGAACGACGGGCATCTCGACAGATTTGTGTCGGCCGCTGAGTGAGTAGGATTTGTTTTCAATGCTATGTGATGGAGATAGATGTAATATGGGAAAGAATGTAAGGGGGGGGTCACTTCTCAAAGGACACAAAATGGTTTCCACATGTGTGACTTGTTACACGCTATTTTAGTTGGCACACGTCAGTAGTTTGAACCGCTGCTGCGCCCGCGACAGTGGAATGACAGCTATGTGTCTTGTCTCTTCTGTGTCTTGCTCCCTTCCAGGGGCGTATTCCAGTCTCTGGTTACGAAACACTTTCCTTCGGAGAAGCAGAGGAGAGAGAAAGGGCCCGGGAACAAGAGAAAACGTGAGGGACATACTCCTCGCACACATGACCCATGGCGTCTCAAAGAATTACGGCCCAGTTGTTGTTATTCTAACATGGTCTATGATATAAATCACGTGGAAATATACAGTCGGGGACAGCAAACAGCTCTTCACATAGTCATGAAAGTGCCAGTGTCGGAGTTAATGTCTCTGTCATGGCGTCTGTGTATCTTGATATAGACAACATTAGCCGGCTTGGCTCGGCTCTGCCCCCATCTGAGCTCTCACACAACCTCATTGACCTACAATCTGATTTGGCACTCTGATTTGTCTGCTGTGAATTCATACCATTAACTCTAAAAGCCAAAGTGTCTGTGGTACAGTCTATCATTTAAAAAAATCATATCTATGTTGTTTTTCGGGCTATTGCACTCCCTTCAAGTCCCTCGCAAAACAAGCCGTCCTTCTCAAACTCCTGCTCGTTCCTTGTCTCTTGAGGAACAGGGAAGCCGAGGGTCCGGCAGCACAAGTTACCAAAGCACGTGATGGACGTAAGCGGGGTCATCAACATCAGCGACGACAGCAGCACCGAGTCAGAGGGCATGGACACAGACTCCAACTCCTCGCCCGACTCGCTGCTGGACAACGACGACGTCATCTTCGTCCAGCACACCAGCTGCCACACAGGTATCAGGAGCTTCATGATTGAATCACAGACTGGGGGCATGAGAAATCTGAATTTAAACATGAAAGGAAAGGCTATATTTTATGTAGAAGTGGGTGAATGTGCTTGGAAATGTATTCACCAGAGATCAAAAAGGGGGTTCTTCTAAGGAAAATCGTATTTCTAGCTAAGCGCCTTGCTTCTTTCTCATTTATGTATGTTGCTAGGGCAGCATGAGGGATAGCTGCTCCAAATAAAACCAAAAAATCATAGCATACAAATGGCAATCTGTTATGTTTTGATAGTTACCAAATAAGCATAATGGATTGTAGGATAATGTTACAATGGTAAAAAAATACAGAAAGATCTAAATAAGTACAAAAATGAACCCTGGGAAAATAACCGATATTGAAAAATCATTAAGCAGATTTCACAGGGTCGTAAATCTGCTGTCTTTTGATGTTTTTGGCACTTCTGAATAATACTGTTCAGTTGCTCCAAAATGCGTCCTTGTGGATCCTGCTGTGAAAGCAATTTTTGGGAGCAAGCACAATTATTGGAAAAAATGCCAAAGTTAAGCAGTAGTGTACACACAGCGTCTTGCTCTGCCTGTCGCCCTGCCAAATGCATTTCTAGCTCTTTGTCAATCATCAGCTGTGTGCCTCACCCTGCATGACCTGCTCAACTAACTTTGTTTTCAGCACTATTTGAAACAGCCAATTGCTCTCAAGCACAAAAAAACAACAAGTAAATCTAAAATTCAATGTTGCATTTAAAAAGGTTGACGATAATCTCAAACTTCTGCTCTTCATTTTTTATATCCTTTGGGAATCCTCATTATTGATTCTCTGGACATTGCAAAACAACAATCTGTGCAGAACTATGGGTCTGTAGGTCTTGCTAGAGTTGTGATTAACAATCTCATGGGTGTTTTGTGATTCCAGCCAGGATCGAGGAGATGAAGCAGAGCCTCCTGAACAAGATATCTGAGCTGGGAAAGGAACTACCTCTCAATACCCTGGACGAGCTCATCGACAAGTTTGGAGGACCCGAGAAAGTCTCTGAGGTGTGTGGTGGCCGTCGACTGCCGACAGAAATTTGCCTTTAACTGCAACCCAGGCATTCTTTAAACAATATAAGCTCCTGGATTAGTGTTGAATTTAGCCCTGTGGTGTCAGTGGGTTCATCCCTCCTCCCTTAGAGTAGTGTTCTCCCAATGTAGCAGTAGCCTCTTCATCCAAACAGAGAATAGTTGCTGAGTTGTTGCCCCTGTCCTGCAGATGACCGGGCGTAAGGGTCGCGTGGTGCGGCGCCCCGACGGCAGCGTGCGCTACGAGTCGAGAGCCGAGCAGAGTTACACCATCGACCACATCAACGTCAAGGAGAAGGACCGCTTCATGATGGAAGACAAGGTGGGAGGGGACACTTGACTGCCTGCGGTTTTACTTGGCATTTGAGGGGTTTCGTTAAACGCAATGTGACACCGTTGACTCTAACCGTCGTCCTCCCTTTCTTGTCCTCCCCTCTTCCACCTCTCTCTCGTCTTTACCGTGGTCCATCCTCCCCTACCCTCCTCCTCCAGTTGGTGGCCATCATCTCGGAGGCCGCCAGTTCGGGGATCTCCCTGCAGGCGGACAAGCGGGTGAAGAACCAGCGGAGGAGAGTCCACATGACCCTGGAGCTGCCCTGGAGCGCGGACCGAGCCATCCAGCAGTTTGGTGAGTCCCTCGGGCAGGGGTAGAAGGTCTGGGCACAGAGAACACCATTGGTCTACTCAGTCAAGCATTTTGGTGATTCCGAATTTGACTTGGGCTCACGTTTAAAGTTGTCTTTCCCTTCTTTAACCATGGCTATGAGTAAGTCACACGCATGTCATGGGTAAACCCTATCACACGAACAATAGGTTCACTCTATCACCTTTACACTTGAACTATGAAACTTTTGATAGTAGTTTGCCTTTGTTGTGGCACAAAATTGCTTTCAATGCAATTAGCCTTATTCCACTTCCTCTGTCTGGTATTTTAGGTAATAGTAACGGCTCCCACACACAGCAAACCCTCACAAACAGTTAACACATATTGGGAGAGGCATTAACAAACAGGCACAAATCCCAGAGCTGTTAAATTATTGTTTGCCGTAATTAGCTAACTGCTTCAGTAATTCCTTCTCGTTGGCAACCCACCCTTGGGGCAGTGAACTCATAGCGTGGGTTGCATGTGTGAGCCTGATTGACAAGCTAGTGTGCATGCTGACATTGAAACACACACACACACACACACACTACACAACTGCTCAGAAAAAGACACTGTCTCTTAGTAAAAGCTGAACTTGTGTCACCGCTGCATGGTTTGAATGTTCCTAGCAAATGGAAAAACGTATGTTAGAAATGGTGTGTAGGGGTTTCTTGTTTTTGACAAAGACAGAGAAGTCCCACATAATACTCTTTTTAGTAGAAATGAAAGCCTTTATTTTTTTTCGTGTTGCCACAACTCTTGAGAGTACATGTTGAGCATTCTTGTACTTGGTATTCATGATATTTCCTGGACTCTGACATACTTTTCTTCTCCTTCTCCTCCTCCTATGTGTGTCTTCCACCAGGTCGGACCCACCGGTCGAACCAGGTGACCGCTCCGGAGTACATCTTCCTCATCTCGGAGCTGGCCGGGGAGAGACGCTTTGCCTCTATTGTAGCGAAGAGGCTGGAGAGTCTGGTGTGTTTAAAAGCCATCCTCTTTTTCTCTGATTCTACTCCTCTGTTATGACACTCCATTTTAAGGTGGATTGTTAAGTGGGTCAAGGGAATTTACTTGGAATAAAAGTCTCCTTGACAAAGTAGTTCATAATCCCTATTTTGGCCTTTCACCATTTGCCTGGCTTGTCTTGCTGGTTCTAACGATTCCCAGCCTTCAGAATTCACACCAAATCTCAAACATTGTCAGCCTTTATCCTGACCAGAAAAGTCTGGTGGGGGTGGGGGTGCGTCACTTCCAGAAAGTCGTTCCTGTCTTTGCCAACTGTGTTTGGTAAACTGCCCTTTAAATAGGTCACATTATGTCAGCCCTCCTGCTTGCCTTAACACAAACACAAACACACACACACACACACGTCAGCGGGTCAGGACGTTGGTGATTTTGCGGCCTTCAGCTGAACAGTGAAATCATATCTGGTGGAGGCATCGCCGTGTTTTTTTCTTCTTCAGTTTTTGTGGTCAGCTGTTTAAAAGACACAGCTGGGTTTTTACACCATGCTCTCCAGACAGACAGAGACAATGCCTTGTGTTCATACAAGGCTGTGTATTTACATTCCCCAGTGGTGTGTTAGCTGTCTGTTGACAGTAGCCGTTGTATATTGAGATCAGGGATCGTCTAGGCTCCAGAGATAATGCTGTGCCTCCTCCCCTCAGGGTGCGCTGACTCACGGGGACCGGAGAGCCACCGAGTCCAGGGACCTGAGCAAATACAACTTTGAGAACAAGGTATGTCCGCTCTTTCAAAATATCCATGTGCCTCAAACTATTTCCCCGCAACTATAAATACCTTTAAAAATCTCTGAACCTAAGATTGATGTCTATGACAAATCCTTTAATACCAGTTGCAGGTCTTTTTGGGCCACCGGCCCTATGTGTTGGAGACAGTTACGGTAATACTCCAGGGACCCACTCTGTCTGATGACCTGCTTCTCTGTTTTCTCCCTGGCAGTATGGTACCAAGGCGCTGGACAAGATAACCAAAGCAATACTGGGGCACATAGAGAGCAAGGTGCGCCCACCCAAAGGCTACCCCGGCGGAGACGCCATGTTTTTCAGAGGTAGGGGGAAGTGTGCTAGTCGCCGTGGGTGTGAAAGAAGGAGAAGGCTAATTATATTCTCTCTGCGTGATGGCATTGTGTGGCCACGCCGTGTTCTGTGACAGCTACGGTGCGAGTGCTAAAACCACGGCCCTCATTTCTATTCAAACGATCTTCCTGTTTCTGTCAGAAATGAAGCTCGGCATGATTGACGTCGGCATCTTCTGCAAGGAGTCCCGCTGTGGCCTCAGCGCTGAGAAAGGTGAGGCCCTGCCGCTGTTCACTGTAGGTCCCCTGGTGCTACTCCACACCCTGAGGGAAATCCTTATAATAAGCAAATGCCTAGTTGATGTTTGCAGTCGGTTTCAGACATTATTTGTGCCCGCTTTTTCCTAGACTGCAGCATCACCAAGTTCCTGAACCGCATCCTGGGTCTGGAGGTCCACAAGCAGAACTTCCTCTTCCAGTACTTCACCGACAACTTTGACTACCTGATCGAGAAGGACAAGAAGGAGGGCAAATACGACATGGGCATCCTCGGTATGGGCGTCAGCTGTCTCCCCCCACCCCACCCACCTGTGCAAACAGGAAACCCGACCCTCATATTGAACCGTTGCGGAGCCGTTAAATGTCCCGTGGCGCTCTGTTCCTCTGCTCCGGAGCATTCCTGTCTAATGGTTGTCCTTACGCCCTGTCCTCGTCAGATCTGGCCCCAGGGAACGACGAGATCTACGAGGAGAAGCAGGAGAATTTCCTGACAGCAGGGAACCCTCAGGACGGACAGGTGGTGCTTTACAAGGTAACACAGCCCCCCTGTGTCTGGGGCTTAAACTGGCCCAGTGGATCAGACTGGGATACAACACGATGATCTCCTGCATTCAGAGAGAAGCCAAAGTGCGGGACACCCATAGTTTAGCTGTTATTCCAGTCACATAAGAACACCCAGACACCGGTATGTAGGGGTCTATTTAGCGTTGACTGATGTCACCTTCCAGCAGTTAGACAGTTCTCATTCAGGTTGAGCCCGAGGCACAGGAGACGGCAGCATCAGAAGGGGGGGGGGGGGGGGGGGGATCATTATTGGGATCTCTGGGTGTCAGTGCTGCATGGCTTCAGGCTAATCCACTATTCCTTTTTCCAAACCTGGCTAGCGAGCACAGTTTGTCAGGATCAGTTAGGCAGGTGGGGAGAAACAACATGTTGTTATAAGGCTGGGAAGCCCTGAACACAAAGAGAGCTCTGTCTGTTGGTGGGTGGGTAGGGGTCTGTATGGCTGTGTTTGTGTGTGCATGTAGCTGGTTACGCTACGTACCTGTTTGTTCTAACCCCTGACGTCTAACCCCTGACCTCTAACCTCTTGCCCCCACAGATCAGCGTGGACCGAGGCATGACTTGGGAGGAGGCCTTGGCGAAAGCCCAAAAACTCAGCAACTCGGACGAGGGCTTCTACCTCTCAAACAAGGTAAAGTAAGCCCACCTGGCACAGAGGTGCCATGCCAGTGAACCCACACTAAGCCCAAAGCTTGTCTACCATTGCTTGGCATCTATGACGAACGTTCTGAACCACGTATAGCCAAAGCCAAACTCAAACACAGAGCTGCATAAGGTCAGTCCGGTCACACAGAGCTGCTGAAGAGGAAATACCAACAGCAGGGAGGCCAGCCCACAGGCTGCAGTAGGGTACAGGTCGCTGCTTCAGCGTGCAGGGCGTCTACTTGTCCCGGCAGGCCCTTTAGCTCAGCATCAGGGTGGGTCCCAGGGCCACACTAGGGCTCAATCACTCCTCCTCACACTGTGGTAACTGGCTTCTGACGTGGTTAGCTGGAGGTTCAACAGGGTTCACACCAAGGCCCGTCCACACCAAGCACAAGAACTGTATCCATATTAAAGATTCAAAACGTGCCATGGCATGTGTTCTGTGTGAGACTGTCCACACTGCAACAACAACTAGAGTCTGCTTCATTACTTATCAACCTATTTATTTATTTATTTACATATTAGACATACTTGGTATTAAATTATATCCATGAAAGGGGTAGACCTTTTATGAACTGCTCATATATTTGTTTTTCTTGGTGTTCTCTATTTCTCAGTTAAGTCTGTTACTTGAATTGACTGTTGAGGTAAAATGTACAACTTTTTTTCACTTGGCATCACTGAAACCAACCCAGTCATAGGGAGGATGCTTGGTTAAGGTGCCTATCAAAGAATGTAGTTCCAATAGTGACCTGTGTGGCGTCTCTCTCTCTCTTTCTCTCCTTCTCTCCTTCTCTCCTTCTCTCCTCAGCTGCGAGGGAACCAGCCGTGTGTGCTGCTGGCAGAGCAAGGCCGGGGCAAGAACTTCACCGTCTACAAGCCCAACATCGGCAAGCAGGCCCATCCCGAGAGCCTGGACAACCTGCAGCTCCGCTACCGCAAGGTGAGGGACTGTATTTCATAGAAACAAGACAGGAGAACGTAGCATTATGTCCGTGGTGAGTTTCTCTCATCACTACAGTAACAGCCCGGACCCATCCTTAAGGTTGGGGTCTCAGGGTACTCCGGAAGCACTGGCCGTCCACACAGCCGTTCCAATTCCATCTTTGACCTAGAGAACTGGTATTGTCGTTTGTCATGACTCTGCCATGGAGTCTGCTGCCCCCTGCTGCATATTTCTCCCCCAAGTAGCTTGCCAGGAAGTAAAGGCATTTCAGGCTGAGATGTGGCAATGTTGTATAGGCTAAACGCATTGGAAAATAGGCTTGAGGATTTGGTTTCGAAATTGATCTGCGTTTTTGCTCTGCTACTGTTGTGCAGTGTGCTGTTGGGTTCTGTAGTTTGTTCTGACTGTCTCGTCACACTGTGTCATGTCTTTCTCAAGGTGGAGCCAGACCAAGCCCAGGATATCTGGGAGAACCAGTTCACCTTCTCTTTCAGGAAGTGTAGCCATGCCAACTGGTGAGGACAAAGTTTAGTCTTTCATATTTGTTTTGTAATGAATCCCCTGTTTCTGGAATTAACGATTGTGTCACATGAACTCTGATGTCATAAAAGTTGTACAGCCATGCCCAAAAAGTGCACAAAGAACTGGGTTCTTTTTTTAAGGCAACAGAAATCTTTTGACTGACCATTTACCCCTGCTCTAGGAACGGGAAGTGTAAGAAGATTGAGGAGGGCCAGGAGTGCCTGCAGGGCATGCGCTTGCGTCAGTACCACATGCTGTGTGGCGCTCTGCTGAGGGTGTGGAAGCGCGTGGCTGACGTGGTCTCCGACATCACCAGCTCCAGCATCCTGCAGATTGTACGCCTCAAAACCAAACAGCACAACAAGCAAGTCGGTGAGTGCAGCTTCTTTCAACAAAAAAACGAATAAAAACGTTATACTGTATTTTGCATTAATCTTTGGAGGTTCTTGGTTCAAAAAGCTAGTGTGTTTTCTTGGGAACCTGAATCACATCGCAGACGGGTTGCCTCAAAAAACAAATTAGAGAAGCGATTCTGTCCTGCCTTCTACTGCATTTAGCCCAAGTTCCAGACAAACTCTCCTAAATGTCTGTTTGCTCGTCCACGAACACTGACGTTTGGCCACCTCCTTTCCTCCCTGCAGGCATCAAGATCCCAGAGAACTGCGTGGCACGGGTGCGCGAGGAGCTTATCCTGATGGACGAGGAGGTGAAGAAGAAGCGCAAGGAGAAGGAGCAGCAGGCGCTGGACCAGCGGATAGCCGAGGACCGCCAGCGCAATCTGGAGCAGCAGAACAAACTCCTGCTGGCCAAGCTGTTCAGCCAGAACCATACCCTGACCCAGAACCAGTCCCTCAACCAGAACCAGTCCCTCAACCAGAACCAGTCCCTCACCCAGAACTCTCTACAGAGGGCCCAAGCCCAGTCGCTTACTCAGGCGGCCCTACAACGGACGCATACCCCAACCCAGTCCCTGAAGAACCGGAACCAGTTGGCGCACCAGCGTCTTCAGCCACAGCCCTCAGAGAGGGCACAGAACCTGGCCCAGTCGTCCCTCCAGAGGAAACCGGGTCAGGGCCAACAGAGAGCCCTGGCCAGCCGACCCAGCGCCAACAGCCAGGTCAACCTGCCAAGCATGGCCAGCCTGACCTCCCACTTCTCCCACTTCCCCCACCACTTCCCCTCGTTGCCTCCCTTACTGCCTGCAGCGCCCACCTCCTTGTCCTCCTCCACAAAGAACCCCCTTGATGAAATCCTGGACCTGACCGTCAGCTCCCCGTCTCCCTCCCCCGAGGGCGCGGAGGGCGGCCTGGGCCTGGGGCTGGAGCGGCTGGCAGGCCTATCCAGGGGCTATGCAGGGGACTGCAGCCTGGACGCACTGATGTCTTGCGCCCTGAACACCCAGCATCTTGCCCACCTCCCGCAGCCTCCGCCGCTGCTTCACCACGCTCAGTCACAGGCGTCTGCTCTGATGAAACATAGCCAGAACCCCCTCCAGCAGCAGCAGCAGCAGCAGCAGCAGCAGGAGAACCAGAGCTCACAGGTCAACAACCACCAGCAGGACTTTCTAGACAGCCTGAACATCTACCTGCCCTCCTCGCCTTACTCCCTGTCTTCTCCGACGGCCAACCCTTGCTCCTCCACCTCCTCCTTGTCCAACAATAGCGCCGCGCATGCCTCCACCGGCCTCCTCTCTGCCTCCTCCCTCCTGCCGCCTTCCCCCTCGCCATCCTCTCTCTTCTCCCCCTCCTCCTCCTCCAGTCTCCTTCCCCCGTCGGAGACCAACGGCCACTGCAGTCCCAATGCGCTGATCAACGTGCGAGAGGTTCTGAACAGCATGCTGCGGACAAACCGCTCTGACCGTCAGTCAGTCATCGTGCCGTTCGAACCGGACTGGGACGCCGCGTAGCCCATCGTTTTCGGGTGGTCCAGTCCCGTAAGCTGCTGTTTTGTGAATGCCCCCCCCCGAACCTAACCTCCTCTCCTCAGGGCCTCTAGTCTCATCACTGCCTGTCCCGTTCTCAACCCTCCCAACACGCCATGTTTATGTTCACAAGTCAAAATCAGTGGTCTTGTTTGTTGGTGGAAATGTCAGATTTCCTCAATGATCTTGGACAACCAAAATGTTTGTGTTATTACAGTACTCGTCCTAAAATGTTTTAATGGCATAATTCTGCTAATAGTTTTAAGGGAAAAATTAAGTAATTTTATCCAAAACCACATTACCCCCTACTGGTAGTAATTGGTATCACCAGTAGTTTCTGGATCCGACCAACTGCTTTGCATTTGCCACACAAATATACCCTTGTTCTGTGTTTTACTGGAACTTGGCTAATATGCAAGGCTAGACATGGTTGGAAAGGACTCAAGGTTGAGTTTCACTCAAAAGACATACAATTACTGGAAAAGGAAATCAGCACATCAAATCAGCTTCTTAACACACGTCCCAGTTTTCATCTCACCTTCTCACCTGTACCCTTCCTTTCTCTCCTAAAAACATTTTGCTCGGTCTATCTGGCTTGGTAAAGAAGGCAAAGAGAGAGCCGCCTGTCATTGCAAACAGTGCCTTTGGAAAAAAGAAAACCTCCTAATAATGCAGTCTGAAAATAACCCATATAGGCCTATGTATAGATTTGTACGTTGAAAGTGTTTGTTGATTTTAAATTCTAATTTATTATCATATATTTGTATTTAACGTTAAGCCCCTAGGTAGTTTTTTTGTTTCCTGCTGGTGGTGGGTACCATGGCCCCTTTATATGTGTTTGTATATCTGTGGATCCCGTAGCCGTTTCTCCATAGAGAGCAGCTGCCCTTTTCTAGGAGCTCCACTGCTACAGACGATAGGAAACCAATACTAAGGCTCACTATGGGACAAATGCTATAGAACTATTGGCCTGGATGTGTTAAAATGGTGTCAATGGAACGATCGATCACCTTGAAAAGCAGACCACACCATCCAGATAAGGGACTCCTGGTTTGCTTTTGATCTGAAGTTCTCAGGAAAGTCTAGAGTGCATTTCTGTGTTTGTTTGTTTTTCTCTCTGTTTTTGTATCTTTCTGACCAATATTGATATGAATATACGTTTTAGCCAATACAAATATATATATATATATATATATATATATATATATATATATTTGAGAACCTGTGAGATCTGGCTGTCTTGTGTGGAATGGATGCACTGTAATTGTTTCACTGAGAAAACTTGGGCAAGTTCAACCAATCAAAAAGCAATAAAATATAGCAGATCTTTGAAGTTTGACAACTGTTTACGCTAAAATTTAGTGATTTACCTGTGCATGGTAAAAATTGGATTCATTTTATTTCTACTTCGAGGTTTCGTAGTCAAAAACAAGTTAATTATGTCTGTAACACATTGGGATTGGATGAAAGCTATGTGTAATTGATGTTTTTGTCGATGTTATTATGATCATTATTATTGTTATTTATATTCAAGGGATATTTAGTTTTTAGATATTGTTATCCTGATCTGTTAATTACTTTAGTCACGAAACGTTTGTCAGGGACGTCGCTACTCTTCAGCATGACTAAAAGAAAAACAAAGTCTATTGTATTCTACCACCAAATAATATTGCACTGTTCTGTACTGCAGTACAGTGTCAAGGGTTTTGTTGCTACTCCTTTCTTCAATTCAATTTTGCTTGATTCAAGTGGAATTGTTATTTTTGACCTTTACAGCTTCTGCCAGGGCTTAAGTTTTCAGAGTGATACCAAAGTATTCCACAGACACCCCCTGAAGTTAGTGGCCATGATCTAGCTAATCTTATATCAATCTCAGGTAGAAATCTTAAAGAGATACTGACTGGGGAATTATAAGAAATGATATTATATAATTGTCCTCTCACTACAACCCTGACAACAACTGAACCCATACACATTTAAGTGCTACTATTATTTCCTCGTTCTGACTGTGTTGCGACTCTTTGCTGTATTTGTTTGTTGAAAAGTTCATTGTAATTGGTTTATCAGTCAGTGCAAACACCAGTGATTGAAAGTTTTTATGCCTTCTTAAGGCAAAGATCAAAGGTTATTTTTCTTTTTCACGGACATTAATATTCCTTTATATTTCCATTGTAGTCATCAAACCTATAATCCATAATATGGTAGTAAAGGTCAGATTTAAACTTGTGTGGTATTTTCTTCTGCAATTCCCCCATCTACAGTCTGATTAGACATATTTTGTCAATAATATACCATTTTCCAAGAATACATTTTTTTTGTTGATTAGTTATTTTTGACTTGATGGTCTTCAGACTAGCAGTTAGCTATGATTAAAAAGTACAGCATTTTCTTTCCTTATCATTCCAATAAATTGACACCATTCAAAGTTATAACCACACCCATGCTGTAATTGAGGTGTGTGATGCACACCTGAGAGAAGTAAACAGATATGCAATTGGAAACTTAATGTTTGTAGATTTGAAAAAGAAATATTAAAATAATAGTTTAGGTCCTGTCATTTTTATGTTGCACTAAGAATGGCATAATCAAGTTACTGTTGTCTTGTTGGTCATGATTGAGAGTTTGTTGTGTTCCTAACCTTTTGGTGGATTGCATTTTGTATACTGTAACCATCTCCCTTGTCTTCACATTTGACATATATAAACGTTATCCCCGTAAAATAATTTATTGCTAACAAAAACAAAACAAAAATATGCTACTGATTGTATGTATTTTTAAACAAAGCCTATTTTTTCTGTAAAAAAAATGTGTTCAGCACTTTTATTCTGGGTTGTGCTTTTGTTTTTCTATATATTTATAATTTAGATCGAAATGTATATATTGTAAAAAATTGTGCCTTTCGACTAATTCTTTCAAAAGGTTTTCTACTCATAACAAAAGGAAGGAATATATCATAATGCAATCTTGACTTTGTAAACAAACAAACAAACCAATAAAAACTTGAAGATTGCTGAAATTGTGTTGGATTTGGAATTTTAACATCTAAAGGGCTACTTTAGGGCCCATTGTTGGGTTAAACTTTAAAACACATGTCTACTTCTCATTGGATTACAGTTTATGTTTTTGAAATGTTGATACAGGTTTTTTTGACTTGTTTGCAAATCTTATGTTTACAGTCATCTGCAGAATTTAGCAAAGGACAGACAAATAATTGCATTAAAGTCTGTTCTAGCCAAAATTGGATACCACCAGTCAAGAAGGTGTGGTAGAAGTCATAAACCTCAGTTATGAGTCTGTTTCTATAAGTAAAATATTATTTTGTATTATTACATTACTATAGTATGATACATCATTGGGATATATATATTATGCACTGGTCCCTTGGCTGAATCCAGTTCTGCTTATTTTTGTTAACTAGTTGTTTCACTCACAGATATTCAACTTTTTACTATTTCTTTACTTCATTTTTTGAACTGCAGACAAACATATTGATATTTACGTCAATTGGAGCAACATTTATACTATTTTATCGCACAAGAATGAAGATTGTAGGAACAGACTCACACCTTACTCGCCCTGCTTGCGTGATGACGTTATGAAACTCACCTGTGCGCTGTGCCTATAATGAACCACTCCTCCTTTCTATCTAGAAGTAGTTTAGTCACCTTTTTTAAGTCAGTTGTTGCTTTTAGGATATACTTTTAACATTCAACGAGAAATCCAAGGTTATAACATCTATTAGGTCTTTTGATTCGGATTGTGAGGACTTTTCCTTCGATCAACCGCCAGTAAACGATATTTTACAGGTAAGGAAGGCTGCAGATTACTTTCCCTTTTAAATGATTACCTTTTTCCTTTACTTTAAGTTGAAGTTCCCTTGGATTGGAAGTATTTTGCTGCACTAACTGAATTTAAATGTTCCTGTCATGTACTTTATAATTATTGGGGGTTTGACAACAGTGTAGCGCTGGATCAACGAATATTTAATTTTAAAGTCATCAGTCTCTTCGATAACCTACTGCTGTACTACTTCCCACCAAACTTTAATTAATAAATAAAAATGGCCCCAATACGAAATCACTTATAGATTGTTTACTCATGGTACGTTTATACAGCTTGACTCTTTCTTTCGAATTCGAAGTTTTTATTGAATCAATCAAACAGCCATGACAGAAACAAGCTCTCAACTTTGAAGACGGTGTTAAAGTATGCCTGTACACCGTTAGTTTAACTAGCTCTTAAATGTTTCTTAAAAGGTGTTCCATGTTTCTTAAAAGGCGTAAATATTCACAGTACTGACTATGATAGTTGAGAGCTTACAGCGGGAATAGAGGGGTTGCTATACAGCCTTGTGGTTTATAGTCTCACCTGTCAATCGTTTTATAGTCCCATTTTTTTTTCTTCCCTCGTCCTACTGGTTCTGCCACACACACAGGTTTCTGCCTGCCACAATGTTTCGCAATAGTTTCGACTCCATGCATTCCCAAATGGTTGTATTCTCACTCACTTTAGCGGGAGGTTGTTTGTGTAGAAGATAGCAGGGTTAATATGCCCTCATCAATCCCTTACATTGTATATACTGTAAATCTTACTATTCTAAGTTAAATTCCATTCTTTACGGCCAAAAGAAAGAGCAGTGGGTAACAACAATCTTTCCGGATGCAGCAGTTAATAATTGTTAAGGAAGGTTGAACCCCTTATATTCTTCGACACAGAACATTAGAAATTATAATTACATTATCATTTTTGTTTTATTTTCTGGTAGGGTATATGAATGAAACGTGTTAAATAGTTGTTTGGAGCAAACTCAAGAGGCCTACAGTAACAATTGTCTGGTTTGTACTGTGTAAACAATGTTATTGCTAGGGATGAGTTATTTTCTGGCGAAGGCACAGGCTCCAAGACCTAGTATAGGTAAATGTATGCCATGAGCTCTCAACCAAACTAATGCATCATTTGTCTTGCCTAACTATTTAAATAAGTTCTCAGTTTTAGTGAATGATGTTGAATGGGGCTATGAAACATTGGGGAAATTATGAGGTAATATAGCCGACTGTACACAATGTGTCATGGACTTTCATGTCACACTTTGCAATCAATACTTTAACTGTAGCTCGTTGGAGTTGCCCCCTACAAGGAATTCCAGCTATGTTAAACTGGAAATTGAAACCTGTCCATAGTAAAACTGAAAACATCTACGTTAGGTATGTTAGCCATATCCTGTCTACAGTTCTCGCCTTGTCATCAGCTGTGTGATTGACATTCTGACTAATTCAACCATCACCTACGGCCAGGTTTCCCCAAGTTACTTGGTAAGTACCCATTGCCTAGTTTCAGTCAACTAGACTGGTTTGGCTGAAAATAGTACAATATCGGCAGACGGAACATCACAAGAGTCAAGGAACACTAGTTTAGGTCTGCAAAGCCAGTGACTTCCATTTGAGTCTGCAGGATATAGTGTAGTCAACAGTCAGGCACAATTCAACTAAACGACCATTATCAAAATCAATTTAAGCTACAGCATTTGCTCATTGTACAGAATATGCCACTTGAGTGATGTGTTTGGAAGAAAGTTGGAACAGTGTGCATTCCTAGGCTCTTGCATTATGCATTATTAACTGTTTACTTGGTCAACAAGTTGGCAACACCTTCAACTTCCAGAGCCCAGATCCAGGAGAGTATTTGCTTTTGTAACGTCAGCTCACCTAAGTAGATAAGTGTTGTGAGTTTGGCATCTTCCTTTGGGTAGCAATAGTTTTCGGTCTATTAATGATTTAATCCTGCAGGTCCAAAGGCCAGCTGTTCCAGTGAACTGAATAGCGATAGGGACATGCTTGGCTATTGGCTAGTGGTTCCTGCATTTTGGGCTTTTGTGGGATATTATTGACTTGTGCTTCCTCAAACTGAAGCTGCAGTATCTGTAGGTTGTGTAACCTAAATCTTTATAGACGGTGTCATTGACATCCACACGTTTTCCCCTCTCCTTTGAGAGCTGTATTCATGTCTCCTTCACAAGTGTCCGGAGATTGTAATTTTCTAAATATTAAAGAGAGTGAAGTCCCTACAGCCACTGTTGGCCTAGGCTGTTTTTCCTTCTCCCATAGCACAGTGCTGGCCTGTGTAGGAACTTTTCCCAGGCGGGCTTTTGGGGAAGCAAACACCCTAGTCAATTATTAACACGACAGTGCACTCATACCCCCTCTGTAACCATAGCGCCGGGGCAGGCAGAACTAAACGAACCCCGTCTGTTACCAGCTTGTTAGTCCTCTGTGGCAAAGACGACAACACTACTGCTACTCATACACGCAGGGAAGGACTTGGACATTTTTTTTGCGTTTTATTGGGGTCTCTTTATTATTGTCATCATCAGAATTGAAATGTCTAGCCCTGTAAACCTCTGGGATGATGGACGTACACTACTGTGGTGGAAGCTGGAGGAATAGAGGCTGAGCTGAATCATTACTAGAACTGGAGGTTTCTATTTGCTGTGGCCTCTCCTTCACCTGGGCCCGTGCTGGACCTGCTGAGATAAGGACTACAATGGCAGCTCTGGTCATGTGCTGAATGAAGCTCATGTGTGCGTGTTTGCATGTCAGCTGTATCGGGTGTGACTCACTCCCAGTCCGTCAGCGGGCGTTGTGCAAAGAGAGGCGCTACTGTTTCAATTATGAATTTGGCACAGCGAATCAAACTGATGAAGCACTTTGGCTCCGCGCCCCCGGAGCCCCTGCCTCCTCTGCTGGTCGTACCTGTAAGTGGCCGGGGCATGAAGTGGTTCTCTGTGTGGACAGTCTCCCCTCCTCCACTGGCTCTACTTTGTATTGTCTCTCTGAACCTCTGTGGCCATAGAATCATTTGTAGGGTAGCTGCGAGTGGTTGGCACCCTGGATCTGTTTATATGCACCTGCTCTTATTGTTAACGATTGTTACATTTCCTTATTGCTTGATTTGGTTTGACAACCAACTGGGTTGGTTTTTCCCCTATTGTATTTATTGTCTGATCTTGAAAGGATAGTATGTAACGTCATGTTAGTCTCATGAAACCTTATTACCTAGTTACGACGAGGACTCTAATGGGTAAATGAGCTACTCATACCTGATGAGCTAGTGTTTTTTGTATTCAAATTTCAAACTAGCTTTGTGTTTACTTAGCTGTTTGTTTGGACATTCCACGCCTCCTGCAATACCTGAGTCTCACTCTGATTACTCACACAGCAGTGGCCTGCAATTTTACCTCTCTTTAGGGTGTCTCACCTTTTCCATAGGGGTTGGGGGTTTCAAGCTTGGCAATTTGATCCCGCCCTAATTCCCTGGCAACAAAGGGCAATAGAGAGGGGGAGAGGATGTGATTGTGGGGGGAGGAGCGTGCCATTTAGCCAGGTGAGGTTTCTTCAGAGTGTTGTTTTTTTTTTCTCCCTGTCGACAAAGGAGCACCCAGTTCAGAAACGGTACATATTGATTGCCCGTATGAGCTTTCGGCAGGGACTCTGCCAATGAGGGGTAATCGTAACAAAGGAGATCGAAACAGGAAGCTGCTGGATTTTGGACCTTTTGATTTTCCTCTCCAGGCCTCCATTTTGAGTTGCTTGGCATCTGGAGTGTGGAGTTGTCAGCTGCTTGTGTGGCTGAGGGGAGGAGGAGGCCACAGGTGTGTGTTGCTGAGCAGAACTCCCAAAGGGGATGGAAGTCAGGTTCAGAGAGGACGTGGTGAGTAGACGACACACAGCGAGGGAAAGGCGTGCGGTGGGCACAGTGTGACCTGCTGGAAAGCACCGGAGAATCCTGGTCTAGTGCCTCCTCCCACCCATTCTGTGAGACACGAGGCATTGACAGCTGGATGTTATTCGGTCTGCTTGCTTCTTTCACAATGCTTCACTGTTTTAAGTCCTGTGTCCTAAACGAGGGTTTGTAAGAGGCTTGTCTAACCTCCCCGTCTTCGAGTCTGTAACACTGGCTACACTACTGGATAATGAGTAACCTGGTTGTGCTTAACTGACCTTGGTTTGGAGAATGCGTCTGTTGACTTTGGATTTGATAGCCTTTAAGTGGACAGATGGAGCTGTGCTGGCGGTTGCCATACGATACTGGCAAGGTTATATTCATTTGGAAAACCCAATTCATTATGAGAATATTGGTTTGAACATTCAATGGCCTGTTGGGTTATAGATATGTACACTATTTAATAAGCGACTAGCCTGGAAGGACAACCTAATTTCATGCCGGCTTTGAGGAAAGAGACATTTAGAAAGATTATTCGCATAATTGCTATGTACCTATTGCCCTGTCTCACATAATTTCCCTAAGCCCACTTTGTTTATTGACGACAAGTTTTCTCTTAAGCAGACTTTCCCATGGTAACATATATTAATAATGTGAATTACATACTGTAGGTGCATATTGGTTGGATGGTTTAGTTGTCTATAGGCTCGAAAAGTACAAACAAAAGGTCGTGACTGTGGGGTATTTTTCTTTGTGAGCGATCCAGATTCACATCCAATAAAAGGGGCCCCCTGACCGTGGTTATCTTGACTCTTGTCTGTTGGCCTTCAGGTGATCTGTGTATAAGCAGCCCCAGAGACTCGCACATAAATATGACAGAATCCTAAAATGCACTTGATTTGAGCTTGTTTTGTGTAGATGCACCATGTATTGAAGTTCCAATGGCCCAATGAAGCTCTCTCTCTCTCTCTCTCTCTCTCTCTCTCTCTCTCTCTCTCTCTCTCTCTCTCTCTCTCAAACTGACATGGTCTGACTGCTTGTTTATCTGCCATGTGCTCAGCACCTCCTTAAATGCCTGTGTTGAAATGTAATGTAACAATTTGAACACAAAGGTTTACTTCCATACAGATCACAGTTGAGAGTGATAGTTTCTGATAGAATGCTAAAATATATGATACTGCAGATTTATGTAGATACCATCTACCTTAGAAAATACTAAACCAGTACTCATTTTTTAATCATTGAATTATAATAGCATGTTATTTTTGTCCACCTAGCCATATTTTTAAATTGCTTTTCATGGGCTATACATTTTGTCACTTGAGCAACTTCCTGACTGTTCCTGCGGTCGGGGCTGATTCATCGTTTCAGGTCCACACATAACACTGTTATTATGGCAACCAGACACTTAAAGCAGATCTAAATTTGTCCTCTAGTCATGACACTTGTCAGTGTTTGTTCTGATAGACAGAAGGCTTACCAAATTCACAAAACGGCAACGGTTTATCCTCACACAGTAAAGAAGTCACTGGTCGCATTATTTCATTCCTATTCAATCAAGAGCACCGCAAATAGTTACCTTTGAGAGACCCTTACTTTGGGAGTCATTTGCAGGTTATGACCACTTTAGAACATCTATTTAGAAAGGAGAAGAATCTACTGACAATGTTGAAAATTTGATTGTTATTATCCAGACAAAGGGAGACTGAGGGGGAGGCTATGTTGGGTTTGCTCATGCTTGCATGTCCGGTTGAATAACTGACTGCAGGCTACATTTTCTAGCACATACGGTACTTTTCTGCTGCAAATGGTGGATAATAAACGGCTGCAGCCTGGATATACCTGTTGTGGTGATCTGAGGTCTAGATTTGTTCTAGAGCAGGTTTATGATTAACATTCAAAAACAGATTGCGACGGGCTTGGTTGAACAGCATCCAAACTCCTGATTCCTCGGTGTTGACCTTTTGGGAGGTGTGTGTGTGTGTGTGTGTGTGTGTGTGTGTGTGTGTGTGTGTGTGTGTGTCGTGGATCCGAATATGACCATAACGTGTGTGTGTGTGTGTGTGTGTGTGTGTGTGTGTGTGTGTGTGTGTCAGTGTCAGTGATGAGAGAGGTAAGTTCACACATTTCACACCAGGCTCCTACTCTCTGTCCCGGCTCTGTAGTTTCAAAGAGCATGTTTTTATACTTCTCAACTCTACCCGTAATACTTGTCAACACTGCTGTTTCAGGCGTTTAGCCGAGTATGACTGGGCTGTGGATGTTCTGTGATCACCTGTACTTTGGTTAGCCCCATGGTATGTGTGAAATGACAGGATATAGATGGAAAATATGCTAGCTATGTTGGTAAGAAAATCGGGCAAACAGTAACACAGTTGTTAGGGGTTCGTTTTTTTTATGTCAGTGTGACACATGTTGGTGATTTATGAACAGCCTTCACATCTGTTATTCTGCTACGTGTTTCAAAAACTCCCACCATTTCCCTGAATGCTCAGGAGCCTACTTGAGGTCGGTAAGAGCTGTGGTGAGCTGATGGATCCAACCACATAGAGCAGACACAACACCCTGTCCTCCATGGAAACAAACCATATCGAGCAGACACAACACCCTGTCCTCCATGGAATCAAACCACATAGAGCAGACACAACACCCTGTCCTCCATGGAATCAACCACATAGAGCAGACTCAACACCCTGTCCTCCATGGAAACAAATGACATAGAGCAGACACAACACCCTGTCCTCCATGGAATCAAACCACATAGAGCAGACACAACACCCTGTCCTCCATGGAATCAAACCACATAGAGCAGACACAACACCCTGTCCTCCATGGAATCAAACCACATAGAGCAGACACAACACCCTGTCCTTCATGGAATCAAACCACATAGAGCAGACACAACACCCTGTCCTCCATGGAATCAAACCACATAGAGCAGACTCAACACCCTGTCCTCCATGGAAACAAATGACATAGAGCAGACACAACACCCTGTCCTCCATGGAAACAAATGACATAGAGCAGACACAAAATCCTGTCCTCCATGGAATCAAACCACAAAGAGCAGACACAACACCCTGTCCTCCATGGAAACAAACCACATGGAGCAGACACAACACCCTGTCCTCCAGAGCAGGGCAGCATGTCTGAGCTCCTGTATATCACATCTCTAGTGTTTACCTCACCAAACAAGTCCCTGGTGTCATATGTCATCAGCCGTGTGTGTGTGTGTGTGTGTGTGTGTGTGTGTGTGTGCGCGCGCGCTGGAGAGTCCTGGCCCCTCCCCACCTGTCGGGCAGAAATGGGGCAGGTAAGAGCACGCTTAGCTGACTTCCAGTCACTCGCTCTGCTGCCGCTCCTGTGTTCAGACCAACAGAGTAGATATTGCTGAGGAGGGCTTAGCTGCCCTTACTGAAAGGCTACAAGCTGTTAGCTGAAGGCTTCAACCGCTGCCCCAGGTGCTGGAGTTACTGTTGTTTACACTGACGTGGGTGTGCTTTGTGTTTGTATGCGGAACTGGCAAATGTGAATGATCGATGCTACGTAAGCGTTGGTGCTTTTGGTCATTTTTAACTGTTGGCTTTGTTGTTGTTGTTTCAGAAACCAAACATGGAGGAGTTAACAATATGGGAGCAGCATACAATAACGCTAACCAAAGTAAGTACATTACAATTACAATTCAGTGTATTGTAATTTTGTCCAACCCTGCTCTGAGCAATATTTCTGTCTGGAAGCAGAAATCTCCAAATTAAAAAAAACACCAGTTTTGAGATGATGTAAAACTTGGCAGGAGGGAGGGGTTAACACTAGGCTTCAGCGGGGTCTTCAGCAGCAGACTAATACTGCTCCGTCTCACTGGGAGACGCCCTGCTGATCCCCAGGTGTTCTCAAAGTCACCTGACACAGATTGCTGCTGATGGAATGTGCTCTCTCACTCACTTTCTCTGTCTCTCTTTGTCTCTCTCTATTTCTCCGCCTCTCTTTCTCTTTGTCTCTCCATGACAGGACTCCAAGCTGGGGTTTGGCTTTGCCTTGTCCGGAGGCCGGGACAAGCCCAACCCAGACACTGGGGACACGGCGGTGGTGGTCTCAGATGTGCTGCCAAGTGGTCCGGCAATGGGAAGGCTGTTGTGAGTAGTTTGTGTGGTAGAACCGGTTCAGAAATTCTACAACTTTTGGAAAAGCTTTGGAGGCTTATGACTTATAAGGCATTGTTATTTTCTGTGTGAATACAATCGTATTAGTCACTTGACTGAGCAACATTCATAGGTAAACAAACAAATACCTTGTGACCACTCACACACACACACACACACACACACACACACACACACACACACACACACACACACAAACAATCAACAATATGGACCTATTAGCTTTCTTTTATGAGGGTGTGCTCAGTCGGATGTAGACCTCTGACGTTCCACTGACTCTCCCTCCCTACCCCTGCAGCACCAAAGACCAGATAGTCATGGTCAATGGAGTCTCTATGGACAACGTCAACTCTAACTTCACCATTCAGAATCTCAGACAGAGTGGCAAGGTTGCCAATATAGTGAGTACCAATCTGCTTAGACACAAAACAGAAAGATATTGTCTTGGTCCTTATCTTGGGGCATCATGTTTACACTGCACCCAATTTCTGGCCACCTGCATGACTGTCCCCTTCCCTCTCAAGACGGTGAAGCGTCCTCGCAAGATCCAGATCCCAGCCAGCACCAGACCGTCACGGGCCGCCTCCCACTCCAACCTGCTGGACCCGGAGCCGACCAGGCGGCCCCGACGCTACTCAGACGGCAGCGACAAGGGCTGGGACGCCGAGCGCTACCGGCCCCAGGCCCGCAGCACCACCCCGGACCGCAACGGCCACTCGCTGCCCATGTCGTCCGGCTACAAGAAGTTACCCAAACAGAATGCCCCCGAGAAACCCATCAAAGCCACGCTGCTGAAGAAGAAAATGACCGACGGTAAGGAGAGGCCGGGGGGCAACAAAGACGGCTCGGCTGCAAGGCGGGGCTAGGATGCACTGGAACTCATTACCCACACAAAGGCTGTTGGCTAACCCCCTTTAGCCTTCAAGTTCTAAGTCAACCTGATTCAGTCTCCAGGGAAAATAAAAGCCATTTACCAGAGCTGGAAAAGAGCAAACATGTTGAGAGGTGAGGGTTGTTCAAAGAGTGGCGTACTGAGCTGCTGTCTTTGTTTGCCTGTTGTAGAGTATGGTCTGAAGCTGGGCAGCCAGATCTTCATCAAGCACATGACTGACACAGGCCTGGCTGCTAAGGAGGGCACGCTGCAGGAAGGCGACCTCATTCTCAAGGTAATGACAGAGAAAAGAGACAGCCATACAAAGGCTGGTGGGGCGAAATATTTCCAGGGTAAATTTGCAACAGGTACTTAGTTCATGAGAGGAAAACTACAGGTGTACATAACAGTGCAATTGAATGAATTATGTAAATTAAAGAAATACAACTCTATTTACTATAGCATTGCCAATTAAAGTCCTACTCACTAAATTGGCTGTTTCTCCTTTTTAATGGTGTTTCCCTTACAGATTAACGGGATGACGACAGAAAACCTGTCGCTGCTCGAGACCAAGCACCTGGTGGAGAAGTCGCGAGGCAAACTGACCATGATGGTGCTGAGGGACGACCGCAAGTTCTTGGTCAGCATCCCAGAGGTGGAGGACAGCGCCCCCAACAGCGAGGAGGACCAACGAGAAGACAGCAGCACCGACCTGGAGGGTAAGGGGGGGGGGGGGGGCTGGGAACGGAAAGACCGGCAAGGCAGATCAGTGGTTGGCAAATGTATACTGCTGTACTGAGGACCGAGAGATGGATTTAAACAGGCATGGAACAGGGAGGATCTTTTCTATCATGTGAGGGACTTTGTCGTTATCTTTCCAGACATTTCGGACCTGGACACAGACTTGCCACCTCCCAAAGGCAGAGTGTCACGCAGCGCAACCAAAGAAAGACGCACACGCAGGTACACTCACTTCCTGCATGCTTACACAGACCCGTGGTTTGTTCTTCATGTTGCATTGACATGCCAGTGGCCTGACGTCCTCTAGGTAAAGATAACCGTCCACCTCCTGTGATTTGTTTGGTTTTCTTCAGATCCAGAGTGGCGGCCCCTCCTCTGTCCAAGTCCCGTGACCCGTCTCCAGTGCGCTCCACGCGGCCCCCTGCCGTGGCCTACCCCTCCCGCAGAGGTGAGTCCAGTCCCTGTTCACTTCCCAACGCGTAAGTAAACAGTGATTGAATTACTCGGCTTCTAAACCCTGCTGGTTTTCAGCAATATGAAATCCAGGGTACCCCCCAGTAGCTCTGAAATATTAACATGGGAGCCCCCGTCACTAGTGAAAATATTGGTCCAGATCCACAGCCCTGTTTTCAGGATAACCCGAGGAGAGGCTGCGTAAGTGAAACCCTGACAACTACTGTGTCTTACCATTTATTTATTGTGTTTTATGTTTTATGTTACCAACAAATTCATATTTAGATGGATATGTCGTTCTTCCAAAGAGCTATAACCCCAATTTCAGAGGCAATATTGAAGATGTCTATGAAGTGGGTGTTTCTGAACCTGTGATCCAACATGGCCTGTGTTGTTGTTTCCGTAGCTCCGTCCGAGTCTGAGTCTGACCACAGTGCTTCACCTCCCCCTGCCCGGAGAGACAATCCTGACAAATACAAGTATGTTCCTCACTTATCCTACATCAGTCATTTAACTAGTACAACCATCTAATCTTAAGTGTTGGTTATTTTCCTTTTACATTCCAGAACTCTGTCGGGGTTGTCCATTCTTCCCAACCCCAAAGCCTCCCCCTTCCCCGCCTCGCGCCCTGTGTCCTCTGCCTCGCGGCCACGTAAAGCAGTGTCCGAGTCTGATTCAGACCGCAGCGCCTCCCCTCCCCCGTGGAGAGCCAGCCCTCGTCCTGACTCCAGATACAAGTGATTACCCCTGAGAAAAAACACATTGGTTACTGCTCTCACTCTGTCTGTATCGGCACTGTCTCATTCTCTTATGCCGTCCTCCCAGAGTGCTACCCGACCTGCCCCAGAACAGCTTAAGGGCCTCCCCCATCACCATCAAGCAGGAGCCCCCCCGCAGGGTGAGCTCGCCAGTCAGAATCCCACCTCCAGGTCAGTGGACACACACACACACACACACACACACACACACACACACACACACACACACAGAGTCAAAGATAGGCTCAGTAAACTAAAACAGGTATTTTTCTGTCCCCAGATTCTGAGTCTGATTCGGACGGTAGTTCTGGGTACCCTCCTAAGCAGGGCCCCCCGCACAGCCAGGACGCCAGATACAGGTACAGATGAGGCCCAGCACACCCCATCTTCCTACCCCCACAAGCCCCAGCCAGAGCTACAATGGGACATGGGCACTGAACATTCAGTTTTCTTGCGTTAGCTTCCATCGCCATAACAGTGATTAATTTATCGATTATTGATGGCATTGATTTTGTCTTTTTATATAATTACATTTGTGTCTGTGATTTGTGATTGTGTACCTCGTAAAAGTTTTTGTACTTTTCATGAGCATTGTGAAGTGGATGTGTTCTAAATGAATAAAAATACTTACATTGAGCCTGTCCGTCCAATGTATATGTGGCAACAAGAAACCTAAATTTAAAAAAGAAAACCACTTTAGTATCCCCTAAAAATTTGACAGTTTCATTCAACAAATTTGCATGTTTGCAATTGTTAATCAGTTGTATCCAAGTAAAATCCATTTAGAGTAAGCAACAGACTTGGCCAACAATACTAGTCTGTTGATGAAATGAAATGACAGCCAGTGAATCAGCCCCTGGGATGCAGAGGTGAATATAATTGATTTCTGTCTCATCCTCTCATCATAACTCATTAGCTGCGGGCCCCCTTCTCCTAACATAACTGAGATTTTGTCGTTTTCCTCCTCCCTCACTCCCGCCTCCCTCTTTCTTCTCTTCCAGAGTCCTACCAGAGCTGGCCCAGCAGCCCCAAGTGGAGCCACCACGTTGGAGGCCTGCTAGTGTGACCACCAGTATACCACAGAAAGGTGTGGTGTGTGTGTGTGTGTGTGTGTGTGTGGGGGGGGGGGGGGGGGGGTAGGTAGGTAGGTAGGTAGGTAGAGACTCAGAGGAAAAGGAATTTTTGGAATGTGGGTGTTTTGAGGTGCAGTTTGTTTCTGTTTATTTTGAACATGATGGTGTATAACTTTTAATGTCCATTCCAATCCAGCCCATTCGGAAACTGAGTCAGAGGCCAGCTACGCTTCAGTCCCTCGGGTCGACTCCACCGACAGTGAAAGTTCCAAGGGCTCCCCCAGGAACAACTTCAGGTGGCGCAAACCAGCAAAATCTTTTATGAATCAATTCAATGGGCATCCTATAACTGCTCAACCTAGTCAGTGGTCTGTTGCGCAACTTGAAATCAACTCAAGGAATATTTAACATCTCCGGACAAGCTGTTTAGAGAGTGCTTCTTTTTGTCCAGGCTCGAGAAACTATTTCTGAGCTGACAGATGACCAACTGGTTAGTCTGCTTCGTATGCAACGTGCCATACTCCACTCTAAACAAACATTTCAACTCCATTCTAACACACCACCTGACACTGCTTTGCATGTCAGTAAAATATGCTGAGGATCTCACTTGCTTTACTCTCACCATACACAGTGTTATCAAGGAAAGACTCAGATTGTTTATCATATAGGTGCATTTGCTTTTAAATGCATCACTAATGGCAAGTTCAAGATCATCAGAGGGTAATATTCTGGTGTTGTCTCATCTACTCCTCCTAGAGTTGCTCCTGAGCTGAGGTCTTCTCTGGCCCCTGTGAGACAGGAGACTCCCCGCAGAGATGTGACCCCAACCAGACCTCCTCCTGAAGGTCACTACAGCCCCCCCCCCCCCCCCCTCAGACTCTTATGTGACTACTCTTCTGGAGTTTATTGTTGTGTCCGTCTGCCAGACGCATCTCTTAAGGGCCTGTTTGGGTGTGCTTTGTCCTATTTTCAGATTCCTCCTCCGAGTCAGAACGTGCTCCCTCACTGCCAGGGAGATCTGGGAGCACAGATCGGGAGAGGTAAGCCCTGGCTTTATTGTAGGAATAGTTACCTTACGCTCTATGTACAACATTCCAAAGGGGCATCCCTGAGGTGAAGTTGTTCTGGTGACTTCTATTGTGAAGGATCCATTAAATCCCTCTTATTTCAGCATCCCACGTCCTTCTAACGGCGCTGTCCGCTCAGGAAAGATTTCAGTGAAGAGCAAACCACCTGCCTACTGTAAGTATTGCCTTTGTCTATCTTTAGCACCTCCGTTTGAAACAAGTCGAGGCTGAAGTGTTAACCTCTGGGTTTTGGGTTTCATCAGCTGCCGCAGAGGAACCCATCTACTCCCTCCCTCCCGACTCCTACCCTACGGCTATCCCAGGGTGGGTCCTGCTCTTTGGTCATTGATACACTGTTAGTTCAGCTCCTTCAACTGCTTGAAGAATACCTCAAAGCTACCAGAACCCAGCCAACTCTTTGAAAACGAGCCTTGGCAAGCACAACAAGGAGGATGTCATTTTATTCTCTGATTTTCCTTTCCAGCCTCTGTCTGTTCTTGTAACCTTCAGCCACTCTTCACAGTGAAATGTTACCTTTTTCAGTCTTGACTGATTCTTTTTTGGCCTTGTCTCTGATTCAAAGAACTCTTGGTCCCCAATACACCCTTGTCTGTTATTAATTCTCTATAATGTAACATACGTTGATCATTTTGTAGGTTTCTACTTGTTGAAATGTAGTGTATTATAGCCATCTGCTGTTCATATGTCCTATTCCTATCTATTGCCTTCCCTTCAACGCCACTCATTTCTGCTCTCTTTCTCTCCCACCATCAGGTACAGCTCAGACCTGAATACTGTGTCCTTTGTGAAGGATGGCAGTGTGGGCTTGAGGCTGGTTGGAGGCAACGACATTGGCATCTTTGTAGGAGGGGTTCAGCCCAACAGCCCGGCCTATGCACAGGGCATGAAAGAGGGTGACCAGATCATGAATGTAAGGAAGAGTAAACTTAGATAAATATTTAATCAGAATGTCACCCTTCTGTAATCGTCAAAGGTGTTACTATGTAACGTTTATGCCAACAAGTCATTGACCTCTTTCAGTTTACAATACATAAGGGGCTCTGAGAACTGTTGTTTCTAACGTTAATGGCTGTTTGTTTTGCACCCGTGTAGGTGAACGGAATGGACTTCAACCATTTCACCCGAGAAGAAGCTGCCATGTTCTTGCTGAACATCAAAAGAGGGGAACAGGTGGACATCAGCACACAGACCAAGATGGACAGTGAGTAGTACATTGCTCTTATATAAGCATTTGTGGAACATTTATTATAAACATTACATTAACATTAGGAAATATGTTATTGATTTTTTATTTAATCCAGCATGACATTAATAATGTGACTCGTTTTAGTCTACAAGAAGGCCCTCAAGTCCAACCTGGGGGATAACTTCTACATCCGAACCCACTTTGATCACGAGCCAGAGGGAAAAATTGACCTGGGCTTCACCAGAGGGGAGGTGTTCAGAGTGGTGGACACCATGCACCGGGGCAAGCTGGGCAGCTGGTTGGCCATTCGCATGGGCAACGACCTGCATGAACTGGACAAGGGCACCATCCCCAACCAGACCAGGTCAGAGGGGCCATCCGCTTAAATTATTTTAGCTGCTGTTAAAAGTTTGGAACAAACAGTGTTGAAGTTCATGCATGACAGCTACATTTTCCTTGTGAAATGTAAACTATGTCTGGGCTGGCAAAATATTTTGTACTATTCTTGACCACCCATATTGACAGAGTACCACCTTTCCTCACTTAGGGCAGAGACCATGGCCAGCATAGAGCAGGCGCAGAGAGGCAGTGGAGGAGAGAAGCAGGTCTCTGGACCCAGAGCCGAGTTCTGGAAACTACGGGGACTTAGGGGAAACAAAAAGAATGTCCGCAGATCCCGGGACGACCTGCTACAACTTACCATTCAGGGCAAATTCCCAGCCTATGAAAAAGTCCTGCTCAGAGAAGGTTGGGGAAAAGATGTTGTTTGCTACTTGTGGACATTTTGTATTCACACAGAATGGAAAATTAGGTCATTGCAATGTAGTGAAAGTTTTTAACCGGAAACATTTCTGATGTTTACCTTTTTGCACGTCCTTACTAGCCCATGCAGATCCCTGTCTAGATAAACTGGTTTTGATTGAATCTTCTGTCTCTTCAGCCAATTTCAAACGCCCAATTGTCATTCTGGGTCCTCTGAATGATGTTGCAATGGAAAAGCTAGCCAAAGAGATGCCTAACGAATATGAAGTTGCAGGTTGGGGGGACTTTACCAATTCTCAATTTCAGTTTTCGTGCAACATTATCTTAATGAACAAATATAAATCCAAGCCATTTTCTACTGTCTTTTTCATTTACCTTTCGATCTTCTGTCTCATATTCAACAGAGATGGTTCCGAGAGGAGGAGAAACTTCATCAACAGTTATCAAACTGGACACGGTCAGGAGTATAGCTGAGAAGGTAGGAAGATGTTGCATTGGATTATTTATTAGACTCAGGAACAACCGCTTGAGAAGTTCTACATCAGAGAGTGAACTAGAATACTTCGATGTTAACAATTTTATTATTATTATTTTTTAAGACTTCTATAAGACTTTTTTTAATGAGCAGCGTTTACCTTGTTTCTCTATTTATCTGTATTTTTAGAACAAACACCCCCTGCTGGACATCACCCCCACTGCAGTGGAGAGGCTAAACTACATCCAGTACCACCCCATGGTGGTGTTCCTGGACCCCAACAGCCGCAAAGACGTCAAGGCCATGAGGCAGAGGCTGTGCCCCGACTCCAACAAGAGTTCCAGGCGCCTCTACGCACAGGCTCTCAAGATAAGGAAACACTGCAGTCATCTCTTTGCAGGTAGAAACAATATTCATCAATAAAGGGTATCTCCCCTCTATGGACATACTTTGTGAGAGCTTCCTTTTTCCCAATGTTGTTGAGTTAATTATCTTGCTGGTGGTGGGTCTGTAACTGTAGACTGTTTCCAGATCATATTTTTAATCTCTCTCCCAGCACGTATTGACCTACAGCCCAGCTCCAATGTGTGGTATGAAATACTCAAGGAGAAGATCAAACACCAGCAGGCCAAACCAGTCTGGGTGTCTGAGATGACGGTAAGGCATAATATTGCTTATAGATTGCATACATGTCGAGATTGTTTGTCTTTTCAATTATTCTTTGTATTTGACACTCTGACTATGAATGGCACTGATAGCTAGTTCATGAATAAGGAACCTATTGTTTTTCATACTGCAGTTGGAGGGTGGAGGAGAGGAGGACCTGGACGCTTTGGACCGCTCCCACTCAGACTACCTGAGTGGTGCCAGCGACTTGGAGGATACAGATGGTGAGGCCTTCACCGATGGAGAGGCTTACACTGACAACGAAGACCTGGAGGAGCCCTTACCCAGCCTGAACACAGCCAGACCCCCACGCGGCTCCAGGGCAGCTGGCGTTGCCTTAGCCCGATCATCAGAGCCTGCCTCAGGCCACCGCAGCCCTGACTTGGACCCTGAGCCCCAAACAGAGGTTCCACCTCTGATGCATGTACCTGAGCCCAGGTCCCGGCTCTACAGCCAAGAAAGCCCAGCTCACGTTGCTGAACCAGAAGACAGCCCCTCCAATCATAGTTTCTCTGATTCAGACTTTAGTGCCGCAGACCCCACTGCCCCCAGCCCCACTCAAGAAGAACCCCCGAATTTTGTCGCCCCTGATCCGACAGTACAAAACATAGTTCCTCCTGTAGAACTGCTGCCTGAGAGCCCCCCATCAGTCACCTTGTCTGCCATAGAGGACAAATTACAGCAGGTATCAACTGGTTTACATGAATGTCATTTTAACTAGTTAGTCAAAGTCCAAAGCAACGTCATCTTAAAAAACATCAGTTTTGTGATTTACTCTTGCAGTAATGTTACGTATTATGGTGGAATTCTCAAAGTATGTTCTCTTCCAGACCAGGATGGCTGAGCCACAGGAGAGAAAAGCTTCCCCATCATTTATTGTGTAAGTATTTTGATTACTGGCCTTCTTCCGTATGACACGGTTTATACTTATGGTTAGTCCCCTCACTGACAGGACAGTAGGTGGTGTGGTGTAATAATAACTTCTCCTTGCTGACAGGTTGGCTCACCACCAGGCTCTCCAGTTCAGACGCACCCAGATCCAAGGAAGTGATAGCTCTGATGACAATGATGAGACAGAGGACATTGAATGGGGACCAGCTACAGAACTTTAGAACCCTGTAAAACTGCTAACAAAACGTTTGGTCTAAAACTCTGCTGAAGAAATTGACCTTTTTGACTGTTCCGTATGGTGCAAGAACTCTAAATATTATGGTCTCAGTCTTGAAATATCACCCTTTACCCAAATTGGGAATGAGTTATCCCAAAACAATGCCTTTCATTCTTTTACATTTTGACTCTGGGATTCATAACGTAGATCTCTTATTCCTTTTGTATGGACTAATGTGCTCTTTGGATATGTGGTTTCAATAGGTGATGTTAAGGCATCATTCAAAAGTGCTTGTGTACTGCATCTAAAACAGTATATTTTTATGGGAGAGTTTTCCCTTACATTTTACATTTTACGAATGTTTTAGCTGGACATGTTTATTCTAACAAATAAAAGCAATTTTTTTGTACAACAACTTTCTTACTTTAAAATAATATTTTGCTATTTGAAAAAAAAAAGCAAATGGGATGTGCAATTTCAGATTAAAGGATATTATTATTGTACTATAGGACATCTTCTCTGGTAGTGTGTGTGTGTGTGTGTGTGTGTCTGTTTGGAGAGAGTAGACAAAATGAAAACACTGAGGCCTACCAATTATTTCTTCATGTTAATCAAATTGTTATGACTCAAACAATGTGTCATATACAGTGCCCTCCACAATTATTGGCAACCCTGGTAAAGATGAGTAAAAAGGGTTATACAAAAATCACCTTTTGGTGAATTGGCTTAATCTTACACTGCAAAAAATGAGAAAAATCCAGCCTTTAATTGAAGTAAATTTGTTCAAAGAAAAAAAAATCCCTCATCAAGAAATAATAATTTTCAACAAAACCACGTGTGCCACAATTATTGGCACCCCTAGCAATTGTTATGAACAAAATGTACCTGAAGCATTTTTTCCATTTATATTTTACTTTTTTAAGAGTGTTTTTAGAACTCAAGCAGTAATCCATGATTTCTTGTTTCACTGGGGTATAAATATGAGGTGGCACAGAGGCCACATTCATACATCGACATGGGAAAGATAAGAGAACTCACAAATCAAATGAGGGAAAAGTGTGTTGAGCTTCATAAGTCAAGGAATGGCTACAAAAAAATTGCTACTCACCTGAAAATGCCCATATCTACTGTTAGGGCAATACTTCGAAAGTTCAAAGCAACTGGAACTGTCACAAACTTGCCTGGAAGTGGACCGCAGTTTATTTTGCCCCCACGCACAGTGAGGAGGATGGTAAGAGAGGCAAAAAAATCCCCAAGGATCACTGTTGGAGAATTACAGAAGACAGTAGCATCTTGGGGTCACCATGTCTCCAAAACTACCATTAGACGTGACCTCCATGCCAACAAATTATTTGGAAGGCATTCCAGAAAAAAAGCCTTTCCTGTCATTTCACCACAAACGTAAGTGCCTGGAGTTTGATAAGTGCTACTGGAACTTTGACTGGAACCGTGTTCTATGGTCAGATGAAACAAAAATGTAGCTTTTTGGCAACAAACACTCAAGGTGGGTTTTGCGTGAAAAGAAGGAGGGCTATACCAAAAAGAACCTGATCCCCATTGTTAAGTACGGTGGAGGTTCTGTGATGTTGTGGGGCTGTTTTTCCTCCAAAGGCCCTGGGAACCTTGTTAGGGTACATGGCATCATAAACTCCATGAAATACCAGAACATTTTTTTATCAGAATCTGGCTGCCTCTGCCAGGAAACTAAAACTGGGTCGTTGTTGGATCTTCCAGCAGGACAATGATCCAAACATACATCCAAATCAACACAAAAATGGTTAACTGAACACAAAATCAAGCTTCTGCCATGCCCATCTCAGCCCCCTGACCTAAACCCCATTAAAAACCTGTGGGCTGAGCTGAAGAGGAGAGTGCACAAGAGAGGACCTAGGACCCTGGATGATCTGGAGAGATTCTGTAAAGAGGAATGGTCTCAGATTCTTGTTCTGTATTCTCCAACCTTATTAGATGTTACAGGAGAAGACTCAGTGCTGTTTTATTGGCAAAGGGAGGTTGTATAAAGTATTAAATGCAGGGGTGCCAATAATTGTGACGTGGTTTTGTTAAAAATAATTATTTCTTGATGAGAGATTCTTTTTTTCTCAGAATAAATTAACTTGGATGTTTCAAATTTTTTCAGTGTGAGATGAAGTTAATTCACCAAAAGGTGAATTTTTATAACCCTTTTTACTCATCTTTACCAGGGTTGCCAATAATTGTGAAGGGCACTGTATTTATATGTGAACCAAAATGGGGTTCATTACGGAAAATATTTGTTTAATTAACAAATGTTTCCATTGTTTTGTTCTCCACTATTTTATTGGCGTCCTAAGTATATGCCTATGTGTTATTAATATTTTCTTTTGATTCTTGTTCACTATTTTAATATAATCATTGTTAAATCATTCAAAAGGATTTCAGAAAAAAAAAATGGATGGACAAAAGGCTATACAGCTCAATTACATAAATTGGTGGAAAAACGGAATTATTACGTTTTTGTTGACAGTGGTGTGCAGTAAGTCCTACAGTATATTTGAATTCGTTTTTTTGTTGGTTTGTTTTTTAGATCAGATAAAAAAAAGCCCACAAATACCATACAGGTGCAGATAAATGGTAGAGGCGGGCCATGAAATAAACGCAGGTGTGTTCCCGCACAGCTTGATTGGCATGTAGATGGCAACACTTGCCCATATCTTTCTTACAGTAGGTTCTAGACATAATGTCGCAGTAGGCCTATACGTTTACCAAATGCGCATTTGCTAGAGGACAAATAAACAAATCAGTAAATGTACAAAAATAATTCGCTATAATAACCACCAACCACACGTCCTAAGCAGCTAAATCTAATGGGGAGGAGAGTTACTGGTGTCTTTCTTCGCTTCCTTTAAAAAAAAAAAAAAATTGCTGAGCGGATGCCGTGGTTGCACTGACTGTTTGTGGTGAGCTGTCAGTGAGCCTGCGCGCTCGATGTGTGACAACGAAAGGAACGGAGAAAGACCGTTAACGTGGCTGAAGGTCGGGTTCGATGGCACGGAAGCACCCACAGTGAGTGGCAGAGCAAAGAAGTGGCGAGTCGGGGGGTGGGTGGGGGGGTTGTACGTTAAACTTAAAGAAGTCAGCATGGACGGCAAAGGAACATTGAAGATGTTCGCCAGAAAGAAACGAGAATTGATTAAGACTCCTTCCATCTCGAAGAAGAGCAGAGCAGGAAGCCCGGGGCCACAGACAAGCGCCTCATCAGTAAGTAGCAGCACATTTTTGGTTTCCTCCTGTCACTCACACTGCTGGTTGCCTTGTCAGCCACTGTCTGCTGAGCAGAAGAAAGCCAGACTTCAGAAGATACAGCTTTTGGGACAGCAGGAGTCTGAGTATATAGTGGCATTGAGAAACAGACAACAATTGGTCAAGTTTCAGTTTGAGATGTAGAGTGGAACATTTAGGAAACAGGTTAATTTCTGGGATTCTTATGTGTTATGGAGATGCATATTACTTAAGATTATGAAGAATCTAAATCCAATTGGAGGATAAGGGTGACATTAATGATATGATTAATCTAATTCATGTACGTGGAAAAGCTTTCAGAGCATTGTGGTGAATGATGATACACATAGATTAATGTTGACTAATTTCTAGTATGGGAAATGTTGGTCTGTGGTCTCCTGTTTGATCAGTATGCAGACCTTTCAAAAGCCACTTAAATACTTAAAATGAAGCAGTGTTGAGGGAAGCATGCTGAAACGTGGTAGCAAAACCAGCTATAACCCTTACTCTACGGGCCAAAGATTTAAGAAGGCAGAGTCTAAAGGCAAGGACAAACTGGACATACTGCCCAACAAACCAAATGTTTGGCTCAAACAGGTATGCTAAAACAATTTCACTAAATCTGTCTCAATGCAAATTTTGCATATGCCACAGTTGTGGGGTTTAACAGTAATACCACAAAAGGTGTTTTTCCAATAGCAGATGTAAGGATCTACGGCACCCTCAGCTTTTGTCGTGGCCTCTATGGCGCCTCCAGCTAGCAAGCTATATCTGCTCCTCCTGGTAAACCTGAAGACTGTGCACCTGCTGGGTCAATGTTTGAATCAACCTTACTTGAAATGTGGATGCACAATACATTTAGTATATGCTGCCTATTATTTCCTATCTTTCATGTTCTGTGTTTGGCGAAAGAGTGAAGTTGTTGCAGGTTCTTGGAATTGAGTTTCAGGGCAGGTGCATTCAGGGTGTTTTCCATCTAATTCAAACTGTGACGACACTTTATTTGGTTTCCCAAACGATATGAGTCTCCGGTCTTCTGAAAATTGGCTTTTTGTAGGGTGTGGCAGGCTGAGCAGACAAGGCAGGAAGTGTTGCACAATCTTACCCAGGATCTTGTGAAAGTTTTGTTTGACTGTTTACTAACAACAAGGCATGTTGGAGACTGTAGCCGATCTGTAGCCAAAGTACCAGCCTCTCACATTGCTGCTCTTTTTGTTCAGTTGATCGGTTCAAGGCATGCGTCGTGATGAAAATAGGTCACTTCCTCTGCTCGCCTCACTTTCTTTGTGTTTCTTTGTCTCTGCTTTGACTCTCTTTCTCCATTCTCTCCATTATTCCTCAGCTATCCATTCTCCAGGAGCAGCCTCGTAAAGATGCCCTGGACTCCCCGGCCACCGTTTTGTCCTCTTCCTTCTCTTCCTCCTCCTTCCTCAGCCCCTCAGCTAGCCTCCAAGACCCTTCGCTGTCCTGCCCGGGCACCCCCAGTGCCCAGCACAGCAGGTTGAGCGGGCTTCAGGGAGTGGGGGGTCCTTCCCCAGTCGCCACCTTGAAGAGACCCACAGCCCTCAGCCGCCATGCCAGCGCCGCAGGTTTCACCCTACTGATATTTCACTTCCATTTAAAGCAAAACAGTTCCATCACATAAACCAGAATTGTTTCATATCCAAGGGCTTTGACATAGACTAATGTGTGTTTAGTGGGAAAAAGTTCACTGAAAAAAGCACAGGAACCAAATATAGAAGATGGAAGACATTACAGATGAAAAATTCAACTGTCCATTTTAAGTGAAAGGTTGTGTGCTCCCAAGGTTTCCCCCTCCAGTCTTGGGTGTTCAGCAAGGGCCAAGGGAAGGGGGCGCTGACCCCCACCACCCCGGTGGAGGGCCCGGAGAGCACAGCCATCGAGGTGGAGGACATCCCAGCCCTGCTCAGGGACGTGGCGCGCTTCGCTGAGGCTGTGGAGAAACTGAAGGACGTGGTGATGGCCGAAGGTGAGAGCCAGACACAGGCCTGTTTGGCCCAGTTCATGTTGATCAGCTGGGCAGAGACCGTGGTTTACACCACCAGTCCCTATTCCATTCCAGTATGAATCAACCTCTTTGACAAATCCTGTACTCTCTGTAGATTTGACAGGATGGAGTCCTCTTGTTTAGTCATTTATAGGCTTGGTGCAATTTAGGGATGTTCCATTGACTCATTTTAATGAAACTTAAGCTCCGTAGATACAAAAGGGTTAGGGCTCAGGCTTGTTTTCAAGGCGTTTGATCCAAACCAAATACAACAGTTTGTATATTGGCGATGGGCCATTGTTTTCAGTTCTGCTTTTGGTTGCTCGTTCCCAACAGACTTCCATTGTTTGGAATCTAGTCCTTCTTGATGTGGCTGACATTATCACTAACGGACAATATGGCAATCAGAACAATGCTGTTTTGCGTCTTAATTCATCTTCTTTGTAGGTCTCAGAGTTGTCTTGGTTCCTTCTGAAAACACGTTGGAGGTGAAGGTCAGAAGCTCGTCCCCTCTGGCCTCCTCCAGTGTGTTTTCAGAAGGGAGACAAAGTAGTCAGCAGAGACCTGAAGTATAAATGAAACCCCTCACCCCTTCTCTCCTGCTCACAACGTGCTGCGTGCATGGGATGTGGAAGGGTGGGGGCCATCTTTAAAGAAAACGGAAAGTTAGTAACCCTTTTCTCTCCCTCTCAAACTGCATGGCGGTACTTCTGCCGTGCACATAGTACCAACTATGGTTTCGAGTAAACAAAGAGCCAGCTTTGTGGCAATCAGTCCCAGAAACAGTTCCCTTCTCATCTGCTGCTCTGTGCTCTGTTAGCTACGATAATGAGCCAAAGCCTTCCTTGAGCCAATGCTGCTTATCCAGTAAGGAAAATACCTTGGTCTCATAGCAGGTGATTTGTTAGTTTACATAAAGCCTCACAGTAAAATGTCAACACCAAAATTGCAGCTTTCAGGGAATCAGTGAATGCCTTTCCTTCCATCAATCACATTAAAAGGTTAAATGCTTATTCTAGATTTGCTGTTATCTGTTCTCGGAGCCCCCTCCAGCCAGACACGGCTTGATGAACAGGATAGCCATGATGGATGGGCTCTGACATGGGCCTTGCTCCTATTTCCTCCTCCCATTGGTCCACCACCTCAGTCTGACCCCTGACCTCTGACATTCTAAGTACTGGTCTCCTCCTTCTGATGATGATTATTACTTGTGTTGTTGTTTTTACTTTGATCCAGTGCAAAGCGTCAGAGTTGTGCCAACTATTGAGTACAAATTACTTTTCGCTGTAAATATGATGCGGTGATGTGTATCAACGTGAGGCCAGGCTATCGTACTCCCACAATGCTTCCACTAGCTTGACGGTTCAGGTAACAAGACACGTCAGTTTCTGTGTGTCTATTAGTCCTATAGAATTGACCCGTCCTCTCTCCTACACATTCCCAATGTCACACTAGTAACTGCCCTGACAGAGACATAGACAGATGAACAGAGAAAAGGGGTAGGAAAGTGCTGGACAGAAGCACAGGTCCTATCCTCCATTTCGATTAACTTTAAATGTTAAAGATAGAGGAAGTGGAGGACGCACAGAGGGTTACTCCACCACCAGTGCGTGTGTGTTTCTGAGATGAGGAAGTAGAGTAAATGTCCATGTTGACATCAAAGCCGTGTCAGTGGAACTCTATGTCGTACTCTGTGTGTATTCCTGCTACCATCCATCTGGCTCTCTGGCTGTCTGTGCCATATTAACAATGTTACAAATTGAAATATCCCAGTGTCTTGAGTGGAAGCTTTTGACAGAGTAGTGTGCTCCTCATCTCTTACATATGGGAGTATTCTCATCCCCAGCCTAGTCTGTCTGCCTGACTGACATTGTCCCCCCCTTCTCCTTCTCCTTCTCCTTCTTCTTCTCCTCTGTGTAGGTACACAGGAGAACCGCCGTCCGCTGGCCCACGAGTGTTTGGGTGAGGTGCTGCGTGTGCTGCGGCAGGTCATCAACACCTACCCTCTGCTGAACACCGTCGAGATCCTCACCGCTGCAGGGAAACTCATCTCCAAAGTCAAAGGTCACAAGAAACCTTTTTAGTAGCAACACTGTTTATGAATATAGTACCAAGCATGTGCTGGAATAAGACAGAATATATGAAAACGGGAGGAAAGCTGTTGGCACTTTATTTTCTGCAAATATTCCCTTATATAGGTGTTTTGACAGGCACCTAAAGAAGGATCTGAACGCTAGCATATAAAGTGAGTGTCATGTCACTAATGAATAATTGTAATGATTTTTGGTGGATTCATTTGCAGGATTTCATTATGAGGTTTCCAATGACGCAGATAAAAAGGAATTTGAGAAGGCAATCGAAACCATTGCAGTGGCTTTTAGCAGCAAGTAAGTCAAGTGATGCCCCTCTCTCCCAAATTTGACTAGAATAGTAAAACTGTGTTCATGTGGCTACTCTGAGTCAAGTCTGTAGGCAGTCATTGTGACACAAGCTTCTAAAAGAGAGCAGAGTTTCAGTCATTTCCTGTCACATGGTTTTATGTTGCGGCTCAGAAACTGCCTCGACTTCCCTTCACTGGTGATCACCAATAATATACAGTAGACGGTAGCAATCCAAACTGTTGGTTATTTTGTCAGCAAGGCTGTCTAAAAGTCACACAGTACTCTAACCCAGGCTCTACCAGACATGTAAGCCTGCTTGGCATGCATAAGTGTTTCTGACAGCAGCAGTGCAGTTGTTGTGGAACATTTGCATAGGGATGAGTTGAAAACAGGAAGTGGTTTTACTCTCCTTCACAGAACATGAAACCAAATCTCCAAAAAACTACAGTGTGGCTGTCGAAACAGATTATTGACAACACCATTGCTATTTCCTCTCTGCCCCTGTGCTCCATGTGTTCCTCTAACTAATTTACACATCTTCATTTGTTCAGCACTACAAATGTTTATATCCTGTGGCATCTACCGTTTACTTGAAAACAAATCAATGCCTGGATTTATATCGTATTCATTTATATCCCTGTACAAATAAAGTGCCCTGGTGATAAAACAACCGGTATGTCAGGTAGTTTTCCTAGTTCTGTTACACGGGCCACCATTTTGTTTGTGCTGTGGAGTCACCCCCATAGACAGCAGTCACAGGGCACCCACGGCACAAGGAGGAAGTGAGAGCATGGCGGAGGCAGCAAGGCTGAGCTGAGCTCTGGCATGTTGGTTTCCCCATTTCTCCAACTGTTGTCTTCTCTTCCTTCACTTCTAGCAAAGGCCAACATGAATATTAAGTTCTATATCTTTGCATAAATTCTAAATATTTTGGTGTGACTTTCTGTTTCAAGACTATGGATTGATTAGAGGGACTTGGATATCTACCTAAGCCTACTCATATGATGCCTACTCCTGTAGTGTTTGTGATCCCTGTCTGATATTCTCTGTATTTGTGCTTTTGCTGTGGTGTCTATAATGGCCGTGTGTGTGTGTGTGTGTGTGTGTGTGTGTGTGTGTGTGTGTGTGTGTCTCCACAGTGTGTCCGAGCTGCTCATGGGGGAGGTGGACAGCAGCACCTTACTGTCACTGCTGCCGACCGAGAAGAGCAGGGTGAGACACCGTGCACTTCTTGTCTGGGTTCATGCTGAGGGGTGTGTGTGTGTGTGTGTGTGTGTGTGTGTGTGTGTGTGTGTGTGTGTGTGTGTGTGTGTGTGTGTGTGTGTGTGTGTGTGTGTGTGTGTGTGTGTGTGAGAGAGAGAGACTGCTCTGTCAGAGGAAGTGTAGCTGTCTGAGCCAGGGTTGCGAGGCCGGCACCATGACACGGCATGCCTCTATCTCTCCTCCCTGCTCTAGTCACACACACATTAGCACATACAGAGAAGCCTCTGCAACTCCAGATAACAGTGCTCCAGTTCCAGTTCCAGTTCCATTTATCATGCCTTTCCAACTGTAAGGACATGTTTGTTTGAGCCCACAGCCTTTTCACCAAACACTTCCCTATTGCCCCAGGTGACCTGTTGGAGAAACTCATAAAGTGAACTGAAATACATCAAACTGTGTAATACAGCCATCTGTGATGTGTGTGTCTAAAGCCTATGTGAATAGTCTAGGCTAGCATATCTCAATGATACTCATGTGTCGCTCCCAGTCTATGGAGAACCTGTATGGGGCGTCAGGCCAGGGCTCCGAGGGAGGCTCCTTCAGGAGTGACCTGCAGTATATGGGTAGGTCCTGCTTCACAAACACATGCCTTTTGGTGTGCTGTTCGTCTTACAAGATTGTTGTGGACTCCAGTCAGGTGTTTGTGTCTGTGTAAAGTAAGTGTGTGTGTGTGTGTGTGTGTGTGTGTGTGTGTGTGTGTAGCCCAGGCGGAGGAGGTTGACATCATCCTCCAGCGTAGTGAGGGAGGAGTGGACTCTGCTCTCCTCTACGCCAAGACGATCTCCAAGTATATGAAGGACCTGATGACCTACGTGGAGAAGAGGACGTCATTGGGTAGGCCCCACTACCGCTCCACACTAAACATCCACTACAATACATAGCCTTGTGGCTTCAACAAGCTGACACAGTATAATGTGCCTGCACATGGATGTACCTTAGTCCGGTTTGATCTGGATTAAAAATAAATGTCTATACATCTCTTTGACCTTCCAGAGATGGAGTTCTCCAAGGGCTTACAAAGACTGTACCAGTCCTGCAAACACAGCATCACTCAGGTATGGTGCTTTGGTGACCTCTCCTCTCCAAAGAACGGAGGGTGTGGGGAATCATGTTGTGGTGTTCCTCCTCTGTCTGCAGCCCCACATGCCGTTCTTCTCCATCTACTCCCTGGCCCTGGAGCAGGACCAGGAGCAGAGTGTGGCCGTGCAGCAGGCCAACTCCACCCTGAACAGCCAGACTTTCCTACAGGTACACACACACACACACACACACACACACACACACACACACACACACACACACCAATCATGGAAATCTGCCTTTCGTACAGCAAGCTGCCCAGCTTTATTGTGTGTGTGTGTGTGTGTGTGTGTGTGTGTGTGTGTGTGTGTGTGTGTGTGTGTGTGTGTGCGCGCGCAGCCTCTGAATCAGCGTAAACATGAGCACGAGAAGCGGCGCAAGGAGATCAAGGAGCAGTGGCACCGAGCCAAGAGGAAACTGGTACGACCTCATTCCTCCTTACACGGCCACCTTCCTCGAGCAGCTTCAATGACTCACCTCGACGACTCCCTATGAAGGCAATTTAAAGTATCGTGAATGGCTGTCATAGTCTTAAAAGGATGTGATTTGGGTGGGGTTTCAGATGGAGTGTGAGGTGAACCTGCGGAAGGCCAAGCACGCCTACATGGTTCGCTATGAGGAGTATGACAAAGCCAAGTCAGCGGCCTGCAGGGCCGAGGAGGAGGGCGGGGGCTCCACGGCCAAGTCTCTAGACAAGAAGAGACGCGTGGAGGAAGAGGCTCGTAACAAGGTCCTCCTCACCGCCTACATATCCCATAATACATCCCTACTGCAGTGTCCACCCGCAAACGCAGGCATCCACCTGTTTTTATATTCGATCCTCAAAAGGTTGTGTAAGCCAAATGTCTGCAAAAGTTGTTTTGATCCTTTTCTAGGTTTGTCGTCAGCCTCTTATGTAATCTATTATTGTTGCATATTATCTTTGGGTAGTCAGGGTGACTTGTTTTGTTTCTACCTGTGATGGCCTAGAGAGAAATCAGAAGAAAAGTCTTCTTTAAATTACCCTGTCATGATACTTTGACAAATTTCCTTGCGGTTTAATTTCCCCACGCCAAGCGTTCAAGTTTTTTTAGTCAGTGTACACAATAAGTGGATGGATAACCTCTAGTCGGATAATTTTATGACTCTGTGCTGGCGTGTGTTCAGGCCGAGGAGGCGGAGGCCACTTACAGGACTTGCGTGGCTGATGCCACCACTCAGCAGACTGAGCTGGAGCACACCAAGGTGACAGTGCTGAGACAGCTGCAGGAGGTCATCAAGCAGAGCGACCAGACGCTGCGCTCGGTCAGTACAACACCACACACACACACACACACACACACACACACACACACACACACACACAAATGGGCACTTGGTTGGAGTGTCTCCTGTGGTGCGTGTCAGTGCACTTTCTCATTCACTCTCCTCTGTTGCAGTATGGATAATCCTGAATATTTCCTGGATAAAATAAATGGTGTGCAGTACACTCCAATGTCTAAATACCCTGGAGTCACCTCAATGTCATATCTATCACCCCAATCTGCTTGTAACCCCTCCCCACCAGGCTACAATCTCCTACTACCAGATCATGCACATGCAGACGGTGGTACTGCCCGTTCACTACCAGACGCTGTGTGAGAGCAGTAAGCTGTACGACCCGGGCCAGCAGTACGCCGCCCACGTCAGGGACCTGCAGCTGCCCGAGCAGCCCGACGTCTCCTACCAGTTTGAGGCGTACTCCCCTAGCGGTGCCGCCTCCGCACAGTGAGTGGCGCCACAGTGCACCTGAGCCTCAAAACATTTCAATGGTGGCGTTGATTTTGCTGGCAATAGAGGCCTTATGGAATTCCGCAGAAGTAGATGGTAGTGTTTAAAAGACTCGCTCACGACCAATCCTATCTGGGGTCGATGCTGAAAGTAGAACAACGTTGTTTGCATCGTGTTGGATCATGTGTGTTGTTGTTGTTGTGGTTCCAGGCAGGCCAACAGGCTCCGTAATGACAGTGTCAACACAGAGCAGAGCACAGAGAGTTCTGCCAGCTCTGCAGACACCGGGCCAGGAGATGGCAGAGATGCTGAAGACAGAAGGAGTATGTCTAAATTGAAAACCAGCTCAAAAGCTGGGTGCTGTGTTTTATTTTTGCTGTGCTGTTTATATTTGTTCACTGTGTTTTTCAATGAGAAAAAAAAAACTGCTGTTGCTAGAAAATACGATAAACTGAAATAAGTGAAGTTCCATTCTTATGCGCGGTCGTCAGATTTTGTGAGAAGGTATCAAGATTAAAATGAGTGATCTTTCAGTATGAAAACATCAACTGACTTTTCGACGTTCCACACATCTGACCCAGTTTAAGTACTTAAGCTTCTCCGTGTTTTCTCTGTCTTCCAGGGCGAGGCCACAAGTCGTGGGGCTCCACAGTGAGCGACGACAGTGTAGGAGGAGAGGGAGCTCTCGAGTCTCCTACTGCCAGTACAGGTGAGGCCCTTCTTCTGTAATCTCATTCACCCAGTAAGCCTTCTTGCAGGAGAGACCATTGTTCTGAGATGTTACCGTCTGACGTTTGTGGTTGATTGCAGGTGACGTCAGTAAAATGGCGCGGACCTCCTCCACGGGAACCATGTCGTCCAATGAGGACGCGGACGAGAAAGATGGGAACGTGGGATCCTTCGAAGCGCCAAGTAAGACCCGACACTCCTCCAGGTTTTCCAGTCGGGAGTTACCAACGTCTGTGGTTTTTAATCTAACCTGTTCCAAGAGTGGTCCTTACAAGAACATTAAGCTGTGTTGGCGTGATGACTTACTGCCGTGCGTTTGGCCAGTTCCTTCCTCTGCAGATATTAATGGCATGGAGCCTGATGTGGTGGTCTCCACTGGACCCTTCCGGAACATTGGCCTGTCCAAGGCAGCCCTGACCCATAGGCTAAGAAAACTGCGGACCCCAGCCAAGTGTCGGGAGTGTGACAGCTATGTGTACTTCCAAGGGGCCGAGTGTGAGGAGGTGAGAGGATGAGCTCTGTGGAAACCCCACGTGATCTTAAGGAACCCATTCGAAACATCAGCGTCCCTCTCACACACTTACTGCTAGTACTCTCACCTACTTTATCTAGGAAACGTGACAGACTTAGTGTTCCCCTAAAACGTTACTGCTTGCGGGCTAATGACCCTCGTCATCTGCCCCCAGTGTTTCCTAGCGTGTCACAAGCGTTGCCTGGAGACTCTGACCATCCAGTGCGGCCATAAGAAGCTGCAGGGCCGCCTTCAACTCTTTGGCCGGGACTTCTGCCAGGTGGCCGGCAGTAGCAATGACGGCATCCCCTTCATCATCACAAAGTGTATCTCTGAGATCGAGAGAAGGGCCCTTAAAATGAAGGTGAATCAACAGAGAGCGTGCGTGTGTGAGCTTTTTTAATGGGTCTTTCTCTCTTTTATTTCAGTGACAACCCAGTCCCATTGGTTCAGTTAAAACATGGCTCGTGACATAAATTCTCACTCACATTTCCCCCTTGGTCCCAAACGCAACTTTTGTTTTCCTGTCTGCAGGGCATCTACAGGGTGAACGGGGTGAAGACCCGCGTGGAGAAGCTGTGTCAGGCCTTTGAGAACGGCAAGGAGCTGGTGGAGCTGTCCCAGTGTTCCCCCCACGACATCAGCAACGTGCTCAAGCTCTACCTCCGACAGGTGACACACGGGCATAAGTGATGACAAGTCCACACGTCTGTCTGCAGGACAAGCTAGAGATAACTATCAATGCAGCCTCGTAACATTTTGCTCTGGCCTAACCCCAGCTTCCGGAGCCCCTCATGCCGTTCCGACTATACAACAGCCTGATGGGCCTGGCCAAGGAGAGTCTTCAGGTGGAGGGGGAGATGGCGGAGGGACAGGAGTCTGGTCCCGTTGCCGGAGTGGGCAAGGGGCCGGAGCTGGTGGACCTGGGCCCCGACACCGATCCAGACATCCTAGCCCTGGTGGTCAGACTCGGGGAGCTCCTCAGCGACCTGCCCAAAGCTAACCTCACTACGCTACGCTATATAACACGCCACCTCCGCAGGTAAACCACACAGCACTTTGGATGTATAGACTGGAATTCATTCATATACTGGGCCCAATTATGGGGCCAAAAGCATTTTATTGCCAAGTCATTGCACATAACGAGAACATACTGTCCTTCCTAAATTCTGCTTTATCTTTGCTGTTACTCCCCCGTCCTCCAGGATTGCCGAGTTGGAGCAGGAGAACAAGATGACCCCCAGTAACCTGGGCATAGTGTTTGGACCCTCTCTGATGCGTCCTCGCCCCACAGGGGCCACCGTGTCCCTGTCCTCGCTGGTGGACTACCCCCACCAGGCCCGCATCATAGAGACTCTCGTAGTCTTCTATAGCTCCCTCTTCCACTCCAAACAGACCTCCAGCAGAAGCAGCAACCGCACACCCTCCACCACCACCCAACAGGTCAGTGCTGGTTTAAGTAAACCACCTAAAACCTTTGACACACAGTGCCTCTCATAGCTACGCATGTCCTCACAAAGTGCTGTTCTCAAACAGTTTGCTTTTATTTGAGTACTTGTATTCGGGGGGGGGGAATGTTTTTTATAAAACAACCAAAAAAAGTCACATCCAAAGTTCCCTATTTCTTGGACTTATCTGTTTTTATTGTCTCCCCCTACTGGTTCAGAGTGACATTGCGGACATCAGCACTATAGGTGCTGCTGAAGCAGAGGAGAAGGAAGGTCAGGGGCAGAGCAGGACCGAATCTGACAAGATGGAGGAGGGATGTGGTAAGACGAGGGCCCATGTCTACTCTTTTCTCTCTCATTTCTACCGCCCTCATTTTCAGTTTAACATTTCTAGTGCACGAAGTCTTTCAAGCTAAGATGCCAAATTGAGTGGAGAGTCAAACAAACAAAAATCTAATCTCAAATCTGATGGTTTTCTCTGCGTGCCTCATTTACAGGGAGTTCACCAGGTTCTCTGGGCTCCAGTGAGCAGCTGCAGGACTCTGACTCTGAGCTGGATGAGAGTGGTCGGAGGACCGGCCAACCTCAGCGGCCCACCCAGGTGAAACAGGAGAGTGAGCTCAGCACGGAAGACGACCAGCTGAGCTACAGGAGCAGCCTGGACTTCTCCATCCAGTCTATGTCTCACACGGACCCTGAACCAGACCAGAGCCAGGAGCCTGACACTGATCATGACCCAGAGGGACCCAAGCCGCCAGAGGGAAAGAAGCCGCCCGCCCCGCCAGATAGCGAGCCCCCTGATCTAGAGGAGGGGGCCAGCAGAGAGGGGGGTCTAAGTGGCTCCTTGGCGGAGCTCAACCTAAACCAGTCCAACAACAACTACTCTGTTCTGGGCCTAGAGGAGTTTCCACATGGGCGTCTGTGTGGAAATAAACTCCTTCTGACCAGGAGTAGGGACAGGGAGCCAGATCTTGTGTGATCCTTCCAACGACCAACCATTTAAATTGCAATTGGTCTTGAACTCGCTTATAGTCTTTGCTGCACTAAACTAGTTTTTGTTTCAGGTAATATAATAGTTTCATGCTGTGTGGATGCTACAAACTTATGTTGTATTGATTTAATGCAATGGGTTCACTGTGGTGAAAGGGCTCCAATTGTTCATGGAAAGGCTCAATTGTGCAGTTTCGTCCCATTTTCACGGGTTGCGGCTGAATCCTTACTTGTATCCTAATCATATTTTATAAATTGCTCTTAAAAGCTTGAATAATGCTAGTGTACTGGCCAAAGTTCATGGTAATGCATGTTTTGCCAAATTCAATGCATCATAAGCAAAACATTTCAGGTAGTAAAATGTGCTGCTGGTTTTATTTCAGCACTGAAAGGTTGAATATATATATATATATATATATATCCTTTGCATTTTAATTTCTCTTTAAATGTTGCTTTTATTTCTTGCAGATGTACTACTGTAGGTGTCTATATATGTCTGTTTGCGCTGAATATTTTTGAAATTATCATAATAAATAAAATACTATTTTACGAAGTTTTTTGCTTTGCTTGCTCCAACAAACTAGCCAAATGGATAACTTAAACTGGTGGTCTTCAACTGCATTCAAGGATGGCTATAGTGTCGCTAAACAAAAGGCTGTTCAACGATCTTTTACAGAAGACAAACAACTCCATGAAGATCTTGGGAGCTGAGGATTAGAAATGGATCCCGGTTTGCCACAGGTAACATTTTAATGTTGATAAACTAATTGCATTAACCAGTGTGTTGATCTCCCAAAAGTTAACGTACCAGCCGATGTTACTGTGATTGAACGAGAGATGCCACAACCAAATCTGCCAGGCATAGTACAACGATATTGTGCATTTCAAGTAACAAGATAATTTCCAGATTATAAAGCAAACTAAGCTGGTTCCATTCTGAATTACTACTTCATCAATATGGCTTTGTTCAGCAAAAATAAGGTAGTAAAATAAATCCTCTATAAAACAAATGTATTCATCCTTGCATTTAGATAATATATTCCTTTCTGTGTGATACCATGGATAGTGTATAGTAGCATCAACTAAATGTATGAATTGATATTTTTGGTTGATAGCTGGGTTGACCACATTTGAATACTTTTGTTAGCAAAATAGTTTGAAACAATGCTATTGATTGTGTACTGTATCTCTCAATTTAGAAGATGGAAATTATCTTGTGACTTGCGATTAAGGAGGTTGTCAATGCTGAGTTTGACATGTTCGATGTGAACAAGGACAATTCCCACCTCCTGTGGAAGTGGCTGAAGGAACAGCCCAATGTAAGAGGTTTCAGCAAAATAATAACTTTATCTAAAAAGCAGTCGATGGGGACAACCCATCTTGATATTTGAGAGTGATGAACAGCTTGTCACACGAGTGGTGATTATTACCTTACATGCAAGATATGTTTTTATAATACTTATATTATATTATTCTTAAATTGTTAGAAATGCATAGGCACATTTCTAAAATTCTTGTTCATTTACTTGTTGAAAAACCTTGTAGTAGCATTCAGTGGAATTTCCCCAGGGTAAATATTCACAACCCTTCCTTACATACTGTATCTTAAGTATGCATAGCTGGGAAGCAAAAAAGCAGTGTAACCTGCTAAAGTAAGCAAAATATGATACACCACTGATCAGTTCAGATTGACTTATAAGTAGGCCTATTAAAACAGATTGTGGAATAACTCACATATTTGTCATGTATTAGCAGTATTATCATCACTGAATACATTCAGCATAAAATACCATTATCTTGTTTCTGCTTTTACATTTCCTGATGAATAGAACAGACGAGATTCCACCCGTAAGTTTATGGTCGGAGAGTGAATGTGAGCTAACTTTTTGCTGCAGACATTATGAAGCTTTGAGATGAAATTTAGTTAGGAATGTAACTGTAACGAATCAGACTCATTCTATGTTTTAGCTGTAAATCTGTCAGGTTGTGCCTTCCTGAAAAAATGCAGTGAAATAACACTAGTTCTCTAATTTCTTCTCAGGGGGTAGAGAAATATCTTCCTTGATACCTGTCCAACATAGTGGACTATGTTTTGCTAAATGATCTCTCTCTGTTCCTACTATTCACATCCTTTTTAATGGTCATGGATTGGTCCACCCCAGACCAGTGACGATCTGTCCACAAACCGGCCTTTTGCAAAGGGTAGACCTAATGAAAACGGCGTGCAACCACCTGGGAGGACCCAAACTTGGTAATAAACGTTGCATTAAACAGTACTCTGCCAGAAGTTAAGGCCATTCCACAATAATATTTGCCAGATAATGGGAAATGTAGTATATGTACCACATCAATTCTGCATGAAGCGCAAGCTAAGCCAACATGATTTAGGTAGGAAAAAAGTACATTACAAAAATAAAACCTTTATTGTAGGTAGGTTTAAAATGCGGTATAGATTGTTTGGTTCGCAGTACTGGACACATTGTGGTAACGTGTGTTACTTGTCCAAATTCTTGGTACCATAGCTGAATGACAGATCATGTCTACAAACCACAAACGTTTAGATTAGTTCTTGTATATGATGGGAACATCTTTCGATAGTGTGCATAGAATTTGATTCAGTCTTGTTTTACAAGTTTATTTCACAAAATTCAAAAAACAAACATAGGGTAAACAATGAACAATATGGAATCCATGCCAAGTGTCATAATGGATTATTACAGCCTTCCCTGCCCCTCCTTTTGAAGACAGACATAGGGAAAAGACTGGAAAGAAAAAGTATAGCTTCAATTAACAAACACAATCCACCACATGAAAAGATGTAAGCATTTTCTTTTTTACACGGTATTCTGACTTTAATGAACTTGTCTGTAGGCACAACTCACGTTGTTACTGAACTAGCCTGTATGTGATGTACCGTCCTGCAGTCTCACTTGGTCTGATGATTTTTACAACCTATAAGCAAAACAACATACAGACAGCTTTATTATTTTCATTTATTTATGAAAGGGTCGATACATACAACTTAAGAGCCTGACAATCTTGCAGCATTAGTCAATAGCTGGGTGTTTCCTGGAGTAGGTCAATAGAAGCAATACTGACTTTCATAAACATGTTACAAACAGCAGGAGGCTAAGGCTGGAGCCCGTACTGTCAGTATTTTGTAAGAAAAAAGGTTTTGTTACCTGCCCTCTTTTTAACCCAAAGTAGCGGGCCACTGGGTCTCCAGCCTGGATCCTAGGCAGTTGACTCTCCTTCAGTTTACTGAAGGGGAGAGGTTAAGGAGTCACATATCACATTTTGCTAAGTATTATACAGTCAGTCAGCAGGATCTTAGCCATCAGCACAGCAATCTTCTCTTTTAATTCCACCCATGTAAACCTACAAACATTATTTTTTGGCTGTAAAAGGATACTATCGTGCCAGCAGCTCGACCACTTCCTCTTTTGTCATAACAATGTGTTCAGGAACCAGCTGTAACAAGGAATAAACACAGCCATTTAGTACGCAATACTCTCCTCATTAAAACTAGCAAAAAACATTTTTGTTTGCCAAAGTTTGCCAAAAAAGCCAAAGACCTAGCATGGCCAACTGAATCATTATGGAAATTGTTTGATGCTATTTTGGTCTGTTTTTTTTACAAAAGTTAAGGCAACACAAATATGTTTCTAGTCAAACTGTTAGCACCTGGATAAATGGAATGACAACATTACTCTAAAATACCTCAATTGGATATAAAACTATCTGGATGAGTCAGGACTTCTCTGGGAGGCACAGAAATAAGGTTAAACCTCTTTAAGACCTAACCGTGTGACAACAGTGAACATATTAGGAGAGCAGAATATGAGTCACAATATATGACCCATGCAATCCCAGCAGACACATTAGTTCAACAAAAGATTTGTTACATGACAATAAACTTTTCTTTCAATTTACCTCGTGCTCAGTGATGTTGATGAGAAGCTCTTGCTGTAAAAACTGTTCAAGGATATATTTGGGTGCCATGTCAACCAGTGACTGAAAACATAGCAAGCAGAGAAATTATTAGTTAGAATGCAAACCAAATACAGTGAGCCTCTTACCAAGCCGAAGCCTGAATCTCACTGCAACTTTACCTGCTTGGCTGAGGGAGTCATTCCCATCTGCACCACGATGATTGCTCGTGTAATGTTCTCCTCCTGCATCCTCTGGCAGTACATTTTAATGGTTTTGATTCCAACCTTGGGCTCCTCTGCATAAATAGGAACACACTGTCATTTGGCACATCAGCTGCGTTTATGGTTCAACACTGAGTAGTAAAGAAAAAAACAAGCAGGAACCTGTACATAAGGTATCGTTACCCTAAGTAACACTAGAATTTACCACCCCGAGTAAAAACACCATATGACAAACCTGGGAAGAAAACAAACATTTGATCAGTGGGATCATCGTTGTGAGCGACCAGTACGGTAAGATCTGTTCGTCTGGGGCGACCCTCACTAGGTTTGTCTCCAAACTGGCTTTTGAATTCGTCCAATGTCTGGTCCAACTCATCCTGAGTAACCAGGTACCCCCGGTCATGGCACAGCTGCAAACATGGAGAGATGTAGCTATTGATCTGCACACGTTCTATAAAACTATAGTCAGAATCCCAAAAAAAATTGGAGAAATCTTTTATAATCATATATTTTTTGAAGAAATTCTCTTAGCGTTAGCTAGTTAGCGAAACTCGCAACTAGAAACTTAACAAAATTAGAAAACGATTCAAACCACAAAGATAACGCACCTGCATGATAGTTTTCCGAATTTTCCACAACCTGTATGTTTCCTCTTCATCATCCATAACTTTTTAATAGACTTTTCCTTAGATATTTTATACTACTTATTATTTCTGAACAGGCTATTCTGCTTGCGCGGCGCACGTTGTTGATAGACGCACACTGATGACGTTGGGTTTGAATGTTTAGCGAGGAGTACGTTTCATTACTCGGGTTGGCATGGGGCAGCCCTGAATTAAGCTGAATTATTTTAACCATTCTCGAAGCGCGGTTCAAATGTCTATGGCTATGTTCGTAATCCTGAACTACGCATCCTTAACATATTAAAAGGCGCATAACGTGTATGCACTACTATGCAGGTAGAATGCATTCCACGGTACATTGTACGTGAAATTTGACTATGGAAAAAGTAGTCACCCGAATGCTATTTGCCAACTTCCTTCTGGATTTGCAATAATATAATTTTTTTGTGTGAAAATCTGTGCCTGACCATGTGATGTAGTTAGTTGGTGTTTTGATCACATGTTCCAATTGAGGACTGTGAAATCAGTGGAGAATATCTGCATGTGATTGTTTTCACTCAGCGCACGAGGAGGGTTGGTTACCAATACAGACCGGTCAAATTCACTTCTAGAGAGAAAAAAATACTAAAATGACAGCTTGGAGGGGCCCGAATTGATTCGGGGGCCCTATGCAAACGCATAGTCCGCATATAGCAATAAACGCCTCTGGTTGCTACAAAAATATCTATATATATTTTTCAAAGGCGCAACAGGGTTACGTGTCAGTATTTAGACGGGAGAAGATGTATAAAATAAGAAGATAAATGAAACTAAATGTGCGATAAGTCCTATGGAGGGCAGCAATACGCGCAAGCGCCCAATCTGCAGCAAAGCTATAACAAGAAGAAGGAGAACCGCGCCCACTGCTGTACAAGTCAACAGTTCTGGTGACAACAAACGTCAAGCGGAGCAAATCTCCGTGTATTACAAAATGAAGCCAATTCATCGATTTATGATATTAGGGGCATTGGCGAGTAGTGGAGTTCTTCTTGCGATGGTATTGTACTTTTTTTTAACCACGGTAATGTATAGTTCACCTCGTAGTGCATATTGCGTTTTGTGCATGGGGTGAAAGGAGGTGAGGGTTGAGTGCTTGGGCTCCTCGATTGCATTTTGTATTACGTTGCTTCAAATACATTAAGTACGACCCCAAATTGTAATTGACCCATAGATTGGACGTCCTGTTAAAAAAGGAGTCATATTTTTGGTCTTGTGTTGTGAGTTGTATCTCATAGATGTCGATGTAGTTTCTGTTCATAGTTTCTGTCCTGGCATTCTCCAGAGTGAATCACCTAATATTTCATCTAAGAGTCTATGTGTAGCCTATGTGTGTGGTCCATTCCGCACCCTTCTTATCTGATGTGCTTGTTGCATAAGTTACAAGGTAAAACTGTTTACATGAGGACGTGAACCTGTACACTTATGAAATGGTCTGCCCTCCATGTGATCCAATTTTCAGCGGACACTTGCCCAGTGCCCAGCTGTACCACTAGCCCATTGGTACTGGACGTACACTTACTATACTGGACCTACACCATGGTCATATACTCATTAGCTGCACATTGTTACATAATATTTATCTAGTTCTGGGATCAATGTCTAATGTTAATGTTAAATAAATGATGTGAAGCACACATAACCATGGAGCCTGGAAAGTGAGTTATACTATTGTGGCAACATTGATCATATGACAATTTCACATTAGTTCATCTTTAGTTTAATAGCAAAGCACACAGTACCTGTTTAGCTTAGGCTACTTACATGTGGCCCAACCTCATGCTTTTATACAAAGATCTGTTTTTACACTTTTTGCCCAACTGTTTGATTCCACGGCTATTAAATTAGTGTGCAATGAGGGGATACAACTCCCTTCCCCTTTGTTCAGGTCCTGTTATTTTGCCTGTAAAGCTCAAATCTAACTGAAAATCTGTAACTATTCACTATATTAGTTATATAAAATAATAACACAAGGATACATTCTGATGGACCTATATTTGGATCCAGTTACCTGGCAAGCCAGAAGAATGTCAATTAACATTAATCAGCACTTTGAGCTTGCCTTACCTTAACCTTCGCCCTCCTGCAACTGAAGTATGTGTTGATTCTACATTTTACCTTAGTTTTCAAAGGGATATTGTGGATGTGGACCATTGGATTGTATTACATGTTATTTAGTCAGCACAAAATGGAGCTATGACTACACCCCGTCCTATCTTGTCTGTTAATGATCACAAGAGATGCTTTAATGAGGTTACTTAAACACAGGGTGCAATTGTTGGTCTAGTAGTTGTAGGGTCAGACTGTAAATTCCCTGAGTCACAGAGTTAAACATTTTCCTATTTAGTGGACCTTACTGAACGCTATTCATGCGTTTACTTGGGTCAACGGTCCTCTTTTCTCTGCTGCTGCAGACTATGGTAAGACAAAGTAATTGGTCAGTAGATTGTATTCATTTTTATTTTTATTTTTTTAAAGGAGGTTAAACTTTGGAATGGTTTGAAATTGTAAAAGTTGATCTGACGCCTAGAAGTTCTGAGGACGTTTTTTAAACATTCGTTTTCAATGCAAAGGGTTTATCTTGAACAATTAAACACATTTTTGTATGTACGCTTTTTTTGTTTTGTTCATTAGCTACTCATTTCTATTGGTTGTGACAACTCTTATTGACAGATTTTATCTGAGGTAGCGGATGCACTTTAGCAGCAAAAAAATTAACAAACAAATCTACTTTGTAATTAAATTGTAGTCTTCTATAAAAATGAAGGCATCAACATCAAAGCTTAACTCTTTTCCTGATGATTCCTTTGCCCTCTCTCCACAGTGACTGCTGTGCTTTTCTGGTTAGCACTGTTCAATAGGTCTATGCCTAAACAAATCTGTTATCATTAGTCAATGCTATACCAAATTAACTCAATCAATATTACCCAACTCATTCACACGTATATTTCGCTTGGAGATGGGCCAGTGTTTATGAACTAATTGCTTAAAACTTGGGTGCCCTTAAACCATGCGTGTTCAACCACAGTAGATTCTAGAACTGTTGGATCCCAGGAGCACAAACCTTCCTTCTTCCTGCTTCCTCCTTTTAAACCACTACTCAGATAGAAGGCACAAAACAAAAGGCTATTGACCTGTTATGGCTCTGATTTAGATAATACTTAAGCCACCAGATATCTGACACTAGATTCTAACTGTGTAAATGTGAGACCAAAGGTCAGGACGAGAGGTTCCCAGCTACTCAGAATATCTTTTGTGTACTGTTTTTCCTCTTGTCTTTCTGTTTCACTCCCAAACACACAGTCTGCTCCAGCAGAGGACTGGCAGAAGGCGTCATCTATTTATGACTTCTCTGCCAAGGACATTGATGGCAATGAAGTGTCCCTAGAAAAATACAGGTGAAATTCAGCTATTTCAGTAATGTTCTGCCCAGTTTTATACAAATAAATCTTTGATGTTTAACAAAGATTATTTGTGAAATGAGTTAATTTTGTAGTGTTTTATTTAACTCTTCATGTTTTTATTAGGGGAAACGTTGTCATCATCACCAATGTTGCCTCAAAATGAGGCAAAACCCCAGTAAACTACTCTCAGTTTGCGGAGATGCACGCTAAGTACGCTGAGAGAGGTTTAAGCATCCTGGCCTTCCCCTCCAACCAGTTTGCCAGACAGGTATGCGACATCTAAGACAATTCCCTATCATAGCTAAATATAATAGTCTAATCAGAAAATAAGTTGAAGGCAAAAAGGCTAGTTTACTTTATGACTTACCAAAACAGTAGCTTTACCTATTTCAAAAAAGCGAAGCCACCTGATGACCATAAACTGTATAAACACTCGTGTCTAAGTGAATGCACCATACTCTGGCTTTAATATATAATCTATATAAAAACATTTCTACCCCTTCTAAAGGAGCCTGGCACAGAAGCTCAGATTAAGGAGTTTGCCAAATCCTACAATGCTGAATTTGACATGTTCAGTAAGATCAACGTCAACGGGGACAGTGCCCACCCCTTGTGGAAGTGGCTCAAGAGCCAGCGCAATGGAGGTGGATTTCTGGGAAAGTAAGTAGTTCATTGGGGAAAACATTTTGATTTGTGAGAATGATGAACTGCTGGCACCTGCCACATTATGTGCTAGGTATTGTATTTTGGATGAGTTACAGTGTATTGTCAATTGAATACAAGTTATTTATCAGCAGTCAGTAAGTGCATTACTCAAATATATTGTGAAATGTGTACTTGATATTGTTTGATGTTTGCTTTTGCAGTGGAATCAAGTGGAATTTCACCAAGGTACACGTTCACAATTCTTTATAAAATATTCAATTGATCAATATTTGTCAATAAAATTAAAACAGTAAAAACCTTTCAGTTGCATGCTGAGGTAAGAAATATAGGAATTGCAAATGTTCATGCATTTTTAAACCATGAATGAGAATGTATTTGTGTAATACCATTGTCTTCCCTTATTATCTTTGTAGTTCCTGATCAACAGAGAGGGACAGGTTATGAAGCGATATGGCCCAATGGATGATCCTCGTGTGAGTAGTTGACGTATTCTCTACCCCCACTGATGCTTTGCCACTCGCTTGCACGTGGACATCCATAGTAAACTTCACCTAACCCTAATGTCTGGAAAGGCCACCTACTGAATCATGCCGTTAATTCCCTTTAATGATGTGCTGTGCTCAGAGAGAAACAGCTGCACTTCATGTTTGTAGTCAATTAGGGAAACTATTGTGTATCAGTAGCTGAAGAAAAAAGCACAGTAAAGTGAAATGACCATTTCTAGTGGAGAAGTTGCTCTAGACCTCTGAGGGAAAAAAAGTGTTATGTGAAAGCTCAGGTCTTGAGTGTTGGAATCGGAAGACAGAGTAATGTGCTAAATCAAAATATGATTTCAAAAATGTTTGATGACAATTCTGTCCCCTTTCCTCAGGTGGTGGAGGAGGATCTTCCTAAGTACCTGTAATTTCAACATGCCTGACTGACAGACTGACGTTTCATTAACGGACTTATCCTACATCCCTCCTTCCCCTTCTTCGTCTCAATGGACCAGTGGGTATGGGTGGGTCCAACCCAGACCAGTGACGGTCTGTCCGCAAACCCGCCTGTCGGAAAGGGCAGACCTGATGAAAACGGCGTGCAACCCCCTGGGAGGACCCTAACCCTGTATCCAGTTGATACATGGAGAAGAGCCCCTAATCTTTCAGCACTCTCAGTACAAAACCGCAGAAGTATTCATAACCAAATAGATTTTCCATAACAAAGTGAACTACTGATTATGCTCCAATTGAAATGTTTTACAGCTTGTTTTATTGTCTGTCTGTAAAAAAAAGTATTAAACCACTTTCTACCCCACAATAGCAGAGTTATTTCCAGACTGTTAATTCAAATTGCATTAGAATTTGATGATTGTAATTAATAATTTTATTTAACAGTTATTTACCCTGCTGGTTCCATCTGGATCAATTTATCCAAAAGAGACTATTATAAGCCTATACTTAAAGCACATCCAATGTAATCTCGTTCCATTATAAAAAGAATCCTACAGTACCATGGCTGTCTGTCCCAATTGTGTCGGCGCCAGTGCTGGGCGGACCTATACGCTCACTACGCGCATTACGTAGGTAGGGCCCCGCAGATACGCAAGGGCCCGGCCTGCCCCTCGTGTCAATGTTTACATCTTTGATTGGACCATGAAGCAAAACTATCCGTCTGGTCACGAAAAACAAAAAATAAATAAACATGAGTGTGATTTGTGGGAACAGCAATCTGGTAAACGTATGTTCTCTCCTTTCCAAATTTGATATTAGCAAACCAATAGCGTTCAGTTGATGTGCTCTTGCAGTGCATCTCTTTCTAGCCTGTCTATCTTGCTAACCAAGCAGGGCCAGATCATGGTCCCGTGAGGCCCTGGGGCACATGTGTTTTGGAGCACTAGTGGCCAGCTCACTCTTTAAATGCCATGGGACCTGGGGGCCCTCACACTGTAGGTGACGAGGGGCCCTGGTGGTCAGATCACGCTTTAAGCCCCAGGGGCCAAGGGGCCCTAGCAGTTAGCTTACTCTTTAACCAAGGGGCCTGGGGGCCCGCACATTGTAAGCGCTGAGGGGCCCTAGTGGTCAGCTCAATCTTATAAGCACTTACACGCACTGAGGTCCCTGGCGTTCAAGTTAACTTCAAGTCATGGGCCACGCATGTATCCGAGGCCCCGGGGCACTGGCCCGGTGCCTAATCCAGCCTTGGGTGAAACACAACGATTTATTACCTTTGATTAACGGCAATGGTATTTATAAACTGCAGCTCTGAGCACCACTTCGTGCATAAACATGAAATGTGACTTGCGCTTTCCAGCAACAACCTGAGCGGACCACTTCTGAGAATATATTGAATATATATATATACATTGAATATCTAGTCTTTCAATGTGTAGCTACAAGTCAGGACGATAAGGCAAGATTAAAAACAATGGATTGACTATTGAGTATTGATAAACATTTATCGATATGCACTTATCTCATTAAATATTCAACCAAGCCATACAGATATTTGAACGTATACAAGGAAATCTGGGGAGCCAGTTTGAACGGGCCTGATTCAGCTGATAAAATGAATAATATTGTATGTTATCCTTAATTTCCAGGTGCTATGCTTAAGTTTGTAAGTAGTTGAGATGCTGGATCATCAGCCAGTATGAGACTCAATGGACTCTATTAATAGAGGTACAGACATATTCAGCCAGTACTAGCACAACCAGAGGTGTAGAGACAGCATCAGATACACTACTACCACTTATTCATAGACCGATAGATGGAGCAAACTATTTGTACAGAGGGGTGTTATAGTGGGAGCACTGGGACTGTGACTGTGTTGCAATGGGAAATGGTTGGCAGGTCAGGTTGCAGGGACCCTGGGAGGTCAGGACCAGCTCTGTTTGGTGCTATCTTAGAGTGTGACATGGGTTTTTATTTTTCTATTTTATCCCTGAGCACGATAAAGTTGTAAGATAATCATTGTGTGATGGAACAAAATGTATCTGTACTTTGCCTAGAAAAACCAAAGATGCAAAGAATATGTCATGCTTTTATTTCAAGTATAACTTTTATTTTTGAGCAAGTTAGCTGTGCTTGCCTGGTCTTGATAACGGTTGTTTTGACCATAGATATTGTACATACATGTATGCAGTATGCTGTGTCTATGGAGGTTTGACACTAGGGTGCAGGAACATCAATAATCAGATGCGGACCGGTGTTCCCCGCGTGTAGTTCTCTAAGGTGTAGTTGGGGGGAGACAAAGTGCCGAATACAAAACCAGGCAAGAGAGATCTTTCAGTAGACACTGACAGCCTCTCCTCACCAAGGCTAGTGCTGCTGAGCCGCGAAGATCCCGTGTCCTACAGTGACAATAAAAACTGCACGGCATGACAGGTCCTTAACGGATTATCAATCATAGTTTCTTATGTTTTACATCACACATCAAATGGTTATTCCGTAGAAAGAGAAGCGGGATAGTTTTTACCGGGACGCAATTTAATTTGCTGTGGGTCTTTCATTCGGAGGGCTCGCCCTTTCTCTGGGATTCTCAATGGAAGCAGCAGCCGAGGGAGCGGTTGGGCTGTCCGAGGCCAGGGATGGGAGTCCGCTATCCGGGGCCACAGCATCAGACGATGGAGAGACTGTCATTGGAGTTAGCTATGGGATGGACGCCAGCGACATGGGTACTTACTAAACTCAACTCTAAACGTTATGGTTTTGTCTTACGCTTGCATTAATTGTAGAGGCAAAAGCTACAGATGATCATTGTGTTCGTGACGTGACTGTCCGTCAGTGTGCAGTGTGCCAGGTGGCTGGCTAACGGTATGCAGCCAGTTAACTATCTAGCGTAGTAGCGAGAATGTATATTACTGTATCCTTATGATACCCAACGATACGTTATCTGACCTGGTTTGCAAGCTTTGACATCACGTTTAACTGATGCTAGCTAAGCATCGTATCGTTTCCGTACAGCCATGATGGAGCTGAGCGGAACTGTGGAGTTATCTAGCTAACGTTACTTGTTAGCTAGCATACACCGAGAGAGGATTGGGTAAAGCAAAAAAGACTCACTGCATTTTCTAGGTAACGTTAGCCTTATAGCGAATCTGATGACACAGGGAGTGGAATAGATTCAAGGTGTTTGTAAATGGGAATTTGTTACCTCTAATTAATCAAATATTATCCGTATTTGCCTATATTGAAACATACTGTTCACATATATATATATATATATATAGATATATAGATATATAGATATATAGATATATGTTGTATGAAAGGCTACTTTAATCATAATTTGCTTTACAGTACCAGAAACAATTTCACTGAACTGATCAGTTCCCTTTAGTTAGGACCATACTGCCATAAACAATCCAGATGTTCTGATAAATGCATTTCCAATACTGCAATTAACAATCAAGATGTTCTGATGAATGCATTTTCATACATTATTTAAAATAGGATATGGGCATCGATATTTCTTTTCTTTGTTACTACTAGGGCCTAATCCTGCATTAACCCCTCTTATACATTTTTTTTACTGCAGAATATGGGTGCATGCCTATGCATTGTTGTGTTCATGTGTTTGGCTGTATCCACATGGTTGGAGCTGACTAAACCAGTAGTCAGTCTCATTTGATTTGCTGGCTTCATAACTGTACATCAAGGTTGAGCAATTTTTGTTGTCCCTGGTGAGGAAAGCCCTGCCTTTGAAAGAGACCCAATAGGAAGAATAGCCTGTAATTCATACTAGTCCAGGGAGGGACACACTAGGCTAGGTAGGCATTATTGTTGAGCTAAGCTGCTGTTTTAGGGCAGAGGTAGCAAATTAACATTTGGTCTGTCAGCTTAGCCAGCGAGCAACATTGTGTGTTTCAGGGCTCTGCCCTCATGGTACTGGGCCGCTTTCTTGACACAGTCAAGTTAAACCTCAATTTAGCTCGTCAGCTTAGGGCTCACACCCAGACTTTCTCATGCACACCAAAAGCCGCTCTGTCAATGTCCTTATAGTCCTAGTAGTGCAGAGCTTTCCTTTGTGAAGCTCAGCTGGTGTCTGTGACGACAAGACAATAGGGAGGGGCAGGTGTGTTACACACCTGTTGGAGGAGGGTCTCTAAGAGGTCAGCTGCCGTCACTGCACTGGCCAGCGATGTTTTACTGGAACTGTCATGGTGCGTGTTCTACCTGCGCGGCTCTCTTTGTCCTAGTGGTGTCATCAATTAGACTAGCTTATGATTCGTGTGAGGTGATGGGGGAGTGAAATGGAACGTGTTGACCCTGTCTTGGAGTAGGCATGGCCATTTCCCTCCACACTGCATCATATTGCCAGTTATTAGACATGCTCTGGATGCGTGAGTACCTCAATGGGTGGAACAGTGGCGCGTATGGCCACCTCACCAGTTCCGTTCGCGCTCTTACAAACTTAAATTTCTCCCCTGAGATCAATGCACATTACCCTCCCTCCAGGATGACAAAATTCATCTCACTTATCTGCTCACTTCTCAACATCGATTCCTCATTTTCGAGCTCCTGTTTCCTGTCTTTTTTTTCATTCTAGCCTCCTTGTTCCATATCCCTTCTTCTCCCCCCTGTGAAAGAGTGATTCCCTGGGCTCGGCCCCTCACTGTGTCCCTCATGACTTATCTCTCGCTGTCTCCACTGCTCTTCTCTGTAGGCTGGGGGCTGTTAGCAGTGGCACCCTGCTGACAGCGGCACAAAAGGCCGCCTGCTGTGTAATTTGCTATTGATCTATCTCCCTTTCTCTTTCCCTCTGCCTCTTCCTCTTCCTTGTCATTTTGTTGTACCACTTTTCCACTGGCGGAAGCTATCCTGCGGCCCTTTGGTCAAAACCAGTCTTTTTGCATCTTGTTGTTCGCCATTACAAATGACAGGGAGTATGCATGCGCTGACAACCATCACAACTAACTGGCTGCATAAAGTGTGGACTCGTTGGTAGCTTTACCTGAAACCAGGGGCGGGCAGGCAGTTGTCAGGGGTCCTAATTTGGGTTTTCCTCTTTTTCAAGAGAAAGGGATTCATTCAAGGGATAATTTCAAAATACACATGCTACTGTGTTATTATATGCATTAGGCAGTTAATACAAGACTCTAAAAACCAATATTTAGAAAGGAGTTTGGTTTAGAGCAGATACGTCATTGGGGTTTTCAAGTGGGCCCCTTCCAACCCGGATGTTTAGTTAAATTAAACCGACAACACGTCCAGAAGGCTTAATAGTGAACAATGACGTCTCAGAGCTGCCCCCCTCTATATCCGCTCTCGGCATGGCCAGATAATCAAAGAAGAAGGGCCCTATACACATCTCCAACTACTGGCTTGAAACGTAGAATGTTCAGACAGTTCAAAGAATAATCTCACAATGTAAACCTAACCTCTGACTTAGGAAATACCTTATACTCACTTACAAAAGCAGAGGAGAGAGGAGGAAGGAAAATGAAAGCAGCAGACCTAAGACAAGGAAGCAGTTAATGAGCACTATAGTTCTTATTCGCTCTGACTTTTTTTGGTACCTGCCACAACCCATGTGCCATGCCATCTAGCTCTGAGAGGGCCAACCTGGTTTGAGACCGCTAGGATGACGTTGCCCGCGTCACGCCGGCCTGCTTTGTGCCCCAAGGGGGCTGAGGAAGACAAAGACTGCTGCTGAGTCTCATTAGAAGGCGTCAGGCACACTTCCGTGTGAGGCTATTATCCTTTCCTTTTCTCAGACTGGAGCTCTGGATGCCCCACAACGGAACTGTTTGAAGTGCAGCGCCGCCAAAAGCTCCCATTAAACTCTAGCCAGATCTGTTGTTGCTTTCAGAATATTTCCAGGGCGGTATCCAGCCTCGGATATCTCCCACAGTAATGCTGCTGTATTTGATCCTCAAAGACAAACTGGTCCTCAAAGTCCTCTTATAAATTCTTCTCAAGAGTCTGAGAGATGCTAGACATATCTTTGGTGGTATGGCTGCTTTTGGTCTGTAAGCCATGTTAGTACCACTCATACGGCAGGGTATATAAAAGTTATCTGGCCTCAAATGGTCTGGTTAAATCAATCAATGAGCTTTGCTTACCCCATGTAGTTGTGCTCTGAGCTGCATGCCTTAGGCTAGCAGAAGGCATGCCAGGCATGGCAGACGATAGTGTGTGAGAGAGAGGTTATGAAAGTTTAATGGTATTAAGCAGGGAGACAATTCATTCATTAAACAGGATGGCTGGCAAACCCTAATACTCTGATGTGTCATGTTGAGTTTGCCATCAGACATATGGTTCTCATTCAAAGGAGTAGGATCATGTACAAAGGCAAGCCCACTGCATATTGTGTGGCCTATTATGTTACAACTATGTCAAGTAAATTACATTTTTCAATCAAGACTATTCTTTTAGAAGCCGCATCAACTGAGAGTGCAAGAAGATTCAACCAAAGGTTGTAGCGCGATAGGCTGTAGGGGTTGTTGTGTTAGCGTCCTGAAAATGCTACCTCAATTGCCTCTTCGTCTCTTTCTGACTCACGTCGTGTTTTCTTTGTGCTTCATCATTCCGTGGGCTTGTTGCAGCAGGCTGGAAGCGAGGCATTCTCGTTCATACCCTGCAGTGGCAGCCTAGTTGAGCAGCCAGCAACTGTACACCATGTTAGTGACACAAGAAGGTTTGCACACAGGTTTCAAAGGCCGTCTCTCTTTTTAACGGTACATATTTTTTATCTTTGTTAGGTGTGCCAGGCTGGTTACATCAATGTCGAGTAGAGTAACTAACCTTACATACCACGGCTGCGGCCCCCTACTTACAGGGCCTGTATGTGATACTTTCACAACACACATTTGGAGGCTCAACCCACAGCTTACAGTATTTTTTATGTGTTGTATCATAGTGAAAAACATGTTTTGGAACCGGAGGCGTATTTGTGTCTCCTTAGTTAGGTGCTTACAAATGAGTCATGATATAGAAATGACTATATTTAGGCCTCTCAAATCCGAAAACAGATAGTCAGGCAGTATGTCTGGTGACAGTGCTGTGGCTGTCTGGGTTTTCTGGATGGGCTGGATGGTGTGAATGGCTGAACATGTATCCAACACTATCACACACACACAAAAAACACCTCACCCACCACTCTTTGGTTTTTGTGTGCTCTCATTCGCATTTTCAGGTTCAGCAAAGGATAAGTCTACTCAGTTCCGATAATGCCCATAGATGAAAAGTAACTGAAAGTGTGTGTGTGTGTGTGTGTGTGTGTGTGTGTGTGTGTGTGTGTGTGTGTGTGTGTGTGTGTGTGTGTTCGTGCAGCGAGTGTGCGTGTAACCCTGCAATCCTCTCTTCTATGGAGCTGGTGTACTGATCCATTTTTTAGCTGATCCCTAGAAATAAGCAGCTACTAACACACACACACACAAACACACAACCATGATTGTGAGACACATACATAAAGGTTTCCTATCATAGTTTAGCAGTGGTCAACCATTTCAGCCTTACCCTTTATTTAATGAAAACCCTTGAGAATGTACAAATCCCATCTGAGGGCAAAACAGGTAACAACCCGTAAATGGAAAGATAACAAAGCATGTGTGTGTGTGTGTGTGTGTGTGTGTGTGTGTGTGTGTATGTGTGTGTGTGTATGTGTGTGTGTGTGTGTGTGTGTGTGTGTGTGTGTGTGTGTGTATAATCATTCAGTTAGGCAACCTCAGGCTTTGAACGAAGTACAGTCACTCGTTGGTTGACACTGAACACAGATTTTCTCAAACGGTCAATAAAGCACACAGCCTTATCCTAACACAGCCTCTGCTGGCTTAGCCACACATTTAAAAAGCAGTTCTCAATGCATTTGCTACCATACACCACAGTTTTGATCAGTTTGTATTCGTGGCCATTGTGCAAAATCCTCAAGTATGTCTTCTCAGCAACAAACAAGCCCCTAAAGCTGCAGTAACAGACTCCTGCGGTAAGCAGAACAGACTAGTCAGACCACCTATCATCCCTTGCTCCAGATTTCCATTTCAAAGCCTGTCTGGGCTCTCGATGGATATTCTGTCTGCACCGTGGAAATAGTGCATTTCCCGCATTTCACAAGCACCTGGTCACATTGGAAGGCTAACCGGGCTCTCTTGCTTTTAACTACAACAAAAACAAAACCATAAATTAACTGGAAATTGTTTATGCTGGACCCCGTCCCCTGTGTCTATAAAATAGATGGATTAGATAAATGATTTGCAAGAACACAGATGAAAGGGGTGCCAGACAATAGCCTTAGATTTACCCACATATCACTGCTCTTTAGTATGTATTTGCCAGGGAAAGCAGATTTTCTACTGCTTACACCACACATTGCACAGCTCGACAGAGGCAGAAGCAAATCAGTGTGTTACAACGACGGTGGGTTCCTTCCCACCTGTTCTGCCACTGCACCAGCCAGTGTCAGCTGACCCTAATCCAGCCTGCCTGCCAGACAGCGGAGGGAAATTGGGATTGGGATTGGATTACGGCTGGAGGAGCACCCTTCTCAGGCAGAGTAACTAAGGTCGAGCGCGACTGGCTGGTATACCTGCATTCATTTACAATACATCTAACATAACCAGCCGCAAAATCAAACACCTAACCAGGTTTAACAGGGAAAAAATGAATTTGATTTGAGTGGGGGTCGAGTCGGGTGACTCATTCAGGTCACTTTCATGTTTTCACCCCCTGGAGCAGCCTCTGGTCCTAAATGTGATTTCCTCCTTAGAGACAATGTTTTTTCTCATAGGAGCATTTTTACTGGCTCTTGGTAAGCTTTAGAGTGGTTAGTTGTTGGTTAGGTTAGGCTTACGTCTTGTTTAGGTCCCAGAACTGGGCCCAGTACTCTAGTCATCTGCTGGTGTCAGGGGATTTCTGTAAGAGGCCTGGCTCAATGTACAGTGACTGTTTGCTGGCACAGCAGACTCCAGCCCAGCTTGGCAGCCAGCCTAACTAGACACTGTCTCATCTGGACTTTCGTCAGACTAGCCAGCTGTTCAGACCAAGGACAAGACAGGACAGGACTGGCAGCTCTTAATATTGGAGTTCAAGTCAGGGAAAGGAAAGGAAAGGTGTCTTTTAATCCAGGCCTGTGGGAGCCTTTCTGACTGTTGGGGTGTGTTTTCAAAAGAGGGTATTAACCACTCTGCCGGTTTTCTGTAATTGCAAAAAATGTGTCTAAGCTTCTTAAACAGCTTAGGGTTTGGAAGGTGACGGCTCTTTAATTATGAACGTGGTCTGTCAGTGAGTCGCCATTGGTGAAGTAAGGATGGCTCAATTCGGCGGAAGGGAGCAGACTGGAGCAGACAGTGATTTAGGCCTCCTCACTCTCCACCGCCTTTAGTTTTTCATGCTGGACCAGAGCACTATCCAGGGCCCGTGTGGCCTGCCAGACCCAAACCATTTGCGAGAGACACGCCTCACTGACCCGAGATCAGATCTCCCTTCTGTTCCAGCTTCTACAAATCAATGGGCTATGAGTGTGAGGTAATTAGCCTGGGAAGCAGCACAGAACCGAAGGGGACTGAGGCAGCACAGCGAAGACTAATGGCCCCCAACTGAAGCTCATTTCATGGCCTCGCCTTCATCTTCTCGCCTGGGCCCAAAGGCACAAGTTAATGGGAAGGTATTACTAACTCAAGAAACACCAGAGGCAAACATGTTTTTGTGGCACACAGTGTACCATTTATTATTACGCATCGTATTTTCAGTGTCAACTTTAATAGAAAAGCTGTCTGTAAGAGTGGTTATTAATCTCTATTTAACATCCTCTTTATTGATTGCTCCAACCAGAAGGGGCGAGCCAGATGCACTTTGACACCCTAAACAGGCCTCGCTATTTTGTGTGATGGAGATTTAAGCCCAATCAATTGCCAGGGCAGAGCACTATTACTCCGCTGTCGCTCAGGAGACTAGAATAGACTCAGCCCACAGATGGTTAGTCATCCCCGGGGGTGCTCACCTCATTGATCCAAGGGGTCGACCGCTGATTAACAAGACACCTTTGCCCGCCTCAATCCCTATGACCACAGAGGCCGAGGGCCTCCGTTTATGTGATCATTTACATTCATCTTTTGATGCATTCCTAAGGGTCTTAATAATTCAACTCTGTTCTCCCAAACTCGACATTCACTTGGAATTCTGCACGCCTTGTGATGCCCCTTGGAACCAAGTCAAATGAGGTGTTAGGGGTTGTGTGTTAGTGGCAGACCAGTTGCCCTCCTTCCTCTCATCATTCCATCCCAACAGAATGGATGTGTTGTTATTTATGACCTGCTTTTGTTTTCGCCTGCGCTGCACTGTGTCTGATATCAGTGTGTTTGTCACAGTTTTTGTGTCTACCATTCATTTGGTGGCCCATTTACGGAGAGAGCGAGATAGTGTGTGTGAAAGGCAGCGTGTGTCCGTGGATTCCACACACGTGCAAAGCCCATAAAAAGCCAGTTGACCTCAATAGCGGCGCCATGGAAACGAGGGAAGTGGAAGAGAAGGGAAGCGAGTGTGTATGCATGGGCGCAGTCGGTGTATAGAGCAGCTGGGTGTGATGTGTTTGTCTTTGTCTGTTTGGGAGGAAGAGCGAGTGGCTGTGAGAGCCAACAGCCATTGCCATCACTAGGCTGAGGACTGAAAGGCCTGACAGGCCAGGTGTATCACGGACCAAGGACCGTGCGTCAAAGGGCCCCGGGCATGAAGGCGGTTCAGGATCTACAGCTCAGTGCAGGAAGCTCTTTGGTGTGTTGGGTCCCTCTGGAAGTGTTTGAAGTCACGGTCAACTGTGCGCAGGGTGATATAAGAAGAGGACGCTGTAGGAGCATGCTCGGGGAGTGAGAGCTCGTTCAGCTGATGGTCACGAGATCCTGAGGGACCCTCTGCGAGAGCCCGGCTGACGCGGGGGTGGAAATGAGCTGGGGAACAGAGGAGAGAGATTCAGGGAGCGAGGAAAAAAGAGCCAGGGAGATTTAGTTGGATGGAGATGGATAAGGGAGGGGAAGGGGAAACCTCTAAAAAACTTCTGTTTTCCAGTGAATGCCCCATGATGACCGGACTAGACTACCGTCTTCCATTCCTGTCCCATAATGGCTTAGTGGGAGAGGGGCTGTGAAACTAAAACATGTCTGGCTAGCTCAGCTGTACCCGGGGGAAAGAGATTTGAGGGATCTCTGATCTCTACCCTGTAGTCTAGCTGTCCAGGGACTGGAGCAGACTGATACTGTCAGGGGTGGATCTGGAGTCCAATGGCAGGCCAAGGGTACCCTACAATATCCCCACGTACAGGTTCAAATCATTTAAATCCTGTGTGTATTACAGACATGTAAATAAATCCCATATTGTAGGAGAAATTGCAATTATTGAAATTGTCTATACGAATGTGGTTTGTAGCACACTTGGTTAGGCCTAGATTACTGAATAATTTGTAAACATTTGATAACTTCCGTATTCCTTGTGAAATAGGATCTGTGAACTTCTTTGAGATTTTGGATCTTTGCATGTTGCTGCTATGTTTTAGGTGTGTATGTGCCATATCATAAAACAGCCTTGAGAAACACACTGTTTCCTATTTTCTAAAATAATGTACAATTTTTTAATAACTTTGTCGCACAAGGGTGAACTATTGAGTGTCCTTGCTGCAAGCGATATCGTGCTAGCTTTTGTTTTGATCTGTCCTTATCATGTAGCCCTATAATTTTTCTATCTCTTTTAAAATAAAAAAAATGCAATAAATAACCTTGTCTGATCACAACTATATCATTTTAGTAATTGGATTATGTAATCCAAATTACTCTAATATGTTACTACCTGACACTTGTATCATACATTCAACAACATTGAAAATATCAGGTTTACTGCTCTCACAAAAAGGAGATGAGGCACGGCAAGATTAGTGTGGAGCGACAGCCAGTGAAGCGTGTCTTAGATCCGTAGGCTGGGACTGCTCCACTGCACTGCTCCTGGCACTGCTGGTTTGTCTGTTCCGAGGGCGTACTGTAAACCTCCTTAGAGACCTGTAGCAAGAATACACACAAAATACACACTACACTTTATGTCTACACACACACACACACACACACACACACACGTGCGCACACACACACACGCACACACGTGCACACACACACACACACACACGCACACACACACACACACACACACACGCCGAGGTGTCTGAGCGGGTGCAGGCATGTGGAAAGGGGAAGAAATGGCTGCAGTCAGGGACAGTAAGGTAGAGAGAGAACCATCCCCTCCACTGTTAGCAGTGGAGATGACTGGGAGTGAAGCCACAGCATAGCAACCATGCACAAAGGACCTTAATCACAGTGCAGGCTAACAAGCACGGTCACTTCCTCTCCAATCATCCGCATTCTACACACACCACTCCAACGTGTGTTGTCATTTACATACGTGTGTGTGTGTGTGTGTGTGTGTGTGTGTGTGTGTGTGTGTGTGTTTTAATACAGTGCTCCAGCCTGCAGTCAGTCAGTCAGTTAGTGTGGCTTCCTGGGAGTACATCGGCACGTTTTGGCTCCTCATCCCCTCAGCGATTTTGTGTGACAGAGGGAAAGATGGAGAGAGCTGGAGGAGGAGGAGGAAGAGGGAGGAGGGGAGGGAGGAGGTGTAGCAAACTGTCTTTTCTCTGGCTCGGTCACGTGGCCATCCATGAGAGGCAGGCGGAGAGCAGCAGAATGAGAGCTTGAGATGCTTCCTGGCTGGGAGTGCAGCTTGAAGGATCAGAGCACAGCATCAGAGAACATTCCCTATGTCCCTCATGTGGTCGCATAAGGCGTAGAGTTTATGGACATTTTGGTCCACAGAATCATACGTTTTTGATCGATTGGAAGTTTAGGCCACATTTAAGAACATAAATATTTGTGAAACTGTCAAAAATGTAAAATATGGCAATCTGCTATTGTAGCTTCTTTCCAATATCATAAGAACTGTCATATTGCCAATGTATATACATATATATATATGACTCATTAAAGTACACTAGTCCTTTACTTCTAATGGTCAGCGCCTTGGTAATAGTCTAACAGGAATAGTTAATAGGTCTTTCATTAGTGACGTTTCCATTGTGACGCTAATCGCCCTCGCATCAATCAACCCTTTGGTGCTCTCTGAGCCCTTCTCCTCTCAGACATCACTTGACTCCCTGACTCAGTTCATCCTGATGCTGATTCGTGGAAAACGCTACAATCACAGGAGCTGTTAACGGAGGCATGCGGGAGAACGGAGACGGCGCAGGGATGGCTGCTTTCCCTTCCAGTTAACGTTGTCTCCATGCGTATCACATGGGCTTCGAAGACAGGAAACCGCTGAGCGACGATGACGCAAAAAATCCTCACTGGTGCAATTTGACTAACAGTGCCTGTGCCTTATACTACGTTGGAATCCAGACTATGCACTGTAAAAAAAGGCCTCACAGTGCAGCAAGAAAATAGAGCAATCATGCAGAAAGCCCTAACAATGGAGAGGCCTAAAAATAGCCCTTGTGGTTGGTAGGAATCGCCCCTGCGGGCCTAGTGGCTGACCAGACCTGGGTGACACCGATGATAGTGAACAGTGGGTTAGGCTCCCTGTAGGGGTTCCTCTTTGTACTGTCGTGCTGAAACTGGGCTTTCTCGCTCTGGTCTAACCAACTCCCTCCCTCTCTCTTTATCTCTTTTCTAGACTTCTCGGCATGTAGGAAGGCCTTCATTGCAGAGGTAAGTTAGCCACCTCTCCCCTCTTGACTTCTTTGACTGTACTACAACCATGTCTATGACTGTACCAGCCCTTTGGTCCTCTCCCCCTCATACCCACACCCTCTTTGATCCTCTCCACATCAAGAGCGCTATTTGAAGCCTTTCGACGCTTGCGAGCCCGACAGTGAATCAAACCCCACCTCCCAGCTTTGATACTTATATAGGCTAAACACAGTTCACCCGAGGAAGTCCCCTGCCACTTGTGGATCGGCTTGAAAATTTGCTATTTATTTTACATCAGTTGGATTGGTAAATAATTTCATGTCATGTCTTCCTAAACAGCACCTGCTTACATCCAGGTCAGTTTTGTAAGGGGGGGAAGAATGGGATCAAAGCCAGATACCCCTCTGGTCGCAACCTTTTTTAGGTGGTTATTCAACTTGTTATGCTGAATTCAGAGACAGCGGCTTCATGAATTACAGATACTGGCTATTTCCAAATACACAGGATATGGTGGTATAATATACATTATACTATAATCCAAGATGTGCACTTAAAAAAAACGATATTTTAGAATGGATTTGGGTTGAGAGCAGATACAGTATGTCATTAAGGTTTTCAAGTGGGTACCTTCCTCCCAATTCCAATGGTTTGTCAGTTTGAACTCACAACATCTCCAGAAGGCTTAATGGTGAGCAATGACGTCGCAGAACCACCCCTCTCTGTATCCACTCTCGGCACAGCCAGATAATTAAAATGAAAAAAAGATTATATATTAAGCTGTGAGATATCCCTAGATTACCTACTCTATTCCTGCAGGCTCTTTTGAGACGCTCTGCAGGGATATTTACCGTCACTTGAAAAGAAAACAATCTTTCCCTACTCCTTTCCTGCTGGCTTGCTAAAAACATCTAAACCCATATCAGGGCAGCAGGTGGGGTTGTCAGCAAGCCAGTGTGGCTCACCAGCTGTGCTCACCCACTCTCTCTGTCTCTCTGTCTCTCTGTCTCTCTGTCTCTCTGTCTCTCTCTCTCTCTCTCTCTCTCTCTCTCTCTCTCTCTCTCTCTCTCTCTCTCTCTCTCTCTCTCTCTCTCCCTCTCTCCCTCTCTCCCTCCCGCCATCCGATCCACAGATTGCCTGCTCCTCTTCTGCCGGCCTCCCAGGCCTGGGCAAAAAGATGGGCCACAGAGGGGTGGACGCGTCGGGGGAGACTACGTACAAAAAGGTGGGGGTCCCCTGTCAGTTCCCTTTAGGTTGACACTGAGACACTTTCCAAACTGCCACACCAACAAAAACAACACGAGTACCTTGCCATTACCAGTAACTATTACCCCATTATTCTTGTTAAAGTGGGCTGTACATAGTTGATGTGAATGTTGCTAAGTGTCCACCCCTGTCGCCAGACCACGTCGTCTGCCCTGAAAGGAGCCATCCAGCTGGGCATCGGGTACACGGTGGGCAACCTGAGCTCCAAGCCCGAGAGGGACGTGCTGATGCAGGACTTCTACGTGGTGGAGAGCATCTTCTTCCCCAGGTAACCGGACGTCAGACGTCCCCCTCACCACACCGCTCTGTCATGATCATGGCGAGATGGTCCCTCACATCACTCTGTGTCTATCCTCCAGTGAAGGCAGCAACCTGACCCCCGCCCACCACTTCCCAGACTTCCGCTTCAAGACTTATGCTCCTGTGGCCTTCCGCTACTTCAGAGAACTATTTGGCATCCGGCCTGATGACTACCTGGTAAGATGATCATATATGCACGAATGGCTACATATGACTGAGAAGGGAGTTGGATGGAGAAAATACAAGCTCTGGCTAACCAGCTTGGCATTGAAGCCCCTGGCTAACTAGGCTAGCATTGAGACCCCTGTCTAACTAGGCTAACATTGAAGCCCTTGGCTAACTAGGCTAGCATTGAGACCCCTGTCTAACTAGGCTAACATTGAGGCACCTGGCTAACTAGGCTAGCATTGAGACCCCTGACTAACTAGGCTAGCATTGAGGCCCCTCGCTAACTAGGCTAGCATTGAAGCCGCTGGCTAACTAGGCTAGCATTGAGGCCCCTGGCTAACTAGGCTAGCATTGAAGCCCCTGGCTAACAAGGCTAGCATTGAGACCCCTGGCCAACAAGAGGCCAGGCTTCTGGGCCATGTTTCTGCTTCCCCACATGTTGTCTTGTTCAGTGGTTACATATAGCAAGGCTATGGTGCTGTATTATAACCTATGACTTTAAAACGTCTCTGGTATTAACAATTGTTAATTGTACCATAAAGTGTTGGTTGACCAGTGAAGAGTTAAGAGGAGAAAATGCAGGAGGCATAAAGGGGGATAGAGCTGAGCGAAGGGGAGAATGAAGGGATGAACAGAGAGGGACGCAGAGAGAGAAGGGCATACAGTGGTCTGTCAGTCCTTATCAGTGTGGAGGAGCAGGGGGGCAGCCTGAGTCACTGGTCCACACACGCAAACACACACTCGTAGTCATACACACAGACACACAAACAGCTAATAATAATAGTAGTAATAGTTTTTGCCTTTGTGTGCGTGTGAGTCCTCTTAGTCTGCGTGGGTTGTTCTATCACATTATTTCCGTATATCTGTTTTTCATGTCCCTGTTATGGATGTTTAAGAGAGAGCTTTTTGAATGTTTACGTGGTCTTTACATGCTTCTGAGTCAAAGTCACCCCTGTTGCATGTCATATTCTATCTACATGTGTGCTGATGTGGAGCTGTGTGTTTCTAGTTTTGTTTGCTACCGTGCTACAGAGCTCTCTCCCAGGGGGACACAACGCCCATTCCTGGTTGCTCCCAGCTACCTCACCCTCTCTGACTCTCTTTCTCTCTGTCTGTCTCTCTTTCTCTCTCTCTCTGTCTCTCTTTTCCTCTCTCTATCACGTTGTCTCTTTGGCTGTCTTTCAAACACCCAAAAAACAACAAACATTTCAGAAAAATGCTTTCACACTTTCACTGTTGAGCTATCTTTAAGTTATGGCCAGGCTTGATACACTTTATCTCCTTCCTCTATCTAGTTAGAAGTAGAGTCAGCGTGTCCAGAACCTAACCAAACCGAAATGCTTTCTACCTAAACACATCACCCTCTTATAGGGCCCCGGGTTCTCCAGACACAGCCATACATACTCTCTCTCTCTCTCTCTTACTCTCACACACACACACACACACACACACACACACACACACACACACACACACACACACACCACAGTGCAGAGGTGTCAGACTAAGCTGCTTTGTGCTGCCCAATACACCAGCCCTTAAAGCAAAAGCCTGGGATATCTTATGGGCTGTTATTTTATGCTGCTGACATAAGTAACTAGTCGTGTGGCCGTGCGTGCGTTCGTATACACACGTTGGATGCGTCTGCTATTTGTGTGTGAGAGAGAAAGAGTGTGCACGGCCCCGGGTGTGTGTGCAATGTTCCCTGCGTCAGTGATTCACCGCGAACCCTGGGGTCCTCTCCCTCGCTCTCCCCCTCTCTCCTCCCCTATTACGCTCTCCCTATTATGCCCCATAGTGGGAATGTGTTAGGGGGGTGTGCGTCCCGTTGCCGTCTCCCGCTGTGTGTCTTAACAGGCTGCCGCTTCTCTCCTCGTGTGGTTTGCACTGCTACGAGCGTCTCATTAAGCACCTGTAAAAGGACGGATAGTGGTCTGGTAGTACCACAGACAACCCTTCAGTGCTCTGGGGGGTTAGGGCTGTCTTATTGAGGTTATGTCGACATCCACCTCAACTCCCTTTTTATTTTTAGTTTGTAGTTGCTATGATTTCGGTGTATGTTTCGCCCTCTGAGTGTCTGGGGTTTTCCATGGGTGTGTGTGTCTGCAGTACTCCCTATGCAACGAGCCCCTGATCGAGCTGTCCAACCCGGGGGCCAGTGGCTCGGTGTTCTACCTGACCAAGGACGACGAGTTCATCATCAAGACTGTCATGCACAAGGAGGCTGAGTTTCTGCAGAAGCTCCTGCCCGGATACTACATGGTGAGACGCGCGCACACACACACACACACACACACACACACACACACACACACACACACACACACACACATACACACACACACACACACAACTCTGCCTAAAGTGTTTTTTTATCATTATTTTTAAAGTCAGTTGAAAAAGTTGACACCCTGAAATTGTATTTTTCCAAACCGGTGTCAGCTTCAGAACAGATCTCCTTTTTTAGAGTGTATTCATGTTTCCAGACCATACCTTAGGCTGGTTGCATAATGCCCTGTTCTGGGTGTACAGCAGTTGTAGGCCTCACCATGCATGGCTTGGCAACAGTCTCCGTCAGCAGTGTGCTGATTATCCAGACACAGCACCATCTATGTGCATGTTTCTATTGGAGTCCCTCCCAGCTTCTCGTGCCACTGGCCAGGCTTTGCCCTCACGTTCACTGTACCAAGACCTGCTGGTCCCCAAACGTCTGTCAGGAACGCATTCATTCGCAGGAGTGTGCTTTGATGACCAGTGGGATTCACTCCCACAAGTGTTGGCCATAACCTAGAGCCAGAGCAGATTGAAGGGGTGCAGAAACAGATAAGACAGAGATGCTGACTGCAAGAACACAGGAGGACAAGGGAGCAGAGACAGACTGACAGGTTAACAGACAGCGAGTTACATCGACAGACAGACAGACAGACAGACAGACAGACAGACAGACAGACAGACAGACAGACAGACAGACAGACAGACAGACAGACAGACAGACAGACAGACAGACAGACAGACAGACAGACAGACAGACAGACAGACAGACAGACAGACAGAGACAGGAGGGCAGTGATACAGAGCTTGTATACCACATCTGTCTGGTTGTGGCTGCCAGGGGCCTGCATGTTAAATACATTCATGGTACACCCAGTACCCTCTCTTTCCCTGTGGCCCAACAAACCTGTTTTCCACTGCTTCTTTTATAGCTTTTTTATGGTAATACAAGCACTGCCTTGTTTTTTTCCATAGCTAAGTCACACTCTCTTGCTCTACCTTTTTCCTTAAATGTACTTCTCAGTTTTTTGTCCCTACATGCCCCCTTTATTTGTTCATCTGTCTGCTCTCTCTCCAAAGGTCGTTTCTCTTTCCACACCTATTTGACCTCCTTCCTCCAATTCCTCCGTCAACGTTTCTCTTTAACCCTCTGGTGTGCCCGTGTGGCAATGCTGTTGACTGGGACAGTGGGGACAGCGGGGTCGTATGGGGCTGAAGGCAGCAGGGGATGGTCTCCCTCTGTTTTCTCTCTCTCTCTCTCTCTCTCTCTCTCTCTCTCTCTCTCTCTCTCTCTCTCTCTCTCTCTCTCTCTCTCTCTCAGTCTCCCTTTCCATTCGTCTGTCCTTCCCTCCTTCATACCCTTCCAAAGGTCACTGACCCCCATGGCTCCGAGCCCCTCTGTGGTGTGTGCTAGTGTGTATGTGTGTAAGTGAAACCGAGCCCCAAGCCTTTTTACTGCAACCAATACCAGGGGCGTTGTCAGTTGTAGCTGACAGACCCCTCCACATCTGTCCCCTATATCCCCACCCTCTCTCCCTCCCCTTTCTGTGTCTATGTACTACTAATTGTTGTTCCGTTAGAAATGGCTGTCCCCATCAGGATCGGAAGCAGCACAGCTCTAACATTTCTGTATATTCTCCTTTTACAGTGCAGGTCAAGGCGGCGCATTGCGTTACTTGAGGGAAAAATATTTAGACTTATGTAGCATTGCCAAGAATAGCTATTGAGACAACTTTAATGCCAGAGATAGGCAGTAGTTGCTGCTTAATGCATGGTCTGCTAAAAAGCTTAACTATATTATTCAGGCCTTAGGATGCTTTTTTGAAGCTGGATGTCGTGTTTATCATTGATCCTCCAATACCATTTTATTAATCATTCATAGTAGAGTCAACAAAGCAAGACGATCAATTTCCCCCCCAATATCTTCCCCTCCCCATTTCTTGCAGAATTTGAACCAGAACCCACGCACCCTGCTGCCCAAGTTCTTTGGCCTTTACTGCGTCCAGTCAGGGGGCAAGAACATCCGCATCGTGGTGATGAACAACGTGCTGCCCCGCGCCGTGCGCATGCACCTCAAGTTCGACCTGAAGGGCTCCACCTACAAGCGGCGCGCCTCCAAGAAGGAGCGGGAGAAGGCCAAGCCCACCTACAAGGACCTGGACTTCATGCAGGACCTGACGGAGGGCCTTTTGCTGGACCAGGACACCTACAGCGCCCTGGTCAAGACCCTGCAGAGAGACTGCCTGGTGAGAGACAGGGAGGGAGGGAGGGAAGGATCGAGAATGAAAAACAATGCTTTGATCAAGTGAGCGAGAACCGGAGAAGACGAAGAGTTGGGCTAAGAATGTAGCAGGTTTTATCCAAGACATGAACCCAGGCATCTGGGTTAGGCATTCACCAGAGAACGAGATCTGAACAAAACAGAGGGGGAAAATTGCTCATCACGTGTGTGTGTGTGTGTGTGTGTGTGTGTGTGTGTGTGTGTGTGTGTGTGTGTGTGTGTGTGTGTGTGTGTGTGTGTGTGTGTGTGTGTGTATATGTGTCCAGGTTTTGGAGAGCTTTAAAATCATGGACTACAGCCTGCTGCTGGGGGTCCACAACATGGATCAGGCGGAGCGCGAGCAGCAGATGGAGGGCTCCCAGCAGGGTGGCGGGGACGAGAAGAGGCCCGTGGCCCAGAAGGCCCTCTACTCCACCGCCATGGAGTCCATCCAGGGGGGTGCCGCCCGCGGAGAGTCCATCGATACGGACGACACGTGAGTCCCAGTTGGACGTGGAATGGAGAATGGGTCAGGGGGACTGGAATCAATGAACTGTGCAAAGGGAAGACGTAGGAATCCCATTTGACAGGCGTATGTATTACCTGAGCCACCGCAGGTAAACGCTGGCTCCTATTGTTCCCAATAGATTGATCTCGAGTTCACGCTGTTCATGTTGTGCTTTGCGTGCAGAATGGGCGGTATCCCTGCAGTCAACGGGAAAGGAGAGCGCCTGCTCCTCTACATCGGGATCATCGACATACTGCAGTCCTACAGGTAATAGACCTAGAATTCGACGGACGTTGAGGAGGGCTTTATACCTCGGTGGGAACACGTAAAACAAGTAGCTCTCTGTACTTCAGCGTAATAGAACATGTTGCTGTGTATGGAGACATGCATTTGGCATTAACGTGATCATATTATGGCATGCTAGTATGTTATTAGCAGGGTGCTATTATTTAAGAAAGTCTGTCATGTTGAGTCAACATCAGACACACAGCATGCATATTTACACAGCCTAGCCATGTTGCTTATTCTTCCCCCTCAGTGTGCACATCCTGCAGGTTTGTGGCTGTTTTTATTTGAATGTGACCCTAATACATATTTTATATCAGCGATGTTCTAACGTATAGGCTCCCTCTCTTTGTGGCCGCAGGCTAATAAAGAAACTGGAGCACACGTGGAAGGCGCTGGTTCACGACGGGGTGAGTTTGCTTCAAAAATAAATCATAGAAAAAGAAAGTACATAAACACGTTGTCCAAGAGCTGCTTGACCGGTGACAAGCGAAATGTGTGCGGCCCAATCGTTTCAATACCCGTCTATTTATGGAACGGATATCAAATGCTCTTTATCTCATCTGGTGATGCTTGTATTAATATTGTATTCCGTATCCATGTGACTGGCCTGGGAAGTCTGTGTTTTCATAAAGTCTGTCTCTCTCGTAATCCCAGTAGATAGATCAGACTCAGACAGATACAGAGACAGCACTCTGACTGCGCTAGATGTAGGGTTTGTTTTCTTGGGTGTTGCATTTCCCTTAGTAAGAAAAAACCTGCAAACCAGAATCGGCAACATTCATATTATTATATTTGCAATACAACTTTTCATGTTTTACTATTGCCTTGCCACAGTTGTGTTTTTCTTGTTTCAAAATAGAGGTTTCTGGGATCCCTGGCCCTGCTCTTTATACACTGACTTGCTGTCTGTCTCTGCTCTTGGGATCCTGTCAGGCTTCTGATGTCAAGGAGATGTAGACATGTCTCTGACCTCGTGGGTCTAGCCAGTCCCTTCGCTCATCCATTTATTGATGAAGGCACTGACTAAAAGAGAGCTGTGTGTGTGTGTGTGTGTGTGTGTGTGTGTGTGTGTGTGTGTCCGCGTGTGCGTGTGCGTGTGTGCGCGCGCTGCAAGACACAGCGAGAGCCCCTTCCATCTACATCTTTATTTTTCTCCCTGACTGTCCAATACGTCCAGGTCCAATAACTTTGGCACCTGTCAACATCTTTCTCCGTCTCTCACACACCCGCTCACCAACATTTACTCACTTAGTGGAAAATATTTAATGAGGAAGACTTAACGCCTCTTGCCTCTCAGAGGTGTGAGTGAAGGAGTTATATGGAGAGTGGCCTTATTTCACTGTACTTATCAAATCCCACTCTAATTATGTACATATACATCTAGGCGTTGACACATAACACATTATTTATAGGAATTTATAGGATTTCAGTGACGCTTCCATCGTCTAAATAACTGATGGCAGATCCAGCAGACTAGCAGTGGGATTTTCCATACCCTCAGTTCTCTTTTTTTAAACTGTCTGGCTTCCCCACGCCCCATTCTTTTCTCCTCTGTTATTCTAATCTTAACTCTCTCTTTCTCTCTCTCTCTTTCTCTCTCTCTCTTTGTCTCTTCTACCATCCCTCCATTCTGAACCAAACACCAAGTGTCACCTGTCAATCCCGCAGCCATGCGACCGCAGTCCACTCAAGCATTAATAATGAACGCGACGTGTTGCACCATGTTGCCTGTTGCTTTGTGATGTTAGCGTGCGTCTATACACAGGAAGGATTCATAAAATAGTCCGTGCAGGGGAAAGATGCTTCCTCGCTCACAATGGCTCCAAACCTGGGATGAGTATTTAACAAGAACGTTGTGTTTCCTCTCCCTCTCTTTGGCTCTCCGTTACCCCCTTTCTCCCTGCCCACGCCTCCTCTTTCCATCTCCGTTTCCCTCTTTCCTCTTCATTTCGCCGGGGCCTCGTCATGTTACCCTCTCCTCCAGGACACGGTGTCCGTCCATCGGCCTGGCTTCTATGCGGACCGGTTCTTCAGGTTCATGAGCAACAACGTTTTCAGGAAGAGCTCCTGTGAGTCCAACCACTCGTTTAAATACTGCGGCGGCTGGCTGTGGCCGTGTTTGGAGATCAATCTCTATCGTCGTAACATCGACAGCCCCTTGTAACCTTGTAAATCTGCCCCCCCCCCCCCCCAGCATTAAAGTCGTCCCCGTCTAAGAAGGGGCGTGCCTCTCTGTCTGTGCCCAAGTACCCGGGTCCCGGGGCAGCGTGGTCTGTCAGCCAACTGCCCTCCGAGAGAGACGACAACATCTACGACCTGAGAGGGGCCCGCAGCTTCCCCACACTGGAGGACGAGGGTAAACACAGCATATTCCGTATGTATGCGCGCACACACACACGCACACAAAACACACACACACACACGCAAACACACACGATCCCACGAACACACAGCTTCACAAGACACTTTGAGTTTGACCTGTGTGGTCCCTGACTTTGTTGCCCCGTCTTTCTGTGGGTTCCCCCAGGGCGTCCTGACCTCCTCCCCTGCACCCCGCCGTCGTTCGAGGAGGCCACCACAGCCTCCATCGCCACCACTCTCTCCTCCACCACCTCGCTGTCCATCCCTGAGCGTTCCCCATCGGACGCGGGAACCGACAACCCTCGCTACAGGTACACACAAACCCAAACACCGTCACACACAAACGCACTCTCTCTCTCTCTCTCTCTCTCTCTCTCTCTCTCTCTCTCTCTCTCTCTCTCTCTCTCTCTCTCTCTCTCTCTCTCTCTCTCTCTCTCTCTCTCTCTCTCTCTCTCTCTCTCTCTCACACACACACACACACACAAAACCTTGGGAATGCCCACACTGTTCTCTCTGTTTCTGTCTGCAGGAGGCACACCCAGTCTGTCAGCCATGATGGGAGGTGAGTTACGAGGAACACTTGTTCCATTGACTCTTGACTGTTTGAAGTGTTCCTTCCTGTGCCAAACGCAGCCCTTGCTTAAAGGCACAGTGTTTTCACAGTTGCAGTCACACTGTGGGTGTGGAGGGTGTGTGCTGCCTGTCTGTGTTAGGCCAGCCTGTTAGTATGTGTTTATGACCGGAACGGCCCTTCCTGGCGCTATGTTGTATTTCTTCTGAACGTGTGTGTGTGTGTGTGTGTGTGTGTGTAGAACCCAGGAGGAGCTGCGTGTGCGCGAGGAGGAGCAGCAGACTATCCGAGTGGAGGTGGAGGTGAAGAGACATGACAGTGAGCCCACCATCATGGCACCTCAGCCATCTCCTGAGACCAGGTACACACTGGGTCAAACACCTTTACCATGCACACACACAAACATGTGCTTAACCATTGACATACTGTACAAATAACCTAATCTGAAAGGCTTCGATCATAATATAATGTATACTATACTATGCTTACATATTTTATTAATGATCTATAATAATTTGTCCATAATAAAAAATGCAATCTATCATGGACAGTCCTGCTGGTCACTGGAGCAGAGTTCTCCAGATAGTGGTATAAGGCTTCTAATGCTGCAACATTACTTCTACCTCTGCCTGCCACACCTCACGAGAAACAACTAGCCCTTGAATCAGCTGGACCTCGAGAGATCCATGCTAAAGTTGACTGTATTCCAAAATGTCTGGCTGTCTCACCAAGCTGACCTCAAAGCGAGTACGTGGGCATGGCAGGACGGTAAAGATGAACGGTAGGGGCCCGGAAGAGAAGGAGAGACAGGATAGAGGATGGAGAGGACTGGGTGTCTGGGAGACTGACCGGGGGTGGGGGAGACTGGCCTGGAAGAGGACTGGGGCAGGGCTGGGGAGGAAGGTCCTGGTCCTGTTGCTTAGCAGCCACTGGCTGAACAGATGGCCTGGGGGCCCTTTTTTTATTTAACCTTTATTTAACCACGCAAGTCATTAAGAACACATTTTTATTTGCAATGGCGGCCTGGCAAAAGGCACAGGCTTGTGAGGGAAGGGGGTAGGAGCTTAAAAAAGAAGCGGAGGGTGCTCTGTGGAGGGGTGGTGGGGGAGGCGGATAGAGATGGGCAACAGGGCAGTGGGCCATCTAGATGACCCTGCTTCTCGTGCTGCAGTCCACTGTCTCTACTGGGGCTTCTGGTGTGGAGGAAGGAAGAAAAGGGGGGAGAGAAAAAGCAGACGGGAGGAACGAGTGGAGTTTAAGGCAGAAGTACCGAGAATGAGAGAGAGGGTTAGAGTGATTGAAGCGGAGATTAGCAGGGCTTCGGAACCCAACAAGAAGGAGAGGCCCCTCAGCCTTCTGCATGGCAACCGTAAACCCTTCGCCCCTCCGCTAAAGATCCAGCCAATCAGACAATCAGAATCCTTAGAGGATTTGCCAGATCTGCTTTTCCTCGACAGAGTCAGCTCCTTCAGAGGGAGCTCCACCAGACGAGCCGGGAAAGCCATCTGGATCAGCTCAAAGCCTCCTAATGGCCAATGATCTGGCGAGGGACAATAAAGGATTGTGGAGGCGTATTGCCAGCTGGGGAATTTTACTTAGAGCCTTGGCAACTAGATCATGTGTGCTGACACACACATAAATCGCTAACACACGCACAGACTAGGCTGGTAAATGTTGGTGGAGAACTGGCAACCGTCCTTTAAACTCATATACAGGCCGGCAGTGTTACTCTAAGAGCCTGTTTGCTACTAGTTAGGCTTAAAGGGCAGCAATAACTAATACCGGTCCTCAAGCCTCTTTCAACGCTTTTTCACTCTGTTCTCTCTCTGTTCAACAGTGAGGTGCCCGCAGTAACTGAGCCTGACGCCACTGTTGCTCCCGGCCCTGAAACCTCTGTGGCTGCAGACGAGGTAGAGGCTCTCCAGGCCGCCTCTTCCACCACTCCCCCAGCCGCCGCCTCCTCGCCTGGGGCAGCAGAGGCCCTGGAAGCTCCAGGGAGCCCCAAAGTGGTGGTGGAGGCTGACCGGGCCAGCCAGGTGTCCGGTTCTGGGTGTACCAGCCAGGCCTCCGTAGACGATGAGGACGACGTGCCAATCACAGATATCTACTTTGTAAGCTTTCAGCACACACATAAACACACACACACAAACACACACACACACACACACGCACACACACACCCAAACCAACAGACACGCTCCCCTGCTCACAAACTCACGAAAGATACAGTGGACAAGCCATGACTTTAGTAGTAGTGGTAGCAGCAGCCTGGGTTTACCACAGCAAGAGAAGAATAAAGTAGCATCAGACATCTGACAACCGATATTAGAGGTAATACCGTTTACATTATCCCCTCATCTTCCTCTATTCATTTTGTATTCATCCCACATCCCTCATCCATAATATTGTTTGTCTGAAAAACAAATGTAGTTTTACATAATGCAGGCCAGTTAAAGTAGCATGGTACGGTGTTATATTTGAGTGGATGATGTTGTGATGTGCGGGTTAGCGGTGGGACAGGTCTCTGGGCTAAGCTTTGTACTGATGGTGTCCTACAGAAACGCTGACAGGAAGGCAGAGAGGAAGCACATGAAAACACGCAGGCTGGTATGGCAGTGCCCGCTTTGGGAGTTTTTCCGTGTGTGTGTGTGTGTTTAAGCATTCTGTCTGTGTGTGGACCACTATTTCTTGCAGTGTGCTGTTGTTTGGCTTGTAGTGGTTTTAACATTCACTTTATTTATATGCTATATTATATAGAAATTGCTGGATTACAGATGAATGTACAGGCCAGACTATTTATCAGCTCTTAGAGACAGATAACTGATAACTCTGCTATTTAAGTATGTTATAGTCTATGCATTCCCCCACAGAAGCCAAGCTTTATTGTGATCTGGCAGGCCTTTTATATGTTTTTAAAGCCACTGTGGAACAAAATTAGTACATGTATGAGTTTTAGGTTAGCTTGAGGTAACACTGGAACTGGTAGGACTTACTGACCAGACCTGAATGGAATACTCTGGAATGTCTCCGGGGGAAAATCAGGCAGAACGTCTCCGGAAAGGTCAAATCAACATTGGTGACCATGGCGGCCGGCGTTGAGCCTTAAGAGCTCTTGGGAGGGACTATCCAAGACAGCCAACAAGCCAAGGCGTTGGCGGGGTGGAGGGGGGAGAAGGGCGAGCGGATCTCTTCACTTCACAAGCTTGTAGGATGGCCACCGTCTGAATTATTCAGCGATCTCCCGTACCACCAACCGGTGTCCACATGCATACCTTTCATCCTCCGTTCACCCTCACTCGCGTTCAGCTGGCAATGCTCTCCACACAGCCGCTTGGCGTTCCTGACTTTCCATTGCTGCCTTTCTCTGTTTATACTTTTTCCTGCCCCTCTCCACTTCGCCCTCCGTCACACCTCCCCTCTGTGCGAAGAGGGTAGGCAAGAGGAAAGAGAAAAGCGTGTGAAGACCTCATCACTGACTCACGCCGCACTTTAGCACGTTTTAAAATAGCAATCGTCTCCACTCTCACCTTTGCAGCTCTCTCTGGGTTTCTCCTCGTCTCATCATCTTTGTACCTGCTTGTCTATCTCAAAATGTATTCTCCCCTCATTCTACAATGAATGTTCACCTGCCTTTCCCTGTCCTCTCCATCTCTCTCTGTCTGGATATGCACACAGTTTGAGGATGGGAGAACCTGGGTGGTCTCCCCCATCCGGCGGAGAAAAAAGCCCCAGCCCAGTTGCACTGTAAGTCAGTATAGGCCACTGTCTACTAGCTAGTGTTAGCTTCTGCTTGTCGAGATGCCTAGACAAAACGTCCTCCCCCTGAATGTAATCTAGGTAATCCCAAATTGTCTTTAATTTAATAAGGGTGAACCTTGTGAATGTGTATTTTGTTGATCTACAAATTCCTGGTTTTGATGAATAGACTTTGATTATTAGTATTAGTAGTATTCATCTAAATAGTTGTTCAGTCTGTAGTGGGGATGATGGTGGTTGTGTGTGTGTGTGTGTGTGTGTGTGTGGGCGGGGGGGGGGGGGCTGCCTCCATCTGCCATCTTTTTGCTCTTGCTCCTTGCTACACACACACACACACACACACTCTCTCCCCCTCCACCTACCAGGATGCCTAAGATGCTATGTTAGCTCTTCAATTGTACGCGTTTGCGTGCGTGTGTGTAAGTCTGCGCGTGTTTGACGTCAAACCTCACTGCCAACAAGCCCGTTCACTGTGGCACTGTAGGGCACCTGCTTCTTTCTTCTTCTTTTTTTTATAGAGACAGTACAACTCTGGGACTCGACTATATAACCCCTACAGGACCCAAGCATCCCAGAGTCTCTTAACAGTCGGAAAATACAACAACACAGTGACTCTGGATAACGGATGATATACTCGTCAGAGAGAGCACTCATCTCTATTAGTGCACAGCAACTTCCTGCTTTGAATGTCAATTTCTGTTGGCTGTCTTTGCTTCCTGGCTTTCCTCCCATGCCCACCACCACGATCATAATCATTCCCATGTCTCTGAACTCCCTTTGTCCTGTTTTCTGGTTGATGCATAGATTATATCCTCGGCCAGACCTGGCTTTCAAAGAGCATATTCAGTAGATGATTGATAAAGAAATGTAAACTTTCCTTTTTTTTTTTACTATATGCTATTATTAAAATATTGTTTCACTGTGTTTTGATAGATAGCTCATACATGGTTATATATTTGCTACTATTTAAGCTCATTTGCCCAATTGGCTGTGTTGCTAATCATACATGTAATAATGAAATCCAGTGTGTATGTATCTTGTATGGATTGTCCTGCTATTTTTACACTTTCACATTCCAACTGTGAAATTAATCTTGCACTCACACTCTCTAGTGTTTCTCAGCAACATTTCCTCCTTTATGCGTCTCTAATTTTCTTTTCCTGCCCTGTCTTGTTTTCCTCTCTCTTTGCCCCTAACCTACCCGGCCCCCTTTTTTTCTCTTGCCTTCCCCTGCTTCTCTTGGTGTGCCCTTCCTCTGTTCCTCTGGCGCACTCTGCTGGGGTGGGGGTGTAAAAGCAGCCTGAGGACAAGACCTGGGTGTACTCCCCTCTGCACTATGGCTCAGAGGCTAAGACCCTGCCGGATGGGGATGGGGATGGGGAGAGTGAGACAGTAAGTGAAAAGAACAGCCTGTATCGCGCAGACAAAAATGACTAGCATGACCCAGCGAACATATAGTCTAGGACTAATCTTAATCTATGTCTGGGAAGCCAGGCTTTGTTAACTGGGCTGGAACCAGAGATATTCAGTCTACTCCTAGATCAAATAGTTAGTTAAATTGATTGTTACATTAATTTAAACATATTACATGGACATATATTTAGATTGTTGTCAAATGTAGTCTCAGAGTAGACTTGATATACATCCAAGAAACCAGCTTGTGCTGTGTGTGGGCTGATATTCTCACTAACTGCCAGTATGAGCATTTGGCCATCCATCCATCCATCCATCCATCCAGCCCTCCAACAGCATGCTGCTCAGTGGCCACTGCCTCTCACAGCCCGCCTGCCTCCCTGCCTGCACAGGGGCGCTCTGCACGTGTCACCACCTCATGTTGTGTCAACACCATTGCCCACAAGGCTCTATAGTTAGACTCTGGCCCCTACATCACTGTGCAGTGCAACGCCAACAGTGGTCCCTGCTATTCCATAACTAATGGATTCATTAATGAATTAATCAACATAGCAATTATATTTAATCCATTCATTGTATGTTCAAGTAACTACAAAGGAACCGTAGTAACAGAAAAAAGCTTCTTTTTTTTTATATATATATAAAACTTGTTCCTATTCTGGCATAAGCCTATGCTTATGTATTATCTTTGAGGACACAAAGGCCTAAATATATGGAAACAGTTACTGCTTTTCTGTTATTGTATGTTAAACTATAACATCAAATTGGCTTGATAATATGAACTTTTGTAAAATACTTGCTATTTTCAGGGTGTCAAATCAAGGTTTTGAGTTTTCAAGAGTTTTTATTAATGCAATGCCTATTGCAAACACTACCCTTTGATGGCCTTCATAAAAATATTGGATCGAAAACATATCCGATTTAAGGGTTTATCGTTTTAGGTGAAGGTGGTGGGCTAACTAACTGTTTTTATTTTTCCTGTTTCCTCTTTTCCAGCAGTAAATCTCCACCACTAGCAGGGAGAGAACAGATTCACTGATGTTCAAGTGATGAGGACCCAGCAGCCGGCTGCCCGGACAACAGCAGTCACCCGGATCCCTGTCCAAACATGTATTTTCAACCCAAATACAAAAACAAAAGAGATCCCAGATCCCCTGATCACAGCTGTGAAATTTGATCCTCACCTTTTCCCAGCCAACCAAAAGAGACACATGAGAGAAAAACCGGACGGCCAAATGGCTGCACACACATTCAGACAAATATACACACACAGCTAATAGTCTTGTGAAGTACGTATCCCTATTCACACTTGGGGCTTGGGCATAATAGGTGTACCCGTCACTCTCACATTCCCATCGGTAAATATTCAGAGGTCACAACATGTATTTATCATATCTTCATTTATATTGTCAGCTTTTTTTTGTGTTCAGTCTGTTTCTACTTCCCTTTTCATTTGTCAACTTGTCATACTGTGAACATATTTTGTCAAGTTTGGTACAAATTGTCTAAAGTTATTGTCAGAGGGAACTGTTTTCTTCCCTCCTAAATAGAAAATGTTTGAATGTTTTAGGGAACGGATATTTACTTTCGTGTTTATATATTTGAGTTTATGTTCATTTGAATTGGCAATTTCCAACTAAGAATATTACTGTATGTGTGGTTTTGTTTGTACATTGAAGAATTTCTGCTACTAAGATCTCCTAGATGCCTAGCCTCCGAAAGAGGTAGTTTACTTTAACACTAACAAAGTAGAGATATTTTCGGTCCTTGTAATTGCGACATCAGAACAATGTCTTCCAAAGCAACCGTTTAGTAAAATGCAAACATAATTTTATAAGAATGGTGATTCACAGAGCCCTTAAATTAAATCTAAACATATCATTCTTTGAGCAGGGACACTATTGGTAAAAAAATAACTATAATAATTCAAAAGATATAAAGTAAAAAGAAATGTTGCATTGTTGCAATGAGATGTCACACAGTAATTTTTACGGTCAAAGTTGTACTTTTTCTGTTGTCACTGCATTCATTTTTCAAGACTGAAATGTCAGAGGCCAAACATACACGTTTGCTTAGGTCCCTAACTAGATACGTGTTTTACATTAAACAGAATGGTATCTTAATTTGGCTTCTTTTATTCACTTTATTTAACCATCATCAGGTGCGTGTTAAGGTTAAGTGTACTGTGACCATCATTAGAATACAGTGCTATTGTAGTTTTTCTGTGACTGATCTAACATCATAGGATATAGATTTGAATCTTGATTTCAGTCGATCGGTGTGTGCTTGTATACCTGTGAGAGAGGGAGGTGTTAATTGTCAGACATTGTAGGATACAGAACATTTCATTAACATGATGTGCAGAGTGGCCAGTTGTAATCAGTTTGCTGTTGTTTATATTATCAAGAGCTCAGCAGCAATATTTTGTACAGTATATTTTAAGTTCATTTAATTGCCTTATTGAAAGAATTCAATATGTAATTTTTGTTTTTCCATTTCAGCGTTGTATTTATTTTCAATATTTTTGCTGTTGTTGTGCTCCTAAGAATGTACATAGAATTATAAATACATATATAAAGATATATAAATATATTTTCCATTTTAATTGGAGAATATTATTTTTGTTTGTTTTATCTTTTGCTCCTCGCAAAAGAAAATGTTATGATCTACACATTATTTACTGTAGGCCTACCATATTCCTCAATACGTTTGATGAGATGCAGCTATGAAATTGCAGTTGTTTCTTTGTATAAATATATCCATATGAGTAACTGAAGAGATGTCAATTTTACCTACTGTAGCTTGCAAGCGATTCAGTAGACGATCTGCCGACAATTTAGCTGTGTTTGTGTCTTGTGTTTTCAAATCGCGTGTCCCCCTCACCCTGGAGTCCTTTCCAGAGACAGAGCATGATTTAGAAATGAATATGCGTATCGGAAATATGTATTTATGTATATCTGTGTATATTCATCTATTTATACATTAGAATAAATAGATGGCTTTATGTGTGTGAGTGACTAACGATCAGAATGAAAACAAAATAAAGCAGTTATATGTCAATTAATTTGCGCCCGATTGTTGTACAAGTGGAATTTCTGTTTTAAAAGGAACAGACGGGTTCAAACTGATTCTAATTGCTTTAAGCCGTCACATCTGTTTTGATAGAATTAGAATTGTTATGTCGTTCTAATTATTGTCATATTATGAAATAAGATAAATCACGTTTCCTTGGAAATAAGCATTGCTTTGACTACATTCGAAGTCATGTATTGTATTAAATATAGCAAATATTAGTTTGGAGTAGCCTGCTACATTCATTGGTAACTTTTAGGGCTAAAAGGCCTTTTGTTATGAGAATGTTTTGTAGCTAGATCTACTTTTACGAAGGTAAATTACGTTCGTAGAGGGTAATGATGGATAATGGAGACTTCAGCATTCCCAAATGGGACGACGCCAAGGTGATGTGCATAACATAACCTTAGCATATCGTTAACATTCATTATTCGTTTAAGTTAGCTAACATCAAGTCTAGCCTTACCATTGCTTTACCTTCAAGTTTATTCTAGTTTTTCTATGCTTTTGTTTTTTTACGGTCTTAATTTGGGATATATGTTAATTTTCAGGGTCCTATAGATAAAATGTCAAGTGCAGGCACTAGTAGATGTTCAAGCCCTGCATCTAGACCACTCAGTGAGGAGGACCATGCACAAAGCGGTAGGAATTGTAGCCTGCATACCCTCTCACACATTCGGAATCAACAGGACTAAAATGAAACCTGTTTTTTTTTCAACTTCCAGACACCCAGAGTGTGATTATTCGACAGCTTAACGATGAGATAGACATAAGTGATCAAGTAGACGACGTGGGTCTAGAGACCCTCCTCCAGTCTAAAGTAAAGGTAGGCAACAATGCTGTCACAGGCAACAATATTGTCATGTTTCTTCGGGTAACATACTTCACACTATATTACTACCAGTAGTAGTAGCATATTACATTTGCACAGAGAAACAGATGTTTTTCATAATTGTGTCCACAGCCTATGCTTGAAAAAATACATGCAGAGGCAAATAAAGTAGTGGGCAGCTACAACGAGGTGGCTGATGGTCCGAGAAAATGTCATCTTCTGCACAGCCCATCTCTTCAAGAGCTTTTGCTCAAGTTGGGCTTCAGCAAGAATATGGTAGGAACCTTAGATGATTCTTACAGGAAGTGTGAAAGAAAAATTACAAGTTCTGTGTTGTATGACAACTGGTCATTCCACTGATAAGAAAATGCAAGCACTAATTTTTTTATTGACCTTATGTTTGCAAGTCAAACTATACTAGTATTCTTACCGTGCCCTTCCTCAGGAGGACCTTCAGTCCTACCTAGTCTCTTCCGATCGCATGTGCTTGATTTCTGAGAACGAATCTCTGACGATGGAGCTCAAAGATGCTCAATCCAGACACCAGGCAGTGGTGAAAGGCCTCCACCTCTCTCTCCATTCATCGGAGCAGGAGAGCAAAAGTTTCCATCTGTCTCTGCAACAAAGTCTCAGGCAGGCCCAGGACAAGGTACCTGAATTGCTTATTATTTTATGCGGCACCAAGTTTTCTAATCTTACACTTCTTAAAGTTTTCTTTTTGTATACTACACCATGTTGCACTCTTGATTTGGAAAACAAAACAAAACAAAATATTTTTCCTAGGTACATTCTATGGAGCAGAAAGTTAAGGAATACGAGGGCCAGGTCCTCGACTTGCAACACAACTTGGTTGGATCCAATGACAAAGCTCACACTTTGCAGATGACCCTCCGCGCTTCAGATACAAAACTCTTTACCCTCGTACGAGACCTAGAGGAGTCAGAGAAGAAATTTTGCAGCCTGCAGCATGAGCTAAGGACTTCAGAGGACATCAACCAGTCACTGCGACGGAATGTAGCATCATGGGAAGAGAATGTCCAGTCCCTCAGGCAGAATGTCAGTGATCTGAATAAGAAAGCCCAACTTCTCCAGAAGAACCACTTGGCTGAAGAGGAAAGGGTAAAATCCCTGAAAGACAGTCTGAAGAGCTCAGGAGAGAAGGTCACATCACTACAACAGAGTCTCAAGATCTCTGAAGAGATGGTTGCGTCTCTCAAACACAGTCATTGGGTGGCCGAAGAGAAAGTCTACTCCCTACACCAGAAGCTCAGCATGTCAGAAGATAAAGTGCAGTCAACCAATCATTCAATGAAGGCCACAGAAGAGAAAAGTAAAGCTCTAATGGATGCCCTGAGATCTGCAGAGGAGAGGAATCTGGCCCTACAGGAGACCCTGGTGGTCAGTGAGGGCCGCATTAAGGCAGCCGTAGGCCAGCAGCAATCTCTCGAACAATGCAAGAAAGAACTCGAGGAGAAGATCCAGAGTTTAATACGTTCTCTTGCTGCTTCAGATAAGGGCTTCCAGAGCGCAGTAAAGGACTTGGAGTTAGAGCTGAAGAGTTCCAGGGACAAGGTCAACATCCTGCAGGATACCATAAATAAGGTTGAGTCTGACCATGCAAAGGAGATGGGACAGCTCCAGCACAAGCTGTACAAAACTATCAAAAAAGGAGCTGCAATTGAGCAAGACCTAAAATCCCAGAGTATGCTCTTTTTGATTTGCCAATACAAACATTTTGTTATAAAAATGCATAAACATAGGAGCTTGTAATAATCATCTAATAATCGTTTTCAAAATGATTTTACTTTCGTTGTGATTTTGTCTAATATATTATCTGTATAATTCTCATGACTTTCTTAGTAGTTGCTCTGAATACTAAATTACTGAATGAGCAGACAAAGGCAAACAAGGAGCTAGAAAGAACTGTTGTTTATGAGAAAGAACTGCAAGACACTGTCAAGGACCTCAGGTGAATATGAAGGACTTTAATTTAATCCTAAACCACTTTGCCATAATGCTTAAAGCAGACAAGTGTGATTTATACCTTTTTGTTCATCCCTACTTGGCAGGCAGAATCTGAAAAACCTAACTGAGGAGAAGGACTTTGCTTTGGGGAGCCTTAGGATGAGGCAGAAGGATTTGGTAGAGGTACAACGCCACTTGCAGGTGGACCTATTGAAGTGCCGTTGGCATGAACAAGGGAAAAGCCTCATCTCCATGCGCAAGAAAGATTTGAAGGAGGAGTTAATTAACCTGAGAGCAAATTTGCGCTCAGTTCTGGAGAGTGAGGGTGTGCGAGAGGGAATGAAGGGTCAGGAGTTAGCTGAAGTTTTGGAGAAGACCAAGGAATGGGAGAATGTTGCAGGAAAACTGGTGAGTCTAATTTGCGTGATTCTACCTGCTATACCGTGACACTAAGAATTTTAAGCAGTTAATGCACTGTAAGACCTCAAAGGCTTCAGAAAGTTATTGCTTGTTTCCTCATAAACATAATTTGTTGTTGTTTGTATGTTTGCAGGTGGATAGTCTTTATTCTCATCAGCAACTGCTCAAGGAAGGAGTCGAAGAAAGGGACCAATATAGAACCTCACCTCAGGCAATGTGGAGAAGTGGATCATGTTCCCCCTCACACCCCGAGTCAGCTGTATCACCACCGAGGAGGACCTTGTCAAATCGACCTCCATCCCCGTATATCAATGGGTAATGAGTGCCAATGTTTAACTCTTATTATAGTTTGTCGTTTATCACCTCTTTCAACTAAAATAAGAGTGGAGCTCATTAACAGAATAGGGGATAGAGAATGAGTATGATGATCATTTTTGCTACTTGTAATGATTGGTTAATGCTAACATTTTTTGAGGGTTTTAGCATACAGTATGAAAATGCCTGTAGAAATTAACAGATTTTTTTACACAGCCAATCTTCAGGCCAGGAGGGTGTTGGGTCAAGCTCCCCCAATAGGTTAAAAGATACTGAGTGTATGCGACATCTTCTGAGTGTTCAAAAGAGGCTGAAGAACCTCCATTCAAGTAAGATCAATAATCTTTAGAAGTAGTTTGAGTTATACAAACATAATTGATTGAAGATTGAAGAAAACAAAAGAGAAATGTAGGTGAGTTTAACCAGAAGGTTTAGCACTGGGATATCCCCATTTTGCCATGCAATGATTCTAACTATGCTATTATTATGGTATGCATAAAGCATGCAGATCTTTATTATTATGACAGTAACACTAATGAACAATTTTTCTCCCACAGTGGATTTCCAAAGAAACATCAAGGGACTACTTCGTCCATCTTAAAAAAACAAATCCTGGATAATTCTTAAATGGAGCAATTCTGTTTCCGAAATTGGAATGAGTTCACATCAAATAAAAAATAATTGGTTCTGTAGGTGCAATTTCTGTGTTCCTTGTTATGATTATTCATACTAGTCTAGTCTGCAGATTTTTTTGTTTAGTCCATGACTTGACGCTAACTTTTATGTAAAGATAGAACATGAGATGCAGAATAGTTATGATTGGACAGCTAAATGTGAAGGAGTACAGGATTGGCCAGTCTATTGTATGACCACTTCTATTGGTCAAAATGAAGGTCACTCAGCTCACGTGCGGGAGAAGGCTGTTTTGCTGCCGGTGTGGCTCGAGACAGGTCAGGAGTAGACGGAGATCCCCAGGTACTCCGAAGGCGACCTTGTACATTTTTGGTGGGCTACCTATCAATATTTGTATACAATGGGGACTCGGGATGACGAATACGATTATCTATTCAAAGGTAAGTAGACTAACATTACAAGTGGACGCATGCCAGAAACTATACTATCTATCGATAGCAAGCTATCACGTCGTTTTCTACTAGCTAATGACGTTAACTTTGCTAGCTAGCTGATACAACGTTAGTCTGCCAACTCCCCACCCTTCTCACGAGAACTAAGATCACCGTATGTTACCAACCTAACGCTTTACGGAAACTGCCTTGTAACTACGGCAACATTAAAGTTAGTCACATTAGTCAGCCAGGAAACAGGTCAATACTAAAATAATGGTTTCAATTATCACCATCATTATAAAATGATCATTGCTATTATATAGCTTATGGTTATCATAAATCTAGTTTGTTTTAATCGAAATAATAATAATTTTAACAACGTGTCGTCGAAAGTATCTTAATTCCCACATTACTTGTCCACACATGTTGTTTCATTGACCCTTTGTTTTTTGTTCTCTTCTTCTAGTGGTGCTAATCGGAGACTCTGGTGTGGGGAAGAGTAACTTGCTGTCCCGTTTCACAAGGAATGAGTTCAACCTGGAGAGCAAGAGCACCATTGGGGTCGAGTTTGCTACCCGCAGTATTCAGGTGGACGGCAAGACAATAAAGGCTCAGATATGGGATACTGCTGGACAGGAGCGCTACAGAGCCATTACCTCAGCGTAAGTGTGTGTGTTAAGAAAAACGTAATTTTAGCACATATTGCTACCTACTGACCATCTCTCCCTCTCGTCCTTGCTTTGTCCAGGTACTACCGGGGGGCAGTGGGGGCTCTTCTAGTGTATGACATTGCCAAACACCTAACATACGAAAATGTGGAGCGTTGGTTAAAAGAGCTGAGGGACCATGCTGACAACAACATTGTCATTATGCTGGTGGGCAACAAGAGCGATCTGCGCCACCTCAGGGCAGTGCCTACAGATGAGGCTCGGGCCTTTGCTGGTAAATTACCCACCACATTTCTGAATGAGATAAAATGGCATTCTGTTTAGAAGGATGTTGAGCCAGTCACATTCCCCCTATCCCTGCTTTCTTTCTGTCAGAGAAGAACACCCTGTCGTTTATTGAAACCTCAGCCTTGGACTCAACTAATGTAGAAGAGGCATTCAAAAACATTCTATCAGGTACGTCTTACGGATTGATAACACAAGTGAGAAAACATGTTGCACAAACTAATAATGATCAGTAACCAACACGTTCCTCTTCAGAAATCTATCGGATTGTCTCACAGAAGCAGATAGCTGAACGATCTGCTCACGATGAATCTCCAGGAAACAATGTAGTTGACATCAGCGTTCCCCCCACTACAGATGGACAGAAAGGCAACAAATTGCAGTGCTGCCAAAGCCTGTGACGCACGTCTTTACTCTCCTTCATTCTCCACAACCCTTGCCTTGTCTCATCTCTGCTTTACCCTTAAGTTTCACACCGCTGCTGACTCATTTCATCTGTGTTTTTTGAAGACTCAAAGACTACATGACATTCCAATTATTTCATTGTTTGCAATGTCTTTATATTTTCTGTTTGTAAATGATCTACCTAAGTTTTGAAAAGCCTTTGTATACCTGGCTTTGAAATTAGCCCTATGTTAGCTGAGTATGACAGGGAAAAATGTATCCTTGTGTGAGAATGTGGGGCAATTATTTAGCTTAACATGATGGTTATTGCTTATAATGTTGTTTTGTTACTTAATTGACTAGCCTATATGGCCCTGATCATGTGACCCACTCTTGTTGAAGGAATGGTGAGGGATCAGTTGGGAGGACTCTCAATAGTCTCAACGATTTTGGCTTCCTTGTTTTTTTTCCTTCACCTTTAGCACACTTTTAAAATGGGGTTTTATCTAAGTTCTGTGTGAGATATTGGTGGAGGTAAGCTAAAAGGAGGAAAGATGGCAAAATTGGACTACTAAGATGCAGCCATAGTCTAGAGCTTTCGTTTGCCTTCCTTATAGAACTTTTTTTTCTGTGCCTGAAATGAGCATCAAAAGGTTCTTCCGTCTCCAAGGAATTTTCCAGCAATTTTTTTTTTTTTGGGAAGACTATCATGTTGTGTTGTTTTTAACATTTGTAACACAAACAATGTTGCACAAACATTTGCCCTGTGTATTATGACATTAAGGTGGTGAAAAGCCGTTAAAAATACTATATCGGGCGCTTTAAATTGAATGTTCTTGGTCAGTTTGCTCTTATTCATTCATTACGTCCTGAATGTTCAGGACAACAGAGCACTTTTCTTTCTAGTCTGCTTTTTAATTTCCACACCCAATGACAAACCAATTGTCTGTATGGTCCAGTAAATCAGGGTACACGTCTTACTCCCTTAAGAAAAGATTAACTTTAGACACATTAAAGCCAGCAATGAAACATATTTTATGTGGATGACAGTAGAATATATGAAATACAGCTTGGTTGGCAAAATGCCTTATGTGTAATTTCTGTTAGAAAGGTCTTTTTGGAATGATAAATAAACATCTTAACAAGTGTTAAATATCAGATAATCTATTATGATGCATTTTCATGAATGTGTATTCAAATTTAAAATAAACAAAATTCCTCACAAGCTGGCAGGCAGATTATTCGGCCTACCAGTAATAAGCATTCAGAATTATTCTACCATTCCTCGCAAGTAAAAGTTAAATTCTTTATCCTCCGCTATACAGCAGAATAGATCATTCTCAATGCCGCCAGACAACTAATGATAATGAATGTATGTTTATACAGACCTGCCTATGCGGCCATGCATAAATATAGAAAATTCCCCTTTATGCCCTATTCATTTAATGTGATCCACTAATATTCAGTAAGAATGATGAAACTCCCGAGTCTTGGGTAGGTAGCCTAGTTACCATTATTTGTTAACTAAAACTTAAAATTTGAGTTGAATGAAATGAAAGTCATGCTTTTTTTACTAACATGATGTTTTTTTCATATACTGTATTAGCAGGTATAACAACACAGTGCATGTAATGAGGTTTTAAGAACAGAGCAACCCTAGTTTTGTGCCAGGCAACATGCGGAAGCTCCTCTGACTGTTGTGGGCAGTCAGCTGAGCGATGTTGATGGACTAGACTAGTGAAGCCAGTTAGCAAGCGAGTGCTGCAAAAAATAGCTATACTATTTTGACATACTAAGCATCCCTTTTATAACCTTCATGTATACATTAAAATGATGAATGAAGGAAATAACGTTACCCGGTGAGTATGTTTTCTACCTATAGTACGGCTACCTATTTTTCTTATGAGAATGTTTCATTTTTATAGGTTGCATGCTAAACAAGCTACCGCGTTAGCTCTGTCGTTACTGGTACTACTACTAGTACAGTAGTAGCTAACGTCGTTGTTGGCTAAGCGGCTTTAACCGGGACGGAAAAGATAATCACACAGCTGTGACAGCTTGCCAATGCAATTGCTATTTGCTGAAATAGGAAAATCCTCCAAACGACATAGCTAAAAAAAAAACGGTCCGTTCTGAAACTTCAATTGAACCACAGGAATTATTTCACTGATATAAATTAGTGATAGGTAAGATAAAATAGCTGTTCCTTTCACACTAAACATAACGATGAGTGTCTTTGTCCTGTTCCTGGAGAGATCCATGGCATAGCTTCAACACCTGGCTGCAATGCCAATAATAACATTAGACCATAGAAACGAGATAGACTTGTCAGGCTTAGTGTTATTTTATTCCCTTGTTCTGCAACTTATTGGCTGCAGCTGCCCCGCACCTTACATTGTTTGGAATTAATTTACGATTAACAGAGCAGCTAGCCAGAACTGGCATAACATTCAAAAATGTGTGCGAACCATTTTAGAGAAAAAACTAGCTAGGCCTGATGGATAGACTTGGTTTGCTTAGGTCAGTTGCCGCTGCACAAAACATATCCTACACTTTGAGAGCTTTGCCAGTACGTTGATATAAATGGAGTCTGGTACTGGACCTAAATTAAGACAGCTGTTTTTCAGTCGGCAATGTACTGTTGATCATCCGTAACTTCTCTGACTGCCTGCATCTTCACACATCTATTATATGTCCAATAAGAAATAGGCTTATTAAGTAACAACTGATGGCCCGCCCTGTCTCAACACCGCCTTCTCTAGAAAGTTTTTCCAACCATCTTGGATACTGCTGCTGCCACATTCTTTTAAATTATATTTTCTCACATCCACATGTGCTGTAATCAGTAAAATAATATGAACTCTTTGTAAATAAGGTCTTCATTTTCCAGCAGTTCGACCTAAGCACGCTGAATTGTGGGAGCTCCTCCCGTCACCATTAACCTCTCTGGAGGAGTAACCATGACGACTGGCGAGTGTTGCCACCTGCCCGGTTCCCTATGTGACTGTGCAGGCAACTCAGCTCTGTCCAAAAGTTTGGAGGATGCAGGCAGTGACAGTTGCCCGTCTCATTACGTCACCCAGGTCACTGCCAAAGATGGGAGACTGCTTTCCACCATCATCAAACCCCTGGGGACACAGAGGTGAAGCTCAACATTACAGCTCTAAACTTGTAATAGTATAGTAAAAGTCTTTTGTCATCAAGCAAATGTCAGTGATAAAACCAAAAAAATATGATTTGGCCTGTAATCAAGAGTGTTGATTATGTTGATACATAAATGTATCCTACACATTCTAAGTCTTGAAATGATGCAGTAAATAAAACATTTATTTCATAATGAATACGATATCACTCTTATCCGAAATTGCTGTTCTTTTCCATTCTAAATTCCAATCAAAGTGTTTTTGAAGCCATTTTGACAGGATTGTTTGCTAAATTGAAGGAGTTGCCATATGACAATACAATATGTTCATATCGTGATTTGACTGCAAAGACATGGGGTAGATTAGAATATTGAATTTTTCAGCCAGCCTATATATCAAGCTATTGCTTTGAAATACGTAATTTGAGTTAGTTTTTGAGGCTTCAGAAATATTTTGTGATGGTTTCATGTCATGTAGTTAACTTGCGTTGCTAATAGAGTTAATTCCCCTGCTTTTATGTCCCAGTGATGGTCCAATCTGTCGAATCTGTCACGAGGGCCCCAACGGTGAGGGTCTCCTGTCCCCCTGTGACTGTACCGGCACCCTGGGCTCAGTACACAAGAGCTGTCTGGAAAAGTGGCTGTCCTCCTCCAACACCAGCTACTGCGAGCTATGCCACACTGAGTTTACCATTGAGCGCCGGCCCAGGCCGCTCACAGAGGTAACAAAGGTCAATGCCCTTTGCTTTGTCTGCACTCCTCTCTTTGCTTGCTGATGATGTGATGTGAAAAGTCAGAGTGTGTGTGTCCACACAGCTCTATGCTTCCTCTTGTCCTGCATGTACTCTTCCTCTTTCAAAAGCTCTAGTGATGCAAAACGTGCCCATGCTTTAACCTTATACCTCTCTCTCTCGCAACCCTTTTATACACACTGCCACCCTCCGGCACTCTCTCCTTGTCCGTCACCTCCTCTTTCCTCTGGCTGACTCTCTCTTCTTGTCTCCACAGTGGCTGAGAGATCCAGGGCCTCGCAACGAGAAGAGGACGTTGTTCTGTGACATGGTGTGCTTCTTGTTCATCACTCCGCTGGCAGCTATCTCTGGCTGGCTGTGTCTGCGAGGGGCCCAGGACCACCTGCAGCTGAAGAGCCGGCTGGAGGCTGTGGGGCTTATTGCCCTCACTATTGCACTCTTCACCATCTACGTCCTCTGGACCTTGGTAAGCATCTACACCCACAATGGTCGAATCAATAAGGGGTTTACTGGAATCCTATGAAAATTCGAATTTGTTTGATTTACATTCACTTTGGTTAATTGAAGTCAAGCGTGGGAAACTCCTGACACTACAACTGGTTTCATTTTAGAGAATAACATTCCTTCCATGAGGTGTCAATAATGGTTTTATGAGCCCTACTTGTTTGCAGTTGAGTAATTGCTGACACAGCAAACCTTTTGAATAGTTTTATAATATATCTTTGCCTCAATGAGAGAAGTTAATTCTGGGCATAGACGCTTTCTTTTAACCATGTTAAAATGTGGTTGCAATGCAGTTTTACTCTGTGCTTTATTTTTAAGTTTTATTGAAACCCCTACTCAATTTCCAGGTGTCATTCCGCTACCACTGTCAGCTGTACTCTGAATGGAGACGAACCAATCAGAAAGTACGCCTTCTCATTCCTGATGCCAAAGGGGCCCCCTCTACCCAGCATTCCTTGCTCTCCACCAAACTGATGAAGAAGTCTGCAGATGAGAGTACAGTATGATGTCGTGTCCTGGTAGGGGCAGGTGATGCTAATGAAGATGCAGGGTCTGTCAGTCGGCTGAGGCTGTTTCGATTCAAGCTATGCTTCAACCAGAGTGGAAAGACTAAATTACTGGGACGTTTTTTTGTTGTTGCTTTTTGAATTTTAAGTTATTCATTGTTTATTGTCCCTTATTTTTTTTTATGGAACGTGACATTTTTGACTAATGTTTCTTCCAGTGTTTGGTATCCTGTAAAAAAGAGGCAAAACAAGTGGATTTAGATCCTCCCCATTCCATATCGAAAGGATGCACAGTGTAGCTACTGTTTTGAGACGAATAGGATGCTGCAAGGAGCCTCAGACACCAGCATGGAAAGGTGCTATTATAGTTTTGTAATGAAGACGGACGGAACCCTTACTCCCTGTGACGCCTCTCTGATGGTCATCTGTCTATAGTACCCAACCAACTATATAGTAAAGCAGCCTACATTGTGGATAATCCTCTTGCAACAGGCAGCCCTATCCTCTGTCTAAGGATTACGAACAAGAAGGTTTTATTTCTTTTCACCAGTAAGTGTGGAGAGTAAAACGATTAATTTTTTCTTTTGACATGTTTAGTCAATATACACCCAGTAATTTTACTTGTTACTTTTAACCAGACACCCCCCCCTCTCTCTCTCTCTCTCTCTCTCTCTCTCTCTCTCGCTCTCTCTCTCGCTCTCTCTCTCTCTCTCTCTCTCTCTGAAAAAGAGATGTTGTTTTTTACACTGGAATACCAGAGATTGTGCAATAGGACACTTTGTTCATTGGGATGGTAATAGTTGCATTCGTAACTGAGTATTATGGGTGGTGGGGTAGTTCTGCTTTTTTATTTATTCACGGATATTTACTACTAGATGGACTGCTCTGTCTTTTAAATCTTCTTTTACCACTATGTTTTTTTGTTTTCGTTCTTTTTGCCCTCTTTGTTATGCGTTAAGCCTTGATTGCTATTTTCCTGATTTATTAAAAATAAGTCTTACATTTGAGAGAGACTGACTCAATATTATTGGATTTGACAAGTGAATTGCCCTCTCTTGTGTAACATTTTTATTTCGTCCTTATAAAAAAGTTCACACTTACTAATTCATGGTTGGCCTTGGTTACTACTCTAGAGCCTAGCACAGCTGAAAGGCAGGTGAGAGAAGGGTGGATGGCCAACCCTTTCACAGGATAACCCTGAATCTGGTATGAAGTGCAAAGAACCCTTTTGATCCAGTTAAGGATCCAGGTGTCAATATAACTGGCATGCCAAAACACTAGATCTTTCATGGTTCTGTTTGTAATTGTTTCCTAATATGCTGTCCATTGCTAAACTATTAATTGCTATCATACTTCTCTACTTCTGTTCCTTCATTTATATGTGTTGATGCATTTGTTTTACGTGATTTCTCGGTAAGGCCATCGGGCTCAGGTTGCCAGTCTTGCATTTGGGCATCAAGACTTCAAAGGTTATGAGCTACAAAATGTGCTTTCAAATACCTTTAGTCAAAAGGGACTTTCTTAGATGGGAGTAAACTGAAAAGATTCTTGTTGAAAGATAAATCTATTGTGGAAATGTGTATATGTTGTGTAATTGTTATCGGCTTATTTCATAGTAATAGAAGAGCTTTAGTTTTGCCTCTGATTAGTCTGTTTCTGGGGGAATAATCTACTTTATAAATTCTTCTGTAGGTAAATCACAGCCAATATTTTGTTCATGTATCACTATGTTAAATAAGTGGCAAGTAATTACAAAATGCTAGTTAAGGTTCACACAGTTGGTTTTACCAAGCAAGTTCTAATTAGAATACAAATTCTAAAAAAAAGTTTGCTGTTTTAAAAAAAAAGTTACGGCAAATGTGAAATTTGGTAACTTCACAATCCAAGTTTTACTACATATAATCCCAAATCTGTACATAATTAATATGGATGATTCTAGAAGGTTGTGTGTTTTAAAGGGACCACAAAAGGATTTTCAGTCATGCATGTTGAGTGGGCATTGTTAGGATTTGTCCTTGTGCGTTGGATGTCTTCGAGCTGCCCACAGATATGCAACACTGCTCCCATCATAGGTCACAGACAGACTTACTGCTAACTAAATCCAAATAGATCCTTCCTCCAAAGATTAAATGCTTTTTATATGTTAAGTGGCACATTTAATTTATGCCCATGGAAACAGTTCAAACTCAAGAAAGGCAAATGTTATCCCTTAGATTATTCCACAGAACGCAATACGACATAAAGTATTTTGAATTGTTTTTGTCAGGTTAATGTTTAATCTCTTCTGATTTGACCGCTGTCTTTAAATGTATTTATGTGTATTTGTATAGTTTGTAATTTATGATTTCATTGAATCAGAACCATGTTTTGTATCACTGTTCTTAACATGTTTTTAAATGGTGTTTATGTTGTGCAGTGGAAAAAGAAAGATGTCCTCACCAAAATGTGTTGGTGCTTGCAAATCAGCCAAGAATGTGCCATGCAAATAAAAAATTATGCTTATGTAGAAAGAAAATAATGGCTCACTTATTAGCTGGTTAGTCAAGTTTCCATTTTGTATTTTCTATATTTTAAATGTGCACATTTATTCTAGACTGAAGAATATTTCACAGCACACTGTTTTATTTTCTATAAGCCTTTTTTCAAGAATTCTTCACATATACTAAACAAGTTAAAGCTCATGTGTCATCATGGCTACATGTTCCAACTGTAGCTTGCTATGCTCAAGTGATGCTGTATGCAAAACTGATGCAATGTGGACAACATTTGGAAGCTATCCTATTTGTCTAGACCTAGAGAATGTCTTTGTCCCACCCTGCCGGCAGAAACACAGAGGGCAATAAACACTGGCGTAATCTTTTCCATTTGTGAAATTTGTCGTATGTATGGCACCATAAGCTCACCTCAGATGCCCTGTGAGGGTTATGGGAAAAGCATCTGCCTAGATAGGGGGTAAACCCCACACAGCTTCATCTGAGCTGCACAAAACATTGACGCCATCCAAAAGGTTCTTGCCCCGTTGATAGTGGCGCTTCACAGAATTGTATAGTATGGCACATACCATCAGCAGTGACCTATTAAGATAAGATGTGTTATGATATGGAAGTCAGATAACCTGACAGGGGTTCTGAGACAAAACAAAAAATTACAAATAAAGGAGAACTGCTTTGCTGATTAGTTTATTGTAAATTCTTTACAGTGCTCGTATGGAAAGTAAAACGATAACAATCAAGGCCAACATATTTAAATAAATACAAAATGAGGGAAATATTTGGTGTTTAGTTACTTGCTGCCAGACACATAAAAGACCCACAGTTTTAAGACTAGTATGCAATTGTGATATCACCTTACTTTTTGAGCGACTGTCGGTGGTAATATACACAGCACAATCAACTGGTTACCTTGAAAATGTTCTGAAGACTATTATGCTATGAAGTACAGCAATTTGTTTTTACCTTCAAAATTTTCAGATATTAACTGCTTTCCATTCCTACTTTGTAGGCACTCTCTCATAATTCATGAACGACGACCAATTGACAGAAAAGTATTTTACTTTCCATAATATGGTTGACAAAAAAAGCATGAGTGAAGCCAAAAGTAAAAAAAAAGCAAGTCCTGTGCAAAAGAATAAGACAGAGGGGGAGAAGAGGAAGGGAAAGGGCGTTGCAGGCTCAGCATGGTATAGGAACAATGACAAAGTGGGTGGATAACAGGATGACAGAGCATGTGAGGGTGGGTGTGGAGTGTAAGAAAGGAAGGAAGGGGGATGTCACAGGCTTTGGCAGCATTGCAATTTGTTGCCTTTCTGTCCATCTGTAGTGGGGGGAACGCTGATGTCAACTACATTGTTTCCTGGAGATTCATCGTGGGCAGATCGTTCAGCTATCTGCTTCTGTGATACAATTCGATAGATTTCTGACAAAGAAAGCGTACATTTCATTACCAGTTTGTGCAAGCATGTGTTACATGTTTTTTTCCCCATGTGTTATCAATCCGTAAGACGTACCTGATAGAATGTTTTTGAATGCCTCTTCTACATTAGTTGAGTCCAAGGCTGAGGTTTCAATAAACGACAGGGTGTTCTTCTCTGACAGAAAGAAAGCAGGGATAGGAATGTGAGATTCAACGACAAGACTGGCTCAACATCTTTCTAAACAGAATGCCATTTTATCTCATTCAGAAATGTGGTGGGTAATTTACCAGCAAAGGCCCGAGCCTCATCTGTAGGCACTGCCCTGAGGTGGCGCAGATCGCTCTTGTTGCCCACCAGCATAATGACAATGTTGTTGTCAGCATGGTCCCTCAGCTCTTTTAACCAACGCTCCATATTTTCATATGTTAGGTGTTTGGCAATGTCATACACTAGAAGAGCCCCCACTGCCCCCCGGTAGTACCTGGACAAAACAAGGACGAGAGGGAGAGATGGTCAGTAGGTAGCAATATGTGCTAAAATTACGTTTTTCTTAACACACACACTTACGCTGAGGTAATGGCTCTGTAGCGCTCCTGTCCAGCAGTATCCCATATCTGAGCCTTTATTGTCTTGCCATCCACCTGAATACTGCGGGTAGCAAACTCAACCCCAATGGTGCTCTTGCTCTCCAGGTTGAACTCATTCCTTGTGAAACGGGACAGCAAGTTACTCTTCCCCACACCAGAGTCTCCAATGAGCACCACTGGCAGCAGATAGAGAAGAGGGAGAACATGGTTTAAATAACAGCATTAGCACACCTAAAGTTGGCTTCTGTTGCCATAAGTGGCTGAGAATCACAGCCTAGGCTTACCAACACTAACTACATTGAAAAGGTTTGCTAAATAATTATGTTGCGGCGTGTGAAAGCTTGATGTTGCAGTCATTGTTTGGCTTTCATTTTTGTAAACTTTTGTATAAAATGAATGATTGGCTAATTATGAATGTGTTACGAACATGTTATGATTGTATGGCAAAGGTTCAGTTGTGCGCACAACATTGGGGATTTGACACAATGAATAGGTTGTCAAACACTTTTTTGAGGACTGTGGATTCAAGTGCTTGCTGAACAAGTGTTTCTGGCACTAACACCAGCAAAAACTGTCTGAAACTTAAGTATATCTCTCTCTGTCTCTTTAGAGGCCACTTCGTCAGACTTTGCCCCCCTTGGAGTCACACTGCAGGAAGCTAGAAGCTATAAAACGGGAAATCTGACTCAACACTTTATTTCAGGGCCTGTTCAGTGATTGTACTGTGCTGCATACTTTCCATTTGCATTCACGTATCCTCCATCGTCTCATACAGTAAATAGGCTATTGATTTAATATGGGCTCACCTAGTAGTAGCCAATAAATAACACAATTTGCCAGGACGTTCAACCAACCTGTGTGTGCCTCAATAATCTCTGGATCCAACAAACTAAGCCACGGTTTCAGATCTGACAGGCTAAAGTGGGACTGGACAAGGCCCCTCGTCCTGACAATTTGAAGGAACCAAAGTTTCTCAGGACAGATCTGAGACCAGTACTTCACTTCAGTTTTTATATATATATATATATATATATATATATATATATATATATATATATATATATATATATATATATATATATATATATATATATATATGCATACAAACACATATACACACACATACATACATACATATAATACTACAACCTTCCTGTATTCCTTCATCATCGTAGCTAGTTGTAGCTAGCTGACCTCGAGGCTGACAGAGCTTAACCATTGTTGTCATACATACAATCAAATCAGCCAGCACGGTAACGTTACTAACATTTTGTAAGTATCGCTCGTAAAACTATATTATACTTGCTAGCTAACAAGAGACAATAGTATATCTTAGCTAATGATGTTGACCGTTGCGCTAATACTGCAGTATAAATACAGCACCAGGGAGGTGCCCAACTGTTAACGTTACGATGGGTTATAGGAATGTTGCTAGCTAGCTAGCTAGCTAGCTAACGTACTCAAGAACTTACATCGAGTGATTCTGTGAATATACGTTTTGGTCAGTACCGTTACAACAACGGTGATACGATTGGCCGATCGGTAAATAATTACTGGATAGTGCTAGCTAGCTGGTAAGATGGCTTGATAGTCAATCACATATGTTTTACCTTTGAACAAGAAATCGTATTCATCATCTCTGTTGCCCATTGCGAATTAGTCCGATACGATAGCTTGTAGCAGTGATGATAATAAAGCCAGCTCTAGCGCCGTGTTGGTGTGTTTGGTCAGTGGTCCCTTGCCCAACAACAACAACACGCATACGACAGAAGGAAGAGTGAGTCCGAGAGCACAGATGCCAGCAGCCAGTCAGTTACTTTAAGCTTATCTTGGACCGCAGCGCTCTATGACTATGGCACTACTGTTGTATCTCGCAAACACTGCAGCAATAAAGGAGGAGGAGCAATGCGTCATAACTCAACAACATTAAACATGATTTATGACCTCTCTTACCCAATACATTTCTCAGATGGTCTTTAACCAGGATATTATGCCTATTCAGGTTGTGAAATATTTTAGCTTTCCCAAGAAGAGGTCAATATTGTATTTTGATGTTGGTTGACAGATCTGTAAAAATTACTATTGAAGAACAGTGTGTATGTTTTGCTTTCACTTGTTTTGTAGGCTATTCCTAAAAAGGGAAAGGAACACCATCTTAAAAATGATGTAGTACATCCTTGCAATGCATCTAAAGTGCACGTCTAAATGTACCGATATTGCTGCATACTGGGGGTATATACATTTTGTAACACAAACACTTCAACACTTTGTTTTATTTGAAAATCCACGGATTTGGTGTTAACATATCTATTATGCCAAGCCAAGATGAGCACTTTAGAGAGCAACATTGATGGATTTTGATTTTTTGTTGAAATCGGGATTTTCATTCCTTCCCAGATGTTTTCTTGAATTGAGCCCGTGACACCTCCAGAAGGCTCAACCATAGCTATGTGGGCTCAACGGTAGAACGGTGAGCTTTGAAGTGTCAGAGTCAACCCAGATATCTGGTCTCACACGGCCAGATAATCGAAATGAAGGGTGGAGGGGGAAGTCCCTCAAAAGCCAGTGCAATATTTTATTTCTAAGTAATTAGTGTCAGAATTGCATCAAAATTAGCTAAATAAATCGTTTGAGGGACTGAACCTTGTACTCCCCAAAATAATGGTCTCTGAGGCCTCACTTACAAAAGCGCAAAATGGTTTTGTCCGCACCTGTAGGCCTACGTCTCTAACCCAGCTAATCATATCGTGTGGGGCTGCTGCTGATTCTGGAGCACCAACTTTGCAACTCAGTTACCGCCTTCAAATCAAACCATTGCCTTGTAAATCACATTGAATAGCCTATACGTATGAAATGGGCTATACAAATAGAAGGTATTTGATTTGATTAAGTTAACGTCTAAATAACCCCGGTGAGTAAAATGTGTTTCGAATACTTTAATTGTGTTGCTACTACCCTCAAATACATCCGTTCAGCCTTTTTATCAATGTTACAGTAAGAACTTCTAAATCAATTAAAAAATGTAATTGTTTATTATCCATTTATAAGTATGGATCAGCAGAGCCGTTTCTTGCTATATGCAGACTATGCAGTTGCATAGGGCCCCAAAGCAACCAGTCATTTTAGTATTTTTTCCATCGAGAAATGAATATGACTGGTCTGTATAGGTAACCAACCACCCCTGTGTCTCTTACAGTGCACAGATTGATGCATTTAAATTGTAAATGCATGCCCCTGGAACACCTTTAGAGGGTTTGTAATTCCCCTACAATAGTTTCCAAAAATATTGCCCCCCCAAACAACATTTGGCGTAGGACCCCCCAAAAGTTTGAAACGGCCCTGTGGATCAGAGCTGCCGATGATTAAGATAGGTATGATGGATCGATGCAATCAACACTGGTAGGCTAGTGTTTACTAATCATCTTGCCCTGGGTTGTTTAAATTATTCACCAGTAGACTCATTGTATAATATAAAAAGATATATATACTGAATAAATATATATATATATGTATATATATATATATATATATATATATATATATATGTATATATTAATATTTTACTGTGTCATTATTTTAGACACAGCGATAGCTGTGCGAATGCTAGGTGCGAGCAGACTTTGTCTAGGACTGTAGAACTGGACTAGAACGTTTGGTCCCGCGGACCGCGTCCTAAAAAAGCTAAGCTGTTTGACCATAGGTGAAGTTTACGTGGAGGCAGGGGGGCATTGCCACCCCCCTCCTGGTGGCCGAAATACGTCACTACATTAAGTCTAAAATGGAATGGAATTAAGTCAGGAATGATTTCGGAAGTGTTAGCATTTTTGCTCCATGGGTTCCCTCGTCTCGAAGTCAATGGGTTTTTTGAATTGTTTTTTGTTTAGATGCCTGAAAAAGGTCTGTGGTTGACACAAGCGTAAGAAATATTCACGTTTTGTTCTACGAAGTTAAATACGTCGGTAAATGCCCCACTTGTGAAGCTTTTAAGTGTCTTTAAAAAGTCGGTTTCTGACCAGTGTCTAAATAAAACTACAGTTTGTCGGGGGTAAGCGCGCGAAATCAAATTACAAGTTGGAAGCTAAGCGGTGGTGACGTAGGAGGCATGGGACGCGTAGTTCGTTGTTAGCCTAGCATTAGCTTTCTCCTTCTGGCGATTGCATTTACGCTTCAAGAATCTTATACGTGCTGTTCTTTTGTCAAGATTATCTTGCTGAACAAAACGTGTAAGTGTCATACAATTGTGTTTTCCACAGAGGTTATTTACTGCTATTATTGAAAACCCAATGGCTTTTCTAGAGGGAATCCATAGCGATTCTGATTTCCGGGTTGGCCTACAAATATACGTCATCCCATGTCCACTCTATTGATGGCGACGTATCTTGCAACCAAGATGGCTATTATGGCAAGCCGTCTCCACACAATTGTCATTTCAGATATCCACAACGTCCTTCTTCCTAGGACAAATGATGTCACTTTGGTCATTCATGTGTATTGGGCTTTAAATTTCCGATATCCACAACGTCATTGTTGATATCTAGAATGAACATTCTGGATATCTGCAATAGAATTCTTACTGGGAAAAACTCCCATTTCGGATATCTACAATCCAATTGTTACTAGTCATAATTTGAATTTCAGATATCCAAAATGAAAAACCATTATGGCAAGCCGTTTTAACATTTAATTGCTAGACTGGAAATATATTGCAGATATCCGTAATTCAATTCTTCCTAGTCAAAATGAACATTGTAGATATCTGAAATTGCATTATTACTAGTCACAATGCCAAATGTGGATATCTGTAATGACATTTTTACTAGTCACAATGTATTTTGGATATTCAAAATTACATTATAGATGTCTGAAATGGTTTTTCATTGTAGATATCTGAAATGGGAGTATTTCCTAGTAAGAATTTTATTGCAGATATCCAGAATGTTCATTCTAGATATAAAAAATCCGTTGTGGATATCTGAAATTGAAAGCCCAATACACATGAATGGCAAAAGTGACGTAATTTGTCCTGGGACGAATGACGTTGTCGATGCGGATATCTGCAATATATATCCAGTCTAGTGATTAAATGTTAAAACGGCTTGCCATAGGCAACTGCTAAACTTAAGGCTTCAAAACGGGAGTCCACAAACCAATTGATGACGTCACGTTGTATATGTCCACTTAATCCTACTGTCAATCGTAAATCCCCAAGAAATATAACATGACTCTAGTATTGTTTTTTTATTATGCAGAATAAGCATGTTCTCTTGAGACCCCTTCGAAACCTTCCATGGTGATTCTGTTTATTCAATTGATCTATTTAAATAAATGTTCTGCCACCAGCATTTCGTTTTTTCTTTAATGTATTTTTAAAACGATACACATTACAAAATAATAATAATATAACAACAACAACGTTGTTTACTTACGCTTACATACGACTATTTAAGGGAGGCAATTCTATTCACCGAACGGTGATTGAACAATGAATAAAATTGCCTCCCATAAATAGTTTTTTTGTAGGCTGCCCATGCACTGTTGTTGGTTTTTATTATTATTTTGTAATTTGCATCGTTTTAAAAAATACGTAAAAGAAAAAAATATATAATAGAAAACGAAATAAGACCTAACATCGAACCATGCGGGACTCCACTCCTTTCCTTATGATATTTACCCGTCAGCCTTGGGTATTTTTGATAGGCTAATATAGCAAATACAAATTTATTCTCAATGGTGTTGAATTAGATCTGAAATTCAAACATTAGCTAGTAGAGATTTACTACTTGCTAGTTAGCTAGTATTCGTTGTTTATAATTGTGTGCATGTGTATGAATTACACCCATCTAATATTATTTTGTTTTTGTCAAAATGACGACTCGTTTCCGGTCAATGCTTTAGGAACAGTGGTGTCGCGAGGTTACCACCAGACAATGAATTGAAATAGTCGACGTTTTCACCGCCATTTTACGTTTATTAGCTACAGAGGAAGGGCAGTGCAGCCGTCTAGATTAACTCATTTAGTTGTCAATTGATATCCAACAGTTCGAAACTACAGTACATAATTTGTGCCGATAAAATAACAGAAACGTCAACAAGAACGCTATTCCAGCTTCTGTTTTATCCAGAAACCGCACAAGAAGATGTCGACTGAACAGGCTGCTCCTGAGAAACAAGGCCAGCCACAGCAAGTTGCGCAGCAGCAGCAAGGGTGCGTAGCTAAGCTAGCTAGCTAGCCCATTCATTTACTTTGTTAGCTGATGGATTTGCCCTATGCTGCATTACCTAACCAATATTTGATTTTCGTAATTTTTTATTTACTATACCAAAGTTAACCAAGTATCTCGCTAAACTGTATTTATTACAATCAACTTTCTAATTTACGTTACTAGTTAGCTATCATTGGGCAACCATATCTGCTTTAGTCAAAGGAACAAAAAATGATTCTGTTACTGCTAGAAAGAATGTACAACGTTAACCTAGCATTGCCATTAATTTTATTCAAAATGCGCACGTTTTGATATTGAAATTAGAACATGTAGAGTACAAGTTTGTTGTTACTAATGCTTTAACAAAGCTTTGGCCAGACTACTTAGCAATGCAATCACAATGTATTTTCAGTTGTGGGCAATACAATGTATTTGTCACATGAAGTTACGACTTAGTTATGGATATACTAGATGTATAAGCCGATCAATGATCCGGTCGTAATTTGCTTTAGCATGCCAAATGCTAAGCTGCAGTATATAGCGAACAGGTTATCCATAGGACGGTGTGTCTGCATACTATTAGCCTATGTGATACACCCATTGTAGTGTAAGCAGTATATACATATTTGACGTCAGTATAATATTTGAACGCTATATTTTAAGAATATTAAATAAGGCAGACTGACTCAGCATGAGCTGGATAGAACTTGTTCGAGTGAACGTGCAAGCAAGCTTGCACTTATAGATGAATCGGTCAAGAATTTGAACCAAATCCAACCTCCTGAGTCTCTGATCCCTTCTATCCCTCTCATAAGCCCCTCCCTTGTAATGGTGTTTACACGTGCTTGTGCCCTAAGACACTTTTCAACTAGGTAATGTAAGGACAAAATGCTTGGATATAGCCGCTCCTGCTTTTAGCCAGGAGTGTGCATGTAAGGTGATTGCTAGGCAGGTAGCCATGCCTCATTGCAACAACAGTCTTGATTGAAAGTCAGTGAAAAAAACTTTTTGAGAGGCACAATACAAGGCCTAGGGCGCTCATATGAAGCGCATCATCTCACAGAGCATTTGATTTATTGATATGCCAGGAGGTAAAATAAACAAAACAAAAAATCTACGTATGTTTTTGCTAGAAAACTAAACTTGTATGCATACTGCACCTGTAACCACAGTGACCACTGAGGTCTAACATATGCTACACTGGGGAAGGATGTGAGCAGAACGGGGGTAGCATGCAGTACTTATCCACCAGATCAGCGCTCCTCCTATGCTTTGTCATTTATTTATTTGGGCAACTGTCAAAATACCAAACTACCTAGCAATGCCAGCACAGCATAATTATTAATGGTGGGAATAATTTTTGTCTCGCTCTTGCGCTCTCTCCCCTCAAATTGCAAGTATGGTGGTCCAGTCTTTCTGATCGTTACTAGCGTGGTGGCACAACATAAAGATAAATGTCCAGATAGTTGCATTTGCAAACTAGTGTAGTGTTTCCATGGGCTTTTTAGTGGCTTAGCAATACTACATTTTTGTGTACTAACTGTAGTTAAGCTGATGTTTTGTCTGAATATGTGTTTTCACAGAGAAGTGAATGGTAAGGCCAAGCATGAAACCACCCCAAGGAAAGAGAGGCCTCAGAAGAGAGGTGGTGGCGGGCGCTTTGAACCCTATGGAAACCCATCCAAAAGATACCGTGTGTTTGTCAGTAACATCCCATATGATGTGAAATGGCAGGCACTCAAGGATCTGATGAAGGAGAAAGGTAAGGTGTCCAGATGAGTTGGACTAAATTGCCATAAACTGAAGGCTCAACATGGATGGCGTGTTTGTGGTTTTGGTTGGCCTCAGGAGTTTCCTGGTGGGCAGTGTAGTAAAATGTGACCACTATGTGGCTCATGCTTTATGGTTTCCTGTCTTATTGAAAGGATCAGTTTTTTGGGAGGCATGTGTTCTCATTGAAGGTTCTTCTTTCGGACCATGAGTGTTTTTCAGCTTCAATGTTACTATTTTGATTACAAAAAACGAACCGTTTTGGGCAATGTTAGTTTAGAAAACTCAAAAGCTACACCGTTTAAGTTTACACCGTGAAGCTGATATATTTAAAGAAACGTATTGTGGGTTGTAGAATTGAGTCAAATATTTGGTTGCAGAAAAACTGGCTTCATTGACTGTTTTAACAAGAAATTAGATTTCCTGATGGAAATGCCAGCATTAGTCTTGGGTTATTTCTTAGTAAGTTATCACAAGACAGGAGTTCCTAAGAAATGAAGATTGCGACCATCCAATGTTTGTGGATTATTTAATAATATCACAGCATGGACCAGTCTCTGTGGATTGTGCAACATGTCTTAAAATGTAATTTGGAATAGAATGGTGTTAGCAGTTGCTTAGTTTAATGGCTTTGTCGAAGCCTAAAACCTTCACTAATTGTAACTGCTTGAGTCATAAAGCATAGGAGTACTGGAGACTTATTTTGAATTAGTACTCAGTGTTTGGTGTTAATGTTTGATTGTGGCGTTAAATTGCAATTCTCTTTTTTAGGTTTGACCTTGACACGGCAAATGTTTTCTCAGCAGATCTTCATGTTGTACCAAGTTACGGATGTGTGGTGGAGATTTATTGGGGTACAGGTCTACAAAATGAAGCAGCTTCTTACACCCTATCCTTGTTTCAGGAGAGGTTTTGTTAAAGATGTCCAATGTGCAGCTATAGAGCCTAATGGCTGGAACTAGATTTTGTCTGTTCACCTTTGGCACAAAATTGAGCTCTGTGAAGTTGTAAGTCCCAAATGATACTTTTCAAATATAGAATTAAGGTAGTTGAGTTGTTAAAATTTTGAAATTAAAGGTTCAACGGATGGGAGAAACGCATTGGTGCACAAGTCAGTGGTTGCAATTACTTTAAATGTTTCAGAGGTTTGGGAAGGCTTGTAAACTTGCAATATCCATTTGGTCGACTATTGGCACAGGCACGTTTTTCCAGGACAATGATTCCAATGAGATGGCTGAAATCAACTTCAAATCAGTGGCGTCTTCTATGGGTTCATGGTGTTTCGTGTTATTGTAACAAGGATGGGTTAAGAAGTACCTTTTGAGACACAAGCTTGCTTTTTGTAGACCTGTACCAGAATTGAGGTGCTGAGGGAAAGCTCTGGACTATCAAACTGAGCTCAATGTCACCGGCCGCACCGCTTGTGTGTCTGCTCTAAATCCCCATTGTTCTCTCGGCTTCTCTCCCTTGGTGTGTGTCGTCTCTGGAATCTGATTTGTAGTGGGTGAGGTTACGTACGTGGAACACTTAATGGACGGAGAAGGCAAATCAAGGGTAAGTGCAACAACTGAAATAACATGGCTGAACTTGTGTTAGTCAGCTTTGAGTTACCATTTACATAAATTGCGGGGTATTGTACAGATTCAGAAAAATTGTTTGAGAATTGTGACACTCGGGAGGAGTGTTTTCAATGCCACCTGGGCATTGAACTGAGGTCATCTAATGGGTTGGCGTCCTATAGGCTATGGGAATTCAGGTTTCCTGTTAGCCAATCCTATGGATTTGCAGCTGACAAGTCCCTTTGGTTGTTCGGTTCAAATTAGTGTCCACTCGGCAAGATGTTGTAACATGGCGGTTACATAGACATAATGTAATTGATCTTATAGAACAGTATTTTTTCTTTTTCGGAAAAGATACATATCTGTAGCAGTGAGTCATCCCTTTTGTCTTTGGGGGTTACTGCCTTTTGACGTTGGAACACATGCTAAGGGTTCAAGATTCACAAGGCGTTTGTTTTATTGCCTCTCAGGTGATGAGATGAGTTGAAGGCTGGAGCCTTGAGGAGTTGTGTGAAATGTTAACTTGATGTGCATGATTCTGATGAACCCTGATGTCTGAATTTAAACCTGACATATTTTCAAAATGTATTGCCTAACAGCCATTGCAGTTTTCTAACTTGAGTGTTTCTTTACTTTTCTGGTGTTGACTGACTGATTTGCTGTCTCCAATGAAAACAGGGCTGCGCGTAAGTATTGTAGGCTATATATTTTACTATAGGAAATGTTTATACGTTACACAAGATATGGGAAAACATTTGACGTGTGTATTAAGTAGCATTTTTTTTTTTTTTTTTTTTTTTTTTTTTTTTTAAACTTAGTGTCGTTGAGTTCAGGACTGAAGAGTTGATGAAGAAAGCTGTGGAAAAAGTCAACAAACATAATTTGAATGGTCGCCCCTTGAAGGTCAAAGAGGTAGGTATCATTCTGACCTTTGAAACGCTTTGGCATTTGCTGTACAACACATGAAGCAATACAATTCTTTAATGTTTCCCCTCCCTTGTTTTTAAGGACCCAGATGGTGTGATTGCTCAGAGGGATGCCCACAGGGCCCAGGGAGGTGGTGGTGGGGGACCCCCCGGTGGCCATGGAGGCATGGGGAACATGGGCAATATGGGCAATATGGGTGGCATGGGTATGGGAGGCATGGATCGCATGGACCGCATGGGCAACATGGACCGTATGGGTGGAATGAACATGGAACGCATGGGCAACATGGACCGTATGGGCCCCGGCCCTGGTGCCCCACCAGTCAACATCCCTCCCAGCCTGATGAACAACCCCAACATCCCCAATGAGATCATCCACGGCCTGCAGGCTGGCAAGATAGGCAGCACCGTGTTTGTGGCAAATGTAAGGCCCCCGAACATCTGCTTTTGTCAGCAAAACATTTGATGCTGGTTTTTGAAGATGATTTACACTGCATTTCAACTGGTGCCTCCATTGTTTGTCTCCAGCTGGACTACAAGGTGGGCTGGAAGAAGCTGAAGGAGGTGTTTGGCATGGCAGGCATGGTGGTGCGGGCAGATATCCTGGAGGACAAGGACGGGAAGAGCAGAGGCATGGGCACAGTCACCTTTGACATGCCCATTGAAGCTGTTCAGGCAGTCTGTATCCTTTACTTTAGAAACGCTGCACAAGCAATTGATCAGGAAATGAGTGCATTTATTCCTTTAATGTTTCTATTGTAGTAAGCCAGTCCATATTCTCCTTGACAGCAGTCCAGCTATGTTCAATGGTCAAATGCTCTTCAACAGACTCATGCATGTGAAACTGGTATGTGACACAAATCCAGATTAATACCAATCTTTCAACACTGGTGTATCTGGCATTGAGTGCGTTCTAAAAGTTAGTATTTTATTTCAGGATGAGAAGTCTTTGCCAAAAGGCGACTTTGGACCACCGGAGAGACCTGCTGCCCTTCCCCGTTAGTCCACTTATTAATGATGAAAAGTTAACATCCACATGATTATACAAATCAATGCATTTGACCAATTGTCGTCTCTCCAGGAGGCCTGAGTGGCATTGGCCTGGGACTGGGGCCCGGAGGCCAGCCCATTGATGCTACCCAGCTTAATAGAGGAGGAAGTGCAGGCAATGGAGGAGGCATGGGAAACATGGGTCCTGGAGGTAACGAACGCGCTGGTGTGTTCATATTTGGTTTATTGACTTTGTACTTTGTTGCCTTGGAGGAAAGCACCAGCTCCGGTCTTTTATTGTCCAAATTTAAATGTGGAAGGGTTTTATCAGGCAAACTCAGTGATTGCTCACCACGCTCCTTTTTTAAATGTATTAAGGGATGTGAGTAATGACCCCGAAGGTGGTGCTTTGAAATGCTTGTATTATCTGTTTTTTGGACTCAAAACCCATAAAAAGGAGTGGCATTTGTCTTAAGTCTGATTTTGAACAAATTGGTCTTTGCTTTGTTACAGGAATGGATGGAATGGGTGGATTTGGTGGTATGGGAGGCAGAATGGGAGGTATGTCTAATTGTCTGTACAATAGACAAAATTTACTTGAATTATCATAAATGCATGCATTTTTATTATGAGTGCATGTATTCAATTGTAGTCTAACCTCAGATAAATAAGGATGTATATTTGGAACCAATGTTTGATTCTTTTCTGAAGGAATGGATAACTTTGGGGGAGGAATGAACAACATGGATCGCTTTGGAATTTCAGGGATGGGCAGAATGAATGGTAAGAACGGTTTGGCTCGCCTAAAGTCATAATTGGATTTTATTTGACTTTGCAGATGTTAATTTGCCTATATTCTTTGATTTGGCAGATATGGACCGAGGAATAGGCGGCACCTTTGACAGGGAGTTTGGTCGTAACGATATGGGCATGTCACGCAATAATTTTGGTGACTCTTTTGAAAGAGGAATGGGTCAGTCTTGTTATGTTTGGGCAGAACATTTATGATCATTGTTTTCACAAGTGTTTTGATCAGAGGCATGGGTTACACTTACAATGCATATGTATGTGAACAACTTATAGGGAGCTCCCTGGGCATGGATCGCATGGGCTCTGGAATGGACCGCCTAGGAGCAGGCATGGATCGCCTTGGTGGAATGGAGCGCATGGGGATGGATAGGATGGATCGGGTGTCTGATCTGGACAGGCTGGGTTCTGGTTTTGACCGGATGGGCTCGGGGCTGGACCGGCTGGGGCCCAGTATGGACAGGCTTGGTTCTGGCCTGGACCGTATGGGCTCCAGCACCGACCGCCTTGGCTCAGCCGGGTTTGACCGCCTGGGCCCGTCCAGTTTGGACCGTATGAGTGCTGGCCTGGACTTCGCCTCTCCCATGGGTATGGACCGCATGGGCAACAATAGCCTGGACAGGATGGGCACCAACTTTGACCGCATGGGCTCCGCTGGAGGCCTCGACCGCTTTCCCGCTGCTGGCCTTGACCGCATGGGCTCCTCCATGGACCGGATGGGTGGTGGTGGAGGAGGAGGAGGAGGAGGAGGAGGAGGTGGTGGTGTTGGAGGAGGGCAGTTTGACCGCCCAGCCGAGCTTGAACGCAACAGTTTTGGTAGCAACAACTTTGGAGGAGCCGTGGCTGGAGGACCAGGAGCTGGTGGAGCCAATGCCAGGAAAGGATGTCAGATCTTTGTTAGAAATGTGAGTGACCGTGAGAGTATTATGGATTGATCTTGGACTGTCTTATGATGGTGCTACCGTTTTATAATCTATTTGTAGTATATGACATTGTAGGCCATATCATAACAATGGCTAATTACAAAAAAGTATCCATAGATGTTGTAACGATATAGTGTAACTGACTAATTTTGCACTTTCTTTCAGCTTCCCTTTGACTTCACCTGGAAAATGCTGAAAGATACCTTTAATACTTGTGGTGAGAATACATTACCCTGGACCCTTCTTAAAAAGCAGCTCCCACTTGCGTCAAGTTGTGCTTATAATTTTGACTCCCCATAAATATAGATACTGCTTTGCATCACACGTATAATTGATTCCTTAGCTTTAGATTAATATCATTATGCGAGTCTTGACACAACATCCCATGGGGGCTTTCACCCCTTTACAGGTATGGTCCAGTATGCCGACATAAAGATGGAGAACGGCAAGTCTAAGGGCTGTGGAGTGGTTCGTTTCGATAACCCTGAGACCGCTGAGCGAGCCTGCCGGAGCATGAACGGCTACAGGCTTAACGGGAGAGAAATTGACGTCAGAATCGATAGGAACGCATAATCAAGCGTCAGCTCCTTTTGATACAGATATCAATGTGGCTCTGATCTTTACCTTCCTGTGAGATTCATCTGTCGCCCTAATGATATTTTTCACGTAGCTACTTTGTTAGGCATTTGTAGCATTGCAAATTTGTTATTTTAGTTATTGCTGGAACCCTGCAATTTTTTAGTGACCAAAATTTTAATTTCAGTTTTCTTTTACTTGTCATGCTTAACTTGTAATTGCTTTTGTTCTATAAGGTGTTTTGATAAATAAAATCTGAACATTGATTTCTTTGCTTTATTTTGAACTGACTTATTGATTGCTAGTTTGTCTTGGTTAGGTTAATCTCCAATACATTAACCGTGGATATGGGGTTTTCCCTGCCACTGGTTTTTATTGTAGTAATTTCAATGAAGCTTGTCTTTAAGCACTTAAGACCACACTTTTCTGTTCAGCTGAGACTTACTGCCCAAATTATTTGCACATGTCTTTAACTATGTCCGTTAATCATGTTTGGGTGGCTGTGGCTGGCGGTTCGATTCCCTAACCCCCTCTGACCACATGTCGAAGTGTCCTTGGGCAAGACACTCAACCCTAAGTTGCCCCTGATAGCATGGCAGCTGTGTCGGCATCGGTGGGTGAGTGGGTGAGCGAGAGGCCTAAATAGTAAAGCGGTTTGGGAACTGAAACATGAAAGCGCTGTATAAGTGCAGTCCATTTACCATAAGGCATGGACAATAAGGACATTGAGAAGTAAGCATCGTATCATCAGGCTTCGCTTAGTTGAATGTATTATAAGGACAACTAAACCTCGATTTGTCTATAAAACGGCGTATAAATGCCTTGGCAGGCTATTGCCTGAGAAAGGTCAGACATTTTTTAGATTGCAACCAAGACGTATCGTCGCTGCCATTGGTCGCTGCACATCACTTCACTTCTGTTCTTTGAACTAACCGGGTCATGCTTGGCATTTCCGGTAATGGAGTTTAACCTTACAAATAAAAGCAAGATACAGGAGTGCATTTTTACCAAAGACTGTATATATGCGATCTATGATTTTTACTTGAAATAAACTCGGAGTCAAAACCAAAACAACTAAGGAATGTTTATCAAGCAATTTTAAATTAATAATCTTACTAACCCTTACCTCTGATCTTCCCAAGATGTCTCTTGGGACGGACACTTAAGTTTTCAATCAATAATAAGTAAGTGTGTCTAAGTGTAGCTACTTTTTGTACCCATTGCTCACCCAAAATTCAACCTGCACTATGTGATAACAGGATATATGTGGGTAACTTTGGTTATTAGGTGTCCTCTTCCAATGTCTTGTTTTTTGCCAGTTCCAAGTCATTAATGGAGATTACAGGAAATATTCTGAAAAACAAAAAACTAAATGTTTGTATGTGCGTTAATAATTTCCCAGATGGATTAAGGAAATGACACTTGAATGAATCATGGAACCATAGATGTCAAGTCTTATAATAGGTGCTTGTAGGGATTGTTTTAAGCATAAAAAATGTGGATCTTTCTTTGGAAAACTAATTTATAATCTTTATACTAATCTGTGATATATTTGATTTAGACAACTACTTGTTATTCGTTTAAATACTACCGGAATATAAAGTACATGCTCTTATTTTCAAAGTTGAAGGACGGAATGTCGACAATACGCTGCGGAACACTGATGCAATTAAGATGGCGGCATCCTTGTGCCAGTGTTACCAGGTGAGTTATTCATTTGACACTTTAAAAGTTTTCTCTCTCTCTATGCATAACAAAAATGGCAGCACTCCGGTATAACTGTTTAATGCACGTATGCTAGTATTAACTGTTATTTCCAATCAGTATGGTCCTGGTACTTTACGTCCAGGAATATAATTAAGCTAGCATTAGCTAGCTATCCGAATAGAGGAGAGTGCAGCCCGGTGTCACTCGGGGCCTGCTTGTTCCAATAAATTGTGAATGGTGAAAATATATTTTTGATCACTAGAGTAGCCTATCCCTATCTTGAAATAGATCTTTATTTACAAGGTATTATTTGCCCATGTGGACATAGGTCCGTTTTTTTTTATGTTTTCTTCTGTTATAAAATATATTAATAATCGCACAATATGCCAGATTGTAATATACTAACTGTTTAATGATGCTGAATTTGTGCTTTATTCTTGATCAATAGAAACACATGTTTAGGGCAAATTTATTTTTCTCTTCAGCTATATGTCAGGAGAAGTTTGCTGGTTTTCAGCCCCTCATACCGGCTTCTTCACAACAGACCTAATGTCTACAGGATATGTGGGTCCCTCACAAGCCCCTCCCAGGTAAGTGCAAATCCATAAACCTGTTGCTGCTCCATGTTGGTTAAATTTGGGTACAGCCACCAATGTAATGGCTTGTTATTATGTGAATAGTTTGATAAATCCTTCTATGCAGTTGGCCTTTTATGTTTCTACCAGTCGACTAGGATCTAACTGTTACTGACCCTAAGTTGTAGAATATTCTACAGGTATGTTAGTTGGAACCCCTTCTCCTTTTGGCAAACAAAGTGTTCTGGCATCTTTGCATTGGTTTTGGTTCTGCCCTCCACATTAGCTCCCGCCCAAAGTAGCAAAAAACTTTCGTATGTGATGTTTTTCTCTAGTTTTCTATCTTCAGTATTGTCCCATATTTTGCACATTGCTGTAGGTACGATATGCATCTGGAGGTAAAGAGGGGGGAAGAAAAGGTTTCCTGGGGGAGTTTCTCGACAATATAAAGCAGGAGCTAAGCAAAAACAAGGAGATGAAGGACAACATTGCAAAGTTCCGTGATGAAGCCAAAAAATTGGAGGAGTCGGATGCTCTTAAGCAAGCTCGTAGGAAATATGTGAGTGTTGTTACCAAATAATGGTAGCCACCATTTCACCAATGCCTTTTAAAGTCTACTAAATATGTGTGTCTTTCAATGCCAAATATGGAAACAGTGTATGTCAACAAATGTCCAAACACAACTCCTTGCAGAAATCAATAGAATCTGAAACCGTGAAGTCATCTGAAGTTTTAAAGAAGAAGTTTGGAACTCTGTCTGAGACAGTAAAAGAGGTATGGATCTTGTGTGCCTTCATTTAATCATCAGAATAAGGTTCAACTGCAATACCATGGGAGGTTACGTCCATTATGTGCCGTTTTATGAACGCATGAAATGTGCCTGTGTGCTTCTGTTTCTGTTTCTTTCCAGGGTCTGGAGGAGGTCAGTCGCTCAGACCTGGGAAGGAAGATCAAGGAGGGGGTGGAGGAGGCAGCCAAGACCGCTAAGACCTCTGCTGAGAGCATGTCTAAAAGTGGAGAGAAACTAGGGGCAGCTGGGGCTTTCAAAGCAATATCACAGGTAGGAAATAAATGGAACGACTACAATAAGCACCTTCATACTCCTGTGATTATAATGATGCAAAAGGATGTAGCCAATGTATCTGTTGGTGGGCCACCACCCCTGTGGTCTATTGCATTTGCACCCCTAGGGGATGGAGAGTGTGAAGAAGGAGATAGATGGAGACAGTGGTCCCTACCGCGCGCCCAGCAGGCTGAGGAAGAGGACAGAGTTTTCCTCCAAGTCAGCAGGAGAGGAGGACAAGGTCTTTGAGGCTAACGAGTATGTGATGTTGGACTTCACTTATCAGGAGAATCACTCCCTGTCAAATGACTGAAGATAGTGATACTGATCTTTTTCAGCGTTTTGGTCTAGTGGCAGAGTGTACCCAACACGCTGCACTATTTATTGCTCGCTGATATGCTATTTTCTTAAAGGAATGTTTAGCCTAGATAGGCTACCTGACTGTTTTGTGTAAAGCGGAGTCCTTGGCTTATAGCCATTTGGGTGAGCTGTGCGTGCGTATTTGTGTGTTTTCCAGGGAAGCCATGGGAGTCGTGTTGCACAAGGACTCCAAATGGTTCCAGCAGTGGAAGGACTTCAAAGACAATAACATGGTTTTCAACAGTAAGTAGCAGGATTGACTGACTGGTCTCTTTTCAACAGCTGTTGGTCCACTCACGTATGTGGTGCGACTCGCACACAAATGGTAATGTTACTCACAAATGTCAGGGACTTCACAAGTGCAGATTCATTAGTTTTAAAATAAATGTAACAGCTTTAAGATTTTTGTAGAATATTTTACATTTACTAAACCTAAAAATATTTGTGTGAACAGCTTCATTTATATATATAAATCTCGACATACATTTGTGAATCGCTATGCATTTATTTATGAACCCCGTCATTTATATACAAATCACGAAAAACAAATTGTGAATCGCACTGCATTTATTTGTGATTATTGATAGTGATCTAATTCCATAGTCTCCTTCCTGTGGCCTTATCTTCACCCACGGTCAGAGAGCTGTGGAGTCATACAGTTAACCGCTGTGTTATGTTCAGTCCTGCTTTACTGCTCCTGGTGTGCTGACCCGTAGATGGGACAGCAGCAGGGGTGTCATTCCCCGCCTAGTGCATCGGTAGCTAGGTGTCTTTGCCCCCTTGCAGAGCAGCAGCAGTGTAGTTCAAAGAGTGACCATGCTGTGGGGCACCCCAGAGCCCCGCTCCACTGTGGTTTTATTTGGGGCTTACTGAGCAGGTGGGGGCCTTGTGTATGCTGACAGGTGAACGGAGGCCTGCTTTGTTTAAAAGCTCATTACCCTTGGAGCTAATGAAGGCCAAATACCAAGCAGGGGTTTAGGAGAGCCAGCCAGGGTATTCCACTGGGACAGGAAAGGACAGACTTGGGAACCAGCCACCCTTTAAAAACAGTTCTTTAGAAGCTGACATTCTCTTTGAAGGTTCACCCCAGTGAAATTAAATGAATGCAAAAGCTCCTCATCCCAAGCAATTAGGCAGGACTAAGGGAACAGATTAATGTGTACAGGAGATTGGTTACACAGGGACGACATTGCACAAAGTCAATAGAACAGGAGCTGCATTGGGTTCCATTGTTTCTGTGGTAACTTCCGCACCCACTGCAGTTGTGCTTGCTTTATGTGCTCTATGTATTATGCTAGCCATCGAACAAGATGATGAGCTGGGGACTTGTTTGTGTCCATTAACAGCAAAAAGATGTTCTGACATTGATTGGCCACTGTCTATCTCTCGACCAACCCCCCCCCCCCCCCCCCCCCCCCTTCCCGGCTTCCTCAGGGTTCTTTGAGATGAAGATGAAGTACGACGAGAGTGACAATGCCTTCATCAGAGCGTCGCGTGCTGTCACAGATAAAATGACCGACGTGATAGGTAACTAACATCTTTTCCCCTATACATTTATGTTGGTGCCACTTCGATTAGGTCCTCTGCTTATGCCAGCCCTATGCTCTATTTTAAGGGTGTGTTTTGTGTTTTCTCCTTCGCAAGGTGGTCTGTTCTCGAAGACAGAGTTGTCCGAGGTGCTGACGGAGATTCTGAAGGCGGACCCGTCCTTTGAGAAGGACTCCTTCCTCAAGCAGTGTGAACGAGATATCATCCCAAACATCCTGGAGGTAGCTAAATACCACAGGGCTGCTGTCCCTCACTCGTAAAAATAGGGTCTCCTGGTTGCTGGATTCAACCCAGCTGTACTGAATTGATTAAAGAACTGGGTTTTGAAAAAGAAAAAAAATAACACAAATGCTCAACCATTCTTGCTCCCTAGTTTATGATCTCCTGTGCTTGCTCATCTCTCGGTGCACCTAGTTGTGAAAACATAGTTATTGTGGGGTTTTAATTCAGCTGAGTTGAGTTAATGTCATCATGAAACTTTTGACATTTGGTGGGCAGCTTTAAGAAGTTGTTCAATCTTTGATACTCATACACGACCTTGTCTGCAGTCTATGATCCGGGGAGAATTGGAGGTGCTGAAGGACTGGTGTTACGAAGCGGTATGTCCTCGTTGCTAAATACTGCCTTGTAACATAAGGGCATAGAGAGAAGTGGTCGGCCATTAACGCCACAATGATATGCTAATGATGAATACAATTTCATTGGGGCTAAGGTGACTACTACTAACCTGTTTTCTCTGGGCGATAGACTTACAGTCAGCTGGCCCACCCCATCCAGCAGGCCAAGGCTATGGGACTACAGTTTCACTCTCAGATCCTGGACATTGACAATGTGGATGTGAGTTCAAAATCTCTTGTCAACATAAATCGTGTGTATATTTATTTACTTTTGGTCTCCTGCACTGTCACTACTGTCTATTAATGGCTGGTTCTTATCTGTGTGTCCTATCCACAGCTGGCCATGGGGAAGATCATGGAACAGGGTCCCGTGTTGATCATCACCTTCCAGGCCCAACTGGTCATGGTGATCCGCAACACTAAAGGAGAGGTGGTGGAGGGAGACCCTGTGAGCACACACACACACACACACACACTCAGCTATGAAAAGACACCTTCATTTGTGTACCTCTTCCTCGTCTTTGCTTGCTTTGATCTTGTGTGTAAGTTAGGTTTGACGGTTGGAAAGTGAGATATAATTTACAGATTTTTTTTTTTTTATTGCTTATCCCTTTTTGCTTATCAGTCTATCTAGTTTGTATCTTCGCTGATTTATTCGGGTCGTGGAGCCTAAAATGTTTTCATCCCCCAGGGGAAGGTGCTGAGGATGATGTACGTGTGGGCTCTGTGTCGGGACCAGGAGGAACTCAACCCCTACGCTGCCTGGAGACTTCTTGACATCTCTGCCTCCAGCACGGAACAGATCCTTTAGGGGACCCACGAGCACATCACACACGTCTGGGGAGAACATGCTCGAGCATCCACGTGGGACGGATGGAAAGGAGCCAGGGAGTCAACGGAACAGCTAGAAAAAGAGGTTGACAGAGACTTAATACGAAGCTGCCCTGGATTTGTACGAGGTCCGATCCTCCCCAGGATGGATGTTCTGGTGATCCCACTTGCTGACACTAGGGGGCAGTAGACCACCAGGATCTGTCCTGTAGCCACACTGCTGTCCGTCCATCTCATAGCATAGTCTGTTGAATCCCAAACTTTTTGCTCAATTCCTTGTCTCCTCATTCTTGACCTGCTCAAAATACTTAGTGTGCTTTGGAAAGGAGGTGATGAAAGAGGATGCATGTAATAGGGAAAGCACTTCAGATATATAGGCCCTAGTTGCAGGTTTCCCAGAGTGCAGTTGCTCAGATTTGTGACAGTTTTTGTGTCGGTGGGTGTCAGCTTCCTGTTGGTGGGAAGAGCTTGACTACTACCTCTCCTTCCATCTCAGCAGCCCAATAGGGGCACACATCTTTGATATTATTTCCCTCTGTTCAACATGATAGAAGTCCAGTTAAATGGTATAAACATGATAAAATCCATATTTATTATCAAAATAAAACAGTAAATGTTCTCACTTTTCCAGAATCTTTGAAAGAAATGTTATGAATTCAATATTTTTTAAGGATACAATAATAAATGGTCCCACTGTGGGTATCAGCCAATATAGGATAATAGTATCAATATTAGGGAACTGTGGTACACAAACTATGGCAGATTGTTATCTGCCACATTGGCGCATCACATATAATATATATCGATAATGTATAAGCACATGCCAGAGAAAATAGAGAATTTTTTCCCAATCTAGTTCATTTTGTTTTGTTTATCTTTTTTTAAATATAGAGGCCTTTTGAAGTGACGTAGTATGAAACTCTGCTGGAGTTTGGACAGTTGACATGTTATTGTTTGTCAAAACGTAAGAATCTTTTTAATTGACCATAGTTTTAAAAAGCCTGTCTAAATGTCATTATGCTTCTCATGGTGCTGTTATGCTGTATTACTGTTTAAAAAATGACTTTCCCTGACATTTCCAGATTAGAAGTAACTGTTATCTCAAGTAACAGTGATCATCCTAAAATGAATAGTTCCGTTAGCTGTCTTGTCCTTTTTTACTTTTGAACCTCCAGTTCATTTGGATCTGCATCAATTCAATCACTGAAATGACCTTGCAAGCAATTTAATGAACATAAGTTGGCACATCCTGAAATAACTGTCTCGCCCCTGCCTTGCGGTATCTATTACCTCTGCACCACCAAACATCACTTGCATACTAACGGGTATAGATAGACATACTATTACACAGATGATAACACACGGCCAATCAGACATCATTACTGCAGCATAGGCTGCTGTTTGCACCTAACTACCCATTCTGCTATGATTGGCTGCTGCTACAGCAAGTGTGCACGTAATTGAAAAACATAGCAACGAAAAGGTTACTGTAGGTATGAGTTGCCAACATGTGGAAAAAGACTTGTTTGTATGTTTGTCATTACGTCATGCCCATGTTTGCTGTTGATAAACGACATCTGAAATACAACTAGCATCTGTAGAAATGTGTTTGTTTGTTTCACACGTGGGCCGGCCAGGGTTGGTCAGGGCACTTAAGGTTTCATTGTTGTGAGAAAGAGAGGGAGACTAAAGAATAAAGATGGTTCGTTTTTCTTATCTGGTTGATAAGTGAAGCCTACAGCGATTCTAGACATAACTATTTAGGGCCAGCTAGTGACATAGAGTCTGTCGTGGTTTAAGGGGTGCCGTGTTGGTTTTTGATGTTGGAGCAGAGGCTAGTAAACCATTGGTGCTATTGTTAGCAGCACAGTAGATTAGGGATATAATGGAGGACAGGAAGTAGGGGGTGGGCACATGCGTTATTTGTGTGCATGCTTGTGTGTGTTTGTGTGTATGTGTAGTGTAGATAAGTAGTCAGGCTATTCCAGGGAAGTCAGGGATGATGGATCCCCCAGGTCTTAGAGCTATGCTGAGGCTGCAGCTCCCCAGTGGACCCCCTCATCACTCAGGATGCAACCCCACAACATGGTTGCAGGGGTCCCACACACACCTTCTATATATACACCAATTGAACTTTGGGTTGCTAGGACACCACTCACACACACACAAACCTCCACTCCACTGAGACAAAAAACGAGAGCAGAATTGTCAATTCTAGTCTCTAGGAGAAAGATAAGTGCTGGCATCCTGTTACCAACTGACACGCAGGATGGCAGGTGCACAGAGGCACACGCTTGATGCTAAGTGGCACATGCTCAATAGAAAAGACACACTCATCCAGGTGACACATGCTCAATAGAAAAGACACACTCATCCAGGTGACACATGCTCAATACGGAAACCCCTACCTCCAAGGGTTGTCGTGTCCCTCCATCATTGATCACCCCTGGTGTGGACTCAGCACAGGATGGACTGCTTTGACACTGAGTTTTTGGATTCAGCGATTTTTCATGGGAATGTGCTTCAATTTACTTGAGCTCTCCCTGATGGAGTATAAAAATATGTTTTCTTTCGTTGTCCTGAAACCGTGTGCAAGTGAACGTCTTTGATGAAAGACACCATGCAGGGGCGTAGGAAAAAGTAACCGACTTTGAACTTCAATTCACATCCTTCCCTCAGTATTACGATATTATTTCAGACAGGATACATTTAGGGTTGGTCTTCTGAATATAGTCTTGTCTCACAAATGGCTTCTCAGGGACACATTCCCACCATGTGTCACGGATGTCTTCTTTCCAGTCTTTTAATCTGCTCTCTCCGTCTCCACCGTCTCTGTTTCCTGGTGCTCCATTAACTATGCCGTCCTTGGGTTCCTCCTGCCGACCCATCTTCTTTTAGTCAGCTATCTTACCTCTGCTGGTACCTCTCTATTCTCGCATTCCCTTCAATTCCAAATGACATGTTCGATAGGCTAAAGGAGGAATACCTGTGGGTGAAAGACATTCTTATTTAAAAAAAAAAATCACAAGATCTCTCATATTTTTATCCAATGAGCTGTGTGATATTTATGAAGTCAGTTGGGAGGTGCCCTCTAACATCAACAAATGAAATGCTCACTAAGCCTTTTAAAGAAGGCAGATTTGAAGGTCATTGACCAGTCAAAGTGTGTGTGTGTGTGTGTGTGTGTGTGTGCGTGCGTGCGTGCGTGCGTGCGTGCGTGCGTGCGTGCGTGTGTGCGTGCGTGCGTGCGTTACGGGAACTGTAGAGAACATTTCCATGACATTTTATCTGTGAAAGCCAGTGCAGAACAAACACAGACAGAATGCTGAACATATGAAAGACAAACAGACAAAGGTCTGGAGAAGGCATGCATGGGGGAAAAGCAATTGGTTATATGTTTTTGAAGAGACATGGCTTTCTGTGAGACCCATGGGCTTGCAGAAGTGCCGACGTTTTCCGGGGTTTCCGCCTTATGTTGTAAGGACTTGAGAGAACAAGGGAGAGAGAGAGAGAGAGAGAGAGAGAGAGAGAGAGAGAGAGAGAGAGAGAGAGAGAGAAGGAGATGGACCTGTGTCTGTATTTGTGTCTATTATATGTGTGTCAGCTGTGTCTTTGTGCTGTGCTTGTGTGATTTTTTTTGTCTGTGTTCCCTTTGAGGTGTCTGTTGCTGTGCCTTTCCGTCTACCTGTGTCTCAGTGGTGCTGTGTGAGTGTGTTTGGGACTACAGGGCGCCCAGTAGTAGAGTGCCAGGGAAGGCCGTCTTGTGGTGTGGCCCAGTAGAGAGCTCTCACAGTGGGCCTGGGCTGCTTGTTGTGTCCCTGTCTTGTCAGGGCACATATTCACACCATGGTCCTTCATATGTCTCACTAGGGTTTAACTCCCAATAGAAATCGCAAATAAAATGTACTACATTTTCCATGGCAAGTTCTGAAACGAAGTGCTAATATGATATAAAGGACAACAAGCAGTATATATCTAATTCTTAACTTGTATTAAATTGTAGATGGTGAATGAATTAGTTAAATATAGCTTATGTGGCTCAATGGCCAAATATGTATTTTCCTTTGTTCTAGAATATGGAATAGTTCAAGATTCTGGAATGAATACAGATCAGAGGATCAGTTCGTTTGTCTTTGACTCAAGACTATTTGATGATTATTTGTGATGTCACTTGGAGGGTTTTGTTTGGGGATATTGCTCCTTACTAAAATTACATTTTTCTTTAAAGGGTTATCATTCTTATCTTTTCATAAAGCCACTCGATTTATTGAAGTTCTGGGTCTTGGTGAATTGCTGGCTTTCTTCCTATTAAAACCAGTGTCCAATATCTCATTGTGATACCTCCTCCCATCCCTTTAGATATGTGAGCAGATATGAAGAGACAATTTACTGAGGAACATGTATCACAAGAGAGAGAGAGAGAGAGAGAGAGAGAGAGAGAGAGAGAGAGAGAGAGAGAGGGAGAGAGAGAAAGAAAAAAAATAAAGAGAGAGAGAGATGGAAATGGTCACACACGCATACACACACATAGATCACTTTGAATTCAGCCTTTGTATCCTTGTTTAGACTTGTAGATGAGTACGTTCAGGATATATGGGATGTCATGCTCAACAATAATGGGCTGAGATAGCACCTTGTCTCCTCCAGTCATGTACATCCAGGAACTGGAGGGCCAGAGGGGTGTGCTGCAACTCACAGGCCCAACATTAGAGCCCGATGTGAGGCATTGGCGATTTGCTTTTACAGTAAAGCCTCGCTGGCTGGAGCTCTGTGTCTTTGCATACAATGTAGCCTATAAACACTCCAGCCTTAGCGAGCCTCAGCCAGCCTCAGCCAGGTCGCCTGGGGCCACCCGTGAGGCACAAGCCAAGACTACAGGCCATCTGTAAGAGACTGGTGATCTCCGTCTCTCTCTCTCTCGCTCTCTCTCCCCCCCTTTCCCTTCTTTCTCTGAATTGAATCAACCCCCAACCCAGACACCCTCCTGCCTGCCCACTCTAATTGCGAGGGCGTATTCTTTACGAGAATCTGCTGAAGGGGGAGAAAAACAATGGCAAATCCTGTTTCTATCGATCAGTCTCTGTGTCTCCTCTCCTCTCCTCTCCTCTCCTCTCCTCTCCTCTCCTCTCCTCTGGCCTGGGGTGTTGCTGCTCTTTAGAGGACTGGTTTGTCACAAGATTTAGTGGCCGCTCATATTGGCCTGAGCCTCGCTGCAGAAAAAGGACGACTGGTGGAACAGAGCAAAAGGAGTCACAGGTTGTAAATACATGTTGCCGCCTGAGGCAGACACAAATGGCTCCAGACAGCCTCTAGGGGCTTTGGTATACATGGTCATTCAGTTTTGGCTGACCAGAGACTGTCGTGACAACATGAGCCATTGGCCAAAAACAGTGACACATATTATAGTCTGAAGCATGGTATGATAGACGGTCCAAAAAATCCCCAAATCAAGGCCTTTACAAACTTGTAAATATATAAGAAATGTATTCTTCTTCTTTTTACTTTTTGTATTTTTTTTTTTTTTTTTTACAAATGAGATGTTTTTTGGCTCTGTCTTAGGCAGGTAACAGGTGATCTAAAGGATGTAAGTAAAGGGATGTGAAGTAGTTATCTTAAGAATTTCTCTTCCTTTAAGGGCATTTCACTGCACACAAGTCTTGTAGTCTATTCATGCATCTCTGTATGTGTGTGCATGAGTGCGTGTTTGAGCATGTCTAAGTAATTTGTTTGTGTCTGATCTTTAATTCCCAAACACACCTTTCGAATCCCAAAGCCATCTTCATTGGCAGATCATCTCCCCTCCAGCTCAGAGGAGGCAGCAAAAGATCCCCTTCCTCAAGTGATTGTTTGTCGTGGCACAGGGAAAGTTAATCTATTGGGGGAGCTGAGAGGCCGGAGTGGGGCTGGAGCAGAAGGAAGGGGGTGGGGGGTCACAGGGTCTTGCTCTGACACTCTATCAGTAACTCTCATGATGACGGAGGCCTCGTTAAGAGTCACTTTCCACACCACCACCTACCGCTTTCTGTCAGCCTGGACAGGACAGGAGCCTGGTGAGGCCCAGGGATAGGATGGAGAACAGGCTGGCAGGATGACGCTGGTGTCGTTATCGTCAGGAGGAAACACACAAGAAGTCACGTGACATTGGAAGCGTGATGTGGTCACGTGTAAATGAAAGATGTCATGCCACTACAGAGTATCTTATACACACAAGGCTTTTTAATTGTATGACAATGATCTATAGTGAAGTAAAAAAAAAAAAGATAATTGTGTTTGCCTTAGTGGTGTGCATGTGTGTTTATGTGCGCTTTCACATTGGTTTGCTGTTGTTCATCCATTATGTCAAGGGGATGACTCTGAGTGTAAGTTATGGTCCTGTCATCAATAGCAATCAAGGTCAGCCTTTAGAGAGGGAGGCAGGTACAGAGATGTATTACTGAAGGCAGATGGCCAACACTGAATGAGGGACAGCATTGATTTGTCAAGGAGAAAATCAAATCCATCACCAACATTGGCTTTGGGAACGAAGTAATAAACTACCCATAAGTTGAGACATTGAGAGAAATAGAATCCACAATGAGATATCAATCACAGTTTTCAAAGTTCTGTGAGAAGAGAAGTAATGGAAATTAGGTGTTGAATTTGTAATTAGGCATATTGAGCACGCCTCCTTCCTGCAAATTATCTGGAAAGCTGCAAAGCCATTAAGGATTACTGATATCAAACTATGAGGGGTTATGAACAGTGCTAAATGATGCTTTAGTATATATAATTAGCTTAAAGGACTGTGGCTGTTCCTCCTGATGTGCTCCATGCATCCACATTAACTACCTCACATGTTTAGGTAATTAACAATCATCATTCAGCTCATTGATTAAGCAATGCTAATTAGCCTACTGTGCTTTGTGTGCACATGCTCACCTCCATTTTGTCTTGACGGCTCTCCCATGGCTCTCTATCACGCAGTGCATTTCTACTCCAGTCGCTAAAACGCTGCCCACATTTCATTTCAACCATCATTATTTACCAATTCACACCTTCACTAGTCCCACAAGAGTGCGGCAAAAGCTAGGCTACCCCCGAGAATCATTGCATTCATTAACTTCTGCATGCATTTTGTTTCCATAACATTACATTCCACATGATGTCCATAGTGTACCATTTTGCGCCAAGGAACTGCCAACAGTGCCAGAACTGCCCTTCTTGGCCTCCACAGTGGCAAAAACAATGGACAATTTCCTAAAGTGTGGGACTAATACGGAGACAGAGGGTGAGCTGGGCTTTGTCAAGGGGACATAGCTTAACCGTGAGGATGTTGTATTTAAATATCTTCAATACGTCCAAGACCCAACACCAGTCTGTCTCCACATCTAATTCCAAGCATCATTCCACTGAATACGCGCAGGCGTGTTGCCAGGAATACCCCGTGCCCGGTGAAGCAATCTGCCTCGCCGCTTGAACCGAGAAACCTTTGCCATCTATGGTCCCGCATATCATTCCCCTTCAACCCCTACAGCAGGCTTTCAGACCATATTCAGACCTCCCTGGCCTCTGCTTTCCTCCGTGCCTCCCCCCCTACAGTAGGCCCATCATACCGCTGCACTGATGTTTACCGAGCAGCGTCTCTTACGGCTCCATAACAGGCGTGGCTCTGGATGTCCGTGCAGACGGCAGGGAGTGACGGATGGCTCCGGGTCTGCCCGGCGGAATAAATAGCGGCATTAGCGGCTCTACAGCTGGCCAGGCCCGCGCTACCGCCGGGGCTTAGTAGCCTATGAAATGTGCAGCATGGCAGTGGCCCGGGCCTCACCGCACCGTGATGAATAGCTTATGTTCCACGCTAAAGCATATTAAAGTCAGATCACATGATGGATAGTATAGGGAGGAAAAGTGGGTGTGGGTGTGGGGGTGTGGGGGGGTGGAGGGGTGTGTGTGAAGGAGCGAAGAGATGGGGGAGATTTAGGAAGCAGGGAGAAAGCCTTTGATGAATTATGAAAAGGGAGGAAATTAAATCTCAGACAAAAATATCAAATTCTGTTCCACCTCCCTTCTCTCCCCCTGCTTCTTCACCTCCCACCCTCTCCCTTCACCACCGTCGTTTACAGGTGACTGATGAAGCTGGCTGAGGCTATTTTGAATGTTTAATGTGCCCCTGGGCCTGTCTAGTCAGTGTGTGTCCAAAGGCCTCTGTCTAGGGACACACATGCACATGGCTGTTCAGTTGACACAGCTCAGGTGGGTGTTCCCAGAGGTGCCAAGGCCAGCCATTTTTCTCCATGACTGGTACGTCTCAGAGTGGTTGACCTCATTTAAGTTCTCTGCTGACTGTTTCAAGCATAGTTTTTAACGTGACAGTGATCCATTCTTGTAAAGCAATTTAAGGCAGGTTAATTCTAATTAACCCCTGACCTCAATAGCATACTGGCATAGATAAAAGAGGCAGTCTTTAGAATCCTACCAGACGTGCATATAAGGGCCCATTGGAGTCTTTTACTCCACATCTCTGTTGGGGTAGAAATCCCAGTATGAGTCACACCACTGGGAAGCGATTCCACGGGGTTCCGGCCCATTACCAGCTGGGCCCTTCTCAGTAACAGGGGAATTCCCTGAGACAAATCACCAAAAGTCCAACCCAGTCAGTGACTTATACAGTACATGATCGACCACCCTCAGCACTGGCCCCCTTAATAGGACCTCTTCAGTTCCACCATCAAGGGGGGCTCGGGGGTGGAAATCCATTTGGCCACGCCATAATTAACATAGCAGAACCCCTGCAGCAAGTAACGTTTATTTTTATTATTGATGTCATCTGCGACAATATCACTCTGTCTTCAAAGTTTTAGCAATTATGCAGTGGATGTCATTTAATTAGTTAACTGTCATCTTAAGCTACCTCAAATAATTGCTTTTTTCATACCAACCTTTTTTTTAAAGAACACGATGAGTGGGGACCACCTTCCCAATGAAGACAGGTTCGATGGGTTTCAGGGCATGATGAGTGGACCACCTTCATGATGGAGGCAGGCTCGATGGGTTTCAGGGCATGATGAGTGGACCACCTTCATGCTGGAGGCAGGTTCGATGGGTTTCAGGGCATGATGAGCGGACTACCTTCATGATGGAGGCAGGCTCGATGGGTTTCAGGGCATGATGAGCGGACCACCTTCATGATGGAGGCAGGCTCGATGGGTTTCAGGGCGTAGGGGAAGAAACACAACAGGGTTGGCTTGCGAGGGTCACCAAATCATCAAATACCCTGGACAATTGCTTTCTCTTTCCCTCCCTTTCACTGAGGAACCTGTCTCTGGTCTCAAGGAATGTAGAGAGCCTGAGGGGCTCCATTCCCCAGTCACTGATGGGGAGCTCCCACACCAATAAGCCTGCTGAGCACTGGCCCATGCGTCAGTCTGGATGCCCGGGACACGGCTGAACGTTTAGTCATCATGCAAAGACAGACGATATTGGAACCACCCGTAACTGGGGAGGTGTTTGGTCAGATGCGACACATCCAATCTAATGTGGATTCGGATGGGAGGATTTTGCTTTGCTAGAGTAGATATGTATGTGTTGGTGTATGAAGGCATGGTCAGCCTGGTACATATTAAGGCATGGAGATGTGTGTGTGTTCATAGAAGGGGTTGGTGGGTGTGCGAGCAATGCAATCGTAACAGTGAGAGGAAGAAAAAGAGAAAGTAGAGAAAGGGTTAAACTGAAGGAGATGTATTGCATCGGCATGGCTGGCTGCCTTTGTGGATAGACTCAGTCCTCGTGTACATTTTTTTAAATCAATTTATGAAAGTGATTGATCACCTTAAATGTTGCCAGAATTAATCCTCTGGTGATGCTAATTGTGGAGAAATGTCTAAAAGGGCCTCATCAGTCAACTATCTGTATAAACAGTCTTCTCTCATTGAGTGTATTTCTCTCTCTCTCTCTCTCTCTCTCTCTCTATCTCTCTTGATCTTTCTCCCTCTCTCTTTCTCTGTGTCTCACTCTTTGTAACCCTCCCTCTTCTTCTCTTCAATTAAATATACCAAGTTCAGAAGTAGGACTATCCGTCCAGTGTCACTAGCCACAGGTTTCTTTACGAGCGGGAGCTAAACGCCATCTATTTCAAACACACAGCATGGATATTGATTACAGGATTCAGTCAAACTCTAACAAATGTATTGTTCCTTTACAGTGTGATTGCTGTTCAACATCTGCTCATGCATAATCAGCGATATTGAATATCCAAGTCTTTTCTCTATGCGCTCAGTGCAATACACTTCAAGGTTAGAGGTTGAGCTAATGTTTCAATCATAAACTCATTTTTCCATCATGCAGCCAGTCCCATGTGAGTATGAGGACTGATGAACAGCTTAAACATATTGATCTGTTGGTCGAGTAAATGGAGCCTTTCATGATGTAAAAGGACTCAGTGGGGGGTGCAGTAGGCACACCCTTTTGTTAAACACGTCTTCTAAACCGCACACATCATCCCACACATAGACTCTGAGCATGTGTGTGGGCCAATATAAACCTGGGTTCCGAGTAGAAAGGCTAAAGCCATCTACATGGCGATGGCACAAGAGAAGGCTCACATTCCCATCCCCAGTTTTGTTCTGCCACAGGGCAGCACGTCAGCTCACGGTTATGCACAACGGATAGGGCGTGGCGATACCAAGCCAGACACTTTGGGTGTAATTACACTAATGTAGAAGAGTTAATGGGCCGTGAAGTCGGGGTCAGCCAGGAGGGTCAGGGGAGGATGGCCAGAGAGAAGACTGGGACTAGGGCTGGGACAGGGGCAGGGGCTGGGACAGGGGCAGGGGCTGGGGCGAGGGAGTTTTGGATGATGGATGAACAAAGTGGATATCAAACCCCAACAAGTAGGTCAGAGGTGGAACAACTACAACTTTCACACTAAGCCTCTACTCTGCAATCAGAGGATCTGGCTTCTGCTTGCCGACTATGAAAAACAACAACAGCTAACACACACACACACACACACACATACACACACACACACACACACACACACACACACACACACACACACACACACACACACACACACACACACACACCCACGCACACACACATATTGGTGCAACAAGGGGCCGAGCATCCAGCCTTGCATCAGAGAAACAAATAAGTGCTCTGCCAATCACAGGGAGCACACAGACACATACACACACTCACACAAACACACACACACACACACACACACACACACAAATCGTCATATGCGCATGCACGCACTTCAATCCAAACACAAGTACTAGTATGTAGAGAATGTTGAGAGTGTTACTGGCAGGAGGGAGGACACAGCTCTGAAGGTCATTGGCTACATAATACTTTGGTTCCTATGGTCTCCCTGACTTTGAGACACACAGTACACAGTTGTACAATCTGAATTTAAAATGCACTGGCTTATTGTTGCAGTAATCCATGGCCTGGTGCTAGTATAGAGGAGATTACAGAACGTGAGGGATGAACCACCACTGGCTGTCAAACTCGACGTGAAAATGTATTGCTTCGGCAGCACATCGTTGCTGTAAATATGGCCCATACTAAGTACGGCCTAATCCAGTCTCTGTGAACTGAAGAAGATTGCACAAACTTCTATTTCTGAGCTGTCAAGGAAACAGACTTGGCTTAGTGAAGGCTGTTTTTCTGGAACTCATTTCCACCCCTGTCCATTACGGTAATGCCTCCATGTGCTCCGAGTGTCGACATATTACATGGAAATTATTGTATTTAGCTCTCTGACCCAAACCATACACAGTAATATACTGAACCACATAAATGAACCTATGAAGATACGTTTACTCTGGAAAACCATTTCTTATCTCAGCACACACGGGACTCAGGACACACACACACACACACACACACACACACACACACACACACACACACACACACACACACACACACACACACACAGGGCTCAGAGGTCCCTGCAAGACTGTCCTCGTAACGCTGGGCTGCAGCATTAATGGTCCACAGAGGCACAACATGTTTCTACTAGCCCTTAACCACAGAACGCATCATCAACCTCTGGCGTATTTTTCTAAAACCTCTGTTTTTTAAATGTTCTCTGACAATATGTTGCAAAAGCACGTGATATACACAATTTGTCACTCGGATCCTGAGTAAAAACAGTCATAAAATATATGCCTTTTGAAATGAGTTTGAGTAACAAAAGCTTGATATGAATCATTTAGGTGAAGAACATACTCCGGAATGTCTTCTTTTTTGTGTGTAGAGGTGGGAATGCGTGCACAGTCACTGCTTGAGAGCATTGTGCCCGAATGGCCCATGTCACCATGGAGGTCCAAGAGCACGTCGACTCCCTGTTCACTACAGACCACAGACCTGCCTGTTTGCTCTCTGTCTTTAGTATACTTCATTAAGGGACCCCTGAAAAAGATCACGTTGTTTACAGGGGAGGACAAACAACAAAGTATCGCGGGGCAAATGGCTTCCACCCTTGTGGGCGCTCTAAAGGTTAATGAGGTGGATTGGCGCTCCGAAATGGCAGGGGGGTAAGACGGTGCTCTTTACGGAAGAAGAAGCATTCTCAGCTCAAGGGGCTGTCCTGATCACACCCCTCAGATCTCATTATCATGATTATTGATTAGACAAGGCCACCGGCGGTTCCACCATGACGCACATGAACAGACGTGGACACACACACACACACACACACACAGGTCTCTCTTGCCTCCTTTCTTTAGCAGAGATGCAGTCAGTTTTCCAGGGAGTGCCATCCATCCCCCTCTTCTGTGTCGTCTACCTCCCACACACTTCTCAACACTGGCCAGCAGTGAACATGTTCACCCTGGATCTGCAGTACAGTAAACACACCCCCACACAGCCTCTCACTGAGATAATGCACTTTCACTCATGAGACACTTACAATCCTCCCATACACACACAAACATAAGTAGGCATATAAGTGGACACATAGAGAGACATGAGCATTTATTAGCGGAGTCGGGGGACCTGCCAATTGGTTCCAAGAGAAAATGGCTTTAATCAGAATGAACACCGTGGTAATAGGTGTGTGTCCAGCTGGGTCTTCAAAAGGGTTAAGGACTGTGCTGTGGCAGCCCACACACTCTCCCACTCACAGATGAATCACCAGAGGGTATTTGACATTGTCCTGAAATCTGTCCACAAATATGCCATTGGCACTCGCTCTCATCAAAAAAGGCAGGACTCAGAAATAGGCATTGGGTAGGGGCAGAGAATGTTTATCATTACGCATTATGACAAATGCACTGCCAGTCCTGCTGCCAAGTGAACATGGAGACTGCATTCAGATTTTTTTGCCAACTTTCCACGGCTTCAGTTACATAACAGCAGTAACAGTCGGACATATATCTACATCTAGAAAGTCTGACCTGTCTACATCTAGTAAGTCTGACATATCTACATTTATGTATACAACACGTTATTCGATATTCGTCAATCTATATTAGACCGCTGCCAAACAAACAAGCATTTTAGTTTGAAATAAAACAAGGTGGAAATTTCCTAGAGGCTAATTGGAAACTGAATCTAAATCCCATGAAACATGGGCCCTCTCACTAGCTGTAGTCTACATAAAAGCTAGATTATGCTAATATGAAAAGAGTGTAAATCTATGAGGACCAGGAAAGGTAGTAAGCCCAACTAATCATGGCTGCTATACATGCAGGGTGCATCTGCAATGCTGGGGCTGAGTCCCCCGCCTGCCTTGGTGAGCCCTGACCCCGTGGACAGGGCATTAGCCAAGCAACTGGCACAGGAGAAACCTGGCAGCGGAACCAGGGGCTGGCAGGAGGTGGCACAGATGTCAAAGCTGCCACTGCTTCCCTTGGACGACTTGCAGGAATGGGACTGGAAGGAAACATTAATCCAGTAGAGAGCGGAGCGTTCCCGTAGTGAAAAGTAATAAACAATAGGTCACCAAATGTAGCACTCACTTGAGTGTGCTTGAGTGTGTGTTTGTCTATTAAAGTAGCCTATTTGGTATGTTGGAAACTTGACATAGGGTCAAGCCCAGTTGCTATAACGGTGGTTGCTATTTGTATTATGACTGTGCCTTTCTTATAGGCCGATAGCCCAGTGAAGAGAAGAGGGTGGGGTGGTTCAAGAGCCGCTGAGGCACCAGCAGACCTCTTATGAGATTGTAGCAGCAACAGAAGGTAGCGCAGCACACGCCAGCTTCGAGCCATGGTGATGACTGGTGCGCTTTGCACAGCAAAGAAAGTTTGATGAGACCCTAACCGTCGACAGTGGGATACAGCTCTAACGAATATTTGAGGTTCGTGTTGCAATTTTTTAAATCTTTTTCATTATCAAATTTGCCTTCACGATTGTGATTGTTCTACTAAACTCGTTGCGTAAAAAAACGTATTTTCTGTCGCCAAACTTATTTGAACAATGCATATATTATACACAAGCAGTACAGCCTAATTACTTTTTATTGACTTTCACTTTTGTATATTTGACGTAGGATTAATCCGTAAGGAAAAGCTACTTAAAAGGCGCGCTTTTGAAAAATGTGTTATTATGTGAATGGTTTTACATATTGGCATGTCTCTATAAAAGTGTTGACGAACGTGTCAGATCAATTAAATGCCAAGATGCAATCGGCTAAGCATAAAAGTACCTTTGCCAAAGTGCAGCTGTAAACATTTGTGTAAAGGGTTTTGACAGCAACCGTGTGGGCTGTGCGCATACCGCATATTATTATATTTATAAAAACAAAAACGAAAAAGGCAAATAATATACATTATAACCAAATGGAATTTGCTTTTAGGGACCGCTTTTGGCAAATTTAAATGAAAATGTATATGAATTTATTCAGAGAGATATTGGGAAATGCTAAATTGGAAGGCTTTAGTAACGGCAACTTGATAGCTCCTACCTGGAACTGATCTACGTTTATAGTGCTCTCAGTTACTGTTCAGAAGAAAAACTGAGAGAAAATAATAGATAGTGACATACACTTCACATTAGGGAGCAATATAAGGACAACCTGTAACCATTTTCCAAACGAATCACTTTGATTTATTTCAAGCCATGGGACCATCAGGTTTTTACATAAAGTCGACCAATGTGCCATGAAATTATTAGGATGATGACTCTTTGCTAGACATTTTTCCTCTCTTTTCTGTTTTGGCCAACCATAGAAAAAGTGAATTTCATCAGAATCTCTTGGTTATTATTCTAACTGATACTTCCCAAACGATCCGTTTGACAGACTATCTAATTTGATCCTCATAATGGTTTTTATGCACACTGGTTTGGTTTACAATGGATACTGATAGGAAAGACCGCTGAGCAGCATGTCAGTATATTTGTCATTGTTCCCAGTTTGTCTTTTTCACTTTGTCATAGGCTACTGTAGACACAGAAACGGATGTGGCTTTGGCTTCCCCCTGCTTTGCTTACAATGGCTTATCTATTACCAGTCCCCGTAGACCGAGAGAGACTTGAACTTTCAAATGTGTGTAGGGTGTGACAGTCACACGGACTGCATTTACCTTTGTCTGCTATCCATATCTGTTATCTGCAATGTGTGGCATTACCCCTTCTTATTCTAATCAGGTCCTGACAGCTCTAATGAGTTTTGGTGTGTCAGATCTAAATTATATGAAGGTCCAGAAACAGATGTCGGTACAGGAAAGGAGTGAAATTGCTAACTCCGTAATAAGAGGTATTACTAAGATACTAAGAGGTAATGGAGAACCGAGAGAAAACCTGGGTGGTTTAACACAAATAGTACTTGAAAGCTCTTTGTGTACTCCATGTATGTTGGCAGGTTCACCCAGAGAATCGGCGATCCATTTGTATCTATATCACAAAAGTTGAGAGTCAAATGACTAAACTGTAGAGTTTTACCGGGTGCCTTTCTAGAGAAAGTTGATTGACAAGTGAAACCATTTGTCATTGTTTTGAACAACTATCAGCCTCCTCAGGTAGCTATTACATGAAGAATACATTGTACACATATTATTATTATTCTATAAATAATAAAAACACTCAATTTGATTTTGCACATCACTCAACATACCGACTTGGCAACAGTAGACGTAACCTGTTTGCATGGTGTTGGTGTTGCTGGGGTGAGTAGTAGCTCCTGACTTCATGGACATTTCATCATAGTAAAATTCCTTTTTTTCCAAGGCTGTATTGAATATGGCAACACACTGTTCCCGAGATCACACTGCTCACATTCGCACAGTAAGACACGGACATCCTCGATGTGCTGTGACCCAGCAGCTACCAGCAGGAGCTCCCCGTTTCTATCAGGGCCCGTGTGTATGGAAAATGAACCCAGGCTCTGTGGAACAGAGGACTGGTGCAGTCGCGATGGGGCTCCGACCTCGCCCGGAGATCCCAAAACACCCACCACCCCCAACGCCCCTGTATTCGATTTCCTGCCAAAGATCACTCTTCAAATATTCATCATTCCCACAAGCGGAAGCCATTTGATAATTGACAGAGGGCCGTGGGTTTATTATCTTGCCGCTCCATCTCTGTGGGAAGAGTGCCATTAAAGGTAGCTCTTTAGGTCCGACTCCTCCTCAGGCCCAGGGCTATTAACTTGTCCTTAAGGGGGGGAGAGGTGCGGCTGGCCTACCGCCTTCAATGGAATCTGCTGACTGACTGCAAATCCAAACATGTTGTTAAGCTCCCCTTTCTTTCTTTCTTTCTTTCTTTCTTTCTCTCTCCTCCTACTCCTCCTCTAGATGTTTGCGCCCTTTCTCTGAGCGCCGGGCCGCTCTCCTCTGTGAGCCAGAGGGATTTCCCCCTGCTATCTTCTTAAATGGACTCCCTAGCTTTGCCCCTGTGAGGCTCTCCATATCTTTCTCTCTTTAATCGGTCCCAAAGAGCTCAGGGCGTGGACAGACATCCGCTTGACGACTAGAATCAGCCGTTTGCATTGAAGGAGCTTTGGTTCACTTCGAACCGGTCCTTTAAATCCTAAAGGTTGAGGGTGCAGTGCCGAAGCCGCAGAGGGCAGAAAGGAAGGGCGTGTAGACGGACAGCTGAATCACTGAGTGACACGCATTGTGCTGTGTCCGGCCACACAGTTGATCTAACTTTTTCCCAATCTTTCCTTCGCTGTCGCTCCACAAAGTTTTGTTTTTATTGCTGACGGTGGGTCCTGTGGCCTCCCTGTATGAGTGGGGCATGTAATATACATGCCCTGCTTAGCTCCCCGCTGTCCTTTCTGTAGTGGACCTGTCTGGGTGATGAGAGGAAAGTGCTGTCCTCTGACTTTTCGAGTGCTGACTTCTCCGGATTCCTTTCATCTCGTTCCCCTCTTTTCCCCACCCTCCGCATCTCCAAATCTCTCTGATAGATGCTGTCCGCCCTGGTACTCCCGCGCTCTACTTCATGAATACAGAGAGGATTAACATTCTGCCCTCCGCCATCTCTCCCTCTTTCCTCCCTCCAACATCTCTCCATCCACAGGTTTTCTCCTAGCCCTCTCTCTCCTCTCCACATTACATTCCACCCCCTCTCGCAGCCTCCCCTTTCCCTCTGTCCATCGCTGTTCTGGTTTAACTCCGTCTCCCCTCGTGGCTCACCGTTTGTACCTGCATTGGTCGCTAGCTCTGCTCATGGCAGGGTGTCCCCCTTACGTACGTCCCCCTGTATCACTCACACTAGCTTGGACAGCTCCCCCACTCCCTCAGCGTCTCAGTGAATATTACATGCACGGACTCGGGATGTGAATTAAAGATGGGGGTCTAGGTGGGCCTGACAGGTAAGACGCTTATGCTCTCTGACTGATGGGGTGAGAAGATGAAGCGGGGGTCGAGGTGGAGGGGGTTTTGGGGGAGAGCTGAGGGAGAGGCGTGGGCGAGAACAGGGTGTGTTTTTAGTGCTGAGACAGGGTCTGTTTTTGAGGCTGCCCTTGACCCTACTTTCTCGAGGGATATCAGAGTGTCAGGTCTGCTCTGGGGTCTTCCATTCAGTGAGGCATCTCTGATATGCTTATTCATAGGAAAACTTAGAGCAGCAAAAGTTGTAACTAGACAAAATAATAAGACAGAAATCTTTAACCCTTTCTTTTATTTAAAAAATCTGAGTGTGGAAACAATTCAGCAATTTTCTGGAAAGTGATTAAATCACTCAAAGGCAGTGTTTAGTCCTGTCTTCCTCAGCAGATAATGCTAGACTTCAGTCCAGTAACTGATGAAAAGGAGATTAGTCATGTTTTTAACCATCATTTTATAAAATTAGGCTCTTTTTCTCAAGAATGCGGTAGAGTTGTTGGGGCACAAATGGCACCAGGAGATGCCATTGAGACTAGTGTAGAAAAAGAGATAATCCAATATCATTCCCGTGAAAATCGTGTTTCCTTCTCATTTAGAAAATGCGATTGCTTGGAGGCTCTACATGCCTTATGCAACTCCAAGTGTATAAGAAGTTCCATGGGTGTAGATCAATTAGACCCATATCTTTCCCCCTTCCAAGCCCATAAGGTATTTATTTTAAATCTCTTCTGGTTTTATTCCTAAAATATGGAACTCATCTCTGGTTACTCCTTTGCACAAAGGAGGGGATCCAAGTGACTTAAATAATTACAGACCCATCTCCGAACTCTCACGTCTAGCAAGAATGTCTTGTAAATTAATAGCTTCCTTCACAAATAACATTTAAGCCTGGGTTCAGAGCTGGTCCTAGTACTATTACTGAAGCCACTATTGTAGTAAACATTAGAGTTATTACTCTTGATAATAAGAAACATTGTGCAGTTTTGTTTATTGATTTGTTAAAGGTATTTGATACAGTGAATCACAGATTACGTCTGGATTGATAAGCCTCGCTCAGAATTGTTGATGCAGCTTTTAAATGGTTTTACCACTACCTTTCGATGAAACACAGTTTGAAATCCAAGGTTGTAACAATAGAGATTGGCGTACCACAGGGTTCAGTTTTAGGTCCTACATTGTTGTAACAATCACATTCTGCTACTGCAGCTACTCACGTGCAAAAGTATGCACTCTGGGGGGACCGTGGGATATTCAAAACTCAATCACTAAACGGTTAAAGTAGACTAAGTGTGTGTGTGACTGTGCCTTAGCAGTTCTAACTAATGTCTTTGCATCTATGTATATCCCTCTAGTAATTTCTCTTTCCATAATGCCCCCCCCCCCCCCCATTCTGAGAGGCTGATGCTTTCTTATCCAGCATTGGAAGAGGCAAATGTTATTAATGAGCTGCAGGGACTCCTTCATCCAGCCCCACTTTCTACCACTGGAGCTCCAAACAGTCAGGGACAGTCAGGGACATTCAACCAGGGAGAAAAGAGGCATTCTGGGCACGAGGAAAGAAGAAGAAACACTCCCCCCCCCCTGCCCCTGTGTTATACCAAGCCTCCACTTCTCAGCAGATGCCCCTGGCACAAGAACAAAGACTGAACAGCGGGTGCTGTTCTGACGGAGATCCTCATATCGTCACGGCTGATGAAAACAGAACACTTGAATACATCCTGGTGTCAATGCACCTGTACGCTACGCCCTCTCAGTGTCTATTCCGCTACATTGGGCTTACTTGAGATCTTAGGTGTTGAGTGTTATTCTCTTAACAATGGCAGCCACAGTCTATTCATTTTTCCCTCCTTTTTTCCACCCCTGCACCCGCTATTCCTTTACCCTTTTGTCCTCAAAGTGATGAATGTGTCCAAGAAACTGACAGACTATTTAACCTCTTGACAAAAGCGTATATTTCAAACTTATGAGGAGTGAACGGAGCCAAAGTGTGATTCTATATGCGAATGGGCATAGCTGGAAGAATATATGAATATACAATCATCATCTGATCCATTGTATTATATATATTTTTTAAGTTCAGCAGTCGAAGGAACTTTCCCCTCGCAGCTGTACACCACTTTTACTTTACTGCACACTCAGTAAAATCTTCTCTCCCTTTCGCTCTCTCTCACTCTCTCTGTGGGAGAGTGCTCTTCCTACGAATGCCTCCAGCTACATGCAAGTGGAATAAACAACATTAGTTTTGATCTGAGGCAGGGCATACCTATAGCCTGGTCTGCTCGTTCCCCAGATGAAAGATCACCCTCTGCCCTTTTCTTCGATTCCACTTTATCTTTATAAGCACACAATTGGAGGGGGTTGATTCAATTGCCTAGGAAAACCTGCGGCTTAGACTGGAGGCCGGGACGCCCCTCCGTCTTATTCACTTTTCATTGTCTTGTTTTTGTCCTCTCTCTCTCTCCAGCCTTTCGCTCTTTCTCTTATCAATTCCCTTGTTTTTGTTCTCTCTTGCTCGATTTATTTTTGTTTGCTTCCCCCTCCTTCTCCTCTCAGACCCGCCTCTCCTCTCTTGGTTCTGAACTCTAATTACTATTGGCCACAGACAAACCATGATTATGGCTTTTTTTGGAAGGGAATTATTTGAAGCCCTGTGTCTGTGGTTAGGGGCTCCAAAGCGAAGGAGGGGCACATACAACTATCTGGGAAATTAAATGAAAAGCCAATGTAAATGTCTTGTCATAACAGCGTGCACGCAAAAGGGTTTGTGTGTGTTTATGTGCGTGGGTGTGCGGGTGTGAATGTATGTGAAGTGAGTGACCAGCAGCAAAAGCCAGATTGCCCTTAAGAAACACCCCTGGTATAAATGCTTGGTCAGTTTGATGTCCCACTCAGAATATTTTAAAACACTTGACCTTTCATAAAAGTAAACGTGTGCATATTTAAAATGCTCTTCCCATGTAGATGGATGACTATAAGAGCTTGCCTAGTTTCTCGCCTCATTTTTCTACCCAAATAAAATAGGATCATGGATGACCTTTTCAGAGTTCCTAAAAAATTGGGCTTAACTTGCAAAAGTTAATTACAAATGGCAATCTAGCCAATTACATTACTCTATTAATCCTGCTTAACTGTTATGTTCCTCAAATTTTGGGGGAGTGAGATTGAACTGATCTAAAAGCTATGTGCCTCATATCTTGTTTTTACCAAGGCATGACGACTGTATTTCTTAAGGACACTATAAATGACATTTAGCAATTTTCTTAATGTACTTAGATGGGATCTGTCAACATTGGCTTTGTCAGTGGCTTACTATGGGGATTCTGTGCGATGTCGGTGTCTTTATGTGTGAGTGTGTGCAAGTGTGTGTGTGTGTGAGTGTGTGTGTGTGTGTGTGTGTGTGTGTGTGTGTGTGTGTGTGTGTGTGTGTGTGTGTGTGTGCGTGTGCGTGTGCGTGTGTGTGTGTGTGTTGCATATCAGTGGAATGGCACTTCTATGAAGACTGATGAGCGTCTATCTCCCTTGGGCTTGTCTCCGAGGACTCATTTTTACTGGTGGGCTGGGAGGAAGTGTCCTGATGGCGTAATGGAGTGGGCAAGCACCGGAGCGGGACTAGACTAAGAGAGACAGAGAGAGAGAGAGACAGAGAGAAATGGAGAGACAGAGAGAGAGACAGAGAGACAGAGAGAGAGACGGAGAGACAGATAGAGAGAGAAACACAGAGAAAGTGATGGAGGGAGATGAAGAGAGAGAGAGAGAGAGAGAGAGAGAGAGAGAGAGAGAGAGAGAGAGAGAGAGAGAGAGAGAGTGGAAAAGATAGAACGAGAAATAGAGAGAGAAAAGAAAGAGAGCGGGGTAATGCTGATTGAGGAGGATGGCTGGAGGGAGACCTAACGAGGAGGAAAATAAGCTGAGCAATCTCCGTCTGTCCTTTGCACCCCTTCCATGGTGGCACTCGCTGAGTGACTGAACATAAATGTGTCCCCCTAGAACCCAACCCCAGCCACACTTTTTTTTTTACACACAATTTCCCCCTGGAGAAATAAAAGACAAGTTTATTTTAAAGTCAAAGTGAGGTAATATCAATTTCCTAACTTTCCTGGAAGTTTCACATGATAAATTGTGTGTTTTGTGTCTCTATGGTTGAGTGTATGGTTCTGTGTATGTGTAGACTGGCTGGTCAATGAAATGTATGACAGGTGATTTGTTAAATTTCTCAGGTTCAGTTCGATCCTATTGAACAGTAGCTGATTTTAGCAGCACTTTGTCTTTGTCAAACCCAGACAGACACACACACATACACACTGCCGAGAGGCTGAGGCATGACTGGCAGATTTAACATTTTCAGGGGATATTGCCTGTCAATAGGTTTCTCTTTCGTGCCTTCTGTAATCTCTTTTCCTTGTCTCATTCTCCTCAGGTTCCCTCACCTTAGGTAACATGCCTTATGTCCTTTAAAGACCAAGAAGAAGTGTACTTTTAAAACCACCTTTCTGTTATGTCCTCTGGACTGAAAGGCCCAGCAAATGTTCCTCTTCCTCCATAAAACCAGGCTATTTTTCTCCTGTCTTCATGCTCCTTTTCTATTCCTGCCGGGCGTTTTTTCTTGGCTGGTAAATGGAGAGGCTGTCGAGGCACACAGGGGGTGGATGGGAATCTATCAGGTTGTGTTCGGACCTCGTAGCTTCTCCTCCCACGCTGCAATTGGTTCTGGTCACCAGGCGCAGGAAACGTTAGGGAGGTTTTGTTGTATGTGTGGGCTCGGGTGTTTTGTTTTTATTTGGTTGACGCCCGCCTCATGTTCGAGTTTATGGCCGTACTGTATGTGTGCTGGACAGTGACTCAAGGTAAGCCAGCCTGTGTGTCTGCATGCCTGGGCTGAGCGTAATGTTATCATGTAATTTTAGTGTGTGTCCTGGGGAGCTGCCATCTGCGATGACTCCCAAGGCCCCGCTGCGACTGCCCTGGCCTGCAGACAGGTCAGCGTGGCAGGGCAGGGCAGCGCTGTGCCCCCGACCCCCTCTGTCCCACCGTCATAATACCTGGTTCACCTTGTGAGGGTTCCATGTGCACTGAGAAAGCCCAACACGTGCCGGCGGTCATACTCGCGATCACATGCACGGACACAAAGTGTCCATGTATGTGTGTCTCTGTTGTCTTTGTACCCTGATAACCGGGGGGAGGGGCACTTTAGAGGACGCAGAGCAAACGTGGGTGATGTAGTAGAGCATGAAGCACTTGTGACCTGAGTGAGAAAAACAGGGCGAGAGCGAGCGAGAACTTGTGCTGAGAGAAGGAGAAAGCCAGAGGAAAGGGGCAATGATGAATGGGCGCCGACGTGGCGTGTATGGCAATTTGCCACGTAGCGGAGAGCTAGCACGGTCAGATGCCAACCTTCTCCTCTCCTCCGCACCTCTCCGCCCAGTCACCCCAGAGGATCCAGCTCTTTCCATGCCTCCGTTACCTCTCTCTCTCTCCTCTCGCCATCCGTTCTATTTACCCTTCTTTTTGACCAACCTCTTTTATCTTTCTGTCCATCTATGGATCACTGGTTTTCCAAATTACAACTCCCGAACCCGAACTAGCCCATGTCTTTAGAGCCATTGTGATTGGTAGTTCAGTTGGAATGCCCCAGTGTCTCGTTTCAACCTCTGATTTGGAACACGACCCACCGAAGGTGATGTGATTTTGGATTATTAATGAGCGCTTATTCCACACCACACAGGCTATTTCTTTCTTTCATAGAGCAGGCAAGCATGCAAGCATGCTGGTGAGTAATTGAATGACCGCCCCCCCTCCCCTCTTCCACTGTAACACAGGCCTGATGAATGAATGGCACATTGTGCTGTTCCAGTGTTTAGAAGTTTGTATTCATTACGGCTAATGGGGCTATAATGCCACAGTAACGAGCCTGCGAAATGATGTCATTAGGGGGAATGGCAACTACCCAGTTGGTCCATGTCAAAATGTCTCTGTTACTCACTGCTGAATGAAATCATGTCATGTTGGATCATTTAAAACGTTGCTCACCCTGGTACAAAGTTGATGGAAACTGGCACCATAAAGGAAATGGTGCTGAATTATTTTTGATTAATACAATTCAAATAGTAGATTACTGTAAAAAAAAATAAAAGAATTGAATGGTGCAAAAAATGCATTGTCAAATTTCGACTTGCTTTTTGTGATTTCAGCCCGTGGCGAGTAAGAAGAGAAGAGGAATCGAAGGCAGGGGTGACCAGGAGCGTCCCTCCGGTTAACCACTGCCATGGCCATGCTTGCCCTACGTCACTGGAGGACACCCGCTCTATCCCGACGCGTCTCCACGCCATAAGCACAGAGAAAACCGATGTGCACAGTGAGGGAGGTCTCAACAGTTTCCTAGTGACAAATGGACTTCCTCCATGTACCAGTGAACAATCAGTGAGAGACCTTGGCTGTTGACTGCCGTCACTGTCCCGATCATCCATGCCAGGTCCACGGACCCATTCGTGGAATGTCTTTCTGTTGCCCTGCCCACGTGATATTTTCTGTCATCTTTAACAACCTGTTAATGCGTCATACACTAAATAAGCAGCCTTGATATGTGGTGTAAAGACAGTGTTTTTTAAACGCTTCATCGTTCTTGAGCCAGACCCACACGTCAAAAACGATTTCCTCCCACCGTAAAGAAGAAGCACACTTTATCTATGGTATAAAGAAATGGTTCTTCTGCTTCACGGCTGTAACGAGAGAACCACATTTCAAAGCCCTGCCAGCCCCGCTGAGGCAGAACTGCTTATTTAGCAGCCACCTTGCGCCAGAGTCTCCATTTTTACACTCAACGCCATTGATCCGCCAACCCTCCAATGTGATTAGCCTCCCAGCCTCTTCCACTGTTTACACACACACACGCACGGCCCGTTCTGCCCCGTCTCAGCAGATTCTATAGATAGCTGTGCGTGTGTTTGCCTGCCCTGTGGCTGTCAGCTGGTGGACACCAGACATAGGACCTGTCTGTACAGGCTGGTTAGTACACACACACACACACACACACACACACACACACACACACACACACACACACACACACACATACACAGAGAGAGACACACCTGGACACAAGAACAGGCCCATCTGGCTCCCACTGAGAGCTCTAGGCTCTGGGGGCACTCAGCTGGCCAGTGCTGTGATGATGTGTGTGGACACATGTGGACACCACCGAGTGCCAAGTGTCCTGCTCCATCTGATCAGTCTGAGCGTGTGTAGGGCCCAGGCACACCAACGTCACTCTCACTGCCTCCGGCGGGGTCATTGAAAGTGGACAGAGACCACGGTTTTAATTATAGTTCTAATCAGGCGTGGACTTAGTTAGACTCATTATCTGTGACTCATCTTGATAGAGAGAGAGAGAGACAGCGTGGCTGTGTAAGTCTGAAGCCTTGTCAGAGTTAATCCCGTCTCCCTCTTAGGCTGGCCCAGATGTGACAAAGAGGGAAGCACGACCTGCTTCTGTCAGTCCATCCAGGTGCAACATTGACGCTGATCAAGTTCATCAATCTCAATTCATCGTTAAGTCGAGAGAAGAAAACAACTGGTCCTCCTCCATCTGGGGGCCTGTCTTTTAAACAGCCTCATAACGTGACTGGTCGAATCTAACTGGTCGAATCTGATCATAACGTGACTGGTCCAACTTGACTGGTGGAATCATCATTCCCCGGACACTGATTCATCCTTTGTGTGTCAAGACTCCCTCCAGTCCAACCCTCCCAGCCCTAGTCTTGTCTTGCTCCCTCTCTCCCACCCGTCTCAGTGTGAGCCACCATCCAGTCGGTGTGCAAGTTCTGCCGCCGGGCCCCGTGGAGGATGAGCGATGTGCCCACCATAGACTATGACCTGCTACTGTCCCCGCTGGGGTCCTCTCTCCCTGGGGGCGCCAGGAGCAGCAGCATCCCTCCCCTGTCCCTGGGCTGGGTGGACTCGGAGCAGCGCACTGCCATGGCCTTTGTGGGCCTCCTCATGCTCTTCCTGGTCTTCCTGCTGGTGAGGTGCTTCCGCATCCTGCTGGACCCCTACAGCCGCATGCCTTCGTCCTCCTGGACCGACCACAAGGAGATGGGGATGGAGAGAGGCCAGTTTGACTATGCTCTGGTTTAGGCCACCAGATGGAAGGGGTCGAGAGGTGGTGCTGGTGCAGACCTGCATGGAGAGCCTTTGCTATGTCATATAGAAACAGGGAGTAGAGGGGACAGTCTGCACCAGAACCACGCCTAGACCCAATCCCAGTCAGAGTCAGATCAGCACCAAGAGGCGAGGGGATGTAGTGGTGTCCAGCTGCCTTAGCCAAACCTGTAACCACACTGTCCAGTAACCTCAGCTTCACTCACACATTGCACACTCTTCGTACGACCAGTAGAACATCTTTTTTGGGTGAATCTGTGATTCCATGGTTTCTCATCTCCAGAAGAGATTAAATAATGGCCTTGCCTACATTTAATAAAAAGTCTTTCCCGTTGTGCACAAGAGGATTTATTGGATTGTTAATCTTCTCTGGCACCTTATGACTGATGAAGCAACACATCAATCACATAATATGTCTCTCACACAAACCCATGACACAACACAAACAGGAGACTACAGACCTGGGTTTACACAAGCAGCAGCCCCTTTAAGAAACCTGAGGTTATTTTTGTTCCCATACAAGCAGTTGTCGTTGTGTGTTTTGTGTATATGTCTCTGTGTATCTTGAAAGCCATAGCTATACTGTAATATATACTCTTACAAATAGGTTTTTGTTTGGTTGTGCTCTGCTCAAGCCAGCCTACCAAGCTTGGTGACTATGTAGTTTACTATCCAAACTGCAACTTTTAAGATGCAAAAAAATGCTTTATTTTTCTATTCCGGACTCAAGTTTGGAGTCTCCTTTTTGCAAACCTTGTTAGCGTTTCCGCTCTGATTTGTAGCCCTCAGCCATCCTGATCTTTGGAACTGAGGTAGTTATGCCACCAAGTCTTGGTGGACAGGACGGAAGAGCCGGTAGGCACATTGCTTGTGTTTTCAAGATTTGTAAGTAGATACTTTTCTGACCAACTGCTTTTTTTTGTTTGCTAAGCTGGGTAGAGTCTGTGGAAATAAAATTGGATTTTCTTCAATTAGTGGATTTAATTTACTGTGTGAGCAGAACTCTGGCGTGAGCAGATTCTTCATTTTCAAAGATCGATAAAACATTCACCACCCTGCCTCTTCTTTAATCACTTTAATCACCTGAAACTACTCTTGGACATCCATTCACTGTTTAATGAAACTCAAGACACTGTTAAAAATATAACCCACAATCCTTTTATTCCCAGTTTTGTCACTTGACAAAAATTACGAGAATGACTAAGGTTTTACAAATTGCAAAATGGTGACATTTTATCCTAACCTAAATTGAATTAAGGTAATTATAAAATACACCGGATGGAGTGACCAAATGACTGTCTTTGGATTAAGGATGGTAATATTCACATTGCTTAATGTCTATGGTTTGGGTCTCTTTTCTCTGATGCAAATCATCAACGAGAATTTGAATTGCTAGTAAAGACGACGCATGTGTTTTTTTTGTATTTTTTTTTCAAGTTTAACACTGAAGCAGAGATACAGTACGCACACACAGCATTCTTCCTTTAACATGTAGTGGCAAATTAAAAAATTAAACTAATGGAACCAACACACTGACGGACTAAGAGGTACAAAGTATACAAAGTTCCCATGTTAGAAAAATTGGTTATGTATCATAAATATAGCCCTGGCTTTGTAGCAGTGCTTTAACCTCGGAAGTTCAGAGGAATAAGATCAAAGTGTAGGACCATAGATTCTAGAGTGAGATGGCTGTGTCAATGGATCCTCTACATATGCAGGCTTGGTAAGTCCAACCACACTGACATACTTAACAGAGCGAGTCAGTTAGACAAAGAAATAGAATTAACAAACTGAACAAAGCTCTTCATAACATATCTGTGCACCAGCGTCACCACATATGCCCGTCTGACCATAAAATGGACATTCAGTGGGAGAGTATTACACTCATTCTACTCAAATGGCCTGTGTATGTAGGCATACAGTTGTCTTTCATCTGAAAACATTATGAGCACAGAGACAATTTGCTTTACAGCGACTCATTGATTGTCAGTGGTTTTTTAAAGCCATGATGAACACTTTGATTCAGTTGTTTTAGTTCTCAGCTTAATCTTCCTTTTTGTAAGCAAAGTCACTTTAACTAAGGCCTTCAATCATGGGTTCATAATAGTTATTTGGTTTGGTAGACATGACAGTTTTTTTTTAGAACAACATAACATAAAAACATCTACATATCACTTAAAAATATACAATTTAATTTCAAGAAGCATGGTTTGATAATATTGGTTTTCAGCATTGAGACAATACAAAAGACAAACAAACACAGAACAAAAAAAAAAAAAGAACAAAAAGTAGTAAAAATGTCACTTTTGCAATCCCGATTCAAGACTGCAATACCTTAGTTGCCTACAGCATAAGAGATGTTATGGTCTAGCACCTTTTTTTCTCTTTGAGAAATTGCAAGTTTGCCTGATGGATTTTTCGTTTACCGTGAGGTAAAGGTGTTGACCTGTGTTTGTGCCTCTATATGTGCCAGTGTGCTAAATATCCAAAAGGCTACCCACAACAGCTTGGTTGTTGCACCGTTGAGATTGCTATGTCTAGTCTCCAGTTGCTTTTCTATATGGGTGGGAGATGGTCTATCCATCGTTCTGAGTTTTAAACAACTAGTCACCTCAAAGTAGTCAAATAAAGTGAGCTTCATTGTTCTTAGTGAACTCCTCAAAGCCAGTGGGCTGCGCATACGTACATTCTCCCTGATCAATTCCAAGAGAGGTTACAGTGCATGATCAAAATGCAGCACCTAGAGTAGATATACGGTCCTGGCCTTCAGAGCACATTTATGAGACTACAGACGCCCTCTACTGATCAGAGGCGGAACTACAGCCAAGCTTAAGTGTGGCTTTGTATGGAAATACATGAAAAGCACTGAGGTAACCACAAACACGACAGCACAAACGCAAACACACCAGGTAGTCCCTGCTTGCCACTGCCGATGGGCATGACGTCACATTAAACAAAATATAGCTTGGTGTTCTTACTCAGAGTTTGCTGAAACGCTCCTCAGTGACGAACCTGAAATGAATGTGTAAATTTTGCAGTCCTTCTTGTGAACATTTTTGAACAGTACAAATACTTTACATAACATGTTAGAATACTGAGTAGGGCAGATTGGGTTCCCCAGTGTTGTGATTTCATAGAGACTCCAGAGAGGTGAGGGAGAGCTTGGACCACTGACACTCAGCCTCAACATCATCTACCCCTTAACTGTTGTTATTACATTAAACACCCTTTCAAATAAACAAAACATTCTTATTTTTGTTTTTCTATGGGATTTTTTCCAACAGTTTTTCCAACTTTCTGTCAGTCAACCTAAAACGTTTTCCCCACACCTTCTCCACTTTCTCTGACCTCAGTAGTGCCCCACCAGCAGAAAGGCCTACATTCTTGTCAGCCATTTCCTGCAACTGAGGAAGTGCTTTCACAACCGGATCTAAAATGGCAGCTGGAAGAGGGTGTGGTCTGAACCCTGCCTACCTCTCTGGGCTCTCTTCCACTTGGTTTCTCAGTGGAATAGGAGGACTAGGTTTACAGAAAGTGTAGTCAGGGAAACAATAATAGAACAACAGACAAACAAAATAAACAGGAGCAAAATGGTGGTAACGTTGGGCTGGTTGACTCAGTCTTTCAAAGCCCCTTCTTACCCCATGTTGGTGGGGAGGCTCCTAGAAGCGGGGTTGCAGGCAAAGGGTCAATGGGGCCATGGTGGTCAGGGGTCAGTCCGGGGGCGGATGGGAGGGGGGGAGGGGGGGGGGGGGTGGCGCGCGTAGCTCAGTGCAGGTGGATGTGGAGCTTGATGCGCAGGGCGTCCCCGATCTCTCCCAGCAGGTAGTCGGTGTCGTGCTCGTCCTCCAGCTGGCGGAGACGGCGGGGCCCGAACAGCGGCAGGCTGGCGATCTCCAGGCGGTAGGAGCCTGCGGGCGGCGGCTTCCTGCCCAGCCGCAGGACGCTCTTCCCGTCGTGGCGCTCCAGCAGGCGGAAGTGCTGCTCCTGGTTGCCGTGGGTGATGACGTAGCGTATGTGGTTCTCCAGGGGCTGCAGGGCGGGCCGCAGCTCCAGCAGGGGCTCCTTGTTGAGCAGCGAGGACAGGCTCTGGTTTATGGGGATGGACTCCTGGGTGTCCACGCTGGCCATGCTCACGTCGGTCTCCTAGCGGGGAGGAAGGGACGGGGGGCAAACATATTACTCACATGGTCCTCGGCCAGACACCTCAGCCCACCCTGACGGCTAACCGCTGCAGTCACCGAGCACAGAGTTACAGCTGACCACTTCTCAGTATGTGAAAATGAACAAGTGAGAGAGACGGAGGGGAAGAAAGAGAGATAGAGATGCGCTCCCTGCGAAAACGACGGGCAAAAGCACGGGTACCTCGCCAAGGTCGTTCTCGCCGGCGTTGCGCCTGTGGCGTCCGGCCTTTGCCCCTCCGCCGTTGATCTTGCACTCGTAGCAGGCCTCAGGCGACAGGCTGTCCTCGTCGTCTCCCTCCGAGCCCAGCTGGCCCGGGAAACCGGCGCCTGTGATACAGTGACTGCAGACCCACACACAACAAAACCATCAAAACCCACGCTGGACTGCAGAGCAGCACCGGGTTTGGGGAGGAACCCGGTAGTTGCCCCTGTATATGTCACTGGGCGGAGCGTCGAGTCCAAATTGGCGGTTGGTGCTCACCCCTGTCCAGCTCTGTAGTAACCTCCGGGGCAGCCACACAGGTATCCACCGTCCGTATTGGAGCAGCCGAAGCTGCAGGGGTTGTTGCCCATGGAGCACTCGTTCACGTCCTGGCAGCCGGCGGCGCCCTGCTCAAAGTCAAAGCCGGAGGGACACACACACTTGTAGCTGCCCAGGGTGTTGTAGCAGGAGGCCGAGCCGCACATGGACCCGCCTTGACACTCGTTCTCATCTGGAGGGAGAAGCGGCGGTTGGAGATGGAGAAATAGTGAATATATTTTCTCCTTTGATATTTTTGATACTTTCTCCGAGCTTTGAGGGCAGTGTGTGTGTGTGTGTGTGTGTGTGTGTGTGTGTGTGTGTGTGTGTGTGTGTGTGTGTGTGTGTGTGTGAGTGTATGTGTGTTACTCACCCACACACTGGTTCCATTGGTAGTGCTGGACGTAGCCCTGTGGGCAGCCACAGCGGAAGCCTCCCATCATGTTCTGACAGCCGTGTTGACAACGATGGTTGCTGCCACACTCGTCAATGTCTGAGAGGAGTACACAGAAAGCAAGGGTACCTGAATGTCAGTAACTTTAATGTGGTGCTATTTCTCTGTATGCTAGAGGAATCTTGTGTTTGTTTGAGTTATATCTTACATGAGCATGTTTGTGTGCCTTTGTGAATTGGTGTGTGTGTGTGTTTGTACGTTGTCCTCTTACCCTCACACTCCAAACCAGTCCCGTCCAGGGAAAAGCCTTTCTGACAATCACAGTTGAAACTTCCAGGAGTATTGGTGCAGGAGGCCCGTGAGCCACAAACAGTGGTCTGACCAGAACACTCATTGTTGTCTAAAGAAGGCAAATAGACAACCCAATAGCACTTCATTAAAAAGCTTTAACATTACTAGAATCTCAAAATAAATTACCCTACATTTGCTTGGATACATTTCATTGCTTTGCGGTTTTAAATACAGAAGATACAAATGAAAGGTTTCAAGTTGAATTCCTTTTCCCCAGTGCACCTATCTTCCAATCTCTCGTTGAGGCCACAGAGTGGGTTAGAGTATGACCAGGCCTGCTCCTCTCCTAACCTCACCTATACAGGCGGTCTGGTGCTGGGTGAAGCCAGAGGGGCACTTGCAGTTGAACCCTCCAATGGTGTTGACACACAGGAACTGACAGTTGTGCTGCTTGGTGGAACACTCGTCCAGGTCTGGGGGAGGAAGAAAATCCAATTGCTTAGAGAAATTTCCCACCACATTTACTTCCATGACCTCATGGTGCAAGGAAAGGAAATAGCTTTGGAGTAAGTCATATGTCCAGGCCCGATCCAGGTGTAGAGCCGGGCCCGGAGCCAGGGCCCACCCACCTTTGCAGGTCTTGCCATCCGGCTGCATAGTGTAGCCTCTGGGGCAGGAGCACAGGTAGCTGCCCTCGGTGTTCTTACACAGGAAGTTACACGGCTTGGGAGACTGGGAGCACTCGTCCGTATCTGAAAACAGTAAGCCATCGTTAATGTGTCCTTAGGGCACTAACTTAGACAGCTAAGCCCCCCCCCCCCCCTGCCTAGAACAAGCCAGTGGGAGGGAATGGAAAGGGAATGGGTCATACCGACGCAGGAGGTGCCAGTGAAGTCGGTGGTATAGCCCGTGTTGCAGTGACAGCGGAAGGAGCCAATAGTGTTGATGCACTGGCCGTTCTTACACAGGTCTGGCATCACCTGACACTCATTAATGTCTGGGGCAAACAGAGATAAGGGAAGGGGGTTAGATAGATTCACACGCACACACACACACACGCACACACGCACACACACGCACATGCATACACACACATCCTCACCTCTGCCATCGGTGGTGTAGCCAGGCCCCAGGGGGCACATCTTCTTGTACTGCACGGTGCCAGGCAGGGGGCACAGCTCACACTGTGGCCCCCAGCCGCGACCCGTGTTACAGCAGCACTCAGACTTGGTCACACTGTTTCTGTTGGTGGAGGACTGCTGGCACATGGTCTGGAGCACCTCCGAGAAACAGAAGCCCTTGCGGTTGTCTGACAATGAGAGAGCAGAGATCGTCTATACTTTGAGGCTGACTACAATAATTTGTGTGCCCTATTAGTACATTATTACTATTTTGTATGTGCATCTGAGTTCACTCTGTTCGAAATCAGTGGACGTGTCTCATCTTGAGCCTTTTGCAAATGTGCGTATGAAGGAGAGAGAGGTTGTTTGTGTCTCTGTGTGTGTGTGTGTGTGTGTGTGTGTGTGTGTGTGTGTGTGTGTGTGTGTGTGCACGGGCCTACCAATGCACTCTGTTCCAGTGGAGCTGGCCTCAAAGCCGTCGTTGCAGTCACAGCGGTAGCTGCCCACCGTGTTGACACAGCGGCCGTTCTTACAGATGCCCGGCTTGGCACGGCACTCGTTCAGGTCTGCCAGGACCCAGCGCAGAGACCAGATGAGACCAGAGGGGAACGGAGGTACATTATTTCAATGATATTTTCAGGATTCCACTCTATGCGTGTTGTCGTTTTTTTTTTCCTAATCTGCACTTCGTTGTGTGTGTGTGTGTGTGTGACTCACCCATGCAGCCGTCTCCGTCAGGCCTGCGCTGCATGCCAGGGGGACAGATACACATGAAGGTGCCGATGAGATTCTTACAGGTCATTCCCTTGGAGTCACAGTCGTCCAAGCCCTCGGAACACTCGTCCTGGTCTGGGGAACGAGACAGAGAAGGGCAAGAGGGGGAAATTGGCCGGTGTTCAAAGTAGACTGCGGCCACCAACGTTTTGAACAGGCCCGCCATTTCCCCTGAACACAGTGAATGTCAAAAGCCCAGGGAGAGAAGAGCCGCTCTTTACCTCTGCACATGCGGTGGTCGTCCCGCAGGACGTAGCCCGAAGGACACATGCACTCGTAGGAGCCAAAGGTGTTGACGCAGCGGAAGGCACACAGCAGGGGGTTCAGGGAACACTCGTTGATGTCTGCAAAGAGAAGGCGGCACAAAGGGATGGGCCCACACAGAAGACGAGAGCTTCGACGTCTTTGAAATACATCTTATCAAAGTTTTCGATCACAATTTCTATTACCCAACTACTGGGTGAGACTGATATATTCTTCGTTTGTTCAAGAAACAGCGACATCAGATCCTATTTTTTTTTTTACTATGATCAGATGCAGGGATTGCATTCCTACGCCAAAGAATGTGTACCTACCTTCACAGGTCATCATGGGTCCGGGCTCAAAGCCCTCCTGGCAGGAGCACTCAAAGCCCCCCACCACGTTGGTGCAGGTCCCGTTGCCGCACGGGTTGCCAATGGAACACTCGTCCGTGTCTAGGGAGGGGAGAGAGGGACATGGGGCGAGGACAGGGGGGACAGATCCAAATGCATCACTATGGTCCCGTCGGACGGTCACGGGTTAACTTGAACTGACACATGGCTAAGGCGCGGACACATGGCCCCCGAAAGCAGACCGCGCTGCCAGCTCACCGGTACAGTGCACCCCGGTGTAGTCCAGGTTGTACCCGAAGGGACACTCGCAGCGGAAGGAGCCGTCCGTGTTGATGCAGATTCCATTCTGACAGACCCCCGGCTGGTCGAGGCACTCGTTCATATCTACGGAGAGGAGCCGGGAGCAGAAGGATGTACGTCATTGTCAGCCCCCATTAGCTGGTCCAAACATGTAGCCATGTATTAGAATGTTACCAGACAATGACAAGGAAAGGAATAGAAAAGGGAATCCACTGAGCAAATGGATCCATGAGTGTTGACTGCTTCAGCTGTCACTCACCCTCGCGGGCGTCGCCCAGTCCGGGCAGGGCTCCGTGTCCGTAGGGGCACAGGCTGTCAAAGGCTGCTGCACACACAGACACACATACAGGTCTAGCACATAGACAACTAGTAACATCTGCTTATTGAATTAGGGAAAAACAACAACCAAGTCGTTCCGAGATTATAAGTCCCACTGAGGTGTGTGTATGTGTGTGTGTGTGTGTGGGCGTGTGGCCGTGCTTGTGTATGTGTGTGTGTGTGTGTGTGTGTGTGTGTGTGTGTGTGTGTGTGTGTGTGTGTTAACTACTGAAATGTAGATGGCTGATGAGGCTTCATAAGAGTACAGGTTAAGAAAGTAAAAACTGCAGAAAAGGGCCAAGCCAAATGGATCCAAAATTCCAGTACTTTCATATAATTTTGGGTCTGTGTGAGTGTCTGTGTGAGTGTGTGTGTGTGTGTGTGTGTGTGTGTGTGTGGGCGTGGGCGTTACTCACCCTCACTCTCGCGTGGACACAGCTCACAGGGGTCCCCCCAGCCCTCGCCAGGCATCTTGCTGCAGCAGCACTTGGCCTTGGTGAGGTTGAAGGCTTTGGGCACGGTGCACTTGCCATTCTCAAAGTTGGTGAAGCAGAAGCTCTCTCTGGTGTCTGAAATCAGTCGCATGGATCAAGAAGACAGTACAGATGGGTTGGCTTTAGGGGGACATTACGATGAGTTTTTCAATGGTCTGAATGTAGGCCTGGGACGTTTGACAAAGCAGTGCAATACTGGTCGACCACGCTAGAGAAGATGGAAAGTGGGTGCGTTTGTCTTACCAAAGCAGCGGCGTCCGTTGTCTGAGAGTACAAAGCCAGACTGGCAGATGCACTGGAAGCTGCCTGGCGTGTTGGTGCAGGTGCCAAACTGACAGATGTTAGGCTCCACCTCACACTCGTTGATATCTGAGAAGTGAGAAAGCGAGAGGGAGAGAGAGAGAGAGAGAGAGAGAGAGAGAGAGAGAGAGAGAGAGAGAGAGAGAGAGAGAGAGAGAGAGAGAGAGAGAGATGGAGGGAAGGAGAGACGAGATAAGAGCAGCAATAAGTGACACAATACATCTAGGTTGAGAAGTGGATGTCAGTGAGTGAGTATACCAGATGGATGTGTCACTGACAGAATAGGAGTTGGCCTGTCTGTCTGTCTGTCTGTCTGTCTGTCTGTCTGTCTGTCTGTCTGTCTGTCTGTCTGTCTGTCTGTCTGTCTGTCTGTCTGTCTGTCTGTCTGTCTGTCTGTCTGTCTGTCTGTCTGACTGTATGTTTGTCTTGCGCATGTGTTTTGAACGAGTGTCCAGATGGTTGTAACTCCAGCTGTGGAAACAGGTGTGTCTGTCTGTGTGCACGTATATCCATCATAAAGTCATAAAGTTCTTGCTGATCAGACTTTTAAACTACAGCAACTGAAAGACCATGTATATCAGCAAATGCAGTGTCAGTGTGTGTGTGTGTGTGTGTGTGTGTCCTACCTATACACTGGTCGTTGTGCACCTCGTATCCAGGTGGGCAGATACAGCGGAACGAGCCGTCCAGGTTCTGACAGGTACCCGGAGAACAGGTTCCAGGCAGACTCACGCACTCATTGATATCTGAAGAACACACAGTGGGAGAGTGAGAGCGGGCCAAAGAATAGACTTAGCGTGTCACAATAAGCATATGAACATCTGTTATAAGGCTGGCTAAATAGATACTGGGTTTCACGGGGCTTGTGTAGGTGAGTGTATGGGGGTTGGCGTCTTACCCACGCAGTTCTTTCCGTCGGGCGTGAGCTCGTAGCCGTCCTGACAGAGGCACTGGAAGGAGCCCAGGCCGTTGATGCACTGGCCGTGCCGACACACCTGGCCCTGCAGGGCGCCGCACTCGTCAATGTCTGGAGAGAGGGAGCACAGCACCACACGGACACGACCGCCAGGTCAACAGAAAGAAGGGTTTTCACTTTGTGGGAGTCTTTTTAAATAGGGTCTCTATTCCTCATAGTCTGTTTCTAAGAGTGGTTAATTGTGCCATGGAAACTTTATTATTTTTATTATAAATACTGAATGTCCGTCAGTGCACGCACCCATGCAGTCGTTGTTGTGAGTGAGTTCAAAGCCAGGGAAGCAGAGACAGTTGTAGGAGCCCACTGTGTTCTTGCAGGTTCCGTTTCCACAGGGCTGTCTGTCACACTCGTCGATGTCTGCAGACACACAGGAAGAACAACGCGTGCTTCAAACCGTCTGTCAGGAGTTACAGCACGGCTCATTTCATGTAGCCTGTGGTTGCGGAGCGAATGGAACAGGACAGGCTGTTTGAATTGTGTTCCGTGGGCCTTCTCACCCATGCACATGGTCTGGTCGGCGGTGGCCTTGAAGCCGTTGTGGCAGAGGCAGCGGTAGCTGCCCTGGGTGTCGATGCACTCGCCATGGCTACACACGTTGGGGATCTCCTGGCACTCGTTACGGTCTGAGAGACACACACACACACACACAAAGGAGAGAGAGAGAGAGAGAGGTTAGTGACTTATAGCACTCATACATCTGGCACATATTTTCTGCAATACCATAGTGTAACGTTTATCATATCAAGTCTGACTGAATAGCTCCAAAGCCAAGGTCCATATCAACTCTGTTTGTTTTTCTCAACTCTGTAATCTGCTTCTCTCACAATTTATTATCCACAAGAGATATTGCTCAAGCACATTTCTCTTTAACCATTAACACAATAAATCCCTGCCACCCCCCAATTGTTTGGAGATGGTAAATCCCAGCAAGGCTGGACTCACCCACGCAGGCTCCACTGGGGGACAGCTTGAACCCTGGGGAGCACTCGCAGCGGTAGCTGCCAGGGATGTTGATACAGTTGGCGTTGCGCTGGCACAGGTTGTCCCCGCTGTTGCACTCGTCGATATCTGAGGGGAGGAGGGGAAACAGCACCTATCAATCACAAATTCTATTAAGTCTCTGGTAGGAATACACTGTGGCCCAGCCCTTAGAGCCAGCAGCAGGGGAGCAAACACGCCGCCGCCATTTTGGCTCTGAAACAGCACGGCCAGTCTCTGCCTGCTATCGGGTTGATTGAGGTCCCTGGCAGGCGATTGTGGGCTTGCTCACAGAGCCAATATACTTGTCTTTACAAGGACATAATTCACGAGGGAAGGGGCAGCCATAACTCTGCTAAGTGGACCGCTTGTAAAACTGTGAGACTGTGTGTGTGTCGTTCCTAATGGAGCGGGAGAAAACCTTCGTACTCCCGAGCTCCAGTATGCATTGCTGTGTTTGTGGGAACCGGCTGCAAATGATTTAGCCAGTATATGTGTGTTTAGGTCCATGTGTGCGTGCTGGGACTGACCTTCACAGATGAGCAGTATGTTGTTGTAACTGAAGCCCATGGGACATTCACAGCGGAAGCTGCCGATCTGGTTGATGCACACTCCGTTGGCACAGATCCCCGGGATCTCCCTGCACTCGTCGATATCTGCCCGGCAACAACAACAGGATGGGTTAAATCTTTGACCCATTGTTTAATTGTGCACTGTCTTTGTCCTGTCCTGGTACTGTCTATTGTACTGTCGTTGTACTGAACTGTCTCTAAGCAGTCTATCACCTTTGCACTGTTTTGCACTGTCGGTCACTGCCTCAAAGTTTGTTCACTGTTGTACTGTCTGTTGTACTATCTGAACTTATGTTGTTGCACTTTACGTTACATCGTTTTTTATTGTTAGGTAGTCTTTTTTAGGTTTTGAAGTTAATTATTTGTCTTGCTGCTGTAACATGGTAATTTCCCCCATGGGAGATACATAAAGTATCTATCTATCTGTCTATCTGTCTATCTATCTATCTATCTATCTATCTATCTATCTATCTATCTATCTATCTATCTATCTATCTATCTATCTATCTATCTATCTATCTATCTATCTATCTATCTATCTATCTATCTATCTATCTATCTATCTATCTATCTATCTATCTATCTATCTATCTATCTATCTATCTATCTATCTAGTATGACCTTTGACCTTTAGGCGGCCTTACCGATGGGCTTGCCAGTGTGGATGTCTATGATGAAGCCAGGAGCCTGGTTACCGCACAGCAACTGGTACTCAGCTGGGGACGAGAGGTACGGCACAGTCACTGGTATGAACAATGAGTCAGTGTGTATGAGCTAAATATGTGTGTATGTTTGTAGATCTGTGTGTGTGTGGATCTGTGTGTGTGTGTGTGTGTGTGTGTGTGCACGGGCCCAGTGTTGACCGCCGGGCACTCACAGGTGGCTGGTGTGGGACAGGCCTCGCAGGGCTTGTTCCAGGCCTTGCCCACGTTGTAGGCACAGCAGCACATCTTCTTGGTCATGTTGAACGACAGCTCGTTCTCGCACGTGTCGTTGAAGTTGCGGTAGCACACGCTCTTCCTCATGTCTGCGTGGGCGCCCCCACAAAGAATGGATAGAAATATGGTTGAGGAAAACCACGGTCCTAAACAGTTGTAGGTGAGTGTGGAAGATGTGTCAGATCTCAGTCTCACCCATGCAGTTGTTTCCTCCGTTGACCTGCATGTACTCCGGGGGGCAGACGCAGGTGTAGTTACCCAGGGTGTTGTAGCAGGTACCAGGGCCACAGATACCGATGTGGGCTGTGCACTCATCAATATCTACACTCACACACACACACACACTCACACACACACACACACACACACACACACACACACACACACACACACACACACTCACACACACACAGTATTTAGATAAAAAACGGGCCAACAGGGAGTGAAGAAGGTTTTCAGTGTCACGGTTCAGCCCCTGGTTCAGCCTCACCTTCACAGATGCGCGTCTCCTCGTTGAGGTAGTAGCCGGCGGGGCACTCACACTGGAAGCTGCCGAAGGTGTTGACACAGTTACCTCCCTGGCACAGGCCTGGCAGCTCCTGGCACTCATCAATGTCTAGGCAACGGAGACAAAGACCGGGGTTTTAGTCAAACCTAAGTATATTTATCCAGGTCATGAACCATATGAGCAAAGAACATTTGACATGTAACATGGCCTGTAGTTGACACTGAGCCCTTACCTTCCAGGATGACAGTGATGGGGTTAGGTCTGAAGCCTTCTCCACCGGGACACAGGGTCTTGTACTCCGCTACACACAAGCACGCACACAGACACACACACACACAAAGACACACACACACAAACACACAAACATTACATTTTAAAACCAGCACAAGCTCCAGAGGAAATACACCGTTCATTACAAAAGTCAGATCAGTTGAAAAACGACAATAGCTGGAGGTTTGACTTTACTGTACGCACTGGAGTTGGCGGCGGGGCAGAGTTCACAGGGGTTTCCCCAGGCCCCTCCCAGGGAGCAGCAGCAGGAAGCTCTGGTCACTCCAACGCCGATCTCCGCACTGCAGGAGATCCCTCCGTCGCCGCGCGCCAGCGTATCCAGGAAACAGTTCCCAACACGTGTGTCTGAGAGAAAGTAAAACCAATAATGGGATTGTTTGTCATCCAGGATAAAAGAGGTTTCGGCTCTAATTTTACCTCATGGAAGGAGTGCACCCAATGATTTTGTATTTTATAACGAATCAATTATATGTAACATCTTTTTTTTATATTTTATTTTTGATGATTTGCATTTTTTTTTAATTATAAACACTATCATATGTAGAGATTGTAGGGACCAGGGCGTGAATGACCAGCCGGTAGCCCGTTCCAACTCACCCACACAGCCCACTCCAGTGGGGTTGAGCTCAAAGTCAGGGGGGCAGTTGCAGAGGTAGCTGCCCGGTGTGTTCACGCACAACCCGTTGATACAGTTCACTGGGTCCGCACACTCGTTGATGTCTGCAACACACACACAGGGCCACACACACACACACACACACACAGACTCAATATCCCTCTCGCACACTGTGGCTGATGTAAATCAAGCCTTCTGGTTTGCACTTTATCCCTTTGTCTATCTATCTGCTGGTCAGACAGGTGCCTCTTGTAAATGCCACAAACCTGCTGTGTCTGCATATTTTTGAAGGGGAGCGATTGGATGTGAGCAGACAGTCATGAGGAAAATAGAAACCCCAGGGTGATTTAGAGCTCCCAGTGGCAGCTTTAAAAATACAAATGTGAAGGTTGCCTGGCTAGAACACAGACATATTAAGGCTGTTGGTTCGGTATGTGTGGTGGCCAGATGATCTGAAAGGCCTAGAACAGGGACGGCAGCTGGTGTGTGCTACGTCCACGCTGCTGTGAGTTCAGGGTTTGAAGTCAGTGGCTCTAGAGGTGGGGATGCTGACCGGTGCAGTTTCCTCCGCTGCGGTCCAGCTCGTAGCCGTCGTCACACACGCAGCGGAACATCCCCGGCAGGTTCTGGCACGTCCCGAACACGCAGATGTTCTGGAAGTTGCACTCGTCGATGTCTGCGGAGGGGAAGAGACACTGCCATTACCAGAGCTGTTTTTAGAGAGAGAGAGAGAGAGAGAGAGAGAGGGGGGGGGGGGGGAGAGGGAGAGGGAGGGAGAGAGAGAGAGAGAGAGAGAGAGGGAGAGGGAGAGGGAGAGGGAGAGGGAGAGAGAGAGAGAGAGAGAGAGAGAGAGAGAGAGAGAGAGAGAGAGAGAGAGAGAGAGGTAATCTAGATGGTGAACAGAGCGGAACGGGAGGAGACGGACCAAACAAAGGCAGAGAAGCCTCCATCCAGTGCACTGGAAGTTTTCGAACGTGTGTGGGAGGCCGCCCCGGATGCCAGAGAGCGTACCTTGGCAGGCCTTGCTGTCCTCCGTGGGAGTGAAGCCCATCTCACACTCGCAGCGGTAGCCCCCCGGAGCGTTCAGACACTGGCCGTTCTCACACAGGTTCACGTTGTCCGCGCACTCGTCCATGTCTGTCGCGTCAAAGAAAAGCCACAGGGAGAATGAGACGAGGCGTCCATCTGGAGCGGCGTGGACAGGGCTCAAAGGGCCGCAGCCTTACCCGAGCAGGAGAAGCCGTCTCCGTTGAAGCCCTCCTTGCAGGCGCAGCGGTAGGAGCCGGGCGTGTTGACACAGTCGGCGTTGGGGTTGCAGTTGTGGTCCTCTGAGGAGCACTCGTCCTGGTCTACAGAGAGGAGTGACAACAGAGCGTGGTGGCACTTCACATAGCGGTCTACGGTAGTGGTCTGCAGTGCTTCGTGTTTGAGTATACGGCGCTGAGCCCCGGACTCGGCCTTCTCTCGGTATCTGGGTCTACTCACCCACACACTTGATGCCGTCGCCCACCCAGCCGTCCCGACATCGACACTTGAAGCTCCCGGGAACGTTGACACAGGCAGCGTGCATGTCACAGTTGTGTGCACCGATTTCACACTCGTCAATGTCTGAAGCAACAGGGGACCAATCATTTCGTGAAAACAACAACATTCTTAACTCAAATCGCAGATGACCAACTGAAGAACTGAATACATGGGTTGGCACTGGAACAGTCTTGCGTGAGCGCTTCTGTAGGCCAGGCTCTTCTCTTGGGTTTCTTGACCCATAATTTGATATCAATAAATGAGCAAGTCCAGATTGAGGCATGGAGGTGCTACAGTATGCATGGATAGACCTGCTATCTCAGGGGGTGGCAGTGGCACAGACATGGGCACAGAGGGCCTCAGACAGCTAACCTAAAGCACCATGGTGTACAGCAGGTAGTGCATAGAGGTGTGTGTGTGTGTGTGTGTGTGTGTGTGTGTGTGTGTGTGTGTACGGTGTGTGTGTGTGTGTGTGTGTGTGTGTGTGTGTGTGTGTGTGTGTGTTTGTACCTGTACAGCTGTTAGTACATTGAGGTGTGTATATGAAGTGTGTGTGTCTGTTTGTTTATGTGTGTGTGTGTGTGTGTGTGTGTGTGTGTGTGTGTGTGTGTGTGTGTACCTGTGCAGCCGGTGGAGCCCTTCTTGACAAAGTATCCCAGCTGGCAGTGGCAGATGAAGGAGCCCTTGGTGTTCTCACAGTCGCCATGGAGGCAGATGTTGGGGTTCAGGTCACACTCGTTTACATCTGGGGAGCGCACACAGAGGACAAAAGACAAAGCCTGTTAATCTATCATTCCTGGCAGAGAGAGGCGAAGAGGAGAGCGAAGCACAGGGAGAGCGAATGACAAAGACAGAGGGAGCAGCTAAAAGAGAGAGAGAGAGAGAGAGAGAGAGAGAGAGAGAGAGAGAGAGAGAGAGAGAGAGAGAGAGAGAGAGAGAGAGAGGGGGATAGAGAGAGATATAGAGAGAGAGAGAGAGAGAGAGAGAGAGGAGAGACAGCTGGTGTGTGGTCTCTCACCGATGCAGGTCCTCATGTCCATGGAGGCCATGAAGCCGTCGTAGCAGAGGCAGCGGTACCCCCCGGGGATGTTGGTGCACTGGCCCCCGTCGCAGATGTCCGGGCTCTCCTCGCACTCCTCGATATCTACACGGGACACAAGCTGTCAGTGGGTGTGGTGCGGGGTGTGGGGGGGTCGTCCAAGGTTTCCTCTCCCCGCAGACGTGGCGTCCCCGGCAGGGAAGGGGGTTGGGGGGGGGGGGGGGGTCTCACCTGCGCAGGTCCTGAGGTCGGGCATCAGCGCGTAGCCCTCACTGCAGCTGCACTCGTAGCTGCCCTCCGAGTTGGTGCAGTGCGTGTCGCAGCCGCCGTTCATGATGGTGCACTCGTCCACGTCTGCAACGCACCGCGCCCACAGGCATTAACACGAGTGGGAAGGCTCGGAGCGGCCACCGCCGGGTTTAAATGGTGCAAAGACAACCCTGTCTCCCTGTGTCCTACTCACCCACACAGCCCTGTCTGTCGGGCGTGGCCTGGTAGCCCGTGTCGCAGGAGCACTGGTAGGTGCCCACCATGTTGACACAGTGGCCGTTCTTGCACAGGTTGTCGCTCAGCTGACACTCGTTAATGTCTGGGGGACAAAACCGCACGAGAGAAACACGCTGACGGGTCAGAACAGCCTGCGTTGTTGATTGGTATGAATATGTGTGTGTGTGTGTGTGTGTGTGTGTGTGTGTGTGTGTGTGTGTGTGTACTTGTGTATTGAGGTCTGTTTTTATATCTGATTCGGTCCGTGTTGTACTTTGTGGCTACTCAGTGACGCGTCACTCACCTTCACAAGAGGAACCATCGGGGCTTAGCGCGTGTCCAGGGGGACACTCACATTCGTAGCTCCCCTCTGTGTTCAGACAGGCTCCTCCATGGCAGAGCAGGGGGTTGCGCTCACACTCATCAATGTCTACCCGGGACAGAATCGAGAAAAGAGAGAGTTAGAGAATGACGGGAAGAGTCAAAAAAATAAAGAAAATGTGGGCATTAGGGAAGAGGGGAGATCAAAGAGAGAGATACAGCTTATGTCAGATGTCACCTGTACGCAACAGATTTTTAGGTAAAAAGCTTGCAGCGAATGCTTTTAAGGAAAGTGTAGCGTGTGTGTGTGTGTGTGTGTGTTCCTTCACTCACCCATGCAGTTCTTCATCATCATGAAGCCGCTTTCGTAGCCGTCAAAGCACTCACACTCAAAGTCCCCAGGGGTGTTGACACATGTGCCCTGACCACACAGGTCTGGGGAGATCCTGCACTCGTCAATGTCTGACACACACACGGAAATCAAACGGTTAGAGGAAGGCACGGCGCAAACCTTTTAGATCGATACTGTCGTGATGACGGCTGGATATGGACCGACATTAAAGAAATCCCACAAATGCCTAACAGAGAGAATCGTTCCAGGCGTACAGCTCAGCGGCCATTTATCTTAGTCTCTGTATCTTTTCCTCCGTACCTGTGCAGTTCCTCTCCTCCATGGTGAGAGCAAATCCGCTGTTGCAGCGACACTTGAAGCTGCCGATGGTGTTCCGGCATGTTCCATGGGAACACAGGCCCTGGAACACCTTACACTCATTCACATCTGGGGAGGACCACACACACACACACACACACACACACACACACACACACACACACACACACACACACACACACACACACACACACACATATTATTACTATCAACAAACTCATATTTATTTTCACAGCATAAATAAAGAAATCTCATTCATAATCATCTAGTACCCCCCTCCTCCCCCCTCTCCTACCCTTGTAGAATGGTCTGCCGGTCAGGATGTCTCCTCGGTTTGCGAAGCCGGGCCCCCGGGGGCAGACGGCCTTGTAGTCGGGGGTGTCTGCTTTGGGACACTCCTCACAGTCGATGCCCCAGGCGGCGCCCACCGAACAGCAGCACATGTCCATGCGGTACCGGCCTGGCAGAGGCTCACCGCACTCGTCCTCATCCCACTTCATGTAGCACTGCTCGCTCCGTACATCTGGACAAAGGCACACACACACGCACACACACACGCACGCACGCAAACACGCACGCACACACACACACACACACACACACACACACACACACACAAACACACACACACACACACACACACACACACACACACACACACACAAACATGCACACACTCTCATAAATCTCATGCAGCTCTGTTCGATGGGGACTAATGGAATACACTGTGCGAAGAGTTAAAAGCGTTTCTTTTATATATCATATATTCTAAGTTATGTGATATCGCGTTCCTATTGTCCTTGTGACCTTACCCACGCAGGTGCGCCCGCTCCCGTCCAGGACGAGACCCTCGCCACACTCGCAGCGGAAGGAGCCCTGGGTGTTCAGACAGCGGCCGTTGGTGCACACGCCAGGGAACACCTCGCACTCGTTAATGTCTACGGAGGGGGAAAGAGACCATGTAATGAGAGCGTTGCTGCCTGGCGACTGGGATCCTTTCCCCCTTTGTACTCAGCGGTGGGTCTGACCTTCACAGTTGACTCCTTTCATACGAGCGAATCCCCGGGAGCAGGCCGTGTCTGTGGAGAGAGAGAGAGAAAGTCAGAGAGAGAGGGAGGGGGCGAGCACGGGAGGGATGTCAAATGTCCTTAGCACCGTGTGTGTACGACTGTGTGAACGCAAACGTACACAACACGCTGTGTGTGGGTGGTACTGACCGATCTCGCAGCGTTCACAGGGGCTGCCCCAGGCGGCTCCCAGCGTGGAGCAGCACTCGGACTTCAGCGTGGCGCCGTTGATGTTGACCTCGCAGCGGCCATCTTGGATGTTCAGCCAGCACGTGCCCTTCATGCTGTCTGTAGCGAGGCAAAGACAATGGAATGACCCGGACTGAGGACACAAGTCAAAGGGAACGAGGCCGAAAGAATCCCGCACACGGATTCCTCCTTTGACACGCTAAAACCTTGCGGTAGGTTTAGCGTGGCACGGGAGTGCATCGTTGACAGCTGGCGTGACGGCTCCCTCTCCGAGCCAATGTACATATCCCGGTGTTTCACCGCATGCTGTCGGACCACTAATGGACCTCAGTGCTGTATATTTGACGCGCCACTCTCCAGACCACAAAGCCCACCCAGACACCAGAGCGACTCTCTCCCCCTCTCCTCCCCTTCTCCTGCTGAGAGATCTCCTTTAGACATGACAAGTTGGACGTGAGGTAAACAGAGGACTCCTCGCCGGGCGTCCACATGGATGAGTGTTTATCAAATGAGTCACACGATGAGACCGGAGCAGCTCACATCTGCTCCGGTCACGGTGACGTGTTGGACAGGCTTTCTCCCACCATACTGTTTATGGCCCGTTTACAGTAGAATAAACCCCCTATAGGAGCAGAGGAGACCAGAAGGCCTTGGCTGGTGTCCCACTCCTCACTCCGGCTCCCTCCATCTCCGTTTCCATTATCTGACACGAGGCCTTTTGGGGCCCCGTGCTGCTCATACCGTGTGTGTGTGTGTGAGTGTGTGTGTGTGTGTGTGCGTGTGTGTGCGCGTGTGTGCGTGCGTGTGTGTGTGTGTGTGCGCGCGTGTGTGTGTGTGTGTGTGTGTGTTTACACCTCCCAGTTTGGTTTACAGGCCAGACACCACTTCTTGTGACTTACCAACGCAGATGGTGTTGGTGGAGTCCAGCTTGCTGCCGTGGTAACACTCGCAGTTGAAGGAGCCGGCAATGTTGCGACAGATTCCGTTGACACAGGGACTGGACTCGCACTCGTTGATGTCTGGAACATAAACGCACGCACACTCAATTAGGGCGGGGTTCGCATGGGGCTCGACAAGAGACAGGACAGATTAAACTCACTCGGCACCGTCTCACGGTGACTTTTGAAAGGCGTTTGTTGATCTACAGTCAGCCATGGACAGGAGAGGCACACAGTTGAACCTTCACTTGGAGTTAATTTTATGAGCTCATTTGGTTGGACAGCACATGTTTGCATTTAGGTTATGCACAGTTTCAGCTCTGTGAGTGTGCGTGTGTGTGAGAGAGAAAGAGAGCATGTGTGTGTGCGTGTGTAAGGGGAGTTCACCTTCGCAGGTCTCAGACTCGGGTTTGAACACGAAGCCCTTGGGGCAGGAGCAGGTGTAGGAGCCAGGGGTGTTCCTGCACAGGCCGTTGTCACACAGCAGGCGGTTCACCAGACACTCGTTAATGTCTACAACACAGAAGATAGAAGGTGTTACCTCTTCATACGGTACACTTTGGACTCCACACACATCCTGTAGAACTCCCTATCATAATATGCAACGTTTTCATTGTTTTTACAAACATTGATTTTCATGAATCAGAAATACGTTTTTGATTATGAAATCATTATTGCTACAATCCCTGCTTCTTCTCTGCCTGCCCTGCATGGTCTGGCCTGGCCTGGCCTACATTAATCTGGCCTGGCCTGGCCTGGCAGACTCACCAACACAGTTTTTGCCGCTGGAGTCCGACTCGTAGCCGATGTTGCAGATGCAGCGGTAGCTCCCTCTCAGGTTCTCACACATGCCGTTCTGGCAGATGTCAGGGTCCAAGGCACACTCATTGATGTCTGAATGGGGGGAGGACACTTCATTAGGGCTCAATTTTAAAATGCCACTGCCACTCCAAGCTATAGAATGAGGGGACTGCTACTTTAACCACATGTTTTTCGGTTTGCTGTACAAACTACTGTCTCCCTGTTGGCATACTTTGTAACCTGGGCAAAAAAAAAAAAGTATTTTTCAAATCGATTCTGACCGTCACTGTGTTGATCGCTCACCTCTACCATCTGCCGTGATTCCGATTCCGCTGCTGCACAACGCTTGGAACTCAGCTGTAAGACACAAGAAGACCGTCCTCCTGTTAGGGACGCTCCTGACGTACTGTTGTCAATGTCCTGCTTAAGTCCTTCATGTAGAGTAAAAAGGCATCATTCTACTGTAAGGACCATTAGCTGTGTTTCTAACTGCCCAGCGGTTTCTGTCCCAGTGAGGAACGGCGAGAGCTAACCTGAGTTTCGGGCAGGGCAGGGATTGCAGGGTTCCCCGAAGCCATGTTCCGGACTAGCACAACAGCACTCCGACTTGGTCACCGCGCCGGGGAAGGGCCGCGAGCACGTGCCCATCTTGATGGCGCCGTAGCAGGTGGTGCGCATGTGTGTGTCCACGCACACCCGGCCGTCCACGTCGATAGCCAGGCCGGGCGGGCACTCGCAGCGGAAGGAGCCCTCGGAGTTGATACAGCGGCCGTTCATACAGATCCCAGGGGTCTGGCACTCGTCGATGTCTAATGAAGCACAGGGCAGTCAGATACATTCATCATGAACAAACCAGGAACCAGGGCAGCATTCTCGGTATCAGGGCACATGCCACAAACGTACGACTCACCTGTGCAGTAGCGGCCGTTGGGCGCCAAGGCAAAGCCGGGCTTGCAGATGCACTTGAAGCTTCCGTCCTCGTTGATACACATGCCGTTGAGACACATGTTGGTGGTGGCACACTCGTCATGGTCTGGAGGGGAAAACATTTCAACTCTACTGGAAGTCTGATACTTTGTGTGCTGTTACTCGGTTCGGGTGTGTGTGTGTGTGTGTGTGTGTGTGTATGGGTTTGTCTGCGTGTTTCTCACCAATGCAGTTCTTCCCGTCGGGGGTGAGCTCAAAGCCAGCGTTGCAGATGCACTGGAAGCTTCCGTCAGTGTTGACACATCGTCCGTTGCGGCACATCACTCCGTTCACAATGCACTCGTCGATGTCTGAAAGAGGCGTGGGGAGGGGGTGGGAGCCATCGTTTCAATGTAGCTTTGTTTATATATATATACATTTTTTTTTTTATTTTACAGTTGATCATTTCTCAACTTATTTTTGATCGTTTACACAGGTGTTAGAACCTACCAATGCAGGCTTGCTTGGTGGGGGTGCCCTGGTAGCCTTCACGACACTTGCAGTGGTACGATCCAGGTGTGTTGACACAGTCTCCATTGACACAGGGGTTACTCACACACTCGTCTACATCTAATAGAATAAAAGGAAGAAAGTACAGTGGAATGTATAGTTTTTATGTTCAGTCCAGGCCTGAAGATGGCAGCAGAGTAGAGATCATTTTCAGACGGCGTAGCCCCCTCAGCTTTGCACCCCTAACGTTGATAAACAGTTGCTGTCAAGTCACAAGACCCAACATTGTCTCAAACCTCAGAATTAGAGGCTACATGTAGAAGAGCTCACTTGAATGTCACTAGGTTAAATGAAGTTGGGGAACCCCAAACAACCCGCCATGCGCTGTAGAGGGCGGGCCTGCCGTGCGCCGTGCTCACCTATGCACTCCCCACGCACGTCCTGTTTGTAGCCCATGTTGCACTCGCAGCGGTAGCTGATGGGCGTCGGGATGCAGCGTCCGTTCAGGCAGAGGTTGGTGAAATGCTTGCACACGTCGATGGTGTCGTTCACGGATACGGTGCCTGGTGGGGGGGGGGGGGGGGTGGGGGGGGGGGGGGGGGTGGGGGGGGGGTGGGGGGGGCACAAGGCACAACCGTACGTGTCGACGCCGCACACAAATGTGAAACGAGCGGGCCGCCAACCTCCGGGGAGCGGGTCTTTTCACTCACCGATGTGGGGGGGGGTGAGGAGTCCTCCCCCGTTGCCCCCGAAGCCTCCCCCGTTCCCGTTCATGCCTCCCCCGTTGCCGTGGCTGCCGGGCCCGCTGGGGAACTTGAAGCCGTAGCCGTTGCCGTGGCCGTTGCCGTTGGGGTAGTAGCCGTTGGGGAGGTGTCCGTTGGGATAGCCAATTGGCTGGCCGTGGCCCTGGGGGACGCCCTCGATGCACAGCCGCCTGAACTCATCTACAGGGAGACAGGGAGGGAGGGAGACAGGGAGGGAGGGAGGGAGGAAGACAGGGAGGGAGACAGGGAGGGAGGGGTCACAGTGTGTGTGTGGGGGGGGGGGGGGGGGGGGGGGGGGGGGCGAGGGCGAACACACAGGTCAGATCTGTTCCTAGGATTTACTCTCAAGTATAAACATGAGCACATACTTTGTCCGATATTGAGCTCAATGTTGATGCGATTCTGGAGACTGTTTAGAGTAGAATTTATTTTCAACAAAGGCTATTGTTCATTGTGAAATACAGTAAAGTGGTTATTTTCCTCTGGGTACTTTCCTCCTTTATAGACACGATAAAATTGATGTAAGATTTGCTGGAAAAAAATGTTACAATCCAAACCTACACCCACACACAGAAACACACAGACACACCACGGAGTAAAACCCCAGAGGAGCTATTAGATTCCTGTTGGAGCCAAAGCCTCCAGCTCTAATGAGAGGTAGAGGAAAGACTCTGTGAACACACACACACACAAAACACACACACACGCACATACGTGTAACCGTTGCGATATGGATCACACTCGGACACTTTCTCCCTCTTTCTCACACTCACACAGGGAGACAGGCCGATCCCAATGTGATCGAAGAGAAGGCAGTTCATTATCTTCACCCGAGATCTTTTCCATCTTTCTCCATTTGAATTTTCCCAGTCATGACATCATGTGAGAGGAGGCTCGGAGCTGTGCTGCGTTACAGCGCTCGCCTCCGGGTTCATTCACACTGTCAGACGGCTTTGTTTACTGTGGCCCTGCACTCTATCCCCAGGCTGACACACTTTATCATGTGGAGCTCCTGCCTCTCAGCTCCATTGCTTTTGTCTTTAATCCATACTTTTGAATGCTTAATGCTTAATTGACTGGAAGATCAAATGTCAGATACTCTCAGTGAAAGTAACCACTATTCTGCATTATGAAGGTATCTGTGTGTATGTGTGTGTGTATGTGTGTGTGTGTGTGTGTGTGTGTGTGTGTGTGTGTGTGTGTGTGTGTGTGTGTGTGTGTGTGTGTGTGTGTGCGTGTCGCACACACTCACCAGAGCCTCTGACAGGGCACATCTCAGGCAGCAGTCCCAGGGCCCAGCAGCGTCCAGTGTCACAGCAGCACTGCATCTTGGTGTACTGGCCGCTCAGCTCGGCCGCACAGCGCCCGTTGGCCAGGCTGGAGAAACACGTCCCCACCCGCTGGTCTGGGCCGGGGGTAGAGCCACAACACACACTCATTACCCACATGGACATAGCTGGACAACAGCAACGCAAAGAAATCAACTCAACAAGGTTCTATTTGCATGTCAGACGTGTGTGTCCGACTGTGTGTTTGAATGTGTGTATGCGCGTTTGGGTGGTGGGAAAAGTCATAGGTATTAGGCTCTCCCCCAGGCAGGGCAGCCTAGGAGGAAGCTATTTTATGTGCTGCGAGTGGGAAA
>CM030180.1:7924045-8076545 GCA_017639675.1 Aplochiton taeniatus | reverse complement strand
AAAGCCTGTGTCAGCGACGGGCATTCCCCCTCCACCAGACTTTACTCTCCGCACAGACATGGCGGCCAGGGTGTGTGTAGAGGGAAACGTCTGACACCTGGACAAGACGACCCCGGCGCAGCCACCAAAGCAGCAAGCCCGTGCGTGTGTACGTGTGTGTGTGTGTGTGTGTGTGTGTGTGTGTGTGCGTGTGTGTGTGTGCGAGCAAGCAGAATCGTGGGACAATGTGTATAAACGTCCAGTGTGCGTGTGTTTGCACAGTATGAATGTGTCAGAGTGTGGGGCCGTGAGGGAGGTCTGTGTGTGTAATGAGAAAGTAATCTCGGCCCCTTTGCCTCCGAGAGGCTGTGAGCGTTTCTTTGTTCCTGTGACCAAAGACTGTACTTATGGAAAGAAAACGGAGAGAGCGAAAATAAGGGCACAGGGGGGGAAAGAAAGCCCATGAGACATGCTCTGGAATTTAAGGAGCTGTAAAGTCGAGCAGGTTGCCCCAAACGAACGCCCTGTGTTGATGTCTTCACTACACTGCTCCCTACCTGCTTCAAACCAATGCTACGCCCATGTGGAAGGCCCTCAATTAATATGGAGGGCATTTCTATAAACATTATCTCCAGAGGTATTGAGCCAATTGTTTGGGGTGATATTTTAAAGAAGGGCTCGGTTTAGATCCACTAGTTCTTCCGTCTGTGGGTTTTAGATTGCAAAAGCAGGTCAAGTCTGAATATTTGTATATGCTTCAGATCACTAGTTAGACCATTTTGTATGACAATTACCAGACTGGAACAATATCAATATGTCCCCATGAGCTAGCAAACCTTCTCAACTGAGACAATTTGTTCATGGAAAGAGCTTCTGGACTGGAATATAGACTCATGACCGACAGCCCTCCTCACCCCTAAGGCCCTCTGGCTGAGACAATGGCTTTCCCGCTCCAGCCATTTCTTACCACAACACCTCCACTGTCCTGTCAGAGACATTTGACTTGTCTCTGCCTTACTTGAGGAGAGGAGGTCCGAGGGTCAAAATGGTAACAAAAGCCCCCTGGGCATTGTAGTTTGCGAATGGAATGTGACTACGGGGCCCACACCCAACCTCTATTAAGTTAAGTACCCCTGGAAGCTCCCGCACTCCTACACACATTCTCACGGGGAGCCCAAACCACATCACAGCACTTTGCCTGATGAACGAGGTCAGATCTCAATCCTCGTCTCATCCCTGACTCGGGCGAATGCTTATTGATCCCTAATGGAAGATGCACGTATGGAGTAACACTGAAAACAGTCCAGTAATCATCAAACCCCGCACAGTGAATCCAAGCCCAGCATGTACATCCAGCGCAATAGGAATGCAGCTCAGTTGGCTGTAACAGATCGGAGGGTCTATCGTCCATCAAACCCACCACAAGTAAGAAACCAAAATCCTACAACTCGTGCCTGGTCACAGCCTGTTTTCTCTTCACATTGTTTAAATTCCACCCAATCAACAGTTTGTTATGTGATCCAGCTAGCGTGTGTCTGTGTGTGTGTGTGTGTGAGTCAAGCAAGGCTTTCTAAAACACTGAAAAGTCTACAATCCCTTTTTATGCTAAGTGAGCCAGAATGAACTGACTACTGACGTCAGCAACAAATCCTGACCTTAGATTCATTTCAATTTCAATAAGATGTTATCGCAATCAAAAAATGAATGTATTTATTAAAATGATATCACCAAGATATCTCAAAGGGGACCTCCGGAGTCGTCCAATGGTACTGGCTGCCATTGCACGTCACATTTTTAAAACTGTCGACATGCACCTCCCGTGCAGACTACAGTGTATTTGGTATTTGTTGTAATAAATGCACTTACTTGCATTCTCTTCAGAAAAGTGTGGGACTCACCTTCACATTTGTGGCTGGTTTCGCTCTGGCGGTGGCCAGCGGGGCATTTACACTCATAGGAGCCCACGGTGTTGATGCAGTTACCTCCAGAACACAGGTTGGGGATAGCCTGGCACTCGTCCACATCTAGAGAGACAGAGCGGGAGAGAAAGATGGAGAGAGAGAGAGAGAGAGAGAGAGAGAGAGAGAGAGAGAGAGAGAGAGAGAGAGAGAGAGAGAGAGAGAGAGAGAGAGAGAGAGAGAGAGAGAGAGAGAGAGAGAGTGTAGAATAATTAAAGAAAGATAGAGGGGGAGGGAGAGAGAGAAAGCATAGGAGATATAAAGAGAGAGAGAAAGTGACAGAGCAGTAGAGTGATAAAACATAGTAGGGAGGAGAGAAGGATGGGAGAGAAACTATTATTACAAATCACAATAAATGAATAATACAAATATGGCATAAAACCTGGCCTGGCCAGACTACAAATACAACCATACTTGCCCTTAGTACTCTGAGAATCTACTGAACATTTATTACCCTCTTTCGTCAAATTATATGGTATTAATAAAGGCCTTTCAGCAAAATTAGATTTTTGGATTAGGCCTAAAGGGTTTTGACTACACCTCACCTCAACTCAAGAGCTTACGTCAGCAGAGTGTATACATTATTCTTACAGCAGAGCGATCAATCATGAGATGACATATGAGCTAAGGCTAGCTCCTTTTACTTTCGTGTTAAACCGCGCTGAAAAGGGTGTGGGGGGAAAGTACGGGGGACAGCTTGGCGCAGGCAGGGACTTTTTTAAACCCCCCTTCCCAGACAGACCAACTGCAGGTCTTGTTTGAGCGGGAAATGGCTTCACTCTTAATGTTTCCCCGCATTCAGTGAGTCACTGCTGTGTGTCTTTGGGTGGGTGGGTGGGCGGGGGTTCCGGACTCGCCATGGGCCCGGGCCTCGGGCCGCGTGTCCTGGGGTTCCCCGTGTGGGGGCGCCATCCTGGGGGCTAAACGCCTCACTGTCCCATCTCCTCCTCTTGACACATTTACACTGGGCTCAGTGTGGACACGCTGACTTTATAGGCAGGGGTTTCAGACGAGTCACAGGCTAAGTCTGGACCCGACGGCCCATCTCACAACACCATGGGCTAACTGGTGTGGATGTGTGCTCAGACTGCTGTGTGTCCTTAGTCTGGATCTCTAATGGAAATGGCCACGGACACACACGCAAACACACACACACGCACGCGCACATGCACACACACACACACACACACACACACACACACGCACACACACACACACACACACACACACTGTGGGCACATGGTCATTCATCTCGGGGGCCAGTCAGCAAGAGGGATATTGGCAAAGAACACCAAAGCACAACCGAGGGCGGTTCCATCTCTCTCTTTCTCTCTCTCACGCACAGACCTTCACGCGCGCAGCCTGTTTCTAATCATGCAAAAACCTTCAATCCCTGGTCCTTTTTAACAAAGCCTGAAAATATGCCTTGGCGTTAAGGCAGCCTGAATGCCAGAGTCTGAGGGCGGGAGTGAGGGGCCAAGATCCTGATTCCGCCTGGAATGTCAGTCCTTGCATTTGGATTCATGGTCATGGTGGGCTTTGTACTGCAGCCAACAGGACACCGCTCAGAGCCCTCAGGCTCACGGGCGATTAGGTGTCTTCTTTGTTGTGTGTGTGTGTGTGTGCGTGTGAGAGACAAAAGGAGAGAGAGAGAGAAAGTGGTGTGAGACAGATTGACGTCTAGCGTGGAAAACGTGACTGATCACAAAGCCATGGCTGCTCCACACGGGTGGCTCTGTAGGAAAGAAGTTAACTGAGGTTGACATGATACAGGGGCCGACGCCAACCCTCGCACCGCTTTGTAGCTCTGCCACAGAACGACTGACATAGGGCCTGAGTCCCCAGCAGACCCACGCACTGTTGTCTTGGGTGAGTGTGCTAAGCTGATAAGACCCATCCAAATCGAACAAGTGACCCCCATGATTCACTCAAAACATGCCCAGCTGTTTTGCATATCTCCACTCCCAGACCCGTGCCATTGGCCAGACAGCCACATTCGAAATGTCCCCAGAGGAGATTGATGCGCAGCGGGAGGGAGACAGGCGGACTGTGTTGTGAGCCCGGGCACACAAGCCCCACATGTGTGTCACATATTGATACAGGCTCAGGGTCGCTTCGTCTGGCCGCAGGAGCCAGTCGGTTAGCAGGGAGGTGCAGCTGGTTGGGGGCCGAGGCGGAGAAGAAGGGACGGGGGCTTTATATTTACTCAGACGGACACAAGGGCAGGAAGGGGAAACTCTGCTCACATGCCCCTGCCTCGGTTTCTTTGTCTTGGTGGCTCTCTCTCTCCTCTCTTTCTCTCTCGTTCATTTTCTGTTGATGGGTTTAACTAGAGTGAGTGACAGTGGCATGGCTATGGCGGTCCTGTCTGCGTTTCAGCGCTAGGAGGCGTGGGGACAGAGACAGTGCTGTCGACACAAGCCGGATGTTGACACAGATGCCGACAGAGGCCGTGGCCGCCGCTGTCACGGTGGCACTCTGTTTGCTGTGGCGGCCATAGCGTGTGAAACAGTCTCTCCCTCATCACTTGGCCGAAATGGAAAGATGTTCCCCCAGGTGTGTGTGCGTGTGTGCGTGTGTGTGGGTGTGTGTGTGTGTGTGTGTGTGTGTGTGTGTGTGTGTGTGTCTCACCCTGGCAGGCACCGCTGCGGATGTTGGGGATGAAGCCTCGCCGGCAGGGGTGCGGCTGGGCGGGGCACATCTCACAGGGGTGGCCCCAAGCTCGGCCGATGGTGGCGCAGCACAGGGTCTTGGTGCAGACGATGCCACTCAGCTGGCCCTGGCACATCTGGTTGTTCACCTGGGTGAAGCACGGCCCGGTCCGGTAGTCTGGGGAGCAGGACAGACAGACGAGTCAGGTTTGCATGTTATTCATGGTCAAAAAGACACGACTTTCAAACCCGCTTCCAAATGTTAAGATGCCTGTAAAAAAAGGCTTTTGGAGGGGAAACCAGAAATAGGAGTGCCAGGGAGTTAATTGCGGATCTTGTATGATCCCCAAGGCATCTTGAAGGGAAGGCAATTGCATAGAGCGTTTAAAAATCCAATGCCTGTGCTCAGTCTAATGAAAGTGAAGAAACATTTGGTTAAACACAGCACACTCACAAACCAATCTCTATCTATGGGAGGAGAACGGCTTGTGGGAAACGATTCTCAATGCAGCATACCTTTAAACGAACGTCACAACTATTTAATAAAGCATTATAAAAGACCACTGTTGTCGGGCCATGTGAAGGAACTGCGCCTGTTAAAGGCACTGGACCGACGCATTTCCTCTGACACGCCGGCCTGGTAAGGAGCAGCAATCCCTCCTATTCGGTAACAGGATAACCGGATAATGGGGAGCGGAGGATGGAATCACCCGTTCCCAGCGAGCCTTTCCCGTGACACACATTCTTGGTCAAGAACAAATTGATTTAAGCGGCTAATCAGAGATATGTGCGGAACCAAATGAATGTCATCGGTTCGGTGTATGTTTCAGGTCGTACATGAATCCCCGGAACACCTCACAAACTGTGGCTTTAAAAAAAAAAACGCTGCCTGCCCAGGTATCGTCAGCCCTGATCGGACGGACGGGGACAGCTCCAGGAAACACTGTAACGAGCACACACTGTCCCCAGTGTCCCGGCCACCTTGCCCCTCGCTGTGCCGGGTCCGTCAACCAAAGCCGAACCCACCGCCCTAATCTTGTTACCCGCACTTCACGAACCAAACACAATGACCTCACGCTGGAGCTATTTGGCCAACAAGACGCCCCCTCCGTTCCGTCACACGTAATGAAACTCGACGGAGGGCTTAATGATGGCTTTCCCTGTGGTCAGAGTCCTTATTAACCGCAGTGGCGCCAAAGCGCATACAGTCCCCGTCAAAGGTCCATCGTCCCAGGGGGGACTGTAACTAAACTCGCGAGTGGCTTGTGGCTGTGAAGCTGGTGCACTGGGAATTGTAGTTCTCTCCTGTTGTCTGACACTCAACGAGTTCACCAGAGAGATAGGCTGTCATGGGGCCTTTGATGTGGTACTCCTTCACTGCTCTTATTGCTAGCTTGTGTTGGAAGGTGAGACTGAAAGGGAAAGTAGGTAAAATCTATCGCACGTCTGACATTCTGGGGCTTTGCCTTTTCTGTCTCTGTTCCTCACGTCGGTCTCTGTCTTCTTCTATAGTATGTCTACGTGTCCCCTGTTGTCCCCTCTCCTCCCCTGTACACACACACACACACACACACACACACATATACACACACCTATGACTTGAAAATCTTTCCTGGACAATTGGAGACCAGGAATGTGAGTCCCCCACCGAGCGGCCGTGACCCAGTGCTGTGCTCCCAGCCTCATACATCTGGCTTTGATTAGACTGGCCTGTTGAGGACGGCAGAGGGAACGGCTAGGCCAATTGTGACCATCCATGTCCTCACAGAAAACACACACATGTCCCCAGGCCCTCATCTGTCAGAACGTGGCCATTTCATTGCCAGTGCTGGTGGGAAAATAAACTCAGTGCATTTGGTATAGAGAGAGATCTCTGTGAGAGAACCATGTTCTCCCATGGTCTGAGCATCTAGACATCTACAGGCAACAGCAAAATTCTGCAAGACTGTGTTTGAGCGTGTGGGTGTGTGTGTCGGAACGCGTTTGTGCGAGTGTGTGGGTGTGCGAGAGCGTCTTCGTGTGTGACTGAATGGGTGTGTGGGAGTGTGTGAGCTTGTCATTGCGTCTGTGTGCGTCTACGTGTGTGCACACACAAACCCAAAGGAAAACAGTGCGGGCGCCCCGTGCCGCAGAGCCGGGCCAAACTAAAGACTGGAGCCGGGATCCCAGCGCTCTGTTAAAGAGCTGAATAACAAACGGACAGCCAGAGGTCTACCTCTTACAGACGACCGCAAGGCCCAACGTCTCCGAGCATGTGTCAGCGTGTGTGCGTGCGTGTGTGTGTGTGTGTGTGTGTGTGTGTGTGTGTGTGTGTGTGTGTGTGTGGACTCCCTCCAGTGAACATGCGCGTGTCTGGGCCAGACAGGTCGGGAGTGGAGAACAACCTTCCCCGGGTGGGTTGCGTCGACAACATTCGGTAACAATTAGGTGCAATTTCGGTTTCCAATTGCTCAATAGATCAAAAGCCCTCATTGGACTTTCCATTTTTTCCCCTCCTCCCCCCCATCCCCCTCTCTCACCCAGCGTTTTAGCTATGTTAGTCACCTCTGTCAGTCTCACATCCAGAGAGATCCAGTTTCATCCACTTCCTCCAATACCCAAGACACATCCCAATGACTAAAACTCTTGGCTTCGGCCTGACAAAAAAAACAGCAGAGACCTCCTTATGTCGACAACTACATTATAACAGTTAACAGCGTTCAGAACAAGTTGATTAACCGTGCACCAGCCCAGAGTTTGGGTTAATGCGGTCACGGATAGAACCAATTACCTTTCCCCAAGATCAGGCCCCTAAGCTTAGCCAGCCAATCAAACTAGATATTGCAATTTTTTATGTTGTTTTTTTTGCCAATCGCCTCACAAGGTCTGGTAATGTTGCCAAGTGTGATTTTCCGTCTAAGCCGGCTTCCTTCCTGTCCTCATGAAAGTCTTTGATGAGCCGAAAGGAGACGGTGAGATGAAATAATTTCTGAAGCAAAAGAGAGCCAAACTCCCAAGCTGTCTCATACACAGGGCCTTTTGGCCACATATTTATATTGGCTGTGTAACGGGGTGAGATCAGAGTGGAAGGAGGGAACATCACAGGCCATTCTCCCAGAGCGAGATGGAGGGAGTGAGAAGAGAGAGCGAGGAAAAAAAGCGAGCGAGGTGTAGAAACAACGGAGAAAAAGAGAAAGGGCAAAAGAGAGGGGGAGGGCGGGAGAAAGTAGTGGTTCCATTCCAGCACGGCCCATAAAGCGGGAGACATACACAGTCCAGTCCTCAGGAGGAAGCCGGTGAAGATAAGCCAAAGTGGTGTAACGTGAGGGGATACTATGGGAAGGCAGCCACCGCCATTCATTCACACTCCCCTGCGAGCAGAGGTCAGCCAGGCTTATGAATAAACTGACGAGTGATTGGCCATTCAGGATTTCCTCAGTGTGTGTGCGGGCGCGTGTGTGTGTGCGTTCGGTAACCCTCCTCGGTCTCACAGAGCCGTGAGATGAACTCCCAGTCTAAGCAAAAGCAGAGGCGTCCACACCTCGCCAGAACTCACCCTTTTATCTCACCTGTCAAGAAGGAGGAAGGAGGGGAGGCTCTCTACTTATCCTGCGGTATCCTCTCTCTGTGAGTGTGTGTGTCGGTACGCCCAGCCTGTGTGTGTGTGTGTGTGTGTGTGTGTGTGTGTGTGTGTGTGTGTGTGTGTGTGTGTGTGTGTGTGTGTGTGTGTGCGTGCGTCTGTATGAATGGGAAAGCGTGTCGGTTTCCTGCGTGTTATCCTCATCTCCTCCAACCGTGGCCGTCTCGGTTCCTGCTATCAACACCCTCATCGACAGTTCTTAAATCTCTGCCTAGCTGCAGCTTAATGTGCCCTGGAGGAGTCTGTGTGTTACATTCACTAGTACTCTGTCACCCAACTGTGACTAAATACACACACACACACACACACACACACACACACACACACACACACACACACACACACACACACACACATACCAACATAAACACACACACACACACACACACACACACACACACACACACACACACACACACAAACAGACAGACATATACACACACACACACAAACACACCACCCATGAGGCCATGAGAAAGAGAGTGGCCTTTAGTAAGATAAGCTGTTGCTGTAGGATTGTAATCTCCAGTGATAGGAAATGGTCTTTGGCACCAGTTGACTGTCGGACTTCAAATAAATTAGATTGCTTACTGTAACGCTACTGTACGTGGAGCAGAAAACCACTGAGGTGGTTATGGAGAATATAAACAACTGTATGGGTGCACTGTTCAGGTTAAATAGCCACTTCACACTGCTTATAGTCAAGGAAGGTAAGCAGATCCCACCACAGTAGCAACACAACATTATAATAATCAGACATTTGAAAAAGTCTAGATCACTGTATATACATAAAAATATACTGTATATATTGGTCCAAAGCGACCACTACCAAATATTCTTACCCTCAGCTACATTAAAAATAGAAGCACCATGGTTCAATGTTTCCATGGCCCAAACAAGCCAATGCAAGCAGAGGGCAAATTTGTTTAACTCTAGACCATTACAGTAAAACAGTGAGGGGAAGTCAACTGATTTTCCGTCGGGCAGGATCAAAGACAGCCATCACCCGTGTCCCACAGAACCTCTCAAATATTGATTTCAACAGAGGACAGGCTCTATTTCTAGCTAGACTGCCTCCAGACAATTTAATACAAATTTTGTTTAATGGAAGGATCATCAAAATTGAGTGCAGCTATGAAAGACTGCATAGGAAAGCAGCATGTGCGCTGGTCACTTTCCAATTACACATGAAACAGAGCCAGGCAATGCCATTAACGTGACATAATAAGCCATAACTTCCTAACAGTGCTGAGTCACAAAGCGCTCATTATAAGACCGAGAGCTCACAGAGACAGATTCCTGGACATGAACTGAGACTAAAACAGCACACCAAATGATCCCGCTTACTTTTAACGGTCTATATTACCCATTTTATAGACACACCGGCCTGGGATACGGTTGGCTTTTGCTTCCCTTTTACTAGTGGCCTCGCCTCATGCCACTTGCAAATATGTTTAAAAACAAATAGGTAAAAGATTGAATAAAACCCTCTCATATACTCAATTAAGTAGGTTATAGTTTGCGGAGCATGTTCATCTTGCATCACTTGTATGTTTTTACTGAAACAGACAGCTGAGCTTTGTTTCTTTCTGGGCTCTCCTCTCTTTCTCCAGAGCCCAGACATGTCCTGATCAGGCTCAACAGGACAGAAAACAGCAGCTTTTCCAGGGCCTTAACATTACCCTGACGTCACTGGCCAGGCAGCCGGAGCTCCTTTGCATTAAGTCTGGGCTGGATATGGTAGGATTTAGGTTGCTGAGTGCTACAGGCTGCTACACGGCTGTGTTGGCCCACAGTGGAGACACACTGGCCTGTTGTGCTCAACACCAGAGCCTGGTTAACCGGCTGATACCCAGCCAGTACGCGTATACGTAGGAACACGTAGGAAAGAATTCCCGTGACCGGTTTGGCCGTCAAACCTACTCATACTGCACGCACGCACGCACGCACGCACGCACGCACGCACGCACGCACGCACGCACGCACGCACGCACGCACACAGGCACATCCGCACAAGCACACAGCTGTTGGGTAATGACAGGCTTTGGCGTTGGAGGCTGCAGATGACTGGTGCGAAACCGAACTGATTAAAGAGAAAGAGAGGTCACTCTCCGATTCCTGCTCGGCCAGCCCCTGTCTGAGACACGCCGACACTTCTGCACACACACACACACACACACACACACGCTCACTGACTTCAGCTGCAGTCCATGAGACTCATATGCATCCATCCGCGCAGGGACACACGGCTACTCGCCTCTGGAATCCAACCGACAGTGACCAATTCTCACTGGCCACAGCCAAACAGCCTGTGACCACAGGGCACCGCAGGCCGTGTGAGAGGCAGGGGCTGACGAAGCTGCTGCTGCCTCCCTGCCTGTTCACTCCCACCGGGCTGATTCATGACATCCTGAGGAAGCCCCGGGGTCGTTGATACGAGAGACTCGCCGCATTTCTCTCTCTCTCTCTCTCTCTCTCTCTCTCTCTCTCTCTCTCTCTCTCTCTCTCTCTCTCTCTCTCTCTCTCTCTCTCTCTCTCTCTCTCTCTCTCTCTCTCTTTCTCTCTCTCTCTCTCTCTCTCTCTCCCTCTATCTCTCTTTCTATCTTTTTTTCTCACTCCGTCTCGCTCTTGCTCTCCCCCAGTGTGGGGGTAGTTGGGTGAATGATTAAGAAGGCACTGGAGGGATGGAGGGAGGGACAGTTTTACAGTCGGCTCCAGACCCCAGCAGGGGATGTGAGCGAGTGATATCTTTACTGCGCTTAGTGTGGAGATGACTGGCACTAGATACACACGCACATGAGCACACACACACACACACACACACACACACACACACACACACTAACAAACACAATGGGGCAGAGGGGAGGAGGTGTGTTTTCCAGTTTGCTGCTGGGGTGCGGCGGTCTCCGCTCTCCTTTAACACGGAGACGAGACTGTTTGTACTCCCCTCCACCCGGCTCTGTGTACACAGCTGGGGAGGCCATTTTTACTTTTGCGCTGTCCCTCTCTCCTTTCCCCCAGTTCTTTTTCTTGCTCCACTCCTCGTCCAAAAAATAAAAAAGCCCCATGGCTCCACAAAATAATCCCTATTCTGTCATTCCAGAGGGTGGGTTATTTATTGCCAGATGTCTGCGAGGCTGCCTCCATCCTCTCCCAGCCGCCCACCACCCCAGTGTTGTGTTTTCCAAGAAAACAAGGCCCCAGAGTTGCATGGAAAGGGGCAGGGGAGAGGTAGGTGGCGGGGCCAGGACAGTGAGGGCCACTGTCTACTGGAGACCATGGGGAGGTCGTGGCGGTAAAGAGGAGAGCCACAACTTCCTCTGTACCCACAGGCGAGGACTCAGGCCTAAGGCCTGGGGTAAGGGGAGCCAGGCCAAAGGAGGGGGTTTGCGACGTGTACATGCTGGGCCCCCGGGATGAGGAGCTGAAGGAAGGGGACCTCGTTGTTCTTTAGTGGGCCTGTCTGCAGGAGAACATGAGAGGCTGCAGGAGGGGTCAGAGGTCGGGAATGTAAAAGGCTGCGACAAGTTCAGTGCCCGGTTGCACAAATCACTACTTAAGTTTTATCATGCAGCGTCAGCCGATATGTTTCCCATCCCCAGGGTTATTTTCCCTTAAGGCAGGATCGGACACAGGCTGCTGAGGCTCTCCCCGTAGGGATGGGGTATGAGGCCCAGAGCACGAGTTAAGTAGACAACAACCAGCCGTAGTCCTAGATCCTCATTTGCTAGTTAATTAATTCATACATTCGGTCGATTGTTCGTTTGAATGAATTGTTCGTTCGTTTGTTTGTACGTTTCTACGTTTCTACATTAATTAATTCATTCATTCATTCATTGCTTTGTTCATCCATTCATTAATTAATTCATTGATTTGTTCATCCATCCATTCATTCATCTGTTCGTTCATTCATTCATTTGTTCATCCATTCATTCATTTGTTCATTCATTCATTCATTCATACATTTGTTCGTTCATTCATTCATTCATTCATACATTTGTTTGTTCGTTCATTCATTCATTCATTCATTCATTTATTCATTCATTCACTCACTGGCTCAGGCTAACTGCCTGTTGTGTTTACCCCATTCCTCCACGGCCTATCTCCCACCCAGACTGTCTGGCCCTCGGTAAATTCCAGCTGGGCCTTCTCAAAGCCCGGCCCGCCGGCTCTACTCCCTGGGGTCACGCGGCTTCTGGTTCTGTCGGCAAACACCCGCCGTCTGTCCAGATTAAGTCATCTCAGACACTGAGGTCTCCACCACGTAGGAGGTTAACTCGCCATGTCTAGACTGATAGCACCCTCACACATGCAACGCAGCATCAAAGCTGCTCACACTTCCTGGTTCCATATCTCCCATGGTGCACTGGCTGAGGCTGCGGTGATAAATGGGGTGGGGGGGGGGGGGGGGGGGCATAGTGACACAATCTGCACCCCAATGTGATTGCGTGCCGTCTGTCTACCACCCCTGAGTACCACCCCCGTGTCTTTCCAGAGGTTGATAAGGGGAGCACGCCTAGGAACAGACTCAGTGAGAGTTTAGCGGCCAGACTGTGCTGCATGGAGCTGGGAACGTACCTCTCTCGCACTGCGGGCCAGTGAAGCCGTAGACACAGGCACACCTGTTGGGGCCGATGCAGCGCCCACCGTTCTGGCAGCCGCTCTCGCACACCGCTGCAGACAGAAGAGAGGAGGAGAGAGAGAGAGAGAGAGAGAGAGAGAGAGAGAGAGAGAGAGAGAGAGAGAGAGAGAGAGAGAGAGAGAGAGAGAGAGAGAGGAGGAGAGAGAGAGAGAGAGAGAGAGAGAGAGAGAGAGAGAGAGAGAGAGAGAGAGAGAGAACACAGGGATGAGGTTAGGATACAAACACATCTACACCTATACCTTCACAGACCCCCACCTGCACACACACACACACACATACACTCATACACAAACACACACACACACACCGGGCCAGTGTGCTGACAGTGCCGAGGGCTGTACTCACGCTGTCCGCAGTGGTTGCCTGTGAATCCCTTCTGACAGGCGCACGAGTCCTCTTGGCAGCTGCCCCCGTTCATGCACCGGACGTTACAGGACTGCACTGTGGAGACAGAGTGGAGACAAAGGAGCACAGGTCAAACCGTGGCACCTCACCACGAGAAAGAAGAAGAACCCTCCAAGAACCCTCAGAAACCCACAGGCTGCGGACACAACATTGACCTAGAAAGAGGGAAGTCTACCTTACCTTACCTACACTACCTTTGAGATTCCGTTACCTAGTGCTATGTGTTTCTGTACGATGTGTGTGCATCCACACAACAGCTGACTGTGGCTCAAAGAGATAGATGTCCAAGTCAGGGAAAGGGTTTCACAAGACGCGACTGAAACAAAGTGAGCCTAACAGTGTTTGGGCAACCCTGTGGGTGTGCAGATGTGTTGGTCTGCAGTCTGCAGCCCCCCAGGCCTTAGGCCCAGACCCAGAGCTAATCAGGCCGACCAGGGGAGGCTATAAGTCGAGCCGACTGCATGCTGCAGTCACAGAGGAATGTGCACTGAGGAGAGAAGAGTGGAAGAGAAAAGAAGACAGACAGAGGGAGAGGGAAAGAGGGAGAAAGATGGCGGGGGGGGGGGGGGGGGGGGCCTGAAACGACACTCATTTTAAAACCACACGGACAGGTCGACAGAGATAGAGAGACAAATAAAGGCAGAGACCAACGGCCAGATCATATCGCCTGACAGCAAGGCTGTTGACAGGAAGTTATGTGGTGTGCTGTCATCCCTTTGTTGTAAACGAGTACCCCCCTGGCTGGTTGGCTGGCTGGCCAGCTGGCTGGCTGGGGGGCAGGGGGGGACTGGCTACTCCAATCAAGGCTCCTAAAGACCTGTGATTGGCCTTCCAAGCAGCCAGTCAGCATTCCACTGAACTAGCCAATGGTAAAGAGGGACAGGAGCTGTCAATGGCTGCTCTCAGTTTTCTTTTGGGAGTTTTATATGTTACCTTTTTCATCCCCCTAATGCTTCTCTTCCGCCTTCGGTTACAGCCATTCATTTCCTTTATCTTTCCTTTTAATATCTTTGGCAGTGAGGATGTCTGCTGCTGAAGGGAAGAGAAGAAGTTCCTTGGAGCTCAGTTTGGCCTGTAAAAAATCCCTGACATTTCTCGAAATAGCAGCTTGGCCTGTTCTCATTCCCTGACTTCACTTTTCAGTAGGAGTCCTCCTAGTCAAGGCAGTCTGAATGAAACCCCATATTTTGCCAACACTAACCTTTTCACGTATTAGCTGACGTACGTAGCTTTTTGCCAGGCCAACAATGAATAAAAGTCTATCTATATAACATTAATCAACACAAATGATATCCTAATCTGGCTGTGTTATCTCCCACTGTCGGCGCACAGTCGGCTGTCTCATAGTCTCTCTGTACCGATTCGGCAAGATCCTTGTGGCTGGTCAGTGTCTCGTACTGAACTGCTCTGTAAACCCGACACCTAACAGGGTTACCGAGTTTATAAGTTAGTCTCCTGCAATCTACACGGTATAAAAAACAGATGTTTCTTCTCACTCAGAACTCAACCTCTCCACATCTCTGATCAGACTAGGGAATCACTAGGCTATTTGTCTCCCTCAACAGTCTTTCACAGCTTCTTTTTTTCTTCCTCGCTGTCGTTCACCTTTTCTCTCACATACTTTGGCTTTCTTGACTTCAGGCCAACAACCGAACGAGGGAAACATGAAAACTAAGCGAACTGACTGATTGTCGCTCCCCCTGCTGTGGAGGACAGATCGCTCCAGCATGGCGTAACGCAAACTCCATGCAAGCCAAGCGCAGCTTGGGAAAACTCATCAATTTTTCAACAGAGCTTTTTTTTTCTTCCCTTAAAAAAATCGTTTTTGTATAGGTCAGGGACTAGAGGGTTAGGCTTGGAAGCACAACAGACAAAGTTTGAACAGGCTTTTTTTCTACGTTTCCCTCAGGGACAAAGAGCTATCAAGCTTGCTGGATTGCGGCTTGCGGTTGAGGAGGGAGGGTTGTGTTCATGGAGAATTACTTGGGTGAGGTTAAGCCCAAGAAGGTCGATGGTGTTTTCTTAATGCCAGAGCCCATATCGTGTCTCCTCCCTGTAATGGCGACTGGAAAGGAGGCTGGAATGTGAAGCACAGTGGATGATCTCACTCGCTAACATTGCTGACTACCCCCCCCCCCCCCAAAAGGTGGGGAGAGATGGTCCATCCCAATGACCCATGCCTGGAGAGCTACATGTGTAGGGCAACAGAGAGTGTGTGTGTGTGTGTGTGTGTGTGGGTGGGTGTCACAAATCTTCATGAGCAGTCAATGGGGGTTTAAGTTAACCACAATGCACCTCTGTATTCTGAACAGGTCGTCTGTCGGAGCTCACATCTGTGTGTTTTTTACAGGGAGGTTGGAAAACACAGGAAGCCCTGCTTCGTGCACATGTCCGTGTGTGTTTCGGGGTGGGGGGGGCATCAGCGTGTCCAACACTGAGGAGCTTTACGGCTGTGTTCTGTGATTTATACACAGCCTGGGGGAACAATGACATGTCCACCACAGCTTCACGATGGAGATGTAATGTGGTGAATTACAAGGACGTGTCCTGACGTATAGCTGTCCATGCATGCTTAGGGACAGCGTTTTATTACGGTATCGCTGCTTTGAAGCGTGAGCACAACCGAAATAGGAACGGTACTCTGTAGGTTTGGAGTTCAACAACAGCACTGGTTTCAATTTCCGTGCATAATGAGAAATAACAAATAACTAATTGACAGGGTTTTTAAAACAATTTAAAAAATATTACAATCTGGTGTTTGGCGCTATTACATTGGCCCACTGTACTGATTATAGGTCCCCACTCTTCATTGATTTTCTCTGTTTTCTAAAGTTCAGCAGTTCCTATACAGTAATAAGGAGGTTGTCTGCTGACAGCTGTTTCTTGGGTTTTGAGAGGTATCATTTTTGGGCTATTAACAGGGAATGGTGGTTATGGGAAAAAGAGATGACCCCATGAGATCCTCATCACAGCTGCTGCTCTGCACTGGGACAGGCAATCACAGCGCAGGTCAAACCCATTTTTCATTGACTCTGGGTATCTATTTAGTATAGTACAAAACCACACATTTCGCATCACTGTGGTTTGTGTAGGGAATACTGAAGAAACCCTGAGAACAGGCCAATGAGAACCCTCCTTTATGATTCACGGCCCCTGACTGGCCTTTGCTTCTTCATTTTAAGTTAAAGGACGGTTTGTAATCCTTCATGCGCCAAACAGCAAGGGGAAATGCATCTGTTGTTCTTGGGAAACACAACGATGCCAACAGTCACATAAGCAATACATGAAAACCTCTGTGGATTCTAAATGGATCAACAGTTCAATGTGCTGATTCATTTTATCCTCTACATTGCAGAGCCAAGCTAACCCCAGAGATGCAAAGCAGTGAGCCACACCAGTGGCCAAGGTACCAGGCAGAGAGATTGTGGAAACACATATGCATATTCATATACTGTGGCTGCAATTTCTGAATTGAATTCTTCTCTGAGAGATTGGCTTCATCCAAAGTCACAGACTTCAGTGGATATTAGCCTATTTAGCTAACTTATAGAAATACTTGTCAGTGTCCTCTGCTGAATAAAGTCAAACATACAACTGCTGGTCATCCTATACATAGCGCCCAAAATTTGGAACAGATGGTGAACTGATAAAGACAACGAGGCATATGCTATGGTTCTATGGTTCTATCGTAAGTGTATGCAGCCTTCAATATGTCTCCCATTTTGTAACAATTGCTCTGTAAAGCTGTACATGTCAGACCTTTATAAAGAAAGGCCTTTACTACAGTAGGTCAGTGTGGGTGTAAATCAAAACCCCCATGATTCAACAAGGCAGTTGTTAACCTAAGCGACCTTTGACCTTCCACGGCCCTTTGAATCGTCCCAGAGGCCAGAGACAGGTTCTTCCATATGGGGATGCTCAGTAACACGCCAGTGTTGAACCCTAACAGACATACAGTACAAACGTCTCTCAACCGTTGGCCATTAGACTCCTGCGGAACAATTCTTTGATAAGAAACAAAGTGAAAAGCAGCCCGCCTTATCTGGAAAATCCTGTGCCTGTAAGGCAGCTCTTTAAAAACGCCCATTAATCCCATGTCCCACCAGTGTGACAATCGGTTAGCTACAGTTCTGGGAAGATCCTGTCTCATTCTTTTTCTCTCTTCCCTCTTTTCTCTCGCTCTCTCTCTTTCTCTTCCTCTCTCTCTTTATCTCTCTCTGTCTTTCTTTACCACCGGAACATGACTTCATGCCGCTTTTCCACTGACCTGTTTTCATTCCCTCCCTCCCTCCCTCCCTCCCTCCCTCCCTCCCTCCCTCCCTCCCTCCCTCCCTCTCTGTGCTCTCCCACCTACTTTAAAGCTAGAGGTGAGCCGTTCTCTCCCCCTCAGGGTGGGGAGCTGTTCTCTCAGCACATTAAGCTGCCACCAGGCCCCTCTCTTCTTTGCGCTCCCCTTTGTGTCTTTCTCTCTGGGGCTCCTTGGCTGAGAGAAGTGGATCCTGCCTCACACTCTGGGGTCAGACAGGCTGGCCCGTCACGCTGGGAGGGTGTGTGTGTCTGTGCACGGCGGCTCCACGGGGGGTGCGGCGTGCGCTATCGGCGTTTTCTGATGGTGGCTCAGCGTGGCAGATGAGACCACTTTGGCCTGTCAAAGGCGCTCTGTTCACACGCTACATGTTACCGTGCCACCGTGCTCCGACACACACTCTACGCAAGAGCTGCCCGACCCCCCCCCCACCCCCCACCCCCCACCCCCACCCCCTCCACCCGCATTGCAACTGCACTCCTGCTTAATCCCCGCTCACACCACCGCCAGCCCTACCACCGCATGCTTGGTTTCACAGACTCCCAGGGTGCAGTAAAACACTTCGCTCCACATCCTGAGTGGCGTGTTACTAGGCCCAGCAGGCGGCTTGGGGAGAGACGCAGCCCTGGGAGCTAATCCTGACAAACCCTGTGACCTGGGGGCTGTAGCACCGCCCTGAGACCCCCCCTCTGGAGCGGCGAGGGAGAGGGTGACTATGGCAAGGGCAGAGTGAGGAACGAGGCAAACTAAACTGGAAACTTAGGGTTCCTACAAGCTTCCAGGTTGAAAGCATAGCATTCAAATGTTTAATCTGAGTCAAGGGTACTGTAATGGTGACTGCTTAGTCATAGCAGAGTGCAGAGAGTGTATTTGCGTGGTGATATTGGGGCTGACCTCCGACGCCGGCCCCACAGCTGGGGGAGAGCTGTCCACTGGAGCAGCTGCACATGTTGGGTCTGGAGCAGAATCCATCGCCGCACGAGTTTCTACAGATCGCTGGAGACAGACGGATGGAAGGAAAGAAAGGGACAAAAAGAGGGAAGAAAAGATTAAAAAATCGGTGCAGGAACAATTAATTCACGGTCTTTTCTCTCAAACAACTTTTTCCCTCACTGCAGAGAAAACGTTAATGGGTTTCTGTGACTTTTATTTTACCCCCAGGACTTCATATTTCATATGTAATTTCGATTGTGTTATTGTATATGAGAAGATGTAGGACTGTGTACTTACGGACAATACACTGGTTCCCCCCCGGCAGAGTCTTCCATCCAGGGCAGCAGTAGGAATGGAAGCGGGAGCCACACACATTGGGCCTGTAAGTCACAAAGTCAGAAAAACAAACTCACTAACCACGCCGACCGCCCACAAAATCATTTAGCCGAAGCCCTCTGCAAATACACAAGGCGGAGAGTTATTTTCTGAAGACTCAGGGGCCTGAGCAGCCCTTGCTTTCTGTGTAAACAGGTCCAGGGTCGATATGAAGCCTCAAGGGATGAAGACGTTTTGAAAGAGGGGGGGGAGAATAAAGGAGAGGGGGGGTTACACCACGACAAGCAGCAGTTCCTGAGAGACAAGACATATGTATATATATATATATATATATATATATATATATATAACATCTGAGCCCCCGACTGGTTGCCCTGCTCTCTGGCAAACGTCCAAGAGCTTCCCCCCACGTACGTTCATGATTCATTTGAATGACTCCCCCCCCCCAACCCAATTTTGATCAGTTGATGAACGAGTTGTGACCTTTGCCCTGATGACATGTGTCAGAGTCATCACGGGGCTCACCGCGGTTGATTGGTCGGACAGGTTCGCCACAGGCCAATCCCTCTGAGGAAATGGCTAAACCACATCTAGAGATGAGAGGCTCTGCAGCGCACGCACTCGGCCCAGCTCTAGGGCCTGCTGCTGGCTAACAAGCTGGAAGATATTTCTAGTCCTCCTTTATCCCTTTTCCCTGCAGTGCCTATGTGGCCACTAGGAGACATTACTTTAAAAGCATGGGATTTTGTGTCGCGCAAGGCGCCGAAACACACCCAGCGTCTGCTTGTGTTTGTATGTTGGGTGGTGTACAATACACGCTTGGGTCCTGAGCTCTCTGTGTAGAAAATCTCTCTTTTCCAACTTGTTGGTTGTGCTAATCATGCCATCTTTATCGACAGTGACCTTTCAAAGCCTGTAATGATAGGGGTGTTGCTCTACTCTGCCATGTTTGCGGTTGGCTCCGTGTATTTTGCTATGGGGATGTCCAAAGACTGAGAGACCACAGTTTAGCAATAAGGATAACACAGGATCCAGATGCTTGAATCCAGGTCATTCACAAGTAAGGGGTGGCTTCCCAAATGTAAATCGTCCCTGTCCCCTGCAAATACTTCTCTACATTAACTCAGCAAATGTCCCTTTAGGGTCAAGGAGAATTGGAAAGCAAAATGTAACCACAAATGAACTCCTACAGTACTTCCTGTCTATGAAACACAAGGCGACCGCATTCTCTTCCTGCTCAGACACAAAGTATGTCAGTCACTATGCATTGGACAGCTGTAGTTTGGATCTTTGATGGACCGAAGGAGGAGCACACCTCAAACGACATTACCAGATGGCACAGGGGACAGGGGGGTCAAAACAAACAACCCCACACACAGACTCCAACCCGTCTCAAACCACACACGGACTTAACCAGTCCCGAGCACAGGCGAGCAAGCATAGCGAAAGCGCAGAAAAGAAAAAGGAAAGGGGAAACATGACAGTGAGATGGTAAAAGTGCGACCTGATGTTCATTCATACAAAGAAAGACAAAGGGTTGACTTTAGAAGGAGCCGGAGAGAGGAGAAAGGGACAGTAACAACGGTTAGAGGGGGAAAAGATAGGACGGTGGGAAAGGAAAGAGGGATCAGTGGGAAGGAAAGGAAAACAAGTTTATGTTCAGGATTAGAGTAAGGGGGGACGAAGAGGGGAAGAGGAAAACAGAGCCGACGATATGGAAAGAGAGAACCAAGTAACACAAGTCCGGAGAGGCCAAACCCCGGGGATTTGACTTTGGTAATTCACCGAGCACAAGATCAACATTCCCATTCCTGTTGGGCATGGAAGGTGGATTTTTCACAGGGGTTATATGTTTCAGGAATAAAATATGTTCCCCTCCTAGGCAGACAACACCATGAGAGGGTTTAGCAGGTTGACATTTGGGTACTAAAATAGCGCTGTGGTTTGTTGATTTTTGTATCTCTCTCTTTCTCTTTCTCTCTCTCTGTCTCGCCCTGTTTCTCTCTATATATCTTTTCCCCTCTTTCTGGCCTCTTCACTGAAAAGAATGAGAGAAAAAGAAGGCCAGACTAGATGGGATGGACAGCCCCGGGGATGGTTCTCCATATTGAAACATCATGCCGTTTTCAGAGCTCAATATAAAAAGGATTAACCCTTCTCTGACTGACCAGAGTCTTTGAAGTCTCCCCCCACCCCCTGGCCCCCTCATTAACCTTCATCACCAGGAGGAAAGGAAATATGGCTGCCACCTCAGTAGGGCAGTGGTGGGAAAAAGCTCAGTTTGAACCCCACAAGAGTAGGTTCAATAGGTACAGCATTGTGCAAGCGCTCTGTGCTACTGGATAAGCCCTGATAATACAAGCAAACTGGGACATATTCACACACACTCGATTCATCAAAAGCTCAATAGTAATAAAAATGTACTGGTTTAGAACTTCATGTTCTTGAGAAAGGGATTTGTCTAGGGAGCCGTCTTATGATATGACAGGATTGCGATAGCTAGTTCAGACCTTTAGTTTACAGTTCCTTTGAAGATGCAACAGCAGCTCCTTCGAGAAGCAGGACTGGGGCTGCCTCTGACGGAAAGTGCAAAGTCAGCCATTACAAGTCCAAAGCTGCTGCCTGAGGCTCCTCATGGCATGCAGCATTCCCCCAGGGGGTCAAAGGTGACGATCGGACCGTTCAGGGCAGCAGGCCTTCACTTCACCACGAGGAGCGATAATAGAGGGGGAGGGTTTGGAACCGACAAGAGAGAACCTCTCTCTGTGAAGATGGTGAGCAGCAGCTACCAGTTGGTGGGGTGGGGTGGGGGGGTGGGGGGTGGGGGGGTGGGGGGGGTGGGGGGGGGGTTTAACTGGCATTTGGCCCGTACAGCCAAAAGAGAGTTACGTAAAAGTGCCCTGCTGTTTGGCTGTCAGATTAGCGTAGGGATAACTGGAAACATCTTGCCTCCGTCGCTGGACGGAACACAACACCCCAAGGTCACTCTGGTTTAAGCCTGGCCTGAGGTGCAAAACTTAGAGAGAGAGAGAAGAAACAAAGATAGAGAGATAGAGAGAGAGGAAAAAATAGAGAGAGAGAGAGAGAGAGAGAGAGAGAGAGAGAGAGAGAGAGAGAGAGAGAGAGAGAGAGAGAGAGAGAGAGAGAGAGAGAGAGAGAGAGAGAGAGAGAGAGAGAGGGAGAGAGATACAGACAGAAAGAGAGAGAGGGAGAGTGGGGGGAGAGAAGGAGAAGGAAAGAAAGAGGGAGAAAGAGAGAGGAGAATGAGTAAGTATCGGGTTAAGGAAGGTCTGGGACACTGAAAAAAGGCTGCACTGTAGTCCAAACTCTGACAAACCCCACAGGGAATATCTATTTGATTGTTCTCCATAAGAACAGGCATCATCATCCAAGAGTTGTACAGAGAAAGGAAGAATAATCAAAGAATAAATCATGAGTACAAAAAAGTGTTTCTAAGAGCGTACATGAGCACAAATATTTTGTGTCTGTATTGATGTGAGAGGCTCTACCATGAAAGCCATTGTGGGATCTTCTCCTCATGTCTCACGGAAAAAGGGGACCACATGCCACAGGAACTACTCGGTCTTTATTGTCTGGACTAAGCCAGAGGAAAAAAATAAAATAAGCCATGCACACACATAACACAAAAGGAAGCTGGCCATCCTTTGCATATTCCTCAAACCTTTTTTTTTTTGCATTTGTGCTCCAACACTCAATACACATTCTTTGTTAAATCATGGACATACAGTATTTTATATTTTCTTGACATTGGAATGGTTTGACTTCATTTTGGGTTGAGTATGTGCCTGTGCAGGATCTCTTTGGAGAGCTGGGGTGACGTTACCTTGGATAGGACTGGAGCGCCTGGATGTGAATCTGCTTTGACACTGGCTGCCAGGAGAGAGGCCGGCCAAAGGCATCTCCCCTGAGCTGAGCAGAGTTACCAAAGGCTAGGCTGAGCCCCAGAGCAGAGCTGGCTGCCTAAAAGAATGAGTACTAGTTGTTTGGCTGGCTGGCTGCCTTGCTGGCTTGTTGGATGGATGGATGGATGGATGTATTGATGGATTCGTCGACAGACATCTCCCTAACCTTGGAAACGAATTATACTGTTTGTTCCGCACTCAGTCTTTCCTTTTCTCTCTTTTCCATTTAACGCTGGACCCCCTGTGTTTCACCCAGTCATCTAACCAGCCAGCATGATCAGATTCCACCCAGCTGTGGACAGGGTCCAGATTGCTCTGTGCTCCAGGAGCCAATAAATAAGAATCATTCAGCTTCAGGCCCGGGCAAGCCCGAGTTAGGCAAGGGGATATGGAGCTGACTGCCAGCAAATAAACACTGTTCTCCTACCCAAGGCCAGCATAATGACCACCATTAAAATAACCTGCCCCTCCGCCGTTAACAGAGACAATCAGTGAAACTGATCTGGTGTATGTGTGTGTGTGTGTGTGTGTGTGTGTGTGTGTGTGTGTGTGTGCGCGTGCGTGCGTGCGTGCGTGTGCGTGCGTGCGTGCGTGTGTGTGTGCACTAGTGTGTGTGCACGCTATCCTAGAACCGCACTGGGAAAGCTGTAGTTCCCGTTGCTGGGACGTCTGGAATCTCTGGATACAGGCCTAGGTTTGTAGCATTCACTCTTCAGTCTGGCGGTTCTTGTCACGGACAGTGACTTAAAGGAAGGCAGACCCGACGTTGTTGAACCAGACCCCTAATCTAAGCTAAATGCCCACCAGTCTCCAAGTCTTATGGACTGGTCAACCTGATCATTGGGAAATAGTGGTCTAACTCCCTCATTTTCTGAAGTCATTATGAGACGGATTGCCAATGTGTCGGGGAGTCAGCGACCATGACAAAGACTGGCGGGGCTAATGGTTAAAGCCCTGCAGGCTGATAGAGGGAGAGAGCCCCCCTCAAATAAAACCCACATGTTAATGTAATCCTAAAACATGTCCTGAAATCACCTGCTGAATGAACTGCAATGAGCTGGTCATTATGACTATTATTGCATGAGCACTGGGATTTCTAAGAGCAGTGTTTGGGAAGCTTAACAAAGTTATGGAAAAAGTCCACAGGCTTTTGCTACTTGTTCCCAGGATGGAAACAATATGAAGTTGTGCAAGCCATTGCTCTCTGGCTCCCTCCTGCCTATACAACACTATCGGGGTGTGTGTGTGTGTGTGTGTGTGTGTGTTTGTGTGTGTGCGCACACGTGTGTGTAGCACTGTTTGTGTGCACGTGTAGTCCATCCGGAACATTATTTGACCTCCTAATTTTTTCCACCGTTCAACACAGTTAATGGTCACGGAACACAGATCAGCATGTGCATGTGATACTTGTACAACACACATTTGTAAGAAGGTAAATACTGGCTGTGCCCCAGCTTATACACTCAGAGTGTGCATAGCGTGGGTCACTGTTAAAAGTGAAGCCTGAGCCTTTGCTAGAACATGGCTCCCGGGAGAATTACCCGGCCTTCCTATGGGTGAGAGACATCAGTTTATGTATTTGGAGTGCACCAGGGCCCGCCATATGATTCACACCAAGTGACAACTCTGACAGGCCTGTTTATTTGAACAGCCTGAACCATCAGCCAGCATGTTGTTAGAGAAAACAGGCGTGCAACACATTTTGAAGAACCACTGTGTCAGGTGTGGCTCCATAATCACCCCATGGAGTAATTCAATTATATTTCAATCTTCCGTGGCGGCCACTCTCACACCGTCGCTGTGTATTTGTACTATGTTCTGTTTCCCCACTCCACTCTCTGTCAATCTCTCCTGACAAGCCACCCCCCCCCTCTCTCTCTCTCTCTTCTCTCCAACCAGCGTGCTTTCTGTTGCTTTGTCACCTGCGGCAGTGAAACAAATGCCCCTTGTGGTGCCCCCTAAGCGGTATGAATACCTCATTTCCTGTGGCAGAGCACTGGGGGAGCCATAAGCGGGGACAGATGAGAGACTGATTGGAATAACTGATGGCGACGTTCAAAACGGGCCCCAACAAAACATCCTTTGTTATTCCTAAAGTGAAGAAATATACAGTAAAAGCTTCTTGCTCCATTGACACACACCCCACACCCTGTCCCCTGGCAGGATGGTGGGAGAGCAGAAGGAGCGAAAGGGGGGATGAAGAAAGACATGGACAAACTGAGCAGGACAGAGGCCAAGGGAGGTGTTGTGGTTTCTCCATTTCGCTGGACACTGGACTCTTCGTAACACAAACGCGTACAAACTGTGTTATCTTACTTTCTGCTTTCCCCCTGTTTAATTTTGTCAAAATCTGTGTGTGTGTGTGTATATGTGGTGTGTGTGTGTGTGTGTGTGTGTGTGTGTGTGTGTGTGTGTGTGTGTGTGTGTGTGTGTGTGTGTGTGTGTGTGTGCGCGTGCGGGTGTAGGTGCGCGGGTGTGCTCGTGTGTAAACGCTCCGGCCAATAAACTCCCCTTGGAGTCTTGAGCAGTTCTAACTTACGTTCTTAAACTAATACACTTAAAAGAATGTAGGTCACAGTGCTGGCCACTCATCATCCCCCTCATTAGATTTAGACAGAACAGGCCTATTTCTTCCACTTGCCTCTCTTCCACGAAACCAACATATGTCTGAACCACAAAAAATGTTTGTGCTGCAAGTGGCCAGCAGTCTATTACACTCCAAGAACAATGAGGCAGTATTCAGGATTGGAAGGTACTAAGGCCTAGCTGGCTCCAGCCCAGAAAGCACAGCCTAGACAGCAGTGTTGCCAGGAGAGCAGAGAGGGGCGAGGCCCATACACCGGGACCGAGTTGCACATGACTTAGGGTACCCCTGGGCTCACGCTATCTCCTGTTTAACTGAAGAGAAAAGGAAATGGGACACGGCCTTGGACCCTCTTCCTGGCAGAGTGAGAACCGGGCAGCAAAATCAATGGCGACGGCAGTCACACACAGCAGCCACACACAGACAGAAGAGAGAGAAGACACACTCTCCCACCGGCTCCTCCTTACCCTCTTAGCGTCTCCTGGCCCCGGCGGCGGACTCTCTGAGCCGCCTCCCTGTCCTCCGCCTTCTCCGTGAAGCGGCTGGCCTGGTAGCCGCCGTCCGCCTCCGCCTGTCCGTGCGCTACGTGGACGGCCGCATAGCACACCGCCGTCCATCCCAGAAGCACCTGGGCCAGCTTCCCTGCTCCCATCGGTCAGTCCTCTGTCCCGCCCCGTCCGCGTTGCCACCGGTTACCACTGACTTGCTTTGCTGCGTCCGTCCGCTCCACCGCCGCCTCGATCCGGGCTGAGCCGAGCCACACACACGCCTCTGGCACAATCTGGAGCTGGAGACGACCCAGTCCTGTTTTTACTCCACGGTAGGGGCTGGATACAACGAGAAGGGGAGACAATGCTTAGTAGGTGTAGGTGGGAAACCACAGTGCAAGTCTTGAAAAGTCACAGTGGGAGTAGTCGGGGTTGGGCAAATGGTGGTTCAGTTGTTCCTAGGGGGAGCTAGAGAGAAGGCAGGAAAGGAGGCAGACTTCACGAGAAATAAACTAGATGCATTGGGGAGGCTTGGCACTCCATGTGGTGCTGTCTCTCTCTTCATTTAGAAACGGTTCCATAGGGATTCCTGAATCACGTTCAACATTTTGACACTAGAGCGATGTCTACATGCATTCCTTTCCAATGAGCAAGATTTCATTTGGTATATATCCTCCGCATCCTCCTAAGTATGCGAGCATTTAAGGTTAATGGTTGAAAAACATAAATGTATATCCATGTATATTATAATTGCAAAAGTCTGTGTCCGTGTGTGTGTGTGTGTGTGCAGACAGCTATAAGGTAGGTCTGTTTTAGGTCTTGGACTGAGCGATGGGCCTTTAGTGATATATGCCCGCAGTTGACAGACCCCTCTCACCACAGGGACTCAACAGGGGAATAATTAATTTTTTACTGAGATAGAAGCAGATGAACGGCTGGGAAGAGCAGAGGAAATATGGCCCCCTTCCCTCTGTCTTGGGGTTTAATGAAATATGAGAGACAAGTGAAGGGTATGGCCCTCTCCTCCATCCTTTACACCCCCCCCCCCCCCCACCACCACCACCACCACCACCATTAATCGCTTTTTGCTCTCTTTCACTCCCTCACCCTTGTTATGCGTCCCTTGCAATACGTCCATTCCTCCTCTCCTCTCTCTGTCCCACATTCAAATACATACATACACACATACACCCACACACGCAAGCACACGCACAAACACACACACACACACACACACACACACACACACACAAACAGTCTGTGTACAAAATACTATGCAATAATAGAGGAAGACTATAGAATACAAAAAGAGAACTTGAAATGTATTTAGTAGATTTACACAATTTTACTGGAGCCTCGTCAGACTAGAGAAAAGAATCATTGTTTTCTTCGTTCATTCAGTTTACAAAAAGACACAGAAATGTGTCTGTTCCATGTCCTTTTTGGCGTAAAAAGTTGCTAAATGATCGAGGGCGGGATCAAAGCAAAAGACCGAACAAAGAAATGCCTTATCAATTTCAGCGCTGCAATCCTTTCTCCCAACTCTGCTATGCCCGGCTTCTGTCAAAACTGTCTCCAGTAACAGCTAAATATAATTCAATTCAATGTTGCCTAACTTCAGAGAGTTTGGTCTTCAATACTATTTTCAGAACAACGTCTTACAGTAATAATCCCTTTTGCTGAGTTTCTAAATATCCAACAAATAAATATCACGCCCGGTGCGGTTACCAAAGAATCAAAACAAAAACTACGACCAAAACTCCGAACACGCACGTTTCCTTCAACTTTATGAATGAGACAAAACGGTATGCTATTGCAAAAAAAATTGAGACGATCCAGCAAGCACGAGATACCTGGATTCTTATCAGTCTTTCAAATGTGATAATCTATAAGTGACAACTTTACGGAATTTGTGTCGTGTGATAAGATAACATAATCACATAAATACGATATATAAAATCTTTCCACTTTTTTTTTATCCCTCTCTCTCTCTCTCTCTCTCTCTCTCTCTCTCTCTCTCTCTCTCTCTCTATCTATCTCTCTCGCTCTCTCTCTCTTTCTCTGTGTCTCTCGGTCTCTCTTTCTTGCGCCCTCTCTCACTTTCTCTCAAAAGAGCCGGTGAAACAATTAAACTTCCCTAAGAATATAATCATACAGCATTTGTTGAGCTGGAAAAAAACGTATCTTTCCCTCTAACACTTCAATCATTCGACTGCCTGAAAAATAATAACACATGCAAGAAGCATTATCTACTAAATTAAAAGATAGTTTAACATCTATTCAATTGACTTCCACAGCTTCCAATGTCATAAATGGAAAAACGCAATCACCTACCTTATATGAAGTGCCTCGACTTCGAAGAGCTAATAATTTGCGACGGGAGAGGCGCTTTGGAAGGGAATATTGTACAAGCTTTGTGAGAAAAAGAGGAAAGTTAGAGATTTGCCCTGATTGGAAGAGGGGAGGTACTTTTTTCAAGACACACGGTGCGAGAGAGGGGGGTAGCCGCAAGACAAACCCACATTCCTCAAGACTTCACTGACTGTTAAAGCAGGGGGCGACGCAGGTCACAGCTTCACACTAAATCCAAAAGTATGTCTTCTGTGATCAATACTAGGCCTGAATCATCCATTCTAGGGGGATGCTAATAATCGCAAGTAGTAAACTAATCTGAATTTTCAACTAAATAAAAATAGAATTAATGGGTCTTGGATTAAAAATCACACCATTGTTTTCTTTATGTTCTTGTCAAATTAAACCAGAGTAATGCTTAAGTTACCTTTGTGAAGATATACCACTTGAGTGGCATCCCTGTCTTAATTCTTTAAGATTTATCAAACATCACAAATCCCTTGGCTGTTTGGCATGTTAATAAAACAGCATAATTGCCTATTGACAGTGATGTTAAAGAGCAAGTTACCCATGCGACGTGCGACAGGTTTATGCAAGATGTTCACGTGATAAAGGATTTGTGACACGGGACTTGTGAATGCTGTGTCGGTGTGCATTGCGGCCACTGCTGATTTGAAAGATGGGCTCAGAGACATTTAAGAAGTCCCCGAGACGCAGGGTGACCAGGGCTGAGTAAAAGAGACACAAGGCCTGCCAGGACACGGTGACGTCACACAGGCTATTCACATCCTCAAGTTAAAACAACATCCCTGGAGACAGTCACCTTAACACTGTGGGTGTGATAAGGACATATGACTGGGTGTGCCTTTAAGCTAACAGGGGGAGTCCGTTGCCATCTGGGTGGTATATTGTGGCGAACAGCTGAGCACATCCCAAATGTTGCCACCTACAGGGTTGACTAGGAGGATACCTATTTGTGTTAGGAAACAGGTTTGGAGAACAACAAGCGAAGAGGTGTTTGTCAGGGACAAGGACTTTAAAATAGCCCTCTCCCTCAGCAGTCAGCCCTCTAAAGGACTGTCGTAAATACTGGTACATTTTACTCAATGGGGGGAAGCAGGGAGGGTTTTTAGAATGGACTATTAGATTGCCTCGAAAGGGATCTTTTGGAATAAAACTTTAGTGAAGTTGTGACTTAGTGAGGACAGTTTTCGGAAAGAACTAAGAAATAGCGTTGCAAATGTTCATCCCTGTGCCCAGGACCAACCTTGGGCATTGAAACAGGGTTCCCTAAAAGAAAATTATGTAAAATGTTTTGTTTTTCTTGACATTGAGTATACTTGTGGGCAAGAAAACTGTACTGTTGATTAACTTGCGCGGTGAGGTTTTCACAGTAAAAAACAATGTTCTGTTCAGCTGGCCAACGCTGGCTCAAACTGCAATAAAACCAACTATGGAAATTTGTATGAAATCATGTTTCAGTACAGCACTCTCACCCGCAAACACGCACACACACACACACACACACACACACACACACACACACACACACACACACACACACATGTGCATGCCCGTTCTAAGAGCCATCGTCAAAGCCCTTCATACTTACATGGAGCTTGGTGTGCAGCGGCCTCAAAGAAGAAATCAAGTCCCAGCCAGAGAGGGATCAGTGCAGCTTGAGCCCTGAGAGACACTCACAGTGACGGGATGGTAACAAAGAGCCAATACCCCCACAGTGCCACAACCCTACAAGCCCACCCCTCTATCCCTTTTCCTCCCTCCAATCGCCCCCTCCACTACACTAAACACAACCACATTTCCCAGACAGTGATCTTGGGGTACAGTGAAAACATCCCTGTTTCTGTGTGTGTGTGTGTGTGTGTGTGTGTGTGTGTGTGTGTGTGTGTGTATTGTACAGAGAGAGCCTTGGGGAATACTTGCACTAGTCTTTCCCTCCGTTGCATCTCTTGATTTTTCTCCATCTGGCCACCTCCCTTTCTCTTTCAAAGTGTATTCAAAGTCTCTCCGCCCCATGTAAGTACTCATTGGTGGCATATTAGATACAGTCATCCATACCATATGATATTAATGTAAGCATACAATATAACCCACACAGTGTTATACAAGCACTGCATGGTCACTTTTAACGGTTGTTATTATGTGTTAAAAGCATGCATGTAGAAGGCTTTGGCCTCGGTGTTAAGACCACAAGTGACGGCATGGCCCTTCGTTGATAAAAAGTTATTTGTTTAACATGGCCCAGACATAAAGATGACATGTGCTTCGCCAGCTAAAAGCAAGATTTCAAATGGGGTGGGGGGGTGGGGGGGGGAGTGGGGAGGGGGAGGGGGGCAGGTTGTAGCGCTGAGGCAGGCCCCCTCTCTAAACTCAAACAATATGGCGGATGACAAGCCCGTACAGAAACCAGATGAGGAGCGGTTGGTCCCCATGTGAGGCTCAAAACTACACAAGAAGACAAGCACACACACTTTTCTTGGCACTCTATTCCTTCCCCTCGTGAGAAGAGTTTGGGGGTCTGCCACTTTGGATTCCTTGTATTGTGCGTGTCAGTGTGTGTGAGAGTGCTGTGCATCTGTGTGCCATTGTAGGCATGCCAGTATGCTTTATGTGTCTGTGTGCGTGCTCCAGGGTCCTGTATGCTCCTCGTGTTGATGGAGGGAACCTTAAGAGACCACCACAGCCTACCACAGACCTCCAGGGGCTCGGGGGGCGCCTAGAGTCGGTGTAGCCCAGCCAGGAGATCCATCACTGGAACAAAACACGTCCTTCACAGACCCTCAACTGGGAGCAAGTCCTACCCAGCATCATTCATCAAGGTGAATCGGGCGATATCAGGGTTGTACACAGGACAATAGTATGAGTTGGGGGGGCTCTGCGATCTCACCTCTTTATGGGTAAAGTTAAACCAAGCCCCCTTCTCTATAGACACTCCATCAAGGAATTTGAACACTCAGAGGTGGGCGATTATGAGCACATGGTGGTGTCGCTCCCTCTGATGTAGGCTATGTGCTATCGAAACGTTGCCCTCTGAACCTGTCACAACTAATGCAGGGAAAACCCGGAAAGGTGCCATTGAAATGGGAACGCCATCCAGACTGATGTCTCACGTGGTCAAAGTGTTGGATACGTGCTCTTTATGGGAGAGATCCGTCACCACGGGCTCCCTGTAGAGCACAGCCAACAGACGTTCGATCTGCTCTTTGACACATCCCCCGGGAGATGTCAGACACATGTCCATATTTGCTATGTCAAAGCAAAAAGGAAGTCATTTTCACGTCGTGAGACTTTAGAAGAACCAGGAAGAAGAAAAGAGCAAGTCAAACAATGGTATCAAATTTGGGGAAGTACAGTGAAAACAGTCGACCAAACTGTTCAAAACCAGCCTCCAGTGCTCATTTCCACATCCTGGATATCTCCCTCTCCCATTCCTGCAAGCTAAGAGGTTCCGTTACTCAAGCGTGAAGAGGCTTCACATTTAAGACCGAGACAAGAGTTGAGAAGTCGCAAAAAGGACTGTAGCATCTGGAAATCCATTTCAGGACCTGCTGTGAACAAGTCAAACGCGTCGGTTATGTGCCTCATTGAAGAACCCAAGAGGGAAAAGGAGGGCACAGTTTGTATTATACGTTGAGTGAGGCAGTTAGCATATTTTACCACGAGGCTCTCGTCAATTTTCCATCCACCTAATCCGTAATTCATGTGTTCAGGGGGGCGACTTGGTGGTGTGTTTATGTGTGTGTGTGTGTGGTAAGGGAGTGGTGAGGGAGTGAAGTTTGGAGGTGTCCCTCTAGTCTTGGGGTTTGTGGCTGGACCCTGCGGAGTCGGGGGGAGCGTGGCCGGTCCCAGGGATGAGGCCAGCTGGGGATCCTGTGGTGCGCTGCTGCTGCTGGTTCTCCCTGGGAAGGTTAAGATTGGGACTCCCCTTCTCACAGGCACCGGAAAAACAGTTGCCTTAATTGAGGGCTCTTGGTTCCAAAGCAATGGGTAGGAAAGAGACAGAGAAAGAGAGAGAGAGAGAGAAGGATAGAGAGAGAGAGAGAGAGAGAGAGAGAGAGAGAGAGAGAGAGAGAGAGAGAGAGAGAGAGAGAGAGAGAGAGAGAGAGAGAGAGAGAGAGAGAGAGAGAGAGAGAGAGAGAAATACGTTTCTTGGCAGTATTCGGTCATGTCAGGAGATTCAATTAATCCCTCAGGAAGACCATCACAGCAGGACTGTGGGTAGAGGCTCAGTAGGGGAGCGAGGTTAGATTGTGGCCAACTGCAGAAGTCAGCCTCAGCAGATCTTGTCATAAATCTCTTTGACCGATGCATCATTTATTCACTGTCTTTTCTATTTGTCTATGTTCCTACAAACAATCCCACAAGTTGGTGTGGTTAAACATAGAGAGAAAGCAGGAGAGGTTACTTCAGGAGGGACTGTTAGCCTGACTTCCTCCTACCTTTAACTGTGGCAACTTTCATTTAAAAAGGGATCTGCTTTGCCCTTCTCACGTCCCCTCTCTTCCTTGTCCTCTGTCAATCAACCCCTCAAAATGCCTCCATCCGTGCTGCATGGAAAACAACGTTTAAAAGAATTACCTAGCGTTGTCACACAATTTTCCGTCTACTCCCCCTTCTTTTCGTCCCAGCCTCCTCCTTCACTCTGTGCCTCGATCCTCCCTTCCCAACGGAGCGGGCAGCCTCACCTCACCCAGAGGGCTGTGCCTTGACCTCCTGCAGCTGTGCAGCCCAAGTGATGCAGTGGGAGAGGAATGCAGCACTTCAAAGAAAAACATGGCCACAGACAAAGAGCGGCAGTGTTCGGGGGCGATGAGAACGTGTCATCTCATAAAACAGCGCCCAAACACACGGCTTCACTTAGGGCAGGGGGGACTGCAAGCGGCAGGAAGATGGCGAGGAAGATGACTGGACTCACATGTCGGGAGCGGGAAGCTGTCAGCATACACGTGAGAGGAGGGTCGCCTCCGACGGGGGTCCCCGTCAGCTCACTGAAAGGGCGCACTCTACTCGCTCTGCGGCTGGCCACGGGGAGATACCTCAAAGCTTACAGGAGAGAGGTGGGGAGGAGAACGGAAGAAGAACGAGAGGCAGAGATTGTGGAGGGGGCCTGCATGAAGAGAACGTTAATGGGAGGAAGAGAAGGGGGATGTAGGAGACCGAGGGAGAGAATCTGTGAAGGTAATGCTTGGAGAGTTCTGAATTTAGTGGGCCCTGCAATAAAACTTCCTGGATACTAACTCAGAAATGCCATGATCCTTGTAACTGCGAAACAACAGAGGTTTAACCTCCGTCTCCCCCTAAAAAAAAGAGAATAAAAATACCTGATAATATTGGAGAAAGAAAAAAAAAACGGGAAAGAAAGAAATTGCAAGATTCCAAGAGAGCGGAAAGAATTCTCTGTGTGCTTGCTAACGGTTCAATGGACTAATGGCTTTCAGATGTGTGCGAGGTCTTTTTTATTTTCGAAGGCACATAAAACATTCCATCTCACGCGAAACAAAACAACGGCAGGAGTTTAGAAGACCGAAAAGCCACACAACTCCTCAATGACCCTCACTTTGAATTCATAATAAGCGCATAATCGTACATGCAAAAACCTCCCGCAGGATGTCTGATTTTTGTAATCCATGGTCATTTTCAGACATCGGCCTCTAAAGTTAACAGTTACTTCCTCCCTCCGTCTGTTTTACGGGGGCTTTCTCCTCGTTTCCTGTTCTTAGCGAGGGGAGCCTGGTCTCAGATAGAGTGAGGTCATTCCCACTCTAAACGCACAGGCAGCAGCGTGAGACTGGATATGCTGCGTAAATCCACGGAGCCTCAGACATGTTCAATCGCTCACGGGGGACACAGGTTCAGTTGCTGGTCGCTTCTACACGGTCTGCGTTCTAACGGGTGTCTTCATTCCCTTCAACTCGATGGAGAAAATCTGCCAGAGGAATTCCAGTGTGCACAGTGATCAAATGTGCACTGTGCTTTGGTTGGTGGGATCTCCACGTAAGAATACGAACCCTCGAATGCATTTGTCCAAAGTCACCGGCAGACACAGATGATGGGACAGGCCTCTCCTTAGTTTTGTGGCTCTTTGAGTTTATGAAAATGTTTCCATAATCCCCGTAGTCCCAAGTCATAACACCCCCCATTTGAACATTCCACTGTCCTCATACCCCAACAGACCTTTATCAAGATCCACATGGTTCTGTTTTAAACTAAGAAAACACATGAAATTACCGACCGACTCACTCGTTCTCTCCATGAAATACCACCTCTGTCCTCCCCTCTCCACCATCTCTGTCTTCCCTCCTGCCCTCCCCCCAGTCAGTAATATTGGGAGTGCCAGCATCTGTGCTGAATTTAGGGGACCCCTTAGTGAGGTGAGGTGACTTATGCCTCATTGAGGGGAAAAATGAAGCTTGTGCTCTCCTTCTTATTTTTCCACTCAGGGGGTAGGGGGTTGGGTGGGTTTCTTGGTTTTGTGAACAATCTGTCAAGCAGAAACTTTGATATGTCTCCCTCCCACCTCCTAAAATGTTTGCACTTTAGCATACCATAAATGTGTAATTTCCATTCTAGTTAAGTAGTAGTTTACCCCCTGGTGTAAGCTATACCTGCGTGTATTAAATTACACTTTAGCATTGTAAAAAGCATACTGGGCTACTAATGACGTTGAGGGGGCAAGTTATTCCACTGTCTCAACCGTGACCTTTTTTCTGCACCCCTCCCACATTCATCCCTCTGAGGCACTGGATTCCCAGCCTACACAGCGGCAGCCTCTGATGAGATCAATTGCAAAAGCCAAGCTCAAGTTGCACCAAGGCTTCACGATGTGGTAAAACAATGGAGGAATGAGAGACAGAGAGAGACAGGGTGTGTATCTGTGTGAATGCAAGAGCTACGGCATAGCCCAGTGACATCAACCATCTGAACCGCCACAGCCTTTATCCCAATCCACTTCTCACTGAGTTAGCTCTCAATCACATTGGCACTGCTCCCTGTCCAGCCTGGAGCAAGATGGCTGTGGCTAAGAGCACAGAAGAACTGAGTATAAACATTACATTGAGTGTATGTCACCCCAGCCCTTATATGAGCTCTCTTTGTTAGTCTTTGTCGTCAGACTCCCGTAACCCAGGTTTGTCTCTGTCTGTCTGTCTGTCTGTCTGTCTGTCTGTCTGTCTGTCTGCCTGCCTGCCTGCCTGCCTGCCTGCCTGCCTGCCTGCCTGCCTGCCTGCCTGCCTGCCTGCCTGCCTGTCTGTCTGTCTGTCTGTCGTTTTGTTTGTCCTAGTGTGGGGAAGAGTTTGCACGCATTCTCCAGGAGTCACTTAAAAAAGAAATCACATAAATCACAATGTGGCTTCTCTGGCTCGATAAGGGTATGGATACTATTTTATTTTTCTTCTAAAAGTGGGTAGTAAGCTCCATTGATGGGAGTAGAGAGCTGCCTCTCAGTGAATGAATGCTGGAGCAGCCCCCATTTCTCCCAGTGATAATAAACCAGGGGTGGTTCCAGTTTGGCCCCACTGGGTTCAGCCTGCCGCTGGCCCCAGGACCCTGGAGTCGGATCTCCTGATTGTTTACCCAGCACAGCCTCATCTCTCTGGCTCTCACTCTCACCCTCACATTGTTTGCTCTGTAACCCACTCCAGTCAGGTCGGGGCTCTCAGCCACTGTTTTGACCCTGACCTTGTTGCCTTTGCTAGTTGTGGCTGCCCTGTTGGTGCCGGGATTACCTGTCACATTCAATGGCGCCGAAAAAGCACAAGCCATTGTGATGCTAGCAAAGAGCCAGCGATAGCGCCTCAGCACAGATCAGCCCTCACTTCCTGTTTCCTCTATCTGTTATGGAGTCCCTGGAAAAACAACTGGTAGGAAGCAAGAGTGTTTCAGGCGGAGAGGCGGAGAACAGAAGGGTGGAGGATGGAGGAGTGCTGGCAGGACGGTGTTCCTCTGTCGTGTTCAAACGCCTAATGACACTTCTGCACTCACACTGCCTGCCCCTACCATTTCTCCTGAGTACACCTGCTTTACAAGAGGTTCACACTCATAAAAGTATTTTTGTGAATTTTCCACCCCTCAATCACACACACGGACACATACACATGCACACGAGCGCACGCACACACACGCACACACACAGGGCAGACCTATGAGGTATTGTTGTGTTGGGCAGCTTGTGGACTAACAGGGTACTGGGTCATTTGGTCTTATTATAAAGCATGGTGTGGGTAGCAATAAACCATCATGTCCGTGGACATAAACAGTTTAACGACTTCCAGCTCCATTACAAAGAATGATGGAATGCACAATAGCAAACAAACTACACACTGAAACTACACACTACATACTGAGATGTTCCTCTGAGGAACACGCTATGAGCCCCTATGACTTCACACCCGACCATGTCAAATTCTGATGGCGTGTCCATCATACGAAATGGTAAAAAAAAAAACGAAATACCAAATTCCACACTGACCTTCCTTTTAAAAACATAAAATTATACATACACACCGTACATTTTTTTTTCTGTAGATAATGCAGCCCCACTCGCATTTTCCTCTATCTGTGACACATTTGTTTCAGTCAACGCAATTGCTCTAGGAATCACAGATGCTGTGAGACCTAATAAACTGGATATCGGTGGACCACCCAGGAGTTTACACAAACCAAAGGAGCGTTGGATTTAGTCAAGCAGCCCAGCGAGGCCCGTAGGGACACTGGGGAACATCTGAAGGGATAATCACTCAATTTTCACATGGCGAGCCACTAATGTACACACAGGACCCACACGAGGAGGAAAAGCACACACACTGACTCCAACCGGTAAACAAACGCGGACACATAGACGCAAACACACGGTCAGTCCGCCTTGAAGTGGCACACTATTTTGCTTCGCGCTACTTTCCCCACCTTACAAACCACTTCAAAAACAAACTAACACGCATAACACCCCAGTTTATTCACTCACCTTCTAACCCCTACCTGTCTGTGAGGTCACTGTCATAGCTGTTACACTGAGGGTCAGTTTAGTTTGAAGGCATCAGGTAGCCAGCTCTGTTTGTCTGTATCCGGAGCCAAACACACACACACAAACACACACACACACACACACACAAACACACACACACGCACACACAGGCACACAGCCATGACAAAAATGTATCCTCTACAGTCAAACCAGGTCATAGCAGGACAGAGAAAATACGTACTTGGAAAAAAAACAGCCAATCCCCAACTTTACTACTCACATTTAACAATCAACAAAATGTCTTCTCAGTTCACAGGCCAGAAACTGACTAGTCAGTTCTGACAGTCACTCTAACCACCTTCACCTTCACAAATCTTTCTGACAACTTCCATCGACTGTGTTTTCTCTCTTAGCTTTGATAAAAAAAAAAAAAAAACTGAAAGAGCAAAGCAATGGATCACCTCTTTCCAGCCATTAAGACCAAGAAAGACGCAACAAACTGTTCTAAATTCACTTGTTTAAATTATATTTTAGAGGCCAGTCTGCACTCATAAAACAGCAATCCAGGGTACAATTCTTACATAATAGTTTATTTCTTAATGCAAAGGACAATGCACAGACACTGAAGAAGGCAACTATGCCGAAATGCCGAAACAAATAAGAAGCGTTTTTAAATTGCCCTCATTGAACTCATCTACGAAAGCTGCATTCAAATATGTTGCTACATGCTTCCGTGGCGTTGCTATTCAATCCTTTATGCAGTCTGACATGGCAGTTCATTCATTCGTGGTAAATTGGCCATTTGGCACGTTTTCTTTCAGGGTGGTTTTGGAGTAAAAAGCGCAGAAAAGCTATTGTGGAGGTGTGTGGTCTAGCTAAGGAACTGTATAAAGCCTTTCTAGAACAAAGTTTCCAGCATCTGGCATTGGTTGGAGTCTGGCTGTCTGATTGTGCTCGCCTAGACTGTTGGCTGCAACCGTGTCAGCCCACTACAGTGACTTGATTAGCAAGCTATACTGTACTGTGCCCAGGAAAACCAGGCCTCCATATGTGCACTTCATGCGATGAAGACAGCCTCTGTAACGGCACAGTGTTCCAGTGCTGTGAAGCAGGTCAAGGGATCAGTGAACATTTGTAAACAGCAATGATTTCCTTCTGGCTTCAGCACAGTAATGAACACCCCCAAAAAATAGACCCCCCCCCCCCCCCCCCCCCCCCACATGCACACGCACACACACACACACGCATACATTTTTCTGTATGCTGGTTTTTCAGTGTGTGTGTGTTTATGTGTCTGTGAGTGAGTGTGTGTGCTTTCATCAGTGGACTAGGTGGAGGAATGCAGCTCCCACTGTCACGTCGCTCTGCAGTCCGTCCATCTTCACTAGGGCTCTCACACACTGGTCATGTGATTTCATCTAGCCCCCCCCCCCCCCCCCCCCCCCGCCCCCCTTCTGGAGATGTATACGCAAATTCCTCACTGGGATCAGGGAAGTTATACTCCAAACAGGAGCCAGGAGCGGAGGACTGAGACATAAAACGCGCTAGGAGAGATAATAGGCAGTGGTGTCGCATGGGTGAAGAGACAAAGGGTTAGGGAAGACAAGACAGTGTCTATTTGTTAGTCACACGGGTTGTTACCCTTAATACCGTTACACGATGTACTCTTGCGCGTGAAGTCACAAAAATATGCAATACTTACAATGAAAATGTATTAGAAAGTTTTAGTCTTAGATTTAGATTTATACAAAACAGTATTGTCTTTTACTTGTTTTGAAAAAAGAGGAGAAATGATGTTGGTAATGGATTGGAATGGTAAAATTGCCCCTGATAATAGGATGGTGTACGTACTGGAATAGGTTGGCACAATTAGAATTAGAATCCTAGAATCCTCTGCTGAACTCAATAGCCACCATGTTTTCCAGACAGCTGAATTAATAATGGATCCGCAAATTTGTAGAGAATTTGTGGAGATGTTCTACTCCTACTGTATGACACACTCTCTAATATTACTTATCTAGAATCTGTAGCTTGCAGTTACTTGTTTAGGTACAGCATGTATTTCTAGAACTTCCACTCTAACTACAAATTGACTGAAAACGTAGTGGTAATCGGAGGTGTTTGAGGCTAATTTCCTCTGTACACACTGTTAAGCCTGCTGCCCCTAGTGGTAAGTGTACGTTTTTTTTTCTCTATAGGTTCGGAGATTAAGGACATTGACATCCTACAACAACCTAACATCTACTTTACACAACAGGTTAATAAGAATGCGGCAGCCTGTCTTCAAACTAAAGGCTTTTCTTTGGTGGAAAATGTACTGTTGACCTTGTTGGCCTAAATATGAGAAGGAAAGTGAGGGGAAACAATACAGCCCTGCCACCATGGGGTCGCTGCCTGCTGGCATAGCTCACTACGCTACAACATTTGAAAGACAGAGAAAGCAGCTTTATGTACCATCATTCTGATTATACAACTTTGACTAACATACAGTGTTCCTGCTAAGAAAGCATGAAATACCTCACTTTCTTATCTGTCATTAGGGCTACATATACTAGTTGATTGTGTCCATAACTGCTTTGGTAAAAGCTCTTCTAGAAAACAAAACAAAACATTAAAACACGTTTCAGACATCAAATGTCATCTAATCTTTTCCAAATCAAACCCTTCCAGCAGCACATATCTAGCTGTCAATAGCCAAACAAAGCCCCCAAATGTGTTTCCACTTACACCTCCCCCTTCTGTATCAGACCGCTGTTGTCACAGTCACATAGGAAATTGTGCATTATGCAGTCGGGGGGAACGTAACAACCCTTTTATAATGATAATAATTACTGAAATGATAATGAAAGATGTGTCCCAGCGAGTGAGTAATTCTATGATGTCAGTGGGAGACGATGAGAGCTGTTAGGGCAAGCAACGATGCGTGTTCCAGCCTGTTGCCAACAGATCAAGGGATGGAGCAATGGACAGCAGCAGGTATGAATTGGGACGTAAAGGAAAGGTGAGAATTAATTTAAATAAACTTCAAAGCCCAATCCGGCAGCATTTATAAAATAGCCCTGGGAGGATCCCAGTACAGATTGTCATACTTTTTAGCATTAACTCGATCAACAAAGATTCAAAACTTAGCGCTTTCCTTCTACATTCCAGGCGATTCTCCTTTTCCATGCACCTTCTCTCATTCCTGCTGTCTAATTCAGTGTGTGAAAATGTGACATGAAAGTGCACTTGCTGACCTCCATACTTACGCAAGTGCTCATTTTTTATTAAAGCTGCTATTTGTAGCCTTCTGTAGGGGGTAATTTTGGCGATCCCTACCGTAGGCTTGGTGTAATTATTTTCCCTAACTGGCGCAAAAAAGACGTTAAGTTTTATGCGTATTGTTCATATACGATTATGCGATTCTAAGCTGCCAAAAGAAATATCTTCATGATTTAGTGACGCACTTCCTTGTGCATAAAGCAACTTATCACAGTTTCATGGGAGATCGTACCATGGTGGCAGACAAAATGAATATTAAATATTGAGACTTAAAGAGAACTGATCTGGACCACGACTTTGTCATTCTACCGTTGACATTACAATGTGCAACCAGAGGGAATGTATTGCTAAATGTTACCTATAGTAGCTTTAATTGCATGCTAGGCAAAATCAAAGATCTATTACGGTCATAATCCCCACAAATGCCTGGAATATTTACGGATGAGGAGAAAACAAACAATTACAGTATTTCAGGCATTACTCAAAGACCGTGATCTCTTTTCTCCTTGTTATGCAGCTGTCCAAAGCACTCTGATACTTTTAAATGTGACCTATGCCCTCAGTCGTCTTAGCTAAACATCAGCTATGCATAGTTGCAGGTCATTAGCGAACATGCACTGTTAGTTGGGAGAGAAGGAGGAGCTGTTGGTGGGGGCTTCCCTGCAAGGCCTCACCTGGTTTTGTTTTCAGGCAGTCTAGGAAACGGGTAATAGCCAGCCAAGGGCCTTTGGCTAGGTATTTATACGAGAGCCTCTTTCCCCCAGGCTGCACATGCAAGATAAAATAATGCATTTTGGCTTCACAGTTCATATAAAATTTTGGATCATTTAGAGTTTAGACCGTTTCATCCGCTTGCTTTGTAATTGTTTCAAGGTGACCATTTCCCAATTTCCCCTTAATTACTTGTATTGCCGTTATTGCTCTCTGTGAGGGCAACTTCAACACAAGCCTCATTATTTCCTCCTGAGGATGACGGTATGCTGCACTGCAGTGAGGTTACGCGAGTGAGCGAGGACCAGGTGAGGGTAACAGTCCTAAATACTTCAGAGAGTCAAACGGATGTGACAGAGTGAACCCCAGCTTGACAGGAGCCATGACGTACCGTCCAGCTGACTTCACGTGGGCCTGCTAATTAAGGCCATAAACAGGTGGGTGATAGAGGCTTTGTAGCTGCAGAGTCCACCTTGTTCCAGACAGGTAATGGCCTTGTACTTTACATTCAAAGATCGCTTGAAGTTTACTACTGCACTGTCCTAAATAGATGGCAATGTACTCCCCCACACATGTGCACATGAGCAGACACACAGGCGCACACACGCACGCACACACGCACACACACACACACACACACACACACACACACACAAACACACATACATACCGCTGTCTGGTGGATGCACAGCTGGCTGGAGGACAAGTAACACGGTATGATTTTGAACTCAAAAAGGGTAATTTTACACTCAGCTTGGTGAAATGAATAGGAGTTCATTACTTCATTTGCATATTAAATTATCTGAAAGAGAGCGTAACCTGTTTTCATATTCCTATTAGATTTGAATGTTTCCATGAGGTTTCAGAACAAGATATGCACCCAATACAGAGAAACTGAAGAAAGTCTGGGAAAGGTTGCCAACGGGAATGCTCAGGAAACCATGTGTAATAGCTCCCTCTGCTGTTAGATGTGTGCCGCAACACTTTCAGCACTTTTATTTCAAGAATACTTGAGCAACAAAAGAACTGTATGTCTTGGGACGTTGTGCTGGCATGGTCTCAGAGTGGGTGTGGGGGTTGAAGGACGATTGGAGCAGTTTGCTTTAAGGGCCAGAGTGAGCTGGGGAACCACACAGAGAACGCCAAGAACAACAGGATGTGAAACAACAGTGGTGGGGGGTAAAGGGATTGGGCTAGGATTGGTGGGAGGGGGGGAGGAATGGAGAGAGGGGGGTGGTTCAACTTATTTACGGTGGAGTGGTGGCAAGTTAGCAAGCAAGTGCACGTTATAAAATGAAAAGCAGCAGAAGTCGGAAGGGATTTGAGAGAAAGAGCAAGCGAGAGAGGGAGATGTCTCCCCAGCAGTGCTTTATAAGCAGCCTAGAACAGAGGGCCTGTTGTGTAGGCAACCACAGAGAGCAGTGAGAACACCTGGCAGAGATAGAAAGAGAGGGTGGGAATGAGAGAGGCAAAAGAGTTGGAGGAAACCGAATGGGGGTGAGCCAAGCCAGTGGAGCAAGGGAAATTAGATTATGGACAGAATGAGAGCATTACGGGGGGAGAGAGAGAGAGAGAGAGAGAGAGAGAGAGAGAGAGAGAGAGAGAGAGAGAGAGAGAGAGAGAGAGAGAGAGAGAGAGAGATGGAAAGGCTGTGTGTGCACACGTGCCGTCTCTGTGGTGTCGTGTGCATCTCTGCGCCTGTAGGTGCGACTGTGTGTAAACCTCATTCAGGATTCCGTGGGAAAGACGTGTGTGTTTCCTGAAGCAGGGCTCCGGCCTGGGCTAAAACGTGGCTCTGCTGCGGCCAGGTCATCAACAGCTCAGTGGCCATGTGAAATACTGGTTTCCTGTTCACATTCCCTACCTCCCTGGCAGTGTTATTGTTGGCCCCGGGAAGGGGCTACCCGGTGGGAGGCCTACTGAGCGTTGGGAGCCCACCTCCTCTCTACTCCTCAGGGATGGGTCTGGGCCAGAGCCACACTCCATCACCCTGGAGTGGGGAAATCTACCTTTACTGTTCTAGTGATAGTACCTCTGTACCAAATACCGTGTGTATTTGTGTGTTAATGCGTGTTCCCCGGTCTTGCCATGTTTCATACCCTCTGAGTAAGTGCAGTTGGCTGTGACTGCGACTGAGGCTGAGCTGGCTTCACAAAATGTGCAGCCAGACAAGAACAGCTTTGATCAGCGAGACAAAGATACCTCCTGTTTGGATTCAAAGACGATAGAATGGAACAAAACAGCACGTCTTCAAGCTGAGCCAACCAGAGTAAGAAATAATGGAATAGAATAGATTAGAATGGAATAGAATAGATTGAGAGATAAGAGGACAGTAGAGCAACTTTTTACATATAGCATGGGAACACTCGTTCATTACTGAGTTTGAAAAAAACAACATGACCAGATTTGCCAGAACAAGTCCAGTTCAACAGGTGTTGACAATGTCCCTCTGCCAGTTACACACTATGCTGTTAATTTGAGCTTTATGGGCCTCTTCTGTTTGTGCATCTATGTTGTCATCGGCTATATCACAGGAAATTAGCTCACAACGTCATGCTCTTTACAAACCAGCCAATAGTGACCCCCCCCCCCCCACACACACACACACACACACACACACACACACACACGCACATACACATGCAGACAGAGAAAGTTAAACTGTAAAATATCATCTGGACTTAATTTAAGACCAATATCAATGCTACGTTTTTCTGGAATAATGCATATTAATGCCCTTGGTCTTTGATGTACTCCCTGTCCACGCCTTCAGCTCCAACACCATTATGAAGTTTTCCAACGACACAGCTGTGGTGGACCTGATCTCCAATGACCAAGAACAGGCCTAACTGGAGGTGGTGGCGGGACTGAACCACGGGTGCAAGGTCAACAATGTTCTCCTGAACGTCAACAAGATGGAGGAGCTTACTGTGGACTTTGGGAGGAAGCCCGAGGGGAACTACAATCCCCATCGACCGGCCACGCAGAGACTTTTCCATCTGAGAAGCCTGAGGAAATTTCTACTCCTGCACCATTGAGAGCATCATGATAGGGAAAGTCACCACCGCATGGTGATGGGTGACAGATGTCTGTTTTTATTTTATTCTATTTTATTTATCTATTTTCATAAATGTTATTATTATTTGGCATATATGCTTCGCTGGCCGCCAAGCATTTCAGTGAACAATGTTCTTCTAACGATGTAAATGTGACCAATAAAGTTGAAACTGAGACTTAAAATGTATAATATGCACATGTATTATTTCTGACCCTGTTGTTTGTGAGTGATATAAAAATAATCTCTTGTATATTGAAAACACAAGATATATACAAAACAATAAACAATTGCAACGCAAATGTACCAGTTCACATTCCATACTGCAGCTTGAGGTAGCGATATGCTATCGTTACCATAGGGCCTTAGTTTAACATGGGTATCCCTGTCAACGATCAGGGTTTGCTGAGGCCACAGCCTCCCCTCTATGGGCAAGCTGGTAGGTTGACAAAAAGACAGGAAAGGCCAATTCTATCGCGGCAGACATGCCTGGGACTGCAAGTAACCTATGGAAGCCCTGTGATAATAAAAACTACGAAAGAAAACCTTTCAAAATGTGGTTAAGGAAACGGACCGACTAACCAGTGTGCCATATACAAAGCTTGTTTCACAACAAACATTCCAGATGAAAATAGTCAGAGTTCATAGATGAATGGTGTTATAGGAATTTGGAATGAATTTGGAGTGACTTTTTGTTGTGTTTGATGCTGTTGAAGGGGAAAGGGTGAATTCAATGGGAAAATTAACTACAAGAAAATGTCAGCTTCCTTTGGACCCACACCGTACACACGTCTTCAACTAAGGGTTTTAAAACCCGACAGAAGCACACATAAGGGTAGATCTTGGGCAAAACCAAAATGCCCCTATCAATATTCAGGGACCACTGCACTGTCTCTGCCAATATTTTTGTACGAGGATTTAGTGAAGTAATTGTATGCACCCCAATAACCCCGCAAAATAATTTAAGTTCCCACCAAACCAAACCTACGCCCTTGGAAGCACAGCTGAGTAACGTGCTGGGCTTGCACACTTACTGTATTCCCCTCTAGGGTCTGGCTCGGGATGGCGCATGAGTGTGAGGTGAATGAGGGAGGTATGGCCTCACAGACAGAGCTGTGCATTGTCTAGCCTAGGTCGGCCTCGGGGGTCCACCTCCTCTACCTGGATAGCTTGCCAATGAATACAGTTTGGTTGTTTTAATTCTCATCTTCAATGCGAATGGTGGGAAACAACCTTATTTAAAGCCTATAATGTATTGTCATTTCATATGATGCGTGCTCTATTTATTGGTTTGCTGTCAACCCAAAACATTTTCATAGGTTGTAGCAGACCATATCGGTGAGCAATGACAGCTACGCCTCTCTCCTTGCGAATGCAACAGATTGAATGTTTTGCAAGAGGAGTATCATTTAATACTGTTTAGAGCTTAAATATGTAACTCATGTTGTCAGTCAGTCAAACTCTTGGTTTGAGAATACCCGCTTTCGCAAAAAGAGCAATTTCATTTCTTTCAATTGGAGTAGCTTAGGCAAAGGGGTATTGTGAAGCAGACAGGTAAACAGGTCCACTGTCCTTTTTGTACTGCCAATCCAAAAGCGGCGTCATAGATGCTCTTTTGATTGTTTTTTTCTTTTTCCCCCACAAAGAAATCCTTTAAAGTCTTAACACCATTTGCTATAAAGATTAAAAAAATTTTAATCACGTCTCCAAGATAACGGGGATTCACCCATACTGTGCTGGTGAGTGGGCGCCTCTTGCTCATACCGTTTGAAGCTGGCTGTGCTCGCCCGCCCCTGGCAGGTTGCGTCAAACGCTCCTCCTTCACCCATTCCGCCGTGCTAGCCCATCACAAGAGTCGAACAGGTAATCATCACAACGTTTCTGTTTTGTTCGATTAACCTTTTCATAATCTTGCATTTCGGTTCTATTGGTCGTTATTTTACTCAATAATGAATTAGGCTTATTTATGTTGGAGTGAGATTGTAAACAGGCATGCTTCCTTTATATAATGACGGATCTCGAATGGGTCAGCTTTTATTAAATGCTTGGCCAAACATCATAGAATAGAGGCGTCGTCCCTGGACTCTCAAGGCGTTCTGCCTAAATATTTGTTGGGCATCGAGTCCCAAAGAGTTTTTTTTTTCGGTTAGACTTTTTATGCTGTGTTATGGGTGATATTCACGAGATGTTAATACAAATGCAGACTGTAAGCAAGTTAGTGTAATAAAAAAATGCAGATACACAGTGTAGGGTGGTAAGCGGTGGTGGTGGTGGTGGTGGTGGTGGGGGTGGGGGTTGTTAGGTGCTGGTGTTTTCTGTACAATGTGTGTGTGTGTGTGTGTTTGTGTGCATGTTTAAGTATTTGTAAGTGTATATGTGTGGTGTCTGCACCTGTATGGGAGAGGAGGGTGATAGAGAAAAAAATAGAAGGGGTGCATTACAGTTTTTACAGTAGGCTTGTAAATCAAATCATCCCAGTAGCCTTGACAGCATTAGACAGCTATAACTAAAGGTGTAGGAACATACTGTTTTTAAAATTTTAATTTTTGACATCATTGTGTGTTGTGTATGCTGTGTTGTTCAAAGTGTGATCAGAAAACATACGGTAGTGACTGCCTTGTTCTGTGTATTTGACTTGGTATTTTCATTGGAAAATGTAGAGCTCCCATTGTGCATAAATATTAAACATAGCATCAATGTTTTAAAGGACCAGCTTGTGCTTTGGAGGCAAACTCTCAGAAATAGCCTCTTATCCCTGCGTCTTCCCCTGCCGTCTCCTCTTCCCCCAACTGTGTCCTGCTCCCCCCTCCCTGCCGCCTCTATCCTGCTATCATCTTCAGGATGCAGGCCGTGCTGGACGAGTGGCTGTGGCAGCAGGAATACTGGCTGCCCCCTGGCGTCAGCTGGCGGGACATTGAGACGAAGGAAGGCGAGGGCCACTACCCTCTGCCCCAGGACCTCCTCTACACCCTGCCACTGGCCTTAGGTTTCATAGCACTCAGACACGTATTTGAGAGGTAAGATGGAGGTCCCTTTCCGAAACCCCTTCAGGAATGTTATCTGGCCGCACCCGAACACGCTGCTATAGAGTACGCATTTCTTTGGCGGCAGCAATTGACCCAACCTCTCTGGCTTCTGATGCGAGCACCATGCTTGAACATTTGGACAATTTCTCAACAGGGTTCCATTTGATTGGCCCAGGCCTGTCGATAAGCTGCTTGGGGGCTGTTTGGCTGACTAGTTTGGCTGACTGGTTTGCTGCCTGCTAGGTTGAGGAAAATGGCTTCTCTGGCTTGTGGAAGTGTTCTCAGGAGACAGATGGGGTAAAATGGGCCGACTCGGAAGGTCAGCCTCCTGACTAGACAGTTTTAGATACTGCTGCAGCGAGCACTCTGCTCTGTCAGGGTTATTGGGCTTGCTGTAATACCCACATTACAACATAACAAGCCCAGAGGGGTGGGTGGGAGGGGAGAGACCATGGTGATGAGGAGCATATACAATATTAAAGATGAAAATGATAATAATGTTGAATTTAAGATGACGATGATGATGATGATGATGATTACTAAACTGTAATTCAAATGTAAAGATGAAGATTATTATTAGCCATTAAAGAAATGCAGCATTTTTCATATAATTCCTTCAAACACGTCACTAGAGATCTACCCTAAATGTTGAAAAGAAATTATGAGTTTTGGGGATTGTCTACAGTGTTGCCAGTGTAATGTAGTGCAGAGTTGTCTTATTACTTTTTGATTAAATGTATTCTTATTGTGTATTGAATACATCATACCAGTATTATGACTGCATATTAACGAAGCTCAAACTGTAATCTAGTGGCTGGGGTTGTATGGCAGTTAGAGACTTATCAGTTGGAGAGAGTTACAGTGGCAACATGATTTACACCAAACAATGGACAGATCAGCAGTTTTTTTCACTTAGGCTGACTGAGAGTGTCATGTTTAGTTTGCGTATATAATGTACAGTCCCCTCCAAAAGTATTGGAACAGTAATGCCAATTCCTTTATTTTTGCTGTAGACTGAAAGCGTTTGGGTTTGACACCAAAAGATGAATATGAGACAAAAGATCAATATGTCAGCTTTTATTTCCAGGTATTTTCATCTGGATCTGATAAACAACTTAGAAGATATCATTATTTGTAAAGGAACACCACATTTTTTGTTGAGCAAAAGTATTGGAACATGTGACTAACAGGTGTGTTTTGTTGCCCAGGTGTGTCTTATGACATTTATTATTCAAACAATAAATAACACTGAATGTCTAGGCTCAGTTTCAGATTCTGGTTTTGCCTGTGCAGACTGCAGTTATAGTAATCAACATGAAAAGCAGAGAACTGTCTATGGGTGAAAAGAAAGCTATTGTGAAGCTAAGAGAAGATGGGAAATCAATCAGAGCCATTGCACAGACACTAGCCATAGCCAGTACAACAATTTGGAATATCCTCAGGAAGAAACAAACTACTGGTGTACTAAGTAACAGACATCGAACGGGACGACCAAGGAAAACAACAGCAGTTGACGACAGAAACATTGTCAGAGCTGTGAAGAAAGACCCTAAAACTACTGTTGGTGAGATCAACAACAACCTCCAGAGGGCAGGAGTGAAGGTTTCAGAATCCACTGTTTGCAGAAGACTTCATGGACAACAGTACAGAGGCTACACCAGAAGATGCAAGCCATTCATTAGCATAAAGAATAGGAAGGCCAGGCTGGATTTTGCCAAAAAGTACAGAGACGAGCCTCAAAAATTCTGGGAAAAAGTTTTATGGACTGATGAGACGAAGATTAACTTCTACCAGAGTGATGGAAAGGCTAAGGTTTGGAGAAAAAAAGGATCTGCTCATGACCCCCAAAACACAAGCTCATCTGTGAAACACGGTGGAGGTAATGTGATGGCTTGGGCTTCAATGGCTTCTTCTGGGACGGGCTCATTAATCTTCATTGATGATGTAACACATGATGGCGGCAGCAAAATGAATTCGGAAGTCTACAGAAACATTTTGTCTGCCAATTTAAAGAAGGATGCAACCAAACTGATTGGGAGATCCTTTGTCATGCAGCAAGATAATGACCCTAAACACACTGCAAAAGCAACAAAGGAGTTCATCAGGGGCAAGAAGTGGAAGGTCCTAGACTGGCCAAGTCAATCTCCAGACTTAAACCCTATAGAGCATTCTTTTTACCTTCTTAAAAGGAGACTGAAGGGAGAAACCCCCCAAAACAAGCAACAACTGAAAGAGGCTGCAGTGAAAGCCTGGAAAGGCATAACAAAAGAAGAATGCAAAAGTTTGGTGATGTCCATGGGTCGCAGGCTTGATGCAGTTATTGAAAGCAAAGGATTTGCAACAAAATATTGAGTCTTATTCACTTCAATCCATTTCAAGTCTATCTGTTCCAATACTTTTGCTCATCTAAAAATGTGGTCTTTCTTTTCAAATAATGATATCTTCTAAGTTGTTTATCAGATCCAGATGAAAATACCTGGAAATAAAAGCTGACATATTGATCTTTTGTCTCATATTCATCTTTTGGTGTCAAACCCAAACGCTTTCAGTCTACAGCAAAAATAAAGGAATTGGCATTACTGTTCCAATACTTTTGGAGGGGACTGTATTTAAAGTACCTGAAACCTTAGTTAGGTTCTGTGCTTGTTGGATGAGGTGATGGAAATTGCTCCCACCTCCACCCCAGTTTCCTCCTTGGGCCTGCTAATCTGTTCCTAAAGGGGGTTGATGTGACCCTGGATTGAAGTGCTCCCTGCCATTGGATGTCTGTTGACATCTGCTTTCTGCTTCTCTCCTCTCCTCTCCTCTCCTCTCCTCTCCTCTCCTCTCCTCTCCTCTTCAGGTTCATAGCCATCCCACTGAGCAGACAGTTGGGTGTCAAGGACAGGATCCAGTTTCAAAATCCCTTCAGCCCAAAGTTGGAGTCCTTCTACAGGCACAGCAACCGGCAGCCTACCCAGGTCAGTATGTCACATTCACCCGCTTGCACACTCACCCATAAAAATAGATTTTACTGTATTCAAAAATAAAATAAAATAGTGCATGAAGTAAATGAGCAAAGATGTCCTCACAAACCATGCCAGGGTTTGACTGTGTGGACTCATTGTCAAGGCCTACAGAACAGAATGTAAGTGATTTCTTTCTGTTGGCTTTTTCTGATGAACGAGAGCTGACTGTATCCAATGTTCATAGACTGACAAACAGTACGAATACAAAAAAACGGTCGGGAAATGCGCGCGGTTGAGTTCACACAGAAATGTTCCATTCCTTGTCTTTTTTCTCGTTAGGCATCAAAATCTACGAGTGTGGACAAGCAGCCCTCTACACCTGTCAGAGCACCATGTTAGTCTCTTCTCCACATGCACAAATAGCTTTTTTTTTGGGCCTTAACAGCTGCCTGAATGTTGCTTGTTTTATCTGGGGCTGTGTGTGTGTGTGTGTATGTTTAGGGGGTTTGGCCACTTGCCTATGGTACCTTATTTGCAAACCTCGTAGCTGATTTCCATTACGCCAACATGGGTGGGGGTGGATGTTGCTGGAATGTTGACTTAAATCTCCAGCCGCAGTCAGAAGCTTCACACTACCCACCCAGCATGGCTGAGCCAGTCTCCAGCACCAACCCAAAAAATGTTTCAACCAACTGACGCTTCATCTTTAAAACGTTACGAATTTGAACAAACCTTATTTAAGATTGGACTAATTGGACTAACTTAATTAAAGTGAAGACATTCACGATGAAAAACCTGAGCACAAACAATAATAATGTAATGACATGGAATTAGTGTCGGCCCAAGTATGGTTTTGAAATAAATGCTTCTTTTAAAATTCTCGTCACCCTTTAATATTGTATTGCTTTAGCTTTTCATGAAAGTCTCGTCGCCGTGGATCCCAGGTCTAAATTTCCTCTGCCCTCCCCCTGCTGTATTCTTCTTTCATTAAAAGCAGCACGCTCCTAGAGTAATCAAGTATCTCCCATCCATTGTGAGAGTTTTTCTTGAAACATGATCCCTGTGCTTTGTAGGGAGGATTGGAATGAGATGATGAGGGTAAAGGAGACAAATGGTCGGCTGCAACACAATAGTCCCAATACTACTGTAGGGCTCTCGATAGGTTGAAAAGACAGCTGGGAGTGCATTTGGTTCATTATTCTCTAATGGAGTGCCAATAAAGAGGCCACATTAAACTCCTCGGGAACTAAAATCAGCAATAGATCACTCTTACAGTAATTTGCTTTCTTATCTCAATGAAATATGTGTGCAGCCTAACAACCCCAGCTATATGCTACTACAGTTTTATGGTAGTACAGCAAAATATACAGTGATAGAGCAGCCGCTTTGTGTGCGTGTGTGTGTTTGCGTGTGTGTGATTGCGTGTGTGTGTTTGCGTGTGTGTGTTCAGATCGAGGTTGTGGGCCTGGGAAAACAGTGTGGACTTTCCGAAAGGCAAATCCAGACCTGGTTCAGACACAGACGCAATCAGGACCGACCCAGCAACACTAAGAAGTTTTGTGAGGCCTGGTGAGTTTTTGCTCCTTTAACAATACAGTAGTTACTGATCATTAAAGCATTAGTAATCACTTTTGTCAGCTATGACAATTGCAGAGTTCAATTCTGGAGTCATGAAATCTTGTGGTTTACAGTTGGAGGTTTGTCTTCTACCTCGTGGCATTTACAGTGGGCCTGGCATCACTGGTCCATGTGAGTACAACAGAATCCCACTCACCTTCACTCCAAACGATTTTCTTTTAACTGTGCTCCATTTCGTAACAAGATTGGCCTAGTGTTTTAGTTGCTCTTTCTTTTCTCTCCGTGGAGTGTGCAACCGCTTCCTTGCTATCTCAATGGTATCGAATCAGATTGATAGTAACCATCTGTGTGTTCCTCTGCTAAACAGACTCCATGGTTCTGGGACCACCGACAGTGCTGGGAGGGATACCCCAAACAGGTGGGTACATAGGAGCTGATGAATGGAATATGACCAGCATCCAAGAGAATCCATTTCACTTGCAACATTGTCCAAGTGGAACCACAGAGAGGATGGTTTGCTTGGCTTCACTTGGCTCCTGACCAGGCATCATATAGTCTCAGGGAGGAAAAGTGCCTCTACTTTGCTGCCAACTTTTACATGGAAGAATGGAACCAGATGAGACAAAGGCAGTTTTTCATTGTGCAAACCCTTTCCCTTACTTCCCTCGTGCACATTTTCCCTCTAATTCCCTCTCATACAAAATAAGTTATGCCATTGCTCTTGGTGACTTAGCTTCTTCCCTGAATGGGTCGTGGCCTCCACCAGAGAACATTTGGGAAACACAAACACACAACGATTACCGCCAATAGACCCTGTTAGCCTTTTTTGGGGGGGAGGAGCCCTTTTACCTTTCACGGAAATGGAGAAAGTTATTTTTCAGGGTTTCAATGGCTCAGTCAACTTCCCTCCATTGTCTCACTGTGTGTGTATTTGTGAGGGAGAGAGTTTGCTTATCGTACTTGTATCTAGACAGTTTAGATAACGCAGTACTAGCAACCAGGGGCAGACTTTGAGAAATAACACGTTCCCTCTGTTTCAAATGGCAAAGGAAGGGTAAGGTTTCTCATATTCAATCACGGAATATCCAGAGATTTGCCCACTGTTAACAGTAGACCCTCTGCAAGGGTTCCAGTTGTATCTCCAAGCACACGCACCAACTCAAAGAGTTCTTTCGTTAAATCTCAGTGGTGCAGACTCGGTCTGTCAGTGAAGCAGCGTTAAATCTCAGTGGTGCAGACTCGGTCTGTCAGTGAAGCAGCGTTAAATCTCAGTGGTGCAGACTCGGTCTGTCAGTGAAGCAGCGTTAAATCTCAGTGGTGCAGACTCGGTCTGTCAGTGAAGCAGCGTTAAATCTCAGTGGTGCAGACTCGGTCTGTCAGTGAAGCAGCGTTAAATCTCAGTGGTGCAGACTCGGTCTGTCAGTGAAGCAGCGTTAAATCTCAGTGGTGCAGACTCGGTCTGTCAGTGAAGCAGCGTTAAATCTCAGTGGTGCAGACTCGGTCTGTCAGTGAAGCAGCGTTAAATCTCAGTGGTGCAGACTCGGTCTGTCAGTGAAGCAGCGTTAAATCTCAGTGGTGCAGACTCGGTCTGTCAGTGAAGCAGCGTTAAATCTCAGTGGTGCAGACTCGGTCTGTCAGTGAAACAGAATCTGACATCCATGGTAAATCCGTAGCTTTTATTTCCAAAATGCCACCCACTGGATGATAGTGTAGGCTTATCCACTGGGGAACCTTTGTAACATATTCGTATACCCCTTTCTCCATATGTCTCTCCAGCCATTGGAGGAGGCCCATTACTGGTATTACATCATGGAACTGGGATTCTATTGGTCACTGCTGCTGTGTGTCTCAGTGGACGTAAAGAGAAAGGTACGTTTGCCTATAGAACAGATTGACACACAACACACTGCCCATCTTCATCCAAACACACAATCATCATTGAAACGCACTGTCTCCTCCAATGCATGTGGGACAGCCAACCTGTCCATTGCCTCAGATTGGTCGGAACAAACTGCTTTTCTTACTGTTTTTCTTGTTCTTAACTTAAAGCAGCAACAGCCTATGGTATTTCCACCTTCTCTGGCATCATGTCCGTTAGTATTTTATGACATTCTAAACTGCTTGCTGGGCCTTTTGTACTGAAACCAAATGTAAATCAACGTGAACAGAGCCTGGATTTACAGCGCCTTAACTGCTGACGTGCTGAAGTCTAGGTTTCTTATGCTGCATCCCTGTTACGCCTTGTGATCTGTACGTCTGTGATTTTCCAGGATTTCAAGGAGCAGGTCATCCATCACATTGCCACCATCTTCCTCATGGGGTTCTCCTACTGCGCTAACTATGTACGCGTGGGCACCCTGGTGATGCTGGTGCACGACTCTTCCGACTTCCTGCTGGAGGTAAAAACAAGGGGACAGATGGGGTCTTTCTAGAGAATGTCCAGCCAGTTGAATGCACCAACGTGAGTAGGACGAATAATGTGAGCACGGTGACTCACTCTCTAATGAAGTGCATTGAATCTCTCCATGTTTGCAAGGACAAGAACCCTTACATTTTGTTTTTTCAAGGATGTTGACAGGGAGGTCGAGAGAGAGAGGACAAAACCATCTGAAAATATTTAACCAGGAAAAAATATAATTAGAATGAATTATATATCTCACTGTTTATTATTCTGTCCATTCACAAATATGGTCAGTTACATACAATAGCACTAAGATGTGTGACTTTATGTATGTATGTATCTATGTATGTATGTATGTAGCAAAGTTACAGTTTTGTATCCTTTCCACAAGGTTTTAAATAGTTCTTAATGAGCAGTCACATTGACACTAACCTGAATACAGACATTGTTTGCTCACTGGCAGTGTCTCCACTCTCTCTAAAGACCACTCTGTCCCTGAAGAGACAACAATCTGACATTTTGGGTTTGTAAAAAAGTGTTAATGTGTGAAATATCTGTGGTTTAACTAAAAATACCCCAGCTCTCTGGGAGTGAGACTTTCTTACCTCTCCAGAGACTTTCCGAGCTTAGAAAACCATGGCCGGATGTTTCCGATTTCCCCTAAAGTAGTTGTTAAAAAGGGGCTGACTGCGGTGTACAATTTCACTTATACTATCACACAATAATTATTCTTACCATCGAGTTGACTAATAGACTAATAGACGTTGCCAACGTCTTATGGAGGCAACAATTGGGGGTGTCATGTTCAGGTTGTACAGTCTAGTTGTTGGGGGATGCCTGTCCAAAACGTCTGATTCAAATCTGCAATGGAGACTAAATTATAGTTGACCATAAGTCAACGTTTTTTCAACGTTATTTGTCAAAATTCTTATTATGTGGGTGTCCCGTTGGTTGGCTTTTCTTTGCGATAACAACATTTCACTTGGCTGTTTTCCCCACCAGTCAGCTAAAATGTTCAACTATGCTGGCTGGAGGAAGACCTGTGACACACTTTTTGTCATCTTTGCTCTAACCTTCCTGGTCACCAGGCTGGTGGTCTTCCCCAACAGGTAACATGGACCTACTTAAAGAAAAATAAATAGTATAATGGTTAACTTTACAAATTCGTTCACATAGATCAGGGTGAAATCCTGTGTAAAACAAAAAACAAATGTGTTCTGTGTGATTTCTTGTGTGTGTGTGTGTGTGTGTGTGTGTTCCAGGGTAGTCCACACCACCCTGGTAGTGTCTCGTGACTTTTTCCAGCCGTTCTTTGGCTACTATTTCTTCAATGCCTTGCTGCTTTTGCTGCAGGCACTACACATCTTCTGGGCTTATCTAATCCTGCGCATGGTCTACAAATTTGTTTTCTTGGGCAAGGTAAGAGGAATCACCTAGCAAAACCTGTAAAAAAACTAAACGATTACTAGATATTTCTGTAGTATTGACAGCTAAAGAAGAGGAGAGGATGAATCAGAAATCAAGTAATGGTAACAGCCAAAGCTTTTGATGTTTCTTGATGTTTAGGTGGAACGAGATGAACGGAGTGATGAGGAAAGTGAAGGTGATGATTTAGAGGAAGGGGAGGAGCCAGAAGAGGAAGAGGGGTCCAGTTGGGAGCAGAGAAAGGGTGCTATCAACTCTAAATTGGCTTCGCTGGCCAACAACTGTGTCCTCAGCAACCTCACCAACCAGAGAAGCATGAACAGCAGATTGCCTAAAGCCAGATAGTAAGGTTAACACTTGATGTTCAAAGTAAAATATGTGTGACACTGACCACTCCCAATCCCTCTCTATAACCACTATACTGATCAGGTCCATTTATGATTTCAGATACGCCACTTTCACTGTCAGACTGGTAGACCTTTGCATTATCGTCAAAGTCATATTTTTGATAATCACGCATTTAAATTCTTTCCAATGTTACTTTTAGATCTTTTTAGTTTCAGAAGTATGTTTTATGTCCAAAACAATTTTCCAGATTTCATATCTGTGCCATTTTAGATTTGTTTGTCATGGACTAGACTTACTTATGATTAGATTACTGTAAATCTCATAACGCATCGTTTTTGGTAATCCTTCATCTATATATAGGAAATTACTACATGAAGAATGTCATACAAAACCAGAGTAATGTTGTTAGACTGTATGACCCACATGTACATTGTACACATAGCTATTTAAATAAAACCCGTGACATGTTAAAGTGCCAGTATTAACAACATAATATTGTGTACATATACTAAAGATGTAGGGTTTTATATTTATTAATAACATTGACTGTTTATTATCAGTTCTTACTGTTCATTTTATGTCGCTTCAAGTAATATTTGCAACGTATAAGAAATATTAATATAATTCAAATTTGATTCCCAAAGTACAAAGATTTTCCGACATTAAATATTGAGGGAAAGGAATAGGGCATATTTATGTTACCGACGTGTTGCTATCCGTAATGCTGTTGAAATAGAAACTATTGATCTTCCTATGGTAGTAACAAGTTATATAGGTTTATGCCATTTACTTTTCATCAGTACGTAAAGGAAACGGTGCCCTCTAGTGCAAACAGGGGAGAAAAATACCTACCAGTTAGAAACCCTAAATGCTTGAAAATGATAGGTGCTCTTAGATAGAACAAAGAATTATAGGGATCTCACATACTTGTTTTGTTTTTATACATGACATGCAAAGTCACTACAGACACTGGTTTGCAGTATGTTCCTTCAAGTGCTTTTTACACTCTACTAAATAACTTTTTCTGTGCCTTGACCAGTGTTCATACACTTTTCTGTCTCAAACTGTTATTGTTTTTGGGCTAATAGTAATAGGAATAGCTTTTATTATTGACAAGAACTTGGTAGAGATACTACAGTTACTTCTTACCCCTATGATTTGCCTGAGATTCAGAGAGCCAGTTAGTGCCTAGGTGAGTCATGACAAAGTAAGTACTTTACTGATGCAGACTGCTAAAATGCGCAAATATTATTATAATTATGTAATTATAACTTAAAGGGTATATGTGTATCTGTTGGGAATAGATGTGTAATAAATAATACATAATTCTTAACCTTGATAATACTGTAAGAATGTAGGGGTGAAGGTCCTGTCTTTCTTTTTTATATTAAGATGTGTAAGCCATGATTGTCTATCACTGGAAGATTGGCCTGGTAGCTTGTTCTGAATCGTCCTTTATTTATGAATAGTGCAGAGTGTTAGCCTGCAGATTCCGACTGCTCGTGCTGCCCTCCATTCTGCACCTTGTTGTACAGGTTAGCCACAGACACACAGCTGTTGGGTAGATAACAAAATCACTACAACCAGGCCAGAACTAGAATGGAGCTAATTCCAGAGATGGGTCACGAGGCAATTTGAAGACTTTATGACTGTGTTGTTGCTCCGCTCCAATCCCATTTGTTCCCTCTACAGTCAAACGCACACACTGAAGGCCTGTTGTGGGGTTTAAACTATGGCTATCTGGTGGAGCACTAGAAGGGTCCCACGGAATGACTCGCATTGAAAGCTGCTAGGGATGTTTATTTTACTTGAAACGTCTGAAGAGCAGAGATGACATGGTTTTCGTGGCAATAACATATGACAAGTCTTACAAGTCTATTATTTGTATTTAATTTAACTGTCTGCAGCCTGAAATCAACATTTCTTTTTGCTTAGTTCATGCGAGTTTAACACTTTCAATAAATCACATTTATTGATCGAACTTAACAGTGTGCTGTCGTGTTCAAACATAAATTATGCCTGTTTATTTGGCAAAGAAGAAAACCAGTCTTTTGTTCCTCTTATACAGTGTTTTACAGCAGTATTATGACCTGTGTGATAAAAAGGCACGAAGAATAAACACGAAAGTGTACCTTCTTCTATTCACTTCATTTTACTAGCAAGAGGCCAGTCTCAAGGTACCACATGGAACCAAAGTAATGTTGTTAGACTGTATGACTCACATCTACATTCTACACATAGCTATTTAAATGAAACCTGTAACACGTGAGGCAGGCTCTGTCACTGTCTCCAGCTCTGAACAGTGAAGTCTGCACTTTAATCAAACAAACACTAATAAATGGGCTTTCTAGCAAATATAACGCAGGAATAGGTTAAGCAGGTATCTTAGCTATGATGACTTGTGATGGTTGATTGAGCAACACTCCGAACAACCAAATAGTGCTTTGATCAGTGCACAATACACGTGTTGTCCCTGCTTGAACGCCAACCTTGTTTCCAATACAAAATGTTTTTCATTTTTCAAATGAAACGGAAGACTAGTTGTACGTTTTGGTTTATCAGTATTTCAGTTTTTTTAGTATGGATATGATTCCAATTATGTGTAACAAGTCCTCTGCACAACCTAATACACAAATATCCACAAAGTTTATGATTGATGATCAAGTTATTCATGCATATTCTTTTATTTCATTGACTTTGTAAAGCCTTCATTCAATACAGCAGCAATTGGTGAAATGTCAGAGCAGATCAAATAGAAGTATTGTATACTAAGATGGCATTTTGAAATTGTAAGTTTTCTCTCAATGGTCATTTTTTTTCTTGAAAACCTAATGCTATGTATGCCCCAGCAAAGCGAATAATTAAAAATCCCTCAGCAAATTGTTTAAATGTTTCCAAAGCAAAAGTCAAAGCTGGAGACAATGGTGACCTTCCGATGAATGCAAGTTATTGGAATCTACACCGGGTATCTGACATTGACACCATTAGGACACGGTAAATAATCTCCATTATTCCCTGGGCTTGTTGCACCTGCACAGGACGTCTGTCGGAGATTCTGATCCAAACATATAGCAATCTCTGCCAAGTAATATTCCCGCCCCTGAAATAAAACAAAGGATTAGGCATCAGTCTACTCATGTACTTTACATCAATACAATGTGTGAAGGCTGACCTGTATATGCAGTTTTAATGTGAGGACTGTTTGGAATGTTTGACTGTTTGAACTGGGAAATTACATCCCTTGAATAAGATTCCCTTCCCGCAATGTATTAACTTAAATTACACATTGGGAATTTACTAATGGGTAGCTGTTAAGCAAAATGAACGTATTGCTTTTTAAATGGAAAGTGTTCCACACATAGCATGATAAAATGCTACTCTGTGATTGGTTGTTTCATTGTGAAATTAAGAATACAAATCTCAATTGTTTTTGCTGATGCTTTTGTCCAAACCAACTAACTGATTACAATGTGTTACTTTACAAGCAATTAGGAGTCCAAAGCCACACACATACTCCACATTGGTTTATAATGTACTTTTCATGTATGTATATTTCATTTTGTTAGTAACAAGTAACTCAAGAAAAAGCTTACCACTTTTTTGCACACAATGAAAGCGTTTCCATAGCCAAAGACCTCATTTATCTGCAACACAAAGGTTAATTCAGCTCTGCTCATGACAGAAAAACATAACCTTAACTCAATTTACATATTGACACCAAAGTGCACATGGGTAGGGGATTACAATATCCATCCACTAACAGCACTTTCTACAGTACAGATTATCTCTCGATCAGAAAGAGGACTAAAAGGAGTTAGAAGACATGGCCAGATTGGGGGACTGTTATCTTTGGTAAAAGAAATGTGCTGTCACAATACCCAATTCCCACAGGAAAATGTAGAACAAGCTTGTTCACTTAATCAACTGCCTTTTGTATTCATAAATCTGAATGTTTAGTACAGGAACAACCAACAAAATAGATATGTTTTGTCCTTAACAAATGTGATGCATATATGTATTTAATGTTAAGGATTGTCAGTCACTCCATCTGGTCAGAATTCCTTTCCACATGTATTTGCATGTTATCAACAGGTGAAGGTAAACATTTCACAGACAGTGGGTATTGTTTTCCAAAATTGGGAATGGGGTTTTCTTATGAATGAGCAAATGAATCATTTTACTTTTCTCGTGTTAATAAGTGTTAATAGTTGATGCCTCGTGGGCTTTTACATTGATCACGTTTTGTGAAAAATACAGTACAACATGCAACGTGGATTGACAGAAATAATAACATTCCAAGAGGGGTCTTAATGAGGGGACCACTTGGCAGGGTAAGAGTCAGGCAGCCTCTGCGTACAATATTCAACTGACGTGTTAGCATCATTACAGAAAATGAGAATAAGCATGTTCTTTTATGAGGCAGGATAACCCACACAAACCAACTGCTCTGTTCTGCGTGCATCACTCAACTCCATCCTCCTTCTCTGATTTGGGAAAGATAGATGTTGGATAGAAAGTGCTGAAAGACTTACAGTTGTAGACAGGTGGGTTATGATGTCTGATTATGCTTACCCTGTAGATTTGGTAGAACACTGTATTACTTGGTTGTATACCAGCTTCTTGCAACATTCTGTAAGGAACAAAGTTGTAGAAGAATCAATGCCAAAAAAATATATATATCCTAACATACTTATTATTGTAAACTGTTATTCCTAACGTGGTATATGTTCATGGTTAGTATCATTTCAAAGTTAGTCACATTTCTGTTGAACCAAACCTTCCCTTTTTTCATTCAAAATAGATACATTATTTTGGCTCATGACCTGTCTTTTCTCCTATTTGTATGTTTGTATTCAGTTGTTGCAGACATTAGGCAGCACTGCAGTGCCTGTGCCTTCACTGTATTACTTAGTAGGGATAGACTTGCTTGTCGCAGGTCTGTATCACTGTGTGCTATTGGTTTCTTATAACAAGACAGTTGTTTTAGCATTTCCCTGTCTGCAGAAGGCTTAGGGTGGGGATGATTTGATGATTCATTCACACTCACGTCGGATTCTACACTGTTTAAATATTTGAAATGCAAGTTGTGTTCTTACTCTTATAATAAAATGATGATGATAACCAGGCGTCCTATAACGTCCAATTCCATCACATTGGATCAATGCACAGGTGCAACACTCGGTTGGTTTGTATGCTGATAAGTAGGCTAACACAAAATAGTGCCAGGACAAATTCCCATATACACATAGCACAAGTAATTGACAACGGCAGGATGATGGAAAGAAATCGGGACGCCTGCTAACTGAAGTGCAACATAACTTAATGATTTTGTAACTTTTACAACCAGTTGGCACTGTACTTTTTAAATAATCCCATACAAATAAAACAAATTGAGCAAACAATTGACTTATGAGTTATCACAGATATTGGACATTGTTATTTTCTAGGTGAAACCTGGCTTAGCCAACCCTGTTCCTGGAGAGCCCCAATTCTGCAGGTTGGCTTGGGCCGAATCATCCATCACTAATTACCTGGAGGAAATGGTCAATCTGACCAATTAAATCCAATCATTGAGTCAACTTATTGAGGGGCTCAGATAAAACAAACAGAGCACCCACCATTTCTACAAGACCAGGGTTAGAAGACATGCGGCCAGCAGATTTTCGATGGCCAGTCCGTGCCTGGTCTCTGATGTTGTAATCTAACTACCACAAATATATTTTTCTTATTGACCATTAACCTAATTAAATATAGTTGGACAAAATGGTTTGAGTTGTTTACATTGGTAATAAAATAAATGTGTCCTTGTTATAACGGTTACGATTTAGCTTGGAACTACTAACGTCAAAAGGCCATGTCTGTTGTAAAGATCCAAAGCTCTGTCAAAGTACTTCCTTTCGTCAAAGTTTGCTGGATCGATGAAGTCCTTGGCGCAATATCCATGTTTCTTCCATTCATGATTCCTGGGATCAAATCAACGACAGTGAGGCATTGGTAACAATCATTATCACTCCACTTTATATTTACTGTATGCATGTCTCTTAAAATGTCGAATTTATTATACAGTCTATATTAATTATCACTGCGGTTTCATTACACCCACAAAACTAATTTAACATACTGCATTTTACAAATATTACAAGCCTCAATTTCCAATGGAAATGGGAATTTTCCATAGAGCAGTGTTCCTGATCATACTCTGTATCCACAAAACGCTTGCACAAACCTGCATTCCCACTGCTATACTTGCACAAATCAGCACAGAAATAAGAACATTTGATTTAGTGCAGAAAGAGAACCGGAACTCATATAATAATGCTTATTTAAGATAATCTATAGATGTTGTATTGAAGTTGCAGAGCTTTCGGAATTTGATTCACTGATTGTGCCCTTTTAAAATTGCTGGAATTCATTCAACTCCAAGGGATCCTTCAAGGAGCTACTTGATGAGATTCTTGAGATATTAATAACAGTTGTGATGGGCCAAATGGCCTCCCCTTATTAGTCACCGTTATGGTCTTCTGTTCTTAACACTCCAACATTCTGTTCAGTCATGCAGGTCATGCTCAGGTAAACAACTGCCAAAAAGAACTATTAGAAAGGGATTATGGGAAACCTTTTACCAGAAAGCTCTTACCAGAAATCTTTTGCTCTGGTGTTATAACTATTTTGATCTGCAGGGCCAAAATACGGCCAGTTCGTCATGCTGTCCCTTGTGCTGAGCTCCTAAAGAAACAGAAGGTGAAATGGTATGGTATGAGGTGTTCAATACAAAGTTAATAGGCAGGATGGGTGGAGTCCCAGGGCAATAGAAAACATTCTTGAGCTGCTTCAGAGATTGCAAAGTATTATCATACAATACAGCCTAGCCACACATTAAAAATACATTGTACATGTACATCCGGTAAATTACAATTGCGTGCAAATGGAGAAATTACACGGCAGTTCAAAGACTTAATGCAGAAGTAAAAATATGGGTAAAGTAGGTGACGGAGGTCAAGGAAAGTATCATGAAAACCCCAACAAGTTTGCTTGTTTTAGGGTTATCATCACTTGGTTTCATATGTTCTCTGGGGATGAGCTGATGAAGAATCCTAACTATTCATGAACATGTGAAATGTGGGCAGCGCTGCCCATTAATGTGCTGTTTGGAAGAGGTGCAAACAAGAAAGAAGTAAGAGAAAAATGTGTTCAAAAAATAATATAACTATATTTGCATAAGCCTTTCATCGTTCAACTAAAATATGATTCCATCTTAACTAGGGTTAAACTACGATGGCCAAGAAGGGAAAACACAGCATTTCAGAGATGCTGCAACGATATCATCAAATGGCTGTAACTTTTATTTTCATCACTCAACATCAACTTTAAACTGTAACAGCATTCTATCATTTCTATATCCAACAAAAATAGACTCCAATTTATTTTTATAATTCCCTCTTTTCGTTTTCACATGTGCCTGCACATTGTGTCAATGACAATAAATTGAATTGACACCGAATTGAAATTAAAATTAAAATTAAAATGACAGATTCAGGGTGAATCTAACAAATAATATACACTTACTTTAGTTCACCCATTGTACACCGTACCCCCATAGGCTACTCAATAACCGTGTCGTTGAGTGAATGATTTATTGTTTGAAATACACTTATCAATTTAAAAGTCCATTTGTTATGTATTTCTCAAATCCATATCAGCTGTTTCTTCGTCATTGTATGACGTAAACAGAGGAGGATGTGAATGGGAAAATATAACAAATTCTTTAGAAAATGAAGTACTTACGTTGAGGAATGCTTGCCCCAATTCAGTTGGAGCCACTACTTTGACCTTGTCAGGCCTGTTGAAATAACAAGGTATGATATCACGATTTAGAACAGAAGACTGTACCAACAAGAGTTCTCCGATCAGCCCATTAATGCTTATCCTCCTCCAAGTATAGATTGATTTCAAAACCCTGTCAAGTGGGTCAAGGATAGACCACTAGTGATTCAGCATAAAGGGTCCGTGTAACAATGATTACTTACATTTCCCGACGCACTCCCTCAAATTAAAATACAGAAAAAGGTAGTGTGAAACATTGAGAAATTAAAAGAACACCCATAACAATTCATGTTACCATCTGTGTCAGGATCTGGGCTCCTCTTTGACCAGCAGAGGGCAATCCTACTGTTGGCACTGGCTCTTCCACGCGACCTGGCCTGCCTTGATTGCCTTATTATTGATTTATTAGTTACACCTGTTTATGTTGGAAAACGATTTAAGTTCCTGTCTGTGGTTTCTCTATGTTTTGCCATTGTTTAAAGTTTTCTCTGTGTGAGAGTAAAAATAACTAAGACTCCTTTTGGAGCGTTTGCTTCCAACTTGCCTGTGTATTCTTTCAGGTCTTCTTTTGAGTTTGTTAGAATTATTAAGTACAGTCAGCTTCTGGGTCTCACCTACCTGCTCCTGGTACCGTGATAATCTATTTAATTTCAGAAAAACACAAATGATGATCATACTCAAATTTTCTGTTTTGCTGCATGCGCGTGCATTTTGCCAACGGAAGCGGCCTTTTGCCCCATAGACATACAATACGTTTATATTTTATGTATGTGTTTCTTGCAGCCATCCAGACGAGTTCGCAAGTATTAAATTAACCTCTTACTAACGTTATTTTAAACGTTTGTGTGTTTAAATGATTTTCCGTAAGCTATTAAAAGTAACCAGGTAGGCCTAACGTATGTAACAAATGGGTAAACCATGGCCCTTTTAATCATCAATGCATATTCACCGTTACGGAACTGATCAATTTATAAATTTGACTAACCACGTCTACATAGCCTATGTCATAGGGTTCACAAGCTACCGCTGTGAGAAAAACATGGTGTGCTGTTGCCTACTCCTGCTAGATTAGTTTAGCAAAACTTGTGTGTATGATCATAAGGTAGCAGTCGTGATCTTAATGGTTAATGCCCTTGCATAGCTTGACAAGTTATTGCTATCCGTCTTACTTCCGTCGCCAAAATGCGAGCACCGAGGGTGTAGTTCCGGCTCTGAAAAGTGAAGCCTATGCGGAAGTGCCTTAAACCGGCATTCTTTCTAATAACAAGCAGGGGGCGACTCCACTGGTTTCAGAAGCAAATACGATTGTATGGAAGTCTATGAGAAAAGGACCCTACTTCTCACTTACTTTATTACATCAGTAAAGATTTTCATTACGAGTTTATAGTTTCAAGTCTTTTTCAATACAGCATGATGTTCATTTAGTAAATGATGGTCCCATTTAGAGTAAAATAGATGGCGATGGCCTATGAAACCAAGATGCCAGCTGTGTCCCAATTTAGGGGCCGCATCCTTCAAAGGTTGCATTTAAAGACCAAATACATCAGTGGCGCGCCAGGGCTGTCCCATTTCAAAGGCTCCTTCAAATGCGGCCGAGAAATGCGGCCTTCTTTTCCCAAAAGCCCACAGAGACTGCTTATGTACAGAGCCCAGCATTTGGTGCTACACCCGTTCATACATATCATTTTCTATTACCTGGGCATTTGTCAAATTGCATTTACAGTTTATAAACGCATACATTATTTTGTAGTGTATGTATGTATGTATAGCTTACCACAAGCCATGTAGAGTCCATGTATTCATGTTGCATCTCGGATTGGTGTTCCAACCCTTCAAGAGAAAAATGTATTGTTATTTTAATATTTTTGCATCACCATAATTGGAGGCAAAGAAATATTGCATAGAATCACTGACCTCATTTAAACACTGAGTTCTGGGCCAGCGCTGCGACAGAAGTATAACTGCAGCTTGACTTTAAATATAAAACAAGCAAATCAAATATATACAGAAATGGTAAATCAATTGTACAACGCAACACAGCACATGGAAATACACATTTTAAATAACGAATACATACCCATTGCATTGTATGCAGTTCACAAGAAGGTTGTGAAATGTAGAGTTGAGGAGGAGCACAATTAGCACAGAGCTCTTTAGCGGACTCATTGCTTAACGTCGGCACTGTCTTTGCTGTTATTTGAAAGAGCTGAAGGCTTGTCTTTTTATTGGGATGGACAGGTGTGGTTAAAAGGCCTAACTGCCAGTTTGATCTGTGGTCAACCAAGGAGTGGCTCTTTCTAACACGTGTCAGTGTTGGTCTGCTTACGGGTTGGCCTACACTAGCCCTTAGACAGGAACCCCATTGGCATATCATTTCCAACTCAGATTAAGCCCTTCTTACTCGTGACTTTTAGAAGGCTCCCGAATAAAATGCTTCTGATTTGATTATATTCTAACAATTTTTCATCAAATTAACAGGGAGGATCACAATTGGCAGAGAGCTCATTTCACTCCTGGTGTAAATTTTAGGGCTACAGAATTAAATGCTTGGAATTTGTTTATTTAAAATTCTGTTTGACATATTTATGAAATTAAGATGGTATGAAAAATAAAATGAGTGGGGAATAAATGTAACACTGAAGATTCAGACTTCTAGAATGCATATTCTAAACACGTTCTCTTACTACAGAGTAATATTTGTTAAGATATTCATGTACAAAAAGAACATAAAAACATGTAACAAATACTTTGGCTGAACTACTATTGTGTTACACATTTCATTTCCTACAGCCCTCAACACAGTTTTGAGTAGGATTTGTAATAGTGGGAACAGAGATGCTTGGCACAGGAGTCCCAGAGCTGCCAACTTATGCAAATTGACCTCCTTTACACCCTCTCACGCCACAAGAATTGTCACACATTATTTGACTATCTGGAATTTTTTTAATGTTAACGGCTGTTTTGTGTTAGCGCTCCCAGTCCCTCTATGGAATACCATCTGCTGATTCTCCTTGGTGACATTTTGAAGTTTGTATCCTCCGGTTTTCTTTCACTACCAAACCCACTGTCTCTAGTAACTCCCTGCCGGAACAACCGCTCTCTGGCTCCCCTGGCTCTCTCAGCCTCTGTCTATCCTCCCTCCCCTCGATCGACTCCTTGACCCACCTCTCCCCTAACCCTGCCACTATCACTCTCCTCGCCACCCTGTCCACTTTCCTTCACTCCCGCTGCACTCTCACCACCAGGCCAGTATGAACTTCACCCCCTGCCCCTTGGCTGTCTGACGATCTGCAGAGAGGCTATGGAGAAAATCCTTTAACCACCAGCACCTAAGTATCTTTAAATCTCTCTTCACTAAATTATCACCCTCTGTTTCAGCTGCCAAAGCCTCTTTTTACCAATCCAAATTCACAGAGTGGGCCTCTAACCCCAGAAAACTGTTTGCTACCTCCTCACTCCTCAAAGCACCAAACCCCAAACAATTGTATTTTTATTTTGACATGACGTTCTTTACTTTTGCACCCATATTGGATCCTTCTTTTTTAGCCACAGCCACTGGCTACTTCTTTCTGCAATATCCGATACAGGTTTTATAGTCTGGCGCAATTCTTTGCCGCAGATCCCGATTTCCTTAAGTAGTTAAGTAGGTTGCTGATATTGCCGCAAATCCACGGCATCCGACTTCCAGGGTACACAGTAATCACATACGTTCTCTTGAATCCTTGAACACACTGTACTCAACCAACTTTTGTCCTATCTTAAGCAGAGCAACCTCCTAGATCCACACCAGTCAGGTTTTAAGTCAGACCACTCAACAGAAACGGCCATCCTCTCTGTTACGGAGACAATCCACACCGTAAGAGCAGACTCTCTCCCCTCTGTTGTCCTTGGAATCACCTGACTCTCCTCACCCTTGAAGACCTGGGCATCTCTTGGCCCACGCTCTCCATATTTGCATCCTACCTGACGGGTCGATCGTACCAGGTAGCTTGAAGAGGAGCAACCGCGGAGCACCTCAACCTGGCTCCCTCGGGGCTCTGACTTGGTTCTCCTTTTCTCTCTGTTCTGAAGTTTGTTCTGAAGACTACGAACATGTAGTACCTCCTCCTTCCTCTCACAACCCAGGGTGCTCCCTTTTCCCCAGCACTGGGTCACCAGCTGGTACCAAGCCCCCACTTAGTGTCCACCATAAAAGCACTGCAGTATTACCCCACTCGGTGTATTCATAATATGGTGTTTGTAACACGGAGTGGCTTCCTTCTGTGTTGGTGTGCGTGAAAGCAAAGTAAGTGTAATTTATTTTCCATATGTATTGTTTGCTGGCCATTGTCAATGTTTAGCAGCACTGTATTGTGAAGTTAAATATTCTTTATAGTGCATTTCCTTTTACCTTGTAAACCCACCATTATTCAGTTATTTATGACACTTTTTTCCTTTGTTAGTTTTTCTATTAATATGTTCCACTTTTCCTTTGTGTCTCTTATAGAGAAACCACGCCTACACACTTCACACCCCTCACTGGTGTCTACATTTACACAAACTTTCACTTGTGTCGTCACTCATCACTAAAATAAAGTAATATAAACACCCAGCCTAACCGGTGTACCCTGGCCAGTGGCTAAAGAAGTCCAGCCCACCTTCTAGCTTTTACCCTTCACTACATGGTCCTTCGAGCCAGAATCTTTCACCCTTCACTACATGGTCCTTCGAGCCAGAATCTATTGCCCTTCACTACATGGTCTTTTGAGCCGGAATCTTCCACCCTTCATACAAAGTTATTGGGCCCAGTTATTCATCCACATGGCCTATCCTATCACAGCTTTGCAGATGATACTCAGTCAATGTTGTCCTTTCCCTCCTCCGACACCCAGGTGGCGCAACGCATATCGGTACGCCTGGCTGATATCTCGGATAGCGGCTCCCCCCCTAAAGCTTAACCCCAACTAAACAAAGGGAGGTGGGAGGTTCAGTCTGTTTCAAGACCTAACTATCACCTTTGATAGCTGTAGTCTCCTCCTCAAGCACGGCAAAAAACCTGGGGGTCACCCTGGACGGCCAGCCAACATAATGGCAGTAACACGCTCCGGCAGATTCCTGCTCTGCAATCAGGAGAATACGGCCCTTCATTAAAAGAGAGGAGGAGCAGGTCATAGTCCAGGCCCTTTTCATCTCACGTCTGGCATGCTGTCAGTCCCTCTTGGCAGAATTGACTGCAAGCGCCATCAAACCCCTTCAGCTCATCCAGAATGTGAAAGCAGGTCTGGTCTTAAACTTCCCAAAGTTCACTCACACCATTCCTCTGCTAAACACACTTCACTGGCTGCCAGTAGCATCTCACATCAAATTCAAGTCACTTGTCCTAGCCTATCAAGCTATGACCGTAACTCCACCCTCCTACCTACGAGTTGATGGTCAGATTCTACACCTCGTGCAGACCACTCTGCTCTGCTGTTGTGTGTCGCCTTGCTGCCTCCTCACTCTGTGGAGAGGGCTGTCTGGCAACCGGGTCACGACTTTTCTCCACCCTGGTCCCCAAGTGGTGGAATGACCTCCCCACTAATGCTAAGATCGTAACGTCTTTGCCCACCTTCCATCGAAACTTAAAGACTCCACTTTGGCTCCTAGATGTAACATATTGTAGTACATATTGACATACTCTTAATTTTGTAGCACAGTAGATTTGGCTTTGATGCCCCTAATTTGTACACTGGTGTTTAATGTGGCACTTGCATTACTTTATCTAGGGCGATTAGGTCAAGGACGCACTTTTTTCTTCCCAACTTGTAGTTTTTTGGCATCTCTTGTGGAAAGCACTGTTTGTAAGTTGCTGTGGATAAAAGTGTCCGCTAAATGACAGTAATGTAATTGCGGGATAAGACTGATTTATATACATGTATATACATCATCATCATCATCTTCGTCCGCTTATCCGATGGGGTCGCGGAGGTAGTAGTTCCAGCAGAGAGCGCCATACTTCCCTTTCCCGGGCCACATCCACCAGCTCTGACTGGGGGATTCCAAGGCGCTCCCCGACCAGCATGGAGATATAATCCCTCCACCTGGTCCTTGGTCTGCCCCGTGGCCTCCGCCCAGCTGGACGTGCCTGGAACACCTCCCTAGGGAGGCGGCCAGGTGGCATCCTAACTAGATGCCCGAACCACCTCAACTGGCTCCTTTCTACGCAAAGAAGCAGCGGATCTACTCCGAGTCCCTCCCGGATGACTGAACCTCTCACCCTATTCCTAAGGGAGAAACCGGCCACCCTCCGGAGGAAATTCATTTCGGCCGCTTGTATCCGTGATCTCGTTCTTTCGGTCATGACCCATCCTTCATGACCATAGGTGAGAGTAGGAACAAAGATAGACCGGAAGATTGAGAGCTTTGCCTTTTGGCTCAACTCTCTCTTCGTTACAACGGTGCGATACAGCGACTGCAATACCGCTCCCGCTGCTCCGATTCTCCGGCCCAACTCCCGTTCCATTTTCCCGTCACTCGAGAACAAAACCCCAAGATACTTAAACTCCTTCACTTGGGGTAAGGACTCATTCCCTACCTGGAGTAAACACTCCATCGGTTTCCTGCTGAGAACCATGGCCTCAGACTTGGAGGTGCTGATCTTCATCCCAGCCGCTTCACACTCGGCTGCAAACCGATCCAATGAGTGCTGAAGGTCGCAGGCTGATGGCGCCATCAGTACCACATCTTCCGCAAAAAGCAGTGACGTGATCCCTAGCTCACCAAGCTGCAGCCCTCCTCCCTGTTGGAGAATTGTTTTATTATAAAGATTATTCTACTCTTACTATATTCCTACTAACTATAGAAGTGTTGTGCAAACCTGTTATTTTACAATGTGCATGTATGAGCTTGAAGTGGCATAACAGGAAACGTGACCAAGCGAGCTGAAATGGAGAAATAACCACAAGCTGGTGCTGATAACGCCAAGGTCAAGAAGAAAAGAAGACACTGTTGTTACTAACAAATATGCTAGAACTAAAAACTGTTTTCAACTGGAGCTTTATCCCCTCCCGTTATCAGTTGAAACAATATGTAACTAGGGAGTTCCTCAAACAATAAAAGGCATGAAGAGCGGAGACTGTTTCAGAGTGAGTTTGGAGGATTGTAACTGAACAGTCTCCGGGCACTCTCCTTGCAAGTTAAACTACTTAATTCTCTGTGTCTCTTTTGTGCAGGTTAGCAGATAAGTGTTAGTGGTTAAACCAAACATTAAATTGGTCCTTCGAGCCGGATCCCGAGATACCTGACGATCCCAGCGAGTGAGTGAGATCCAGGCAAGCCTGCGGCCGCAGCACTCAGACCCTTTCCGGGACTGGTTCCTCCCTTACGGGCTGGGATCCGACGGTTGAAGGGAAGTCCAAGGACACAGAGAATAGTGAGTAGAAGTGTTAATAAAAAGAATGGAAAAACAAAACCCTGACAATTCTAGACTCATCTCATCTCATCTCATACCGCTTATCCTGTTTTACAGGGTCGCGGGGGGGCTGGAGCCTATCCCAGCCAACACAGGGCGTAAGGCAGGGTACAAGGCAGGGTACACCCTGGACAGGACGCCAGTCTATCACAGGGCCAACACATATAGGGACAGACAACCACTCACACTCACATTCACACCCTATGGGCAATTTAGAGTCACCAATTAACTTGCATGGTTTTTGGACTGTGGGAGGAAACCGGAGTACCCGGAGGAAACCCACGCCGGCACAGGGAGAACATGCAAACTCCACACAGAAAGGCCCTTAGGTCAGCTGGGGTTGGAACCCAGAACCTTCTTGCTGTGAGGCAACAGTGCTAACCACTGAGCCACCGCGCCGCAATTCTAGACTCTATCAGGGAAAATAGAACTCAAACAGTTAAATTCCGAAGGAGGGTAGACTCCACTAGTGTGACTAGTTAAAATCTACAAAGGACGTCGGAGTCCTCTGTGTTGAGAAAATAATATATGTGTGTGTATGCAAGGATAAGGTTATGAATGAAAATGTGAACACCACTAGGTGACTACATTTTATACCAAAACAACAAGAGATAAATGGTGAGCCTTTGTGGATGCTTGTAGGCAAGAAAACTCCACCTGAAAAGGTTGAAGTGAGTTTTACCACAACAGGTGATTAATCGCCATCTTGTTGACGTTTCGACCCAGTGTTAGAATACTCTAGGTATTAAAAAACCACTGGGCCTCGATTTAGGTCAAAATGGGGAAGGGACAGAGTAAAGAGACAAGAAATAAAGTCCTTGAGGAACTCGTATGTAAAGATTGGAAAGTAGTCGAAAAAAAGCGATCCCGGGGCAGTAGAACCCCTCTGTTATTGGATAAAACAGTACAAGTTTAACGGAAAGTTATCCACCAAAAGTATCAGTGAATTACAGAAAGGGATAAGTGAAAGATGTAAGAACAAAAAGACGAAAATGGAAAAAGAAGGAATGGACACTAAGTTGGGCCAAGATAGCTGGACAGAGGGAGGAAGGAGAAAGGAAGGCAAAACGAGAGAGGGAGAAGCTCATGACAGTGAATCATTAGCAGAGCAAACAGCAAAGAGTAGAGCAGACTTAAAAGATACTCCTTTAGGACAAGGCGTAATATTATTTGTAGACGGCTCATCTAAAAAAGATGATAAAGGGAAAACAAAAACAGGTTATGCTGTGGTAACACATGACAAAATCTTAAAAGCCGAAGCATTGCCTCAACACTACTCAGCACAAGCTGCTGAGTTAGTAGCACTTACGGAAGCCTGTAAACTCATGAAAAATAAAATAGCAACTATCTATACAGATAGTCAATACGCCTATGCGACAACGCATACATTTGCACAACATTGGAAAAATAGAGGCATGATCACATCTACAGGTAAGCCAGTCACGCATGCAAAACTCCTAACCGAACTACTGCAAGCAGTACAGCTGCCAAAACAACTAGCAATATGCAAATGCGCAGCCCACACTACAGGAACTGACCCAGTTTCTAGAGGGAATGCGTTTGCTGACAAAATAGCGAAAGAAGCAGCTCAAAAGGAAGTAAAGTCCCTACACTTAGCAGAGAGTGACCTTAAAGACAATATATTACAAGAAATGCAACAACAATCACCTGAACAGGAACAAGAACAATGGAAAAGAAAAGGAGCACAATTAAAAGAGGGAATCTATACGTGACCAGAAAACAAACCTATCCTACCAAAAAATCTACACAAATGGGCGGCTATATTGAGCCATGGTAAATCGCATGTCTCAACAGGAGGGATGGTAGGATTAGTAAACCAAATCTATACAACGTATGGCTTTAACTCTTATTCAAAAAAAATTTGTAGAGCATGTTTGACATGCGCAAAACATAATGCTCAAGGGAATATGAGACCGAAAAGAGGTCAATTTCCAAAACCAGATTATCCATTCCAACATATACATATGGATTACATAGAACTAAACAATAGTGAAGGGAAAAAGTATTGCTTAGTGATAATCGACTCATTCTCCAAATGGATAGAACTTTTTCCAACAAAACATCCTGATGCATTAACAGTAGCAAAGGCATTATGTAAAGACATAATACCTAGGTATGGCATCCCAGAGAAACTCTATAGTGATAATGGCTCACATTTTGTGAACCAGGTAATAACAAAAATAGGACAGGCCTTTCACATAGAACTAAAAAATCACTGTGCATACCACCCACAAAGTGCAGGACTAGTAGAAAGAATGAATGGAACAATAAAAAATAGACTAAGGAAATGTATGGAAGAAACCAACAGACCATGGACGAAATGTTTGGATCTAGTCAAACTATACATAAACATTACGAGCACTTATGGGTTGACACCATATGAAATCATTTTTGGCAGGCCATATAGATTGCCATATTTTAGGAATATGTGGGAAACTGATGATGAGTACAAATTAGCAGACCAAGTAGCGGCAGGTTTCGAGTCTTCCATCTGCTGGTGGTGCACAACCAACAAAAATGTAGACAGAATCAATTATGTCCATTACAATGTGCAGAGACTGGGCAATAAGACAGAAGAAGGTTTCTCATCCGTCCATGAACAGTTGTCAGCTACCTCCCTTATGGCTTTCCAAAATCGGATTGCCGTGGACATGCTCTTAGCAGAGAAAGGAGGTGTATGTTCTATATTTGGTGACCAGTGTTGTACCTTTATTCCAAATAACACTGCAGCTGACGGCAGCCTGACCAAGGCATTAGAAGGGCTTAGGTCACTCAACAATAAAATGAAAGAACATTCTGGAGTCGATACGACGATGTGGGATGGGTTTGGAGAAATGTTTGGAAAATATAAACAATTAGTATTGTCTATATTAATGTCTATTGCCGTGTTTGCAGCAATTCTCACATTGTGTGGATGTTGTTGCATTCCTTGCATTCGAGCTCTCTGCACTAGAATGATAACCACCGCCATCCAACCGGTAAAAACTGAAATGTACTCGCTCCTCGCACCAGACGGGGGCCCACGAGAGGACTATGGAAATGACAGCGGGAATGATGAGCTTGACTCGGATAGTGATGAGCTATCTTTACATTTCCCAGACGTGTATAAAAATCCATGAGAATATGAAGAAGCTTATGAGTCTAACCTCTGAGTGTACCCTTTGTGTTACAGAATGAATTCGCGGCTGAAAATCTGTAAAGAAGTAGTCAACGAATGATAGGTAGCAATATAGCACAAAGTGAATAAACAGGAGGGAAATGTTGGAGAATTGTTTTATTATAAAGATTATTCTACTCTTACTATATTCCTACTAACTATAGAAGTGTTGTGCAAACCTGTTATTTTACAATGTGCATGTATGAGCTTGAAGTGGCATAACAGGAAACGTGACCAAGCGAGCTGAAATGGAGAAATAACCACAAGCTGGTGCTGATAACGCCAAGGTCAAGAAGAAAAGAAGACACTGTTGTTACTAACAAATATGCTAGAACTAAAAACTGTTTTCAACTGGAGCTTTATCCCCTCCCGTTATCAGTTGAAACAATATGTAACTAGGGAGTTCCTCAAACAATAAAAGGCATGAAGAGCGGAGACTGTTTCAGAGTGAGTTTGGAGGATTGTAACTGAACAGTCTCCGGGCACTCTCCTTGCAAGTTAAACTACTTAATTCTCTGTGTCTCTTTTGTGCAGGTTAGCAGATAAGTGTTAGTGGTTAAACCTAACACTCCCCCGCGGCTGCGCCTTGAAATCCTGTCCATGAATGTCACAAACAGAATCGGTGACAAAGCGCAGCCCTGTAGGACACCAACCCCCACCGGAAACGAGTTTGACTTACTGCCGAGAATCCGGACACAGCTTTCGCTTTGGGAGTACAGAGATTGGATGGCCCTAAATAGTGACCCCATACTCCCGCAGCACCTCCCACAATAGCTCCCTGGGGACCCGGTCATACGCCTTCTCCACATCTACAAAACACATGTAGACCGGATAGTCATACTCCCAGGCCCCCTCCAGGATTCTTGAGAGAGTAAAAAGTTGGTCCGTTGTTCCACGCCCTGGTCGGAAACCGCATTGTTCCTCTTCAATCTGACGTTCGACTATCGGCCGGACCCTCCTTTCCAACACCCTAGAGTAAACTTTCCCGGGGAGGCTGAGTAATGTGATGCCCCTATGATTGGCACACACTCTCCGGTCCCCCTTTTTGAACCACCACCCCGGTCTGCCACTCCTTAGGTGCTGTTCCTGACCTCCACGCAATGTTGATGAGACGTGTCATCCATGACAGTCCCTCAACACCCAGAGCCTTCAGCATTTCGGGGCGGATATCATCAACCCCTGGGGCTTTGCCACTGTGGAGTTGTTTGACTACCTCAGTGACCTCCACCAGGGAAATTGGTGTTGATCCCCCATCATCCTCTAGCTCCGCCTCAACCATAGAGGGGGGATTTGTCAGGTTTAGGCGTTCCTCAAAGTGCTCCTTCCACCGTCCCATCACCTGATCAGTTGAAGTCAACAGCGTCCCATCCTTGCTGTATACAGCTTGAATGCTTCCCTGCTTTCCCCTCCTGAGGTGCCGGATGGTTTTCCAGAACAACTTTGGTGCCAGCCTAAAATCCTTCTCCATGGCTTCTCCGAACTCCTCCCACACCCGCTGCTTCGCCTCTGCCACCGCCGAGGCTGCAGTCCTCCGTGCCTGTCGATACCTTGCAAGTGCTTCCGGAGTCCCCCGGGATAACATATCCCGGAAGGCTTCCTTCTTCAGTCGGACGGCTCCCCTGACCCCTGGTGTCCACCAGGGTGTTCGGGGATTACCGCCCCTTGAGGCACCCAAGACCTTGAGACCACAACTCTCAGACGCGGCTTTAGCAATGGAGGCTTTGAACATTGCCCACTCTGGTTCTATGCCCCCAGCCCCCACAGGGATGCAAGAGAAGCTCCGCCGGAGGTGTGAGTTGAAGGCCTCCCGTACCGGGGCCTCCTCCAGACGTTCCCAGTTCACCCGCACTACACGTTTGGGCTTACCAGGTCTGTCCAGAGGCTTCCCCGGCCACCTGACCCAACTCACCACCAGATGGTGATCAGTTGACAGCTCTGCCCCTCTCTTTACCCGAGTGTCCAAAACATAGGGCCTCAGATCCGATGACACGATAACAAAATCGATCATTGACCTTCTGCCCAGGGTGCTCTGGTACCAAGTACACTTATGATCATCCTTATGTTCGAACATGGTGTTCGTTATGGCCAGTCCATGACTAGCACAGAAGTCCAATAACAAGCCACCACTCGGGTTCAGATCCGGGCGGCCGTTCCTCCCAATCACGCCCCTCCAAGTGTCTCCATCATTGCCCACATGTGCGTTGAAGTCTCCCAGTAAGACTACGGAGTCCCCACCAGGAGCCCTATGCAGGACTCCATCCAGGGTCTCCAAGAAGGCCAAATACTCCACACTACTGTTTGGCGCATAGGCGCAGAAACAGTCAGAGTTCCCCCCCGACCCGCAGGCGTAGGGAGGCGACCCTCTCATCCACCGGGATAAACTCCAACATAGAGGCACTCAGCCGGGGACTTATAAGTATCCCCACTCCCGCCTTGCGCCTCGCACCTTGGGCCACTCCGGAGAAGAATAGAGTCCAACCCCTCTCCAGGATTAAGGTACCAGAGCCGAGGCTGTGCGTAGAGGTAAGCCCCACCAGATCCAACTGGTAGTGCTCCACCTCCCGCACAAGCTCTGGCTCTTTCCCTTCCAGAGAGGTGACGTTCCACGTCCCCAAAGCCAGCCTCTGCCACCCAGGTCTGGTCTGTCGAGACCCTCTACCTTCACTACCACCTTTCTGGCAGCGCACCCGACCCCATTGGTTCTTCCCGCAGGTGGTGAGCCCACGGGACGGAGAAGTTAAGATGACGATGGTGTTTTCCACGTTGCTTCTTCGGGCTGTGCCCGGCCGGGCTCCGTGGAAAGCCCGGCCACCAGGCGCTCGCTGACAGGTCCTCCTCCTGGGCCTGGCTCCAGGAGGGGACCCCGGGCTTCCTCCGGGCCGGGTATCTATACTTCTTCCTCGCTTGTCCACGAGGTGTTTTTGGGACCATTCTTTGTCTGGCCCCTCGCCTGAGACCAAATTGCCATGGGAGACCCTACCAGGAACACAAGGTTCCAGGCAATACAGCCCTCAGGTTTACAGAGGCACACAAACCTCTCCACCACGTTAAGGTGATGGTCCCCAGGAGAGGATGTATATACATGTGTGTGTGTGTGTATATATATATATATATATACACACAGTGGGGCCAAAAAGTATTTAGTCAGCCACTGATTGTGCAAGTTCTCCTACTTAGAAAGATGAGAGAGGTCTGTAATTTTCATCATAAGTACACTTCAACTATGAGAGACAAAAATGAGAAAAAAAAGTCCAGGAAATCACATTGTAGGATTTTTAAAGAATTTATTTGTAAATTATGGTGGAAAATAAGTATTTGGTCACCCACAAACAAGCAAGATTTCTGGCTCTCACAGACCTGTAACTTCTTCTTTAAGAAGCTCTTCTGTCCTCCACTCGTTACCTGTATTAATGGAACCTGTTTGACCTCGTCATCTGTATAAAAGACACCTGTCCACAGCCTCAAACAGTCAGACTCCAAACTCAACCATGGCCAAGACGAGGAAGAAAATTGTAGACCTGCACCAGGCTGGGAAGAGTGAATCTGCAATAGGCAAGCAGGTTGGTGTGAATAGATCAACTGTGGGAGCAATTGTAAGAAAATGGAAGACATACAAGACCATTGATAATCTCCCTCGATCTGGGGCCCCAAGCAAGATCTCATCCCGTGGGGTCAAAATGATCATGAGAACGGTGAGCAAAAATCCCAGAACTACACGGAGGGACCTGATGAATGACCTGCAGAGAGCTGGGACCAAAGTAACAAAGGCTACCATCAGTAACACTACGCCGAGAGGGACTCAAATCCTGCAGTGCCAGGCGTGTCCCCCTGCTTAAGCCAGTACATGTCCAGGCCCGTCTGAAGTTTGCCAGAGAGCATATGGATGATCCAGAAGAGGATTGGGAGAATATCATGTGGTCTGATGAAACCAAAATAGAACTTTTTGGTCAAAACTCAACTCGTCATTTTTGGAGGAAGAAGAATTCTGAGTTGCATCCCAAGAACACCATACCTACTGTGAAGCATGGGGGTGGAAACATCATGCTTTGGGGCTGTTTTACTGCAAAGGGGACAGGACGACTGATCCGTGTTAAGGGAAGAATGAACGGGGCCATGTATCGTGAGATTTTAAGCCAAAACCTCCTTCCATCAGTGAGAGCATTGAAGATGGAACGTGGCTGGGTCTTCCAGCATGACAATGATCCCAAACACACCGCTCGGGCAACGAAGGAGTGGCTCCGTAAAAAGCATTTCCGGCCTTGACCAGTGTTCATACACTTTTCTGTCTCAAACTGTTATTGTTTTTGGGCTAATAGTAATAGGAATAGCTTTTATTATTGACAAGAACTTGGTAGAGATACTACAGTTACTTCTTACCCCTATGATTTGCCTGAGATTCAGAGAGCCAGTTAGTGCCTAGGTGAGTCATGACAAAGTAAGTACTTTACTGATGCAGACTGCTAAAATGCGCAAATATTATTATAATTATGTAATTATAACTTAAAGGGTATATGTGTATCTGTTGGGAATAGATGTGTAATAAATAATACATAATTCTTAACCTTGATAATACTGTAAGAATGTAGGGGTGAAGGTCCTGTCTTTCTTTTTTATATTAAGATGTGTAAGCCATGATTGTCTATCACTGGAAGATTGGCCTGGTAGCTTGTTCTGAATCGTCCTTTATTTATGAATAGTGCAGAGTGTTAGCCTGCAGATTCCGACTGCTCGTGCTGCCCTCCATTCTGCACCTTGTTGTACAGGTTAGCCACAGACACACAGCTGTTGGGTAGATAACAAAATCACTACAACCAGGCCAGAACTAGAATGGAGCTAATTCCAGAGATGGGTCACGAGGCAATTTGAAGACTTTATGACTGTGTTGTTGCTCCGCTCCAATCCCATTTGTTCCCTCTACAGTCAAACGCACACACTGAAGGCCTGTTGTGGGGTTTAAACTATGGCTATCTGGTGGAGCACTAGAAGGGTCCCACGGAATGACTCGCATTGAAAGCTGCTAGGGATGTTTATTTTACTTGAAACGTCTGAAGAGCAGAGATGACATGGTTTTCGTGGCAATAACATATGACAAGTCTTACAAGTCTATTATTTGTATTTAATTTAACTGTCTGCAGCCTGAAATCAACATTTCTTTTTGCTTAGTTCATGCGAGTTTAACACATCAATAAATCACATTTATTGATCGAACTTAACAGTGTGCTGTCGTGTTCAAACATAAATTATGCCTGTTTATTTGGCAAAGAAGAAAAACAGTCTTTTGTTCCTCTTATACAGTGTTTTACAGCAGTATTATGACCTGTGTGATAAAAAGGCACGAAGAATAAACACGAAAGTGTACCTTCTTCTATTCACTTCATTTTACTAGCAAGAGGCCAGTCTCAAGGTACCACATGGAACCAAAGTAATGTTGTTAGACTGTATGACTCACATCTACATTCTACACATAGCTATTTAAATGAAACCTGTAACACGTGAGGCAGGCTGTCACTGTCTCCAGCTCTGAACAGTGAAGTCTGCACTTTAATCAAACAAACACTAATAAATGGGCTTTCTAACAAATATAACGCAGGAATAGGTTAAGCAGGTATCTTAGCTATGATGACTTGTGATGGTTGATTGAGCAACACTCCCAACAACCTTGTTTCCAATACAAAATGTTTTTCATTTTTCAAATGAAACGGAAGACTAGTTGTACGTTTTAGTTTATCAGTATTTCAGTTTTTTTTAGTATGGATATGATTCCAATTATGTGTAACAAGTCCTCTGCACAACCTAATACACAAATATCCACAAAGTTTATGATTGATGATCAAGTTATTCATGCATATTCTTTTATTTCATTGACTTTGTAAAGCCTTCATTCAATACAGCAGCAATTGGTGAAATGTCAGAGCAGATCAAATAGAAGTATTGTATACTAAGATGGCATTTTGAAATTGTAAGTTTTCTCTCAATGATCATTTTTTTTCTTGAAAACCTAATGCTATGTATGCCCCAGCAAAGCGAATAATTAAAAATCCCTCAGCAAATTGTTTAAATGTTTCCAAAGCAAAAGTCAAAGCTGGAGACAATGGTGACCTTCCGATGAATGCAAGTTATTGGAATCTACACCGGGTATCTGACATTGACACCATTAGGACACGGTAAATAATCTCCATTATTCCCTGGGCTTGTTGCACCTGTACAGGACGTCTGTCGGAGATTCTGATCCAAACATATAGCAATCTCTGCCAAGTAATATTCCCGCCCCTGAAATAAAACAAAGGATTAGGCATCAGTCTACTCATGTACTTTACATCAATACAATGTGTGAAGGCTGACCTGTATATGCAGTTTTAATGTGAGGACTGTCAAGGTGTTTGACTGTTTGAACTGGGAAATTGCATCCCTTGAATAAGATTCCCTTTCCGCAATGTATTAACTTAAATTACACATTGGGAATTTACTAATGGGTAGCTGTTAAGCAAAATGAACGTATTGCTTTTTAAATGGAAAGTGTTCCACACATAGCATGATAAAATGCTACTCTGTGATTGGTTGTTTCATTGTGAAATTAAGAATACAAATCTCAATTGTTTTTGCTGATGCTTTTGTCCAAACCAACTAACTGATTACAATGTGTTACTTTACAAGCAATTAGGAGTCCAAAGCCACACACATACTCCACATTGGTTTATAATGTACTTTTCATGTATGTATATTTCATTTTGTTAGTAACAAGTAACTCAAGAAAAAGCTTACCACTTTTTTGCACACAATGAAAGCGTTTCCATAGCCAAAGACCTCATTTATCTGCAACACAAAGGTTAATTCAGCTCTGCTCATGACAGAAAAACATAACCTTAACTCAATTTACATATTGACACCAAAGTGCACATGGGGAGGGGATTACAATATCCATCCACTAACAGCACTTTCTACAGTACAGATTATCTCTCGATCAGAAAGAGGACTAAAAGGAGTTAGAAGACATGGCCAGATTGGGGGACTGTTATCTTTGGTAAAAGAAATGTGCTGTCACAATACCCAATTCCCACAGGAAAATGTAGAACAAGCTTGTTCACTTAATCAACTGCCTTTTGTATTCATAAATCTGAATGTTTAGTACAGGAACAACCAACAAAATAGATATGTTTTGTCCTTAACAAATGTGATGCATATATGTATTTAATGTTAAGGATTGTCAGTCACTCCATCTGGTCAGAATTCCTTTCCACATGTATTTGCATGTTATCAACAGGTGAAGGTAAACATTTCACAGACAGTGGGTATTGTTTTCCAAAATTGGGAATGGGGTTTTCTTATGAATGAGCAAATGAATCATTTTACTTTTCTCGTGTTAATAAGTGTTAATAGTTGATGCCTCGTGGGCTTTTACATTGATCACGTTTTGTGAAAAATACAGTACAACATGCAACGTGGATTGACAGAAATAATAACATTCCAAGAGGGGTCTTAATGAGGGGACCACTTGGCAGGGTAAGAGTCAGGCAGCCTCTGCGTACAATATTCAACTGACGTGTTAGCATCATTACAGAAAATGAGAATAAGCATGTTCTTTTATGAGGCAGGATAACCCACACAAACCAACTGCTCTGTTCTGCGTGCATCACTCAACTCCATCCTCCTTCTCTGATTTGGGAAAGATAGATGTTGGATAGAAAGTGCTGAAAGACTTACAGTTGTAGACAGGTGGGTTATGATGTCTGATTATGCTTACCCTGTAGATTTGGTAGAACACTGTATTACTTGGTTGTATACCAGCTTCTTGCAACATTCTGTAAGGAACAAAGTTGTAGAAGAATCAATGCCAAAAAAATATATATATCCTAACATACTTATTATTGTAAACTGTTATTCCTAACGTGGTATATGTTCATGGTTAGTATCATTTCAAAGTTAGTCACATTTCTGTTGAACCAAACCTTCCCTTTTTTCATTCAAAATAGATACATTATTTTGGCTCATGACCTGTCTTTTCTCCTATTTGTATGTTTGTATTCAGTTGTTGCAGACATTAGGCAGCACTGCAGTGCCTGTGCCTTCACTGTATTACTTAGTAGGGATAGACTTGCTTGTCGCAGGTCTGTATCACTGTGTGCTATTGGTTTCTTATAACAAGACAGTTGTTTTAGCATTTCCCTGTCTGCAGAAGGCTTAGGGTGGGGATGATTTGATGATTCATTCACACTCACGTCGGATTCTACACTGTTTAAATATTTGAAATGCAAGTTGTGTTCTTACTCTTATAATAAAATGATGATGATAACCAGGCGTCCTATAACGTCCAATTCCATCACATTGGATCAATGCACAGGTGCAACACTCGGTTGGTTTGTATGCTGATAAGTAGGCTAACACAAAATAGTGCCAGGACAAATTCCCATATACACATAGCACAAGTAATTGACAACGGCAGGATGATGGAAAGAAATCGGGACGCCTGCTAACTGAAGTGCAACATAACTTAATGATTTTGTAACTTTTACAACCAGTTGGCACTGTACTTTTTAAATAATCCCATACAAATAAAACAAATTGAGCAAACAATTGACTTATGAGTTATCACAGATATTGGACATTGTTATTTTCTAGGTGAAACCTGGCTTAGCCAACCCTGTTCCTGGAGAGCCCCAATTCTGCAGGTTGGCTTGGGCCGAATCATCCATCACTAATTACCTGGAGGAAATGGTCAATCTGACCAATTAAATCCAATCATTGAGTCAACTTATTGAGGGGCTCAGATAAAACAAACAGAGCACCCACCATTTCTACAAGACCAGGGTTAGAAGACATGCGGCCAGCAGATTTTCGATGGCCAGTCCGTGCCTGGTCTCTGATGTTGTAATCTAACTACCACAAATATATTTTTCTTATTGACCATTAACCTAATTAAATATAGTTGGACAAAATGGTTTGAGTTGTTTACATTGGTAATAAAATAAATGTGTCCTTGTTATAACGGTTACGATTTAGCTTGGAACTACTAACGTCAAAAGGCCATGTCTGTTGTAAAGATCCAAAGCTCTGTCAAAGTACTTCCTTTCGTCAAAGTTTGCTGGATCGATGAAGTCCTTGGCGCAATATCCATGTTTCTTCCATTCATGATTCCTGGGATCAAATCAACGACAGTGAGGCATTGGTAACAATCATTATCACTCCACTTTATATTTACTGTATGCATGTCTCTTAAAATGTCGAATTTATTATACAGTCTATATTAATTATCACTGCGGTTTCATTACACCCACAAAACTAATTTAACATACTGCATTTTACAAATATTACAAGCCTCAATTTCCAATGGAAATGGGAATTTTCCATAGAGCAGTGTTCCTGATCATACTCTGTATCCACAAAACGCTTGCACAAACCTGCATTCCCACTGCTATACTTGCACAAATCAGCACAGAAATAAGAACATTTGATTTAGTGCAGAAAGAGAACCGGAACTCATATAATAATGCTTATTTAAGATAATCTATAGATGTTGTATTGAAGTTGCAGAGCTTTCGGAATTTGATTCACTGATTGTGCCCTTTTAAAATTGCTGGAATTCATTCAACTCCAAGGGATCCTTCAAGGAGCTACTTGATGAGATTCTTGAGATATTAATAACAGTTGTGATGGGCCAAATGGCCTCCCCTTATTAGTCACCGTTATGGTCTTCTGTTCTTAACACTCCAACATTCTGTTCAGTCATGCAGGTCATGCTCAGGTAAACAACTGCCAAAAAGAACTATTAGAAAGGGATTATGGGAAACCTTTTACCAGAAAGCTCTTACCAGAAATCTTTTGCTCTGGTGTTATAACTATTTTGATCTGCAGGGCCAAAATACGGCCAGTTCGTCATGCTGTCCCTTGTGCTGAGCTCCTAAAGAAACAGAAGGTGAAATGGTATGGTATGAGGTGTTCAATACAAAGTTAATAGGCAGGATGGGTGGAGTCCCAGGGCAATAGAAAACATTCTTGAGCTGCTTCAGAGATTGCAAAGTATTATCATACAATACAGCCTAGCCACACATTAAAAATACATTGTACATGTACATCCGGTAAATTACAATTGCGTGCAAATGGAGAAATTACACGGCAGTTCAAAGACTTAATGCAGAAGTAAAAATATGGGTAAAGTAGGTGACGGAGGTCAAGGAAAGTATCATGAAAACCCCAACAAGTTTGCTTGTTTTAGGGTTATCATCACTTGGTTTCATATGTTCTCTGGGGATGAGCTGATGAAGAATCCTAACTATTCATGAACATGTGAAATGTGGGCAGCGCTGCCCATTAATGTGCTGTTTGGAAGAGGTGCAAACAAGAAAGAAGTAAGAGAAAAATGTGTTCAAAAAATAATATAACTATATTTGCATAAGCCTTTCATCGTTCAACTAAAATATGATTCCATCTTAACTAGGGTTAAACTACGATGGCCAAGAAGGGAAAACACAGCATTTCAGAGATGCTGCAACGATATCATCAAATGGCTGTAACTTTTATTTTCATCACTCAACATCAACTTTAAACTGTAACAGCATTCTAACATTTCTATATCCAACAAAAATAGACTCCAATTTATTTTTATAATTCCCTCTTTTCGTTTTCACATGTGCCTGCACATTGTGTCAATGACAATAAATTGAATTGACACCGAATTGAAATTAAAATTAAAATTAAAATGACAGATTCAGGGTGAATCTAACAAATAATATACACTTACTTTAGTTCACCCATTGTACACCGTACCCCCATAGGCTACTCAATAACCGTGTAGTTGAGTGAATGATTTATTGTTTGAAATACACTTATCAATTTAAAAGTCCATTTGTTATGTATTTCTCAAATACATATCAGCTGTTTCTTCGTCATTGTATGACGTAAACAGAGGAGGATGTGAATGGGAAAATATAACAAATTCTTTAGAAAATGAAGTACTTACGTTGAGGAATGCTTGCCCCAATTCAGTTGGAGCCACTACTTTGACCTTGTCAGGCCTGTTGAAATAACAAGGTATGATATCACGATTTAGAACAGAAGACTGTACCAACAAGAGTTCTCCGGTCAGCCCATTAATGCTTATCCTCCTCCAAGTATAGACTGATTTCAAAACCCTTTCAAGTGGGTCAAGGATAGACCACTAGTGATTCAGCATAAAGGGTCCGTGTAACAATGATTACTTACATTTCCCGACACACTCCCTCAAATTAAAATACAGAAAAAGGTAGTGTGAAACATTGAGAAATTAAAAGAACACCTATAACAATTCATGTTACCATCTGGTTCATTTGGGGGCCCTATGCAATTGCATAATCCGCATACAGCAAGAAGCGGCTCTGCAAACACCTATGATAATAGAGAAACATGCCGATCGACAAACTTTAGCATTCGTAAGCTTTAGTCAAGTGAGATTCAAAGAGGAGCTCAGCTCACTCAACTGTTTGCCTGTTGCCTTGAGGAGAGCCAGGTTTCTGTCACTGCAAAGTAATGAGCAAAACCTGGTATGGATTTTCAGAGAGGTGGCTATTCTCACGCAATGAAAGCTGAACGGATTCATTTGGAGATGTAATTCGGCTCTGTATTTACAGACTGTTTGGGCTAAAACGCACAAGAAGCTTATTTCTCATTTACAATAATTCACTGGCCTACATGTTAACAATCGGGTAGGAAAACTCTTTAATATTTGCAATAATCACGATCAGCATATTTGATCAAATAGTAACATCAGAAAGCGCAAGGTGCCCACCAAATTTGGCCTTTTACGGACATACGGGGGGCCGAACCCCTCTAGCTGGCTACTTTTTCCGACTGCCTGCCTACTTCATATCCCTGTGGAAAGCACACTTACATAAACATGAAGAAAAGAAAGCATGATACTCCAAACCTCATTTAACCATAGTAAAGTAATTGTAGGCTACAGTGTGCTGAGAAAGGAGTGTTAAAATTAGGTGAGATTTCAAACTGTGCACTTACACACATAGCACAGATTATTAATTGGCCTCCTTGTTGAAATGTGGTATGAACAGTTCATTAGTGACTAATAACCACTACAGATTCATGTGTACAGTTGTTGGTTCAATTCTTTGTTAAAAAAAAAAAATTGGGGAGGTAGAGGAGGGGGGCCCACAGAGACTGCTTATGTACAGGGCCCAGCATTTCATTTTCTATTACCTGGGCATTTGTCAAATTGCATTTACAGTTTATAAACGTATACATTATTTTGTAGTGTATGTATGTATAGCTTACCACAAGCCATGTAGAGTCCATGTATTCATGTTGCATCTCGGATTGGTGTTCCAACCCTTCAAGAGAAAAATGTATTGTTATTTTAATATTTTTGCATCACCATAATTGGAGGCATAGAAATATTGCATAGAATCACTGACCTCATTTAAACACTGAGTTCTGGGCCAGCGCTGCGACAGAAGTATAACTGCAGCTTGACTTTAAATATAAAACAAGCAAATCAAATATATACAGAAATGGTAAATCAATTGTACAACGCAACACAGCACATGGAAATACACATTTTAAATAACTAATACATACCCATTGCATTGTATGCAGTTCACAAGAAGGTTGTGAAATGTAGAGTAGAGGAGGAGCACAATTAGCACAGAGCTCTTTAGCAGACACATTGCTTAACGTCAGCACTGTCTTTTGCTGTCTTTGAGTTCAAGACTTTTCCTTTTATAGGGATGGATGGGTGTGTTTAAAAGGCCTAACTGCCAGTTTGATCTGTGGCCAACCACGAGTTCCTCTTTCTAACACGTGTCTCAGGGTAGAATTGGCCTCAGTGTTGGTCTGCTTACGGGTAGGTCTACACTAGACCTTAAAACACGTACTCTTACTACAAGGCTGATGCAGGAACAGCATATTTGTAAAGATATTCATGTACAAAAAGAACATAAAAACATGTAACAAATGCTCATGCTACCATGGTGTTACACATTTCATTTTCTACAGCCCTTAACACAGTCTTGAGTAGGATTTGCAATAGTGGTAACAGAGATGGTTGGCACAGGAGTCCGAGAGCTGCCAACTTACGAGAATGACCCCCTTCACACGCTCTAACGTCAAACTACATATTTCTCACGCTGTCAGACACAAAATGACACGCTATTTTGCTGCGAACGTACAGCCTGCTTTGAAAACATTTTCAATAAGACTGGTGCAACAATGTTGCAGGTCTTGCTACATTCGCGAGAAAAGCGCTCGTGCTAGTGTCGTTTGATAAGGGAGTCTCGTTTTCTGCACAATGAAGAAGAAATTCATACAGAAATGTAAAAGGAAATCCCAAACGGAAATGTAAAAAGCAGCTTTTTAAGAAATGCATAAAGAAAATAATACAGAGGTAAAAACATAAATTAGAAGTAAATAGGGGGGGAAATGCAAAGCAAATATAAAAGGAAATGTAAAAAGCAATAAAGAAATGTAAATAGGAAAGTAAATAAATGAGTAAAGGAAAATACAATCAATGGCATTTTATTTATTTTGGAATAATTTATGTATGTATTTTGTCAAGGCCTGGCCCTTTGGGCCTGATTATTCTTTATGGTTTACACCTGTGCCTTGTTTCGGACCTGCCAGCTATTAGTGTCATTGTTATCACCTGTGCCTCTTTGCCAGTGTATTTAAGTTCCTGGTTTCCTTTGTTCTTTGTCTGTCATTATTTTCTGTAAGGTGTCCAAGTAAAGTTCCTGTCTCCTTTTGGAACCGGTTTTGCTTCTGCGTTCTGCCTCCAGTGTTTGTTTTGTTGGGGCTTTTTCAGGTTATTAGTTAGCTAGTTTTGTTCTTGTCTGCACTTGGGTCGGTCTCTCCTGCAACAGCCCTGATATTTATTTAAAACTTTGGCAGCATTGATCCTCCATATTTGAGAACTGTTTATGATTTGTGATGGTTATTTATGCTATTATTGATTATTATTTATTTAAAAAAAAATGTTTTAGTAGTGTCAACAGACCCAAACAAATTAAACACATGCACAATAATGAGCCTTGCTTTGTCTTGTGTCATGCTCTGTGTGTGTGTGTGTGTGTGTGTTTTCAAAAGGCATTTATTTTGTTTTGTGTTTTGCTGGCCTGGGCGCACACCTAGCTACATGCACAAACTTCTGTCGACTCTCACTCCAATGTTTTCTGAAAAGTTGGCAGCCCTGAGATAGACTGTTTGTGGTCAATGTTAAAGGGTGTTCAGAGATACTGGACAACACCTGTTCAGTTTAAGAAACTGCACTGTGACTAAATGTTCTAGTTTTAGATAAACACCTGCTAGTCCTTTGCTGGCAAGGTCAAAAACGAAAATGATAAGGTTATAAAGTATTTTTGGAAAAAAATGATAATGGAAACGGGAGTGCTTCAGAGCGTGTTACAGTGCTATTGGTTAGGATGTGATTCATTGTATTCATCGTCTGGTAGTAATGTATTAAATATATTGTGCCTATATATTATTCTACCCCTTTTGAAATGTTTACATGTTATTGTTATGCTTGCATTTTTATATATTTTTTCTGCTGATCCACACAACTTTTTCCACACCTGTCGATAAGCATATTGTCAGAGGAGGGCTTTGGAACTGTCAACTGTGGAGAAGGCTGATCTCAGCCTATGCCTCCATGCCCTCTACACTTCCTTGTAGGGCTGCTTGATTATGGCAAAAATCATAATCACGATTATGTTAGTCAATTTTGAGATCACGGTTAATTAACATGGTTGCTCATTTAATTTGGAAACTGTGCATTTCTTGAACTTAAAATGAGAACATCATTGAGAAACGGAATGTGGCACAATAATCGTTTTGTCTCAATTATCTTATTTTCATAATTGTTGGAAGCCAAAATCGTTTAAAAAAAAAAGAAATCCTAAAATTTGCCCAACCCTACTTTCTTGAGCTCACTGAGAGACCTGGATCACCCCACAGTGAATCTTATTATTGTATTGATTTATACAGGGTCGACTAGCTGAGACTACCCAGTGAGCGATACGTCTCTTTTGCAGCAGTGCCCTGTTAACAAAGCACAAAATGAATAATAAAATAAAGCAACAAAATAAATAAAATAAAACATTTCAAATAGACAAATAGGGCTAATTCAAAAGTGCCACAAGCCAAAACACGGTTTACAGTCCCATTTCAAACACCATAGCTGGTCCTTCACAGAATGGCTCGGCAACGTCAGTACACTTAGCATATTGTCTGTCAAGCAATGGTAATGGCAGGCAACGGCCCCGAAGAAGCAGATGAGCAGGTCGTCTTTTCGGGCCATCCCAGCTTCGGTGGACGTCATTTCGACTGTTTGGTGGAGAGCCTTTGGGCCGGTGCCAGTGCCTTCCCATTAACTATACTTCAAATGTACTTAACTTGTAATAATCACACATTTAAAATGTACTTCACACCCTATGTCATCAGCTATTATTCAGCCTTAAATACACTTCAAGTATATTACGAACGTGTTACATTTAATATACAAAAATATTGTAAGCTGTGTGGGGAACAGTGCAGGAGCACAATTCCAAACAACCCATCTAACTGCACCGTTTTGTCGATTTCATGCAAGAAGGAAGCACGCTGAAGATGGTAGTTATGGCAGATAGACAGTTCATATTTAGAGAGCACTAAGGTGGTTTTGAATACGAACGGGCAATATAGCAATAAAGTTATAGTAAAAAAAAAAATTCATATCATTATATTACATTTTTCCACATCCCAGCAAACATTTTTCAGTTGAATAGACGTTTAAAAAACGATCACTTTTGAACATCTTTTCACCGGTGACCATAGTCGTTGTTTAAACGTCTTTTCAACGGAAAAATGTTTGCTTGTATGGGGTGCCAAGTGTAAACTAAAGTTAGAGTGCATTATTTGTTAGATTTAAGTAAAATCTGTAACTTTTTCTCTGATTTACATAAAATTGTAGCCTATTTTTCTTAGATATACAAATCTTTGGAAAGCAAATAAAATTTGTATTTGAGTGGTTTGGAACAAATGTTATAATCTAAAACTTAAAACTTAAATATTTAACTTGTTTTGTATGTAAATGTTTAAAAAAATTACATATTACATTTTTATCTTAAATCTGTTTTAAACTTAAATATTTAACAATAATTATATATTTAGTTTATATCTTAAATATTTGGTTTAAACTTAAATATTTATTTTAAATCTTAAATCTGGGGTTAACGGCCCACCAATGCCCTTTGGGTATTCTTCCCGGATACCCCGGCCATCTCCTTAACTTCAGCTGCCACCTATAGGTCACATCCTACAAGATTGAGAACAACTTTTCGTTAGACTGACATTGTAAACAAGTCTTGATGAGAATGACGCCTAGTTTTAGCGAGAATGAAAAAATGTTTTGTTCCACTGACGAATGACCAAATGTATTGATAAGATTAAACCAAGTACGTCTGAGACTGAAAATGGACACCGAGCACCATCATTTGGAGTCATACTTGGTGTCCGCTCGAAAGTAGTGATGTATAAAAAAGTCAAATGAATCTAACTTTTACATTACATATTGCCGCTGCCATGTTAAACAAAACCTGTCAGTCAATGCTTTCATATCAATATTCAATTTATTTCATCGCTCACAGACACATAGCATCCAGCTCCAAGCATATATGAATACCTTGAGCATGGATACACCACTGCATTGTGTTGAAGTCCGCATACAGACCGAGACAAACTGTAACGACCTAACTCCCCAGTTCTGCACTAACAAGTTCAGTCTTTTCTCATGTTTTCAGAGATTTTTTTCTAACATGCATAATGTGTTTAGAAAGAAGGCTCTAGATTTGCTTTACAGCACCTTTAAGAATTTTCGGTGAGGGGGATACATCGGGATGTGGAAATCTGCGTCCTTTAGGTTGATTGATGTGAACTGATCATCTTGGCGCACAAACTGAAGTATAGGGCAAAGTGTGACAGCATTCTGAACCTGTCCATAGGTGCTTATTCATAAGAAACGCAGTTCTAGGATTGGCCTTATGACCCCCCCCCCCCCCCACACACACACACACACACACACACACCCTTATTTGCTCGAACAAATACAGCTTTCTTATTGCCCCTTGTCTCAGAAAATAGCAGCTTCCCCTTGGGGCTGAAAAATTACTATCCCTTTGAACTGGGGGGTATCATTCTCAAAACCCAATTTGGATGCCCTGCACTCCCTGAATTTCTCTCACTGTGTTGAGAGGGGGCTTAGAACTTTTGCACCATCTAGTGGAGAAATATGAGCATTGCTCCCAACAGGTACTGTGCATGCACTTTGGCCTCCGTATACAGTATGTGGAATTAAAATAATGCCATATGCATTTTAAATTGAATGTAGTACTTAGTGAATTATTTTGTTTGAATTTCACACCTTTGAAAAGAAATTACACATTTTTTCTATGTTCAAAGTTCGAGTCCAAATTATGGTGTAGGCCTACTTTAATTCAATGTTTAAAATTCAATTTGAAATAAAATGCAGTTAAAAGTTCAACTTTGAAAGATTTAAAAGAGCTAACTTTTCAACTAGGAAAATTCTGATTAAAATAAAAACGGATTGATATGAAAGCAACCGACGGAAACAAAAACTAGAACAATGTATGTTACCAAGCTAACTTCTTGTAAATAGCCAATTTACTACAATTATTATTTCTAATAATCAATACAACTATTTCGAAATATTTGAACAAATAAAAAGTTTTTACGGTAAGTTTTGTTTCTTGTGTAAAACTCTGTGGGGCTATATTAAAGCTGCTATTGGTAACTCTGTAGGGAATTGATTTTGGCGGCCCCTACCGTTTGCTTGTTATTGTAATTATTTACCCTAACTGGCAAAAAGACGTGAATGTGTTTACAATGCTGAGTTATCACATGATGACTTGAAGCAGAAAAATAATAAATGCTGCGAGCAAACACGATTATCAAAAGTTTATATTAAGTGAATTATAATCAATAAGCAATTTGGATGATCATTGCATAGTAATCAAAACGTTTCTCGGTCAAATAAAATGTCTGCATTAAACTAGGGATTCATTCAGTTATTCTGTAGACAGCTAATATAATTTGCATAGAATTTGGGTTGGTAGGTTGGTAGGTATTTATTTATAGGTAGGTATTTATTTATAGGTATTTATTTATAAGACAAATGATTTATGAGTATGAGTGCTTTTAAAGGTGTTCTAACTTTACTTAATTGCCATAAATGCCAAGGACAGTAGAAACAAGCTTACCAAGTAGTATCTAACACTGCCACTGGCAACCCTAAGCTGGCCCTGCTAGGTATCACTTTCCCCCGAGATAAACCAACGAGCCTTTGGTCACCACTATCTAACTGACTGTGCTTACAATCCAGTCAGTAGGGACAGACAATGAATGGTACCTTGTTAGACATTACCACTGCTCTGTCCTTATTATGCTGTGCTGAACATAACACGACAGCGAGGGTGTAGTTCTGGCTCTGAAAAATGAAGCCTATGCGGAAGTGCCTTAAACTTGCATTCTTTCTAATAACAAGCAGGGGGCGAGCGACTCTCTATGGTTTCAGAAGCAACTAGATTGTATGGAAGTCTATAAGAAAAGGACCCTACTTCCTATCCCTATCTTCTAACAAAGATAATCTTGGCAGTCATCGTGTAAGTAGTTTCATATGCATATACTAGCTCAGAAAATCATGAAAAAAAAGACAGCCCTCAGTCAGAGGAGGGACATTTTTTACCCAAGTAACCATAGCAACCTAGGCATGGTCAGAGGGACTTGCTAGTATGCAAAACTAAACATAAAAATACTACAATCTGTACTTTAAGCATGTTCATATACATTGTCATTGAAACATCAACATATTAAAAGCATTGTAGCTTACCGACGATGCTGTCAAGAGCACAAATAAGGATGAAAACAGATGGCAGATGGTTCACCATGAGGTCAAGTGCATTCATAACGTTCTGTATTATGCAGCACAATGATGACATCACAACTTTATACCACTACAAGGACTAAGAAGGGTCAATTAGGAAACCACATTGAAAAACACAAAACAGAACAACCACACTTTATGTAAATTAATATTGCTGTATTCTATTGTAAATATTGTAACACGTTTTTATTATCTACTTATTATAATTGTATTTATTTATATATTACTAACTAATTTTATTTATTTATTATTGATACATTTTATTCATTTATGATTGTTTAGTTGTTTTAATTTATTTTTCTGCCTTTAACAGGGTACTCCTGGAAAAGAGCACACTAATTGTCCCTAATTGTCTCAGTCAGTTACCCTGTATACAGTGGGGCCAAAAAGTATTTAGTCAGCCACTTATTGTGCAAGTTCTCCTACTTAGAAAGATGAGAGAGGTCTGTAATTTTCATCATAGGTAAACTTCAACTATGAGAGACAAAAATGAGAAAAAAAAGTCCAGGAAATCACATTGTAGGATTTTTAAAGAATTTATTTGTAAATTATGGTGGAAAATAAGTATTTGGTCACCCACAAACAAGCAAGATTTCTGGCTCTCACAGACCTGTAACTTCTTCTTTAAGAAGCTCTTCTGTCCTCCACTCGTTACCTGTATTAATGGAACCTGTTTGACCTCGTCATCTGTATAAAAGACACCTGTCCACAGCCTCAAACAGTCAGACTCCAAACTCAACCATGGCCAAGACCAAAGAGCTGTCGAAGGACACCAGGAAGAAAATTGTAGACCTGCACCATGCTGGGAAGAGTGAATCTGCAATAGGCAAGCAGGTTGGTGTGAATAGATCAACTGTGGGAGCAATTGTAAGAAAATGGAAGACATACAAGACCATTGATAATCTCCTTCGATCTGGGGCCCCACGCAAGATCTCATCCCGTTGGGTCAAAAGGATCATGAGAACTGTGAGCAAAAATCCCAGAACTACACGGAGGGACCTGATGAATGACCTGCAGAGACCTGGGACCAAAGTAATAAAGGCTACCATTAGTAACACACTACGCCGAGAGGGACCTCAAATCCTGCAGTGCCAGGCGTGTCCCCCTGCTTAAGCCAGTACATGTCCAGGCCCTTCTGAAGTTTGCCAGAGAGCATATGGATGATCCAGAAGAGGATTGGGAGAATATCATGTGGTCTGATGAAACCAAAATAGAACTTTTTGGTCAAAACTCAACTCGTCGTGTTTGGAGGAAGAAGAGTGCTGAGTTGCATCCCAAGAACACCATACCTACTGTGAAGCATGGGGGTGGAAACATCATGCTTTGGGGCTGTTTTACTGCAAAGGGGACAGGACGACTGATCCGTGTTAAGGGAAGAATGAACGGGGCCATGTATCGTGAGATTTTAAGCCAAAACCTCCTTCCATCAGTGAGAGCATTGAAGATAGAACGTGGCTGGGTCTTCCAGCATGACAATGATCCCAAACGCACCGCTCGGGCAACGAAGGAGTGGCTCCGTAAAAAGCACTTCAATGTCCTGGAGTGGCCTAGCCAGTCTCCAGACCTCAACCCCATAGAAAATTTGTGGAGGGAGTTGAAAGTCCGTGTTGCCCAGCGACAGCCCCAAAACATGACTGCTCTAGAGGAGATCTGCATGGAGGAATGGGCCAAAATACCAGCTACAGTGTGTGCAAACCTGGTGAAGACTTACAGGAAACGTTTGACCTCTGTCATTGCCAACAAAGGTTATGTTACAAAGTATTGAGTTGAACTTTTGTTATTGACCAAATACTTATTTTCCACCATCATTTACAAATAAATTCTTAAAAAATCCTACAATGTGATTTCCTTTCTCATTTTTGTCTCTCATAGTTGAAGTGTACCTATGATGAAAATGACAGACCTCTCTCATCTTTCTAAGTAGGAGAACTTGCACAATCAGTGGCTGACTAAATACTTTTTGGCCCCACTGTAAATAAATGATAATAAATATGTGCACGTCTTCATGTAGGATGAGTATTGTTAAAAAATGGGACACTTTCTGAAATGTTGCATTTTGGAACAATTTACTGGATCATCCCAATAATCTCACCCTATGTTATTCTTTCGCTGCCTATGATAGTACAATTAACGATTAGATACTACTGGGTAAGCTTGTTTCTACTGTAAGGCAAACTAGCGCTAGCTCTTTCTACAACATTGTAAGGAAGACACTGTGTCAATGTGAAGCAAGTTTTCTTTGGTTAACGTTAAAAAACATTCTGGTGACTTGAATTGGACAGCACAGTTAACATTAACCAGCTGAAGTGTAGATAACTAGGTAGCTAACATTTCCAGCTGGCTTCATTATATATAGATCCTTGTATGCTAAGCCTTTTGTTACATTGCTATAATGCAAACTCTTAGCCTATCTGTTTCATGAAACTGTAACTTAACTAACATGAAACTGCCATTTAAAATGCCAAAATGCTTCATCCAATATTACAAAACAATGTCAACATGAAGAGACTGGCTGAGAACACGTAGGGGGGTCAACACAAACAGTGGTAGAGTATATTTTGTTGGATACTCCAGTTCTATACTCTCCAAGTGGTTTAAGGGATTGGATCTCATGCGTTTTGCTGAGCGTTTAGACTATCGCCCAAGATGCATGTGGAACGGATTCATCACAGTATGCATGGCAGGGGCGGTTCTAGGCCCTGAGGACATTGGGGGCTTCAGCCCAGAGTCACAGCCACTCAAGGGGTCCGGGGCATGCTCCATTGGGAGATTTCTTTTTACATTTTGATAACCAAATACATTAATCTGGTGCACTTTTAAATTTAAATTGAATGTTTAGATCTGTTTAGGAGATAACAATAATAAGATAATACGTTTTGTATATAATATCAACCATCTGCTATTGACCTCTTGGTGGTAAAGACAGAACCCTGAAAGCTCCCATACATGGTAATTTTGCCTTTGAGAGAAGTTTAATTGTACTTGTATTTCAATAACCAGATTGAGGTTTGATATGTTACTTTTGTAACTGCACAAAAGATCCATCTGCAGATATTCCTATGACTCTTCTGCCTGATTAAATCAATAAAATAAAAGCACAGCTAATACAGAGTTGTTTAGCTTACCCCTGTTGTCTCTTTCCATCATCTGCTGCAGTCACCATCTTTCTCTCTCACTCCTCTTTTCCTGTCTCCTGTCCCGTTTCTGCCTCTCTCTCATCTACCCTCATCTCTCTTATCCATGAAGAAAAGGGTAGAGAAAGTAAATTGTATATTAGGAGCTGTTTTGATAGGCATTAAACAAACTGTCTTACACACTGTGAGGGTGTGCACCAGCACCAGCACCAGCACCAGCACCAGCACCAGCACCAGCACCAGCAGCGTGGCTTACGGGTGGGGGTGTGTGGGTCTGGGACAATAAAAGGGTTTCTCCAGCTACACTCCTTGGTCTGCCGTCTCCTCTGTGCTCAGAACTCCTCACACACACCCTACACAGTTATCTTTCTTTAGGTACAATGAAAAATAAAAAAATAAAACACAGCTATGTCATAGTTGATGCACTGTAGTGTGCACAGCTCACCTCGATTGTGTCTCTATGATCTGCCCTCATCTATTTCTGTCTGGGTCTTGTCTCTCTCACCCTTTTCATCCTTCTCTTCTCTGACTGATGTCTGTTTTGTCTTTCTCTCCTGCTCTCCTCTCTTTAATTGCAGTCTTTGTTTTTGTTTTGTCTTTCTCTCTCTTCTCTAACTTTAAAAAGTTAGGAGCACCCACCAAATGGTTGCAGCAATTGTCTTTTATTATGAAATTAAGCTTCAGTGGTGTAGCTGGTAATATTTAAAGTGTTTTTTTGCGGCTATAAATGGATTTCACAACGACTACTGTAGTACAACAGAAATGTCACAAGGTCATGTTCCACTCATTATGGTACATGTCTCATAAATGAGTCTAATGTTCCCAACAAAATCCAAATGAAAGGCCAATTGTTTGATTACGTCGTGGTTTTGACAGTTTTAGCCTTGCTAATATTATCTTAGGGTTTACGTTAAGTTGGCACTTTGGCTGAGGTCGGAGGCTCAGAGCTCAACTTCTGTTGTTATCGTCGTCAACAGGTGGAATTTGGGATAACAAGTTCGCTAGCTAACGTTAGATTGCATGAATGTAACGTTAACACAACATCTAAATTGTGATCGCTAGCGTTCGATAAAACAACTAAACTGTAACAGTCCCAAGTCGCGGCAAATATAACTAGACAGCAGCGCCAGTATGCACTTTCAGCAGGCCATCACGCACGCTGGACCTACCTTTTTTGCGAATCTAAAACCAACATAGAAAGGTCAAACTGACTTTCGAGTTTTTTTTAACCAGGCACGCACGTCGACAATAGGAACTAATTTTGATTTGGTTGGATTGGGTATCATCACTATAAAAGCTACAGTTCGCTATGACATGCTGGAAAGGGAGCTAACTTGACCTGTGTGCTAGCAGGTTAACGTAAAAATATTTTGGAAGGTAGTTAGCTAATATTAAGTTCCTAAACTAAAGTGTCCATGATGATCAGTCGGCAAATTGCTATTTGTCATGTTATTTTTGTATTATCATCAGACTCAAACTCTCTCAAGTTTAACATCAGTAAGATTGCTCGTGTGCGCACTTGCAGCGGCTAGGGGGAGGAGTTATGCGAAGTTGAAGTTGAGGAAGAAAGACGAAAAACGATATGTTATGAATTGTAATGATAGTTTTGATTGATAAGTCCTGACGTTCCGGGCTTGACTCAAAATATTCGGGGCTTAAGCCCCGAAAGCCAAGCCCAGCTACTGCCCATGATGCATGGTGCAAGGAGTGTTCGCAATTTACAGCTGATCGATATATTCCACATAATTTTCCATTTCTACATAATCTTACTTAAAGGAGACCTATTATGCAAATTTTCACTTATTTTTGTTTCATTCTGGGACTCCACTAAAGTATATTCACAGTTTAAAAAATCCATATTTATCTCATACTGGCCCTTCATGTAGCACATCTTTTTATCCTTGTCTGAAACAAGTCGTTTTACCTCCTCTCTTTAAGGCCCCTCTCCCTAAAAGCCCACTTCTGGTTGGCCAACTTCGCAGAAGCCTGCCATTACACTTATTATTGCCTGTTCTCTGTGGCCGCACTGTGCCTGTAGACCAGGGGTAGGCAACCTTTTGACATGAGAGTGCCACTTTGAAATTTTCTCCTCAACGAGTGTGCCATTAACAATAACGCAAAGGTTAATTATCATACTAAATACAAACACATTATCAACATACCTAGAGTTTTATTCCATCCATATAGTGCACATCTTTTACAACATTTGCACATCTGCAGTGCAACATTTTTAAAGATATTTTCCGCTTATTGAACACTGTTTTCATAAACATATTGCACTGGGAAGAGAGGCAAAAACTGAGACCATAGTGCATCTATATCTGTACATCATAATAATACAGCCATACCAGTACTGTAACATATCAAAGCAGTCATAAGGTACTATATCTGTATTATAGCATAACAAATTAGACACATCAACATTTCAAGAACATGAACAAACAGCTACACATTTAAACTAAAACCAAGTGTAGGCTGGCAACAGCAAATTAACAGTCAGTGTGATCCCTGGCCCTGCTTGGCTTGGCTGAGCTCTGTGATCTGTGGCATGTAGTTTGTTACCTTGAGTTGTAAACATGCCTCAGAGTGCTTCGTTGTTAACCGACTGCGGGTGGTGCTGAGCACATGTTTCATGTGTGAGAACACCTGCTCACAGAGATATGTTGACCCAAAGACTGACAGCAGTGCCAGTGCAATATCCCGGAGACAGCTGAATTTCTCAGGTGTAGATGCCCAGCAGGTGAGGATGTGGGCTCCATGATCTTGCACTGGTGAGGATTCTAGCTGTTTTCTGAGCTCCGCAAACTTTGTCACCCACAGGGATGAGCTCTTCAGCTCAATCAGCTGCATTTCCATGTCCTCTGTATCCATCCAGTCAATCAGAGTAGCATCCAAATCATGTCCATCAAAGCTGTCGGGGTTGATCAAGAAAGAGAACATTGGTCCATACCTTTTGAAATCCACAAATCGCGTTTTGAACTCCGCCTCCAGCTCGCGCATGTATGTTGTTATTTTAGCGGTCCTGATGTTGCGGTGAGAGGACAGCTCTCGCAGGTGTCGGAAGTAGCGGAAAGTGGAGGTGGAAATGTCATCTGAGAATACTGCCAGCTTACCGATAAAAGCAGTCCATGTCTCAAACATGTCCAAAACAGTTTGTCCTGCACCTTGCAGTCTGAGATTGAGCACGTTCAGGTGTCTCGTAATGTCCGCAAGAAACACAAGTTTCACAATCCACTTCTCGTCCTCCAGTTCTGGATAATTTTGGCCTTTTTCAGACAAAAAGGCCTTAACAGCATCAAAGCACCTGAAAAATCGATCCAGAACTTTTCCACAGCTCAGCCATCTCACTGCTGTGTGGAGGGGGAGATCTGTGTATGCGCTGTCCAGCTCCTCCAGCAGGGCCTGAAACTGCCGGTGAGTCAGTGCGGATCGTTTCACTATGAAGTTAATAATCTTTGCCACCGTGGCCATAACTTAATTGAGATCCGAATTTGACATTTTTGCACACAGATTTTCTTGAAGTATTATGCAGTGGAGTTTCATGATGGGGTGGCCGACTTTTTCCTCAATCAGTTTGACGGCTCCCTTTTGTCTCCCACCCATAGCGGGGGCGCCGTCTGTGGTCACTGCAAACACTTTGTCGATGTTAATTCCTCGTTCCTCAAAATGTTCAATTAATGCCCTGTCTTCACCTTTTGTTGTGTCAGGCATTGGCTTCAAGCCGCAAAGTTCCTTTCTGACAGTTAAATCACAGTACCTTGCCATGACTGCCAAACGCGGGACGTCATTCACGTCCACGCTTTCATCAAGTGCAATGCTAAAAAACCGCAGCATCTTTTAATCCAGCTGTTTGCTGAACTCTGACATTTTCAGCCATTTCATCGATACGTCGCTGAACACTTCTTGCTGACATGGGAATGTCCTTTATTCGTGTCTTAATCGTGTCTTTATTTGGCAAGTTTTCAAAAAGAGCATCAGAGCAACTGAGAATAGCCTCCTTAATAAATGCACCATCTGTATACGGCTTCCCATGCTTTGCAATGCAATGGGCAATGCGATAGCTTGCTTCTGTTCCGTGATCTTTAGCAGTGGCAAAAACTTTGAGGGAGCTAGCTTGTTTATCATCCCTGGACACAGCACGTTTAATTGACTCCGTTTTGTCTACTTGGTCTTTGAAAGTCTTCTCGTGCTTCGTCTCAAAATGCCGCTTAACACTTGATGTTCGGCACACAACATTCTCACAGCATAACGTGCACACAGCACGGTCCTTCAAAAATATAAAACCAAACTCTTGTGTCCATGAGGACTGGAATGCTCTAGTTTTGGCCTTCTTAGCAGCAGGTGCTGCCATTGTTTGAGGTGTCCAAATGATTCCCACGGAGGTTGGAGCGGGAAGTTGCTGCGCGGGACCATGCATACTGAATGTGATTGGTCATTACGAAGGCGGGGTCTGCGGAGCCGCGGAAGCATTCTGCACCAACCTCGGTGGGAATCGTTATTAGGACGTGGCGCTGCGGGGATTGGAGCCGCCGACCGCTGCTGTAGACTATGGCCATATAAAGAGCCCCGGGGAAAATTGACGTCAGTTCGCCCCTGAAATAGAAACATTTTTGGAAAACCTAGCATAGAGCAGTCTGAAGCCTGAGGTGTTTGCTCACAGGAATGAATATACTTCTACCTCATTATTTGAAACTTTGGTCACGTTTAATATGAAAATCCGACATTGTAACCTTATGTTTATGTCCGAAAACATGGAAAAGCATGATATTTCCTCTTTAAGCATTAAATAGGGAACTATTCCTTTAAGGAAGAGCCAACTGCTGATAAAATGCAGAGAATAGTATTTTGGGATTTAAAAAATCGTCTTGATACGAGTTTTCCTCATCAATGCCACTATAGCTGTTCATGGTACAATTTAACATGCAAATGTACACGCTTAAACCAGGTCTTGAGGTAAGATGTTGATCGTTGAAGTGTGAACGTGAAGCACTTTTCTTATAGGCCAATGAAAAGCCGCAATTATTCCTGCTAACCACATAGTGGCAGCAGTGGAGCACGCGGCCGTTGTTGGTTGTCAAAGGGCTGCACAGAAAAGCTGAATATGTTAAAGTGGACCGGATCCAAGTGTGTTCTACATCGATAATAAAGTATATGACAATACATAATTCAGATGATTATATCCTTGCAAATAACTTAAATAGCCTATTGGATTGAAAATGCACTTAATGATTTATTAAAATAAAACGGTGGAGTTTTCAGAAAATGTGAAATAGAGACTGGCAATATAGGCTACAGCAGTGCTATTATCCAACTAATTAGTCATTCGCTGTCCCAATTCAGAAGCCATACCAATTAACAATCCTCGTCCTGTCCCAAGTTATACCTCCGCCCACCGACAATCCATGAACACCTGCGCTCGCAGCTTGCAAGTCTCAGAAGTTCTGTTTGCGCAACTGAAGTTCACGAGCGTATTTCATACCCGGAATATTTATATTATTCCCGTGAGTATTTATTTACTTATTTAACTGTTTTAGTGACTTCTTTTTTTTTTTAAGTACAAAAAAGGACTTGGCCTACATCTTGTCAGCTAAAATTTAATGTAGGCTATATGTGTATAATTAACTATAGAGGACGTTTGTTGTACAACATCGTAGGCTACAGCTGCAACGCCACCGGCAGCAGCTAGATAGCAATGCAGGGTGGGTGCACGACAGTTTTCTAAAACTAGCTTAAATGGATATAGTAGGCCTATTCAGATGTAGGCTACCTAACCTGATGGAGGCTTTGTTCATTACTTTTTTTTGTAGCTTACGCTATATGCTGATGATTCTTACGTGAAATTCAGTTTTCTTGCAATACGTATCGAAATACACAGTTCAATTAAAAAGGGTATATATAGTGGTTGCTAAATTTTTTCCGTATTATTGAGGCTATTTCTACTGCCTCGGTGCATGTTTGCAGTGCAGGTGGATGGCGATGTGAAGGAGAGAACATCTCGTAGGCCCTCAATTGACTCATGATGTGGAGTCCTCACTGCCTCTTACCTAACAGACCGAATAGTATAGGACAGAGCTAAGCTTGGGCTACTTTAACAGAGAGACGGTTGAGCTTAGCTATATTAGGTTTTCTTTTCAGAGTGCTTTTCATGTCCGACATTTTGAAAGCAATTCATACCAGTTCCACTGACCACTGATGGCTTTGTTTCGAAGTTAAATTGAAAGTTCAGAGAACTAGAAAAACAGGAGTGCACTCCTGTTGAAGTTCTTAGCTTGTGAGTCATATTTGGGTGGATGTGGAGGTTCAGGTTAGAGCAAGGTTGCATTTCTGAGCCATGGAAGAACAAAATTTGCCTCAGGATGTCTTTTAAGGTGATGCCAAAGCCCCGTAATATTGGAATTTGATGTAGGTCAGATTTCACAAAGTTCTATTTTGAAGTGGACTTCTAAAATACATTTAGATAGAACTTGCACTTCATTATAAAGGCTTGCACTTTTCAATTGGGCCTTCTTTTTAAAAGTTAGACCTATCAGTTATATGCTTAGGAACTTGGAATCGGCATTGATGGATGCCTACATTTTTCAGTTAGCCTATTTTAAAAAATGGCTGCAGGATTCAGACTTCCTTGTGTTGTAGTTTTTACCACGTAGGCTTATAGTGGCTGTAGATTAGAAGGTCATAAAAAAAAAAAAAAAGCCAGGCAACACAGCTGTTATTGCAATTTATCGCCTGAGAAAAGCAATTCCCCTTTCTTGTCCTTTAGTAACCCCAACCGGCGTATCTGCATCGTGTGTATGAGTGTGTTAGAGAAAACCGGTGCGGGTGGGGGTTTGTGTTAAGGGCTTGTAGCATCATCCCTAGTGAAGGGAGTAGGCTGCTCCCTCCCATGTCATGACCGTATATGGGGGGTGAGTCTTGTGGTGTGAGCTGTTTCAGCCAATGAGAGCAGCCGTGGTGTTAGAATCTTAGTGTGGGGAGTGTTGTCTACAGGAAGGACACTCGCCTGGGTGGGGTTTCAGAAGAGACAAGCCGGGGGTTTGAAAATGAATGATGTGCTACACATTTCTAGACTTAGAGGGGGACGCTAAAATTTCTGTCTAGCGGCAAGCTACATTTACGGTGTTTTTGTACAGAATAGGACTCCTGAAAAACAACCTGGAATTGGAACTTTAATCATTTTCTCCCAACAATGCATTGTAAGTAGGCTAATAGATATACATTTTGTAAACATTATAATACCAGGTCAAAGGCCCCAGACTTTTCATTTGGGCGTTTCTTACTTTCACGGTAACTGCCACTTTTAGGTTGTGCATTGTCCATAAAATAAAGTTTCTGGTTTTAGCTTGCTGACAGATGCATTTCATAAGTAGCCTATTCGAGCGATTGTATCGCGTCAATTTTTTTTAAATAACATGTTATGTTTGAATAGGAAGCTTTCTTCTTTGTCAAATAAGCCCATTTTGTCCAACACAAGAAGCTTCTGTTCGTGAATTGACATGCATTATAAACGTGCTCCTATAAACAGCATATTTTACCAGTAGTTTGACCTATGGAGAAGGTACCACAAGATTTGCATTTCTAATTCTCAAGACGTTCTCAAAGGATAGGGAAGGGCATCTGGAGGCGTGAAATCAGGACTAAAGAAGCTCATCACAAGCTGAAAAAAGTTGAACTGAAACTCCAGTGTGTAAATGTTATAAACATAGTCTTGGCAACTGGTCTAGGCAGTTGGGTGGAGGTGACCATCTGCTAAGAGTAAGAAAGAAAGCGAGACGCTACTAGTCCTTTTCATATGGCATCAGACAGTGTGGTTAATTCTGGGTGTGGTTGTCAGTAGGGAGAGGAATGTAGTTATGAGGGGTGGGAGCTTGTTTTTATTACACTATTCTAGCGGGGAGTAAATTCCCTCTTTGATAAGATCATTTGCATGAGCAAAATGGCCAGTTGCTGTCGTGGATGTAAGGGTGCAATGCTAAATCTGTCTGAAGCGTGCCATGATGGGCTAAAACTTAAAGCTGCGCGGACTCACTGTATGCTTCCGTCTGCTTTACTCTTGTAATGAAGTGCGTCCTAAAGACCTGGGTCTTGGCTGGATTCCCATCCCTTCCATCAATGAGACTGATTCATAAAACCTAACTCAATATAACCGCGTAGAGTAGTGTAGTACGTGGAACAAGCATTTGGAATAGTTAGTATAAAGCTTAGTATAAAGTTAGTATTGCTTTTCACCAACGCTTCACAGTTTCAAGGTAAACATTCATTTAATTATGTTTTCATCAGCCATCACATTGAAGTAATATCAGATTGTGGCTTCCAAGCGTAGTGGACAACACTGATACTGTGCTCCAGCCTATTTCTGCTAGGTCTGATTAGCAGAGGGGATACAAGTCCTTAAGAATAACTGATTGAGGGTGGCGAGGGAGGCGATGAGTTTAAATTAATTCCAGCTACTGGAGTAAACTTAATGTTGCTTTTGAGATCTCAAGAAGTTTCTGTTGGTCATTAAAGTGACTGGTAGAGTCTAAGACTTGGCTGTGAGTCCACCAAGGCAATGTTAAAATAACGGATTTCAGTCCCCCCTCACAACAAAAATGACCACTCCACACTCCTACACATGGCACAGCTGTGTTAAGGTTGCTGGAAAATGTCCAGAGAGAAATTTTGTCTTCAACCTGTAGTGCCTGCTTAAGTCACGGAAGAGCTTAGCTCTCAAAGTCTTGACATTTGGTGAAATCTTCTCCCAGGCAGTTCCCATCAGTCCCATCTTTTATTTTCTTCTAGCTCCTGTTTTCATCCTTAAGACTAGACCAATATGTTAAATGTCTAGCAGTCGTATGTGGGGATTACTACTTATTGGAAGGCCATTCTAATTCAGGAACTGCCAAAGCATGCCCTTGTCTCTGGTTCCACACAAATATTTTGAGTGTTCTGTGACCCCTGTGCTGAATTTTCTTTCCTTCTGACCTGGCCCAATTGTACGTATCAGTGGTGAGCTATGGTAGGCTACTCTCAACAAAGGGTGAAACAGATCCATTGGTAGGTGTTTTCAATATTCTGAGGGCGTTGGACAAACTGCAGTCCAGCACTGATTCTTTACTATGGGCAAAACATAGCTAGTTGGGGAACGCAACAATGTTTAGTGGCAGTAGTTGGTATTGTTCTGTATGACTTATTGGACTTATGGAGGATGTATTTCCTGTGATGTTTCTGACCAAAACATAAAGGATTCTTTCTCCCTCTTCCTGGCAGCCCCATGTCTGGGTTAAGCAGCCTGTGGAACTAACTGATCATCTGCTCTCAGTAGCTTCGTCGAACCTTCACATTGGTGAAGCTGCTGAATGTTCAAGACTGCTCTTGGACAATCTTGCCTGCAATCTAATGTGGCCTTGAATTAATTTATTACCTAATGAGGACATTTTGAACTTGGTAGCAGATAGGCAGGATGGGGCAATAATGTTAACATGGTTAATTTTGTTTTGGTTTAAAGCATTTGACTTGCTTACTGTAACCTGTCCCATGCACCTTTTGACTTCTTTTTTTTTTAACCATATTCAAGTCATTGGGAAAGGTTATTCAAACATGGCAACACTGTTGCCATACTACCAAAGCCTTGTAGATTGTGCTCCATAAACAGTAAATTAATAGCATCTTTGTCTAGCCAACCAATATAGGTAGTCAAAGCAACCCAGGCCCAAGCACCACACACTGTTTGCCTTCACATCACCCAGGGACTGACCCTGTGACTCATGGCCAGCAGCAGCACTCTTATGTCAGTCTTGTGAGTTTCAAGAGATGTCAGGAGTCACATGTTTGACAGTACTACTACTTGGCTGGAGAGCAGTTGCCATCCTGAGCTCTAGTGCTCTGTTAGTCACGTCTCACCAAATATCTCTTAAAGTTGAGAGAACCGGGATTTGTTTGAGAGAGTCTTTAGCTATCCGTAACTCTGCTCTTTCATTCTCTCTTTAACCCACAGTGACTGTGTGTGAGCCCGGCGCAATGTCAGCTGCTGTGATGATGGACCCTACAAAAGAAGTTGGCTTCCTGCAGTCGTGCAGTGTGGCCCACAGCATGGCCTCGCTAGACGACTCAAACGTGGAAGCAACCAAGTACGCACCATAAAACATTGTCAAATACGTAAAAAAAAATAATCTGTAATATCTTTATACATGACAGTACAACTTGTAGGAAAAGTTGAAGTGTAATCATAGGGAAGTACCTGATAATACTCTGGAAGTGTGAGAAACAATTACTGTATTTGAAACCCGTATGGGAGCTATTCCCATCTGACATAATTAGTGTTTCCAGGGATGTCCCTTTTGGGAAGTTGCAACCTGCAGCAGGTCTGGAACTCAACGTTGCCCTGTTTGTGATTCTGTGATTCTCTCCAGTGAGTCGTCAGAGGAGGAGTCAGCTGGAGAGAAAGAAGAGACCAGAGCAAAAACTGAGCTCAGCACCAAAGCCACAGAAATCCCCACTGAAGAGTCCACATGCAAAGAATCAGGTGAGCCTTCTGCCTCTGAGCACACATAGAACTGACTTGGGAAGTGGCAAACATTTTTATACTGGAATAACCATCCCCCACTTGAACTATTGCATAAGTAAGTTTTCCTTATTTATAGGAAGTGCTTACCCTGTATAAACTTTCCCTCTATCCGTAATCTTTTTTACATTGTGTGAAGTCTAACTTCCAGATCCAGTAACAAACGTATGGCTTGAATCCAGAATGTTGTTCATTGTTGGGGAAAAATTTGACTACACCAAAATGAATAGTTTAGGTCTACAATATCCTTCCCGTAGCTTGTGTACGCTCTCACTGCTGCGGTGTCTCCTTATGATGGGTCTGCTGTGTCTGATAGCAGTATGATGAGGTCCCAGCCTCATGGTGACCCCAGCAATGTGTTTGTGTTGACTATGTACAGGTTTTGGTCGTAAACACCCTCCGACCCGTCAGAATGTTCCACCCCTGTGGCCACATGGGGGCTGTCAAGATAGTAGCGCTCTTTCGAAACAGGGTCAGCCTGCCTTAGTCACATGACCCCTCCACTCTGTTCAGCTGTCAGCTTTTTAGGCCTTTTACAAGGGCTTATAGTAAACACTGAACCAGGGAAAGTGCATTCAGGCAATGCCTACACTATCTCTGTTCATCATTATCAGGTTGCTATTCTATAGGACAGGATGGATGTTTGTGTTCCTTTCAGGCTAACAGCCAAAGTGGAGTAGTACCTGTCTGATTAAAAAAAAATATATATATATATATATCACAAGAATTTGGTCAGATCATTAACCATAACCTAGTGCTGGAGGAAAATGACCAAATAAGGGAAAAAATATAATTAAACATTTAACACTTGCTTATTTAATTTGTTCTTTAAATGGAAGTTATGAAACACCTAATGTCCCTGTGTGAAAAGGGTTTACACTGGCCTTCTGTACTTTTCCCTCCATGTGTGTTTTAAGCCAGTCGGGTCAGTACTTCCTGCTCTCACAAGAGGAGGAAGCAAGTGTTCAAACAGTGATATTTCAGTCAAGCCAGAACAATCTCTTGTCAGCATTTCCTACCAAAGGCCTTCCAGGCCACAGCTATTGGAAGCTGGCCATTCTGAGTTGCTGCTTTGAATTGTTCATGGCAGACTGTCTAGTCGTCGTCACTTTAGTTAGTAGATTGATCTTAGTCTGTATAGTGTGTTTTGCCTTGGTTCAGACATTTGCTCTTCCTACCACGAGTAAGACAGACAGTAGACCTACAGGTACAGTCCCCTCGAATATCTGCCTCGATACATATTCAACATTAGATACTTAAACAATCCTGTCCTTACTGCCCATAACTAATCCAGTATCATCTGTTTCCAACATGGTTGACTTCATTTCCAACCAGGATTATCAAAAAAAGTAACAGTTGTCCCTCTTTTCCTTATGTCTAAGTGAGCGCCCAGCGCCCAGACTCTCTGTCTGTGCCGGCATTTGGAGAGCCAGGCCTGTGGACCTCCAGCGGTGAGGGGAAGGTGAAGCTGAGGATGGGGGAGTCTGGTATGGCTGCCGAGCCTCCAGTCACTGTTCACCAGATGTTTGCGGCGGCGGTGGAGAAGTTCGGGAGCTTCACAGCATTGGGCTGGAAGGAGGGCGAGGAGCAAAAGACCATCAACTACCAGGATTACTACAAGGCCTGTCGAACCGCTGCCAAAAGCTTTCTGAAGGTTAGCCCCAGTCCTTCTTTCAATCAGTGTGTGTGTGTGTGTGTGTGTGTGTGTGTGTGTGTGTGTGTGTGTGTGTGTGTGTGTGTGTGTGTGTGTGTGTGTGTGTGTGTGTGTGTGTGTGTGTGTGTGTGTGTGTGTGTGTGTGTGTGTGTGTGTGTGTGTGTGTGTGTGTGCATATACTGTATATAATAGTTTGTGTGCTGCCATAAAGATTTTGCAACTACAAAAATATTACAGCACAACAGATACATAGTTTATGATCAGAAGGAAGTGTTAAGGTCCTGGATGGTAACATTTTTCAAATATATAGGATTTAATATATTCAGGATTGCAAGAATCTTTGACTGCATGTTGTAATGCAGCAGTTATACTGTTATACAGTTGTGAGCAGTCTACCTGATCAGTTAATTGGATAGATTACGTCTCCAGGATTTGTTCTTTTTAGCTCGCGCTTTGAAGTAACAAACTCACGTTAGTAAGGTAACAACAACGCAATTCTCCGCCCACTACAACCCCCAAGCGATCAAGTAGAAAGTAGCGTTAGGACTTGACGGAATCTCATTGCTGCCGGTGTGAACGTGCTGTAGTGGTGCACATATCCAGAACTGGTAGATGGCCTGGACAACTTGAGGCAAGCCTTTCGATAAGGGTCATGTTTTTTGTTTATGAAACCCTAAACCAGTATGGGAGGGCTTGCCAAAAGCCAGTTTGAAACATGTTTGTACACCCAACACTCAAGCATGCATTGACACAGGCAAGCTGTAAGAGATGATGGTCTCAACTAGGGAAGATTCATAAGATCTCGTCTAGGTGTCAGGATACGTGCATTTTGCACGTTCAAATGGTGTGTGTGTATATGAGTGGGAGCTCACAGGGACATTTCCTACCACAGGCCTGAAGTTTCAGTTCACATGCATTTTGTTTTATATCAATGTATAATATGTAGACATATCTACATATGCTTAAATTATTAATATGCATAAGTGATTTTGAAAATGCATTTAAAATTGTGCCCAGTTTTAAATCATTTAAAGTTTATAAAGAAGATCTAAAGCCAGTCAAACATCCTACTAATATATTGTAATAAACGATAATACTTAGTGTTTTTTTCTGTTTTTGTTTTTTGGCTGTGTCCACAGCTTGGTTTGAAACGTTACCATGGAGTTGGCATCCTGGGTTTCAACTCTGCCGAGTGGTTCATATCAGACATTGCCGCCATTTTGGCTGGGTGAGTGGCCATTTGCATTTATTGTATGTTGTACTGGTTGAGCTGTGTTCTGCATGTAGCGTTGTTAACACATTCCACCAAGAAATGCTGGCTTAAGATGGATACCATTTTACCTAACAAGACTGTCATGAATCAAGTGTGCAGCTGCACGAACATGCAAGTGTCCTACTTTGCTGATTAATCAGTTTGTTTTGCATGGCTGTAGACCCTGGTTGTGGGATGTCACAATTGTTAGAATGAACTTTGTCACTTGCTATGTTCATATTTGGCTTTCATGATATACTTGAGATAATTACCTAACCAGTGTTTTGGGAAATGTATTATATTTTATTGAATTATCTTTTTGTCCTGTTAGAGAGAGCTTCTCTAAGCCTCCTTGAACTGATTGAAAGACCTAGTTGTTTCCCATGGTAGTTGAACGGAACTGGTTCTGTCTTCAAACATTTCTCATTTTAGTTGAAAGGTTTTCTGAAGGCTCCCACACCTTTGCTATGGCATGACAATAAGACTGCACCGAAACTCGAGCTTGACAGCCTGTCAAACTAGTCTTCAGTGAAGAATCTATATAATATGTCATCGGCTTTAGAGATGGCGTTTGCTGCAGAATGCAAAGGGAAAGTACGCCCCAGTGTTTATTCCTGCTGCCTGGATAACGTGCTCTTGCCGCTCTCGCTACGTTTCACTCTCCCAGTGTGAAACTAATGAAGTGTCCTTCTCTGGTGGTCCCAGAGGTTTTGCAGTGGGTATCTACACCACCAACTCCCCGGAGGCCTGCCAGTACGTGGCAGAGAACTGCAAAGCTAACATCATTGTGGTGGAGAACCACAAGCAGCTCCAGAAGATCCTGCAGGTAAGCTGAGAGGCTAAAACAGCTGGCTGGAAACAAACGACAGCTGTAGAAAACGATGAAATGTGTCCGCGTCGTCCGATGTCATTTTCTTGAATTTTTTCTACCTACCCTGAGCTTCTTAAAACCCGCCTTGATATTCTAAATTTGTTTTCAATGTAGGTTAAAGACAAACTTCCCCACTTGAAAGCCATCATCCAGTACAAAGATGCACTGAAAGAGAAGAGGCCAAATCTATACTCGGTAAATTCCATACTCTTGTCTTTATTATTAAATGTGTTCAGCTGAAATATTACTCCCATTCTCTTTTCAGATGGCGTGGTGGTTCTATTGCTCAGATAGACTGACAGTTATTTAAAATGTGTTTTGCATATCCTTTGGGTTCCCAGTGGACAGAGTTCATGGAGCTGGGGCGCGAGGAGCCTGACGCTCAGTTAGATGGCATCATTGCCAGCCAGGAGCCCAGCCAGTGCTGCACACTGATCTACACCTCAGGAACCACAGGCCAGCCCAAAGGAGTGATGCTCAGTCATGACAACGTGAGTCACACTGCCCCACCAACACTCATCTGAGGAAACTACCTTTATTTCCCTGCCTTCGCAAATCGTGAGGACATGCTGTTTTGACATGATACAGTATTGAGAGAACATGGGGAAAAAACATGGTTACCAAGTATAAATGGTGGTTGTAACGCACCTCTTGATTTTCCTCTCCCTCCAGCTCACATGGACGGCTTATGCCACAGGCCGTCATGTGCGTTTGACAGACGCCTCCAAATCCCAGGAGGTGGTTGTCAGCTACCTTCCTCTTAGCCACATTGCAGCTCAGATGGTTGACATATGGGTCACCATGAAGGTTGGAGGGGCTACCTACTTCGCACAACCAGACGCCCTGAAAGTGAGAGCTGTGTGTGTGTGTGTGTGTGTGTGTGTGTGTGTGTGTGTGTGTGTGTGTGAGAGAGAGAGCGCGCGAGTACAGTCTCATTGTACGAGGATCTGAAGTTTAGTTTCCCAGTTCTTCAACTGACTGAGATGTTATCTGCACGGTCATGTGTTCTCAAGCATTTACCCCAACACACCTAATCGAAGTGTGTAATCCAGTTACCGGAGGCAGATTATAGATTAAATACCAATGACCTTTTAGTTTGAAATTAGCCTGTGTTGAACCTTTGACTAAGACTAAGCCCCCACACACACACACACACACACACAAACCCCTAAATTGATTAATACAATACAAGACACTGAGTATTGTGTGTGTTGGGCATGCACTCTTGACTGAGCTTTCTTTTCCTACTCTTGTTTGTCAGGGTTCTCTTGTAAACACACTGAAGGAGGTGCGTCCCACAGCTTTCATGGGCGTGCCTCGCGTCTGGGAGAAGATGCAGGAGAAGATGAAGTCTGTCGGGGCCAAGTCATCCACTGTCCGCAGGAAGGTGGCTGTCTGGGCCAAGGGTGTGGGGCTACAGACCAACCTCAGCAGAATGCACCAGTACGTGTAGATTCAAAGACAGTCAAGTATTTAATATCTTTAGTTTTGTTAAGTGCTTTGAATTGACACAAATAAGAACAGACTATAATCAAAGCTTGGTAGGCTGACTGGCTAGCCTGGGAGAGAAAACATTGTCATTCCATTATCAGCGGTTATAAGCACCATTTTTTCTCTACCTCTCTAGGAACGGAGCCATGGAACGCACTCCCTTCAACTACCTTCTGGCTAAGAAGCTGGTGTTCTTGAAGGTCCGCAAGGCCCTCGGCCTGGACCGCTGCAACAAGTGCTACACGGGCGCCGCTCCCATCACAAAGGACACGCTGGAGTTCTTCCTGAGTCTGGACATCCCAGTGTACGAGCTGTACGGCATGAGTGAGAGCACAGGACCTCACACCATCTCCCTGCCCGATGCCTTCTGTCTGACCAGGTACCTACTCCAACCATCTACCAATCTGAATGTTAGTCTCTATTCCCTCTATCAATCCAGAATAAAGTGATACTGATCTCAGTGCACCCCAAATTAAGTTCTAAATTCTAGGACTGTTCAATAATTACTGCAAATGTGTGTTTGCTCCTTAGCTGTGGAAAGGAGATTCAAGGCTGTGAGACAAAGATCCACAATCCCGACGCAGAGGGCAACGGCGAGATTTGTTTCTGGGGGCGCCATGTCTTCATGGGTTACCTCAACATGCCAGACAAGACTGATGACGCGCTGGATGCAGAAGGCTGGCTACATTCTGGGGACCTGGGCAAACACGATGAGAACGGCTTTCTCTTCATTACCGGCCGCATCAAAGGTGAGAAAAGGTCAACAAAATCAAAGGAACATTTAATCTTACCATTGCTGTCAGAACAATTTCAAACCAACCAGTCGGAATCCAGCTCGACCGTAGAACTGGGGCTTTAGCACTTCAGCATGGGGTTCTAGACTGACAGTAGTTTGGTCACATTTGCACGTTCTTCATTGCTGCTGAAAGAAATGTCAATATTAATTGTGTGTGTGTGTGTGTGTGTGTGTGTGTGTGTGTGTGTGTGTGTGTGTGTGTGTGTGTGTTGCAGAACTGATTATCACAGCAGGTGGCGAAAACATTCCCCCTGTGCCCATCGAGGACGCTGTGAAGGAGGCTGTGCCGCTCATCAGTAATGCCATGTTAATAGGGGACAAGAGGAAGTTCCTGGCCATGCTGCTCACCATTAAGGTAGCATTCCCCTCTGTCTTGTTCCATTATAGCTAGAGCCCAACCCAGACTGGATTTTTTGGGGGCCGATACTGAGATTTGGGAGTAAACAATTTGCGACGGCAATATATCAGTTGATATTCTGCATGTATCTATTTATTCTGTGTAACACTTTGTAATGAGCTCTCCATTGTGGTTATGAAACACTTGTGACAAAGATAAGTAATCTCATATCATTGTAATGTTTATGTTGCTTGTTTTATTGTTTTACATCTGTTCTGATGTTTTCCTCTTGGCCAAGGCGCCATTGTAAAAGAGAGATCTATATCTATCTCAGTGGAGCTCGCCTTGATAAGGGATATTACCGTTTCGTTTTTTTGCCGATACCGATTTATCTGTGATGGCCCGTATAAATATAAAACATAAATCGCTCGGGCTGCAAATCATTGCTCAGCATGAACACACTTGAATCTGCTTTCAGAAAACTCATTGGGCATTGATTTCATCTTTCTAAACTTGGGCGGCGTGTCACGTCTTTTTAAAACCAGGGTTTGAACACAGCTTGTGTGTGTGTTGTCCTGGTCTAGTGCTGAGTTGTTGTTTTTTTGTGCCCTGCCAAAAAGTCATGCCAAGACTTGTGACCTAGTGAACTGGCTCATGTGATGGCTGCCCACCTGTTTACACCCCAAAATACTTGTTGTGACATTCTCTAATTTAAGACTTGCCCTGATTTGTTTATCTGCTGCAATCAAATGGAGATAAGGAGATAACCAGGCCTTTAGATGTTCAGTCTCTCACAGTTAATCTAATCTCTCAGAACAGAGCAATCAGGAACGTCATAGCGATAATACGTTTTATGAGGAAAGTTTGATTAAGGAAAGTTGTAATTTATATACTGTATAGTCTGTCATACCATGTTGACCCGCTGTAGCTACTGAGGTCGAGTTAGGCTGGGCTCGTCTCAGCAGGCCAAATGATTTGGCCTCCACTCACACTAACTATTGAGCTACCACCACCCAGTGGATTTTATAGCAACTACATCAGTATGTATTGCCCTAGCTGTCATCTTAGGCAGATGTCCAGGAATCACGTTTTGTAGACTCTATCCGTGCTTCAACACCAAACCAACAAAAGGTCATAGGGAATCTGTTTTTATCGACGGTGCTGGGGAGTAACTGGAGCTGTGTTTATTAAAGTTGTCTCTCACCCGTTTAGTGCCAGGTGAACGGGGAGACCGGAGCCCCCGAGGACGAGCTGACACCAGAAGGCGTGGAGCTGTGCAGGAAGCTGGGCAGCAACGCTGCGCATGTCTCTGATATTACTGGCGGTCGCGACCGGGCCGTCCACACCGCCATCCAGGAAGGCATCAACCGTGTCAACGAGTGTGCCGCGTCAAATGCCCAGCGCATCCAGAAGTGGATTGTTTTGGAGCAGGACTTCTCCATTGCTGGGGGAGAGCTGGGTAAGCAAGAGACTTTGTGCTAATGTTGTTTTGTTAGAAACAGTGAACTCCTACTAGTATAAACAAACATTTCCTATTTATTTAAGTCTTATCTGCTATTACAGGTGCAACAAACTGAGTTGGGGGTTAGAATAATTATATGGGCCAAACACTTACCACAGCCACCGACAAGAATAGTCAACCAAGAGGGAATGGGGAGTGTCAACCTATTCCAAATGCACATGATTGGACTTTTCTTATTTCTGTATTTCTAATAGGCCCTACCATGAAGCTAAAGAGACCGGTGGTCATGAAGATGTACAAAGAGCAGATTGAGAACTTTTACAAAGAAGTGGCAACCCCAAGTACTCCTGACAACCCCCTACCCCCCAAGTAGCGCCACAATGATTACCCCTGTGGTGCAATTCAGTCTCTACAAAAGACTTGCCGACACAAGTCTCAGACTCTTTCTGTCTTGCTCTCATATATATATATATATATATATATATATATATATATATATATATATATATATATATATATATATATATATATATATATATATATATATGCATATGCATGCATGCAAACATAAACACATGCACACACTTGTATACCTAGACCCATTCCTGTGCACTTGCCATTTCTTTTCTGTGAAAAATATTCAGCTAGCTTTAAATTTCGGTTGTTGGGTTTTGTTTACATTTGTTGTGGTTTCAGAAACAAGAGGAAAGATCCATGTAATGCCATTGTAAAACATATTTTTAAGAGGGTAATCATAAGCTGAATTCAAATATTTATTTGTAGTATTGTGAAGAGCATCAATAATATCTGGTAGATGAAGTCAAGTTCTCCATAAAGAGGCATTGTTTATATACTTGAGACTAAAGCAAAACGGAATCCAAAAAGTCTATAGTACATGATAGAACTGAGAGGCTTTGTAAAGAAAATAATTTACTCTAAGCTATTTATTGTTTTTGATTTGCCAAAGTTGGATTATTACTTGGGCCAACCAAATTCACAGCCTAACAGTAGCCTGAGTTATAAAGATGAATCAAAAGCGAATTGACAGGGAATAGAAAATGTTGAGGAAACATATCATTGTCCTATTTATTCTTGTCGTATTGTCCTTTGCCATGGTCTAGTTTCAGAGGTCTGATGGAAGTGAGTCATTTGTGTTGTAGCTATTTTGCAAATGTTTGGCGGTTATGCACTGACTAGTTCTAGGCCGGCACCAGGTATATGAAGTTGTAGGGGCAATCTTAGCCTACAAGTCTTAACCACCGAATCACTTTCTTCAAACTTTGAAACAGTGTAATTCAAGCCATATTTATCTATGTTGTTCTCCTCTGCAACCAGTCTGTTTTGTGTTCTGACCATTTATACAGTCAACACAATTGCCTTGTTGGTATATTGTATAATGAATGATTCTGTGTTAAATTGCTGTGACTGAAAAAAAGATGATTTGCCTGCATGTGCATTTTTCCTTTGGTCTTTTTTTTTGTTCAATCTTTGTCATTGACTGTAACAAGCTATGCATTATTATTTTAACATTCTATACTTGCTTATTCGGTTCAGATTAGAATGAGAAAAAGCAGAGAAGAGGTTTAGTTGAAGACTACTTCTTGAAATGTAGATGTCAGGGTTGAGTATGACTTACTGATGAGTTGTAATTATTTAAAAATGAGATGTTCTATATAAAATGGTAGGCTCAGCAAGTGTGGTGATAGATAGCTTTTTATTTTCTCTGATATACTTGAAATTGAGGAATGAAAAAGCATTTGATGTTGATCCAAAGAGCATTCTGTATATAGCCATATGTGCATATGATATAAAGGCATATTACAGCATTTACTGTTCTCGTAATGACTGTAGAAAGGAGTCAAACAGTAAAAGGTTTCTCTGGTGTGAAACTGGGAGAATTGGGCTTTGTTGAAATATCCACAATAGGACACCAATGAAGACTAAAGTGAGGGAAATGACGGGGATGCATGTATTGGGTTGAGTTGTCAGCTGTCTGTTTTTGAGCAGTATAATCTCTTGCTGCAAAAACACTGATGTTGGGACTAGTCAGCTTCTGCAGAAAGACGGGGTAGTAGTCAACCAACGTTTATTTAAAATCAGTCTCTACTCTAAGATTTAGACCAAGATACAAAATATTTGCTCCACCTGACCCTTAAGTAGACTAGTTTGAACACCTTTTGTTCAGAGACATATTGAGTTGGGAAGGAGGGGAAATGTGCATGACACTGGTTCAGGGGAATAGTGGATGAGCAAGGCTATTTTTAAACCAGCAGCTGCCATGTCTCCTGAAACTGGAATGTTTTGTGTGAGGTTGTGTGGCTGTAAAATAAAATGTGTACTGTACTGTGCATTGTGGAGTGCTGTCTCATTCCAAATCTGTTGTATGTGAGTTGTAACAAAGGGTAAATATGCGCTTTGTGAGTTCAAGGAAATCAAGTGGTTTTCTTGCAGCTTTTCTTACAGGCTTTTGACCAAATTGCCTTGCTTCCATAAACATGTCGATACTGCCATAATTTTTTTTACAAATTACCCATATATCCTGTGTTTCATTGTCAACCCATGCCTTGTCCTTTTAACCTCAATCTACTGACCTCAATATGAACCCTACTTGAACTCATCACCAGAGCAAACACAGGTCACGAAAGGCAGAACAACAGCAGACAGTACTCAATGACTTTATTAATATGATTTCCAAATAAAAAATAACATAAAAATGATTTCCAAATAAACAATAACAAAAATAACAGTTTTCTCCTTGTTGCAACTTGCATCATATGACCACATGGTGGCAATGTATGCCAAGTTTGACAATATCAAATCGCATTGTTCTGCTATTCGGCCCATGATAGCATTATCCACATGAATGGAACAGTTTATTTCCCATCCCTCCCTCTCATGATAAATACAGCCAACCCATTCCCCTGTCACAGACACGTATAACAACCACTGACACAGGAAATACCCCTTCTGCACAAAACCCCAGCCCTCCCCCACTCCTTACAGCATCTGGAGAAGGAACACCATTTGCACAGTTCACACATTTGCTGCTTTAAGTGTCTTTTCATCCTCTTAAAATCCACACAGTAGATATTCTACCTTGGCTTTACCATACACTTATATATAATATAGTTTCAATTCAAATGCTTTTTTTTTCCTCCTCTGGTGTTGCTTCCTATGGTCTTGTTTGCGTTTCAAGGGGTGACATTTGGATAGTTTTAGACTACGTACTTTGAGAAAACATTTAAAACCGGGACTGGACATACAATAAAATAATAAATCAAACATTTAATTTTCTCTAGCCCTAAACCTGGATGGGTTTGTGCTGTGTACATGCTCCTGTTCAATCTTTTCTCCTTTATATCTTTATACTTGATGAAATAGGCATTGTTAGCTCATACAACATACATCTTCCTAACACCTGTTCTGGTGTGCAACCCTCACAGACACATTCAGGGAACCTAGACATGACAACTTTAGGCGTTTCATTACAACTGATTCAATGGGCACATGTCTTTATGAATAATGACAAAAATGCCAAACAACATTAAATAAGATTTGTTTTAAAGGTTGGCAAAAGAAAATATCATATTGCATGTAAATATTGTATAAAATTCTTAAAAATACAGTTTAGATAATTACTTAAGTACTGGAGTTACCACAGCCAAAAGTGCAGAGGTACATAAATAAAACATTGACTGTTGGTAGACAGTGGGGCTTCTCTGAAAGAGCTGCCACTCAATCCTTCCCCCCCCCCCAAACATATCACCCCTTTAGGCCACTATTCCACAAACAAACATGGGAAGCCCGGTCGAGTGTCACAGTTTGCAAACTAGAACTTAAGGGTTACAAGTTTGCAGGTGTGCGCTAACACACACACACAGACACACACACACACACAAAGATAGGAACATTCTTTGTTTCTCTCTTGACACACACACACACACACACACACACACACACACACACACACCTCATCCAACATACACAGTTGCAAAGTTCATTCTCAGTGATCACTGCAAGAGAGTTGTGTTGACACAGGCACACCCAGACCAAAAGGAGGTGGTCGGGGAGAGTGGATGCTGCAAGGAAAATAAGGCAGTAGCTAGGTCGTTTCACGTTCAAAACCCAACCACACATTCAGAGTCCTCCACACGGAGTGCTCACTGAGGACAATGGTGGAGAGGGTGTGCAGTTTGCAGAGCCAAGTAGGCAACATAACGGACACAACTATTAAAGCTATTTAAGTATCAGAATAAATATACTGTTGGTAGGAAAACAGAGAAAAAATTAGTAGAGGAGTGAGGCAGGGTGAGGATCACTCACTAACGGCTGACCGACAGTCTGAACCACAGAGAGTGTGAAGAATAGAGGGGCCACAGGAAAAAACCCACCTGACAGGCTGAAAGTGAGAGACCTGACCTGGCAACACACTGTCACTCACTACCCACAGACAACTAAAGCACTGACACGAAACAGCTCTGAAATCGCAACATTTTTACTGTAGTTAGCAAACATCTGACTATCAACAAGACAGGCATCGAACGCCTTATAGGTCTCTGAGACCACAGTTGAAGTATATGAAAACCTGGGTCTTAGGATTTGTGGAAGGCTTATGTTCCTTAAAATAATGGGAATAGGCCAACACTAGAAAAAAACTAAAACTTTTGTACACTAGGCAGTCTAGAGAAGACACTCAGCGAGGAGTTTAGATTGACAGGAGGGCAGGAGGGGAAATAGTTAAGACAAAACTGGATATTCAATGCAGGTTTCCCAGGAAAAGGAGGGGCTTTGCTCCTCGAACAATATCAGCAGAGTACACCCCCCTCAGACTGGCAGACACTTAAAGGCACTAAGAGGGTGCAGGTATCTTGCTAGCCCTAAAAAAAAAAAAAGTACATTCATAACTCACAGGTTATTGAAACTGCAATCAAAAAATACTCCAAACGCATCGGTACAAAAATAAAATGTAAAAACGTGTGGCCCCATTTTTCTACAATTTCTGGGATCTGGGAGAATAGTATGGCTACTTTTCTCTGCTTCTCACCCCCCACCACTAGAAGGCAATTCAGAAGTGAAGTGATCCTCTGCAGCCCTGTCCCGAGCTGTTGAGCCCTTTCATGCACATGGCTATGGGAGGGATGGGGGTGGGAAGGACTGGGGAGGAGGGGAGGGGAGGGGGGGCTTCAATGGAGGAGAGGGGGATGAGGTCAAGGCTCAGCTTTCAGTGTGAAGGAGGAGAGGGAAGCTAAACAGACATTAGTTCAGACAACACACACACACACACACACACACACACACACACACACACACACACACACACACACACACACCTCAGAGCCTTGTGTGCGTATTAATCTGAGGGACCTAGATGCTCTTAGAGTTTGTACGAAAAGAAACTAAGAGCTGCTGCTTGTGGTCAGGCTTTAAAAAAAATTTAAAAGACACTAACCACAAAGAGATTATCTCCCCTAAAGCCTTTGCAATGCTCAAACACACATGCGCACGTGCACACATCCCCACCCACCCCATCCCGAACACAGGAATATGCCTACAGAGAAATGAACTCCAGCTGCGGGAGCGGGAGGAGGGAATGTGGAGTGTTGTGCTAGTAAAGGAGTGTGAGGGGAAGAAAGAGGGAAGTATTGGGTTTGCTAGACTGAGTGAGGGGGGGCGAGGGAGGGAGGGGGAGGAGTGGTCACATTCCACAGTTCTGCACACAGGCTCCACAGCAATAGCAACGTATGGGTACATGTCCTGTGGCACAGGAAGATAGACAGACTTGAGGTCTGGCGTAAAAGGTCCAAGATAAACAGTGGCACAGCTCCTCTCACTCCCACTGCTCTCCTCCGCTTCTGTCCGTCTCTGCCGGTCCTCTCCAGTGCTATGTGAACATGTGACTAGGCATGTGTGAGTGTGAATTTGTTCTGTGGTTCAGTTCAGTCTTTTGAGAGGCTGTGGCTCCTGCTGATGCTCCAGCCCCCCTCCACAGCCGGGGGTCCAGGGAGGGTCCAGGACAGAGAGCAGGCGGCCGCCCTCCGCCCTCACGCCGCCCAGCACTTCCTGTCACGTGGCCGTGGCCTCCAGGTAGCTCTGTAGTTTGCGGACGGTGGACTCGTCCAGAGAGAACAGGTCAAAGTCAAAGGTGGTGTTGGTGACGTTGAAGTGGCCCGTCTCCTCAATGAGGTTGACAATCTGACCCGGGAACAAAGAGGAGGAGCGGCTGAGCCTCGACCAACAATGAAAGCCTCTGACAACACTGACAACAACGGCCCAACACTACCGCACAGGCTCATTAACGTCCCAAGTTAAGTTCTGTCAAGCATACCTGTTGAAGAACGTTGCGCTCCCTCAAAGCCATCAGTCTGCGATGAAGGTCCACCAACTCTTCTGTGTAGGCCTAAAGGAAAAGAAGAGGAGAGGGAGAAATAAGAAGGAGGTGGGGATTAGTACAGTACTTAGACTTTGTGGGTAATTATCGATTAACAAAGGAACTTGGTGGGGGTCAAAAAGTTCAAAAGCAGTTTTAAGTATCGGAAATAATTGATGACCAAATATGACACTGCTTGTCTATTCAAATTAGTCATTTATAAATGAATTGTATTAATGAGATAGAATGTCTTATAGGTGTATTATTGACATGAGCAATCACATACACTTTGGCCACGGTTAAAAGTGAAAGAATTAAAACAAAATTTCTATTTACCCTTCCAACCTTATCGTATCCCTTCTTCAGCACCTTTTCTGAGCGAAAAGAGGGGTCCGGACTCTTTCTGCCCGAGACCTGCACAGGCAAGGAAATACCAGAGGAGAGAAAGAAAAGCAGAGCCAGTGTCATAGAGCCAGTGGTAAACAAGGTCACACTTAAGTCTAGTCCACAAGATTTCTGCTATGGCCATTGACTGTTGTTGACAATTACTTCTCAATGATAAAGAAATCTAGGACCATCAAGATGGCGGATCTGTCAGGGAAAGGGTCGGACTGGTCCTGTCGTGTGAGACCCAGCCCATGGGAGCTGAAGCGTCACCTTGTTATTGGAGGAGCTGTGTTTCTGAGGGGGCGGCACAGGGTCTCGACTGGGGCGGTGCGAGCCGTCACTGCTGTCGCTCTCGCTGTCCAGGCTCAATCTGACGGGTCAAAGCAGGCCAGGGGTCAGGCTCACACAGACAATCACACGCACACACACGCGCACAGGCTGACCTCATTGGGAAGCTAATTAGCTTCAGCTGCCAGTCTGACTTGGGAAATCAAAAAGTCAAAAAAACACTGAATGCATCACAACCAAAAGACTTGTGAAATAAAAACTCAAAGAGATTAAGTAGAATGCCTAGACTCCCTAGAGCAAAATAAAAAACATGTCTGTCCAGCCTAAATTTCCTACTTGGTTATAAGGACCTAGAGAGATTTCTTTTTATAGCTGGTAAAGAACAGGCAGTAGAAGGCAAGGTGAAGGCCAACAGAATGGGGCTGCGTAGAAGACTGACCGAGAGTCGCGGTTAGGTGGGTTGGTCTTGACAGGCGTCCCCTCTTCTGAGCTGCTGTCATCGTCATCAGACTCTTCAGACTGGAGGTCTTCCACCATAGAGCGTAAGGGGCCTGGAACAGTTGAATAGTCGAAACGGTTTAGGGTCTTTCCGCTCTCACGCATTTGTTGAACTTACAGTTCAACAACCAGAGAGCATGAAACTAAGCCGGCTGAGGAGCCTCAGTCAGTGTAGTCTAGCATTGTTACCCAGCCACTCAGCCCCACCTACCTTGTCCTTGTTTTTGTGCAGGCTCAAAGTCAGAGTCAGAACTGGAGTCGGAGCTGGAGCTGGAGTTGGAGGGACTGGAGGCAGCGGACTGCTGTAGAAGGAGAGATGGAGGATGAAGGGGAAGCAAAAAAGAAAAGGATGTACAGAGACAGTGGGCATAGGACGTCAGCGTCAGATGGGGCACAGTACCTGGAAAACAATTCTGACTCGACATAGAGCAGCATACAGAAAGGAGTAGGAAAGAAAACAGACTGGTCTAAGTGGGTCCTTCCCATTACCTCCGACTTGGACGAGGCTTCGTCCTCGGAGTTGGACTCGTCCGACTCCGGAGGTTTCTTCGGTTCTTTCGTTTCCTGTGCGTCGGCTTTGTTTTTGGGCCAGCGGGCCCTCTCCTTGGAGGGCTTCTTCTCGGGGTAGGGTGGGGCCGCTCCGGACGAGCTGGAGGTGACGCGAGGGGAGGCCCCGGTGAAAGCCCCCCCAGCAGCCCCCTTGGCAACGTCTGAGCTGCCCTTCTTCGGTTTCTTGGGGAGGGGTTTGGGACTCTCCACTGTGGAGGGTCGTTTCCCAGGGGCTTTGGGCTCTGGTTGCACCCCTCCTCCTCCCCCACCACCTCCCCCTCCACCTGCCCCCCCTCCTTTGGGGGACATGCCCTCTATCTTGGTCTCCTTGAGCGTGAGTTTGGGCTCCTTAAAGGCAGCCTTGGGCAACACTTTGCTCTCGTCTTTCACTTTGATCTCGGAAGGCTTCTTGGAAGAGGAGGATGAGGAAGAGGACGAGGGCTCCCTGGTGCCTTTGCTGATGCCGCTGTCACGGTCGCTGTCACCCTTGGACACTGCCTTGCTCTCAGAGTCTTTGCGGGGCCTTTCGCGGTGCTCCTTGGTTGGTTTGTGTGGCTTGGGCCCTTTGCTGCTTATGCTACTGCTGCCCTCTTTACTGGGTTCCTAGAGAGCACATAGACAAGAAAGAATCAGCAAAAGGCACAACACACTCCCACAACGTCGTCAACTTTATTGTATGCCCACCAATAGCACTATTCACAACACTCTGAGATAGACCGTATTTAGATTATTGATCATCTGTTTAACTCATTGGTGAATAACTTAAGAGTTTGACCGAGCTAGACGCCCATGCTTTAGATGCACAGGTGAGAAGAAACACCAGATCTGGTGAAACTGTCAAAACATCCATTGGTCACATATGTTGCCATTTTACACCCTGTAGCCCCTTGGACTTACTGAAGCATTGGCTCATTCATTCATCTTAAGTGTGGCAACTCCATGGAACCGCTAGCTAAACTTTGGGAAAGTAATCACCAATATCCCCAGGAGACGGGTTTCCCGTTTCTCCTTATCTGAACTGTACCCCCCCCCCCCCCCCCCCACACACACACACACACACACACACACACACACACACACACACACACACACACACACGATCTATTAACGTGTTTTACAATGGCTGACATCCTTTTGTCAAAACTGTAGTCCCATTTTAAAAATGTGTCTGTTGTGGACCATACCATTAGCACGATTCATGTTGTTTTTGCAGAACATGCAGTCAATTAACACATTTCTAAAATCCTTACTCTACATACAAGTTTACCCAATACCAAAATGATGTATCTTCTCTTATTTACAAACGCTTGGATACAGCAAGCCAGAAATGAAAACCTAATGTTCAAAGCTTAAATATAGTATATTTTCCTGTGCCTCAGCTCAAAAGCTATATTGAAACAGCTGGCAAGAATTTCTTGAAAGAACAGATTATTGAAACATTGAGAAACAGTTAATTTACTGTAAGTTGTGTAAAATAGACCGACCACAGCGTATTACACTCTCAATTGGAGACATAGCAAAGAGTTGAAGATCTTTCAATTACATGAACGTACATTGTAAAAAGGGGACAATTTAGCATTTCTTACCTTCTGTGCTTTTTTTATTTTTTAACTGTAATTGCATATTTTATTTTACATATTTGGAACCAAAGGCCATGTATGTTTGATTTTTTGTTGATCACTGGCTGCAGTTTTATGTTGCTAATTCCAAACTGTGGGTTGCGACCCCAAGTGCGGTCATTTGATTTGAGAATGGGGTCGCCTGATATTTTTGATTATTTAAAATAATAATTAATGTGTGTGTGTGTGTGTGTGTGTTTCAAGTAAGCTCATGTGTCTCACTACACCTGTTGAGTAATGTTATTGTGTCCTATTCTGTGAGTTACAGTTACAGTAATTATGGCATTTACTGTACACGTGGGTGCGTTCGTGTACGCGTGTTGAGGTCAGGTAAATTTGTGAACGTTCATTTGCGGTCAAATCAGAAAATAGTTTGGGAACCACTGCTGTAAAGACTTTTATCGCAGCAGTTTTGTCACTTATAATTTTTTTCTACGGTACATTCTATAAAGTAAAGATGACTCATTCACTTTTAGATAGTAGGCCTATGTTGCCAAAAATGCACATTCAACCAACCAATCAACCAAAATTGTAGAGTGGTTCACAGTAAAAGGAGTAACACTCGAGTAACACTGCACACACAGCAGTCAGTGCAGCAGCTGGTGGCTCACTAACCTTTGATCCATGGGATGTCTTGGTCTTTTTGGGGTCGGAGAAGGCAGAGAGAGGAATGGTGGGGAGCATGGGGTAGTCTGGACTGGGTCTGGGCATCGCCTCAGCACCCTCGGGAACCACCATCACCTGACAGGCGGACAGCAAAAGAAAAGGACAAAGGACTAAACAAAGGGAAAATGGATTATATCCTAAACACACTTCTCATAGAAAACACACAGCCTGCCACCACTTGAACCAGTTTGAAGGGTTGTCCCACACCACCGGGTCTCTTACCCCTCCAGCTTTAACCAGTTTCCTCCGGAACTCTCTGGTGGGGTTGTTGAACGTCAATTTTTCGCAGCGCAGGTGATTGACAGGGGGATTCCCTTCCAGGTTCAGGAAGAGGTCATAGTTGAAGCACACTTTCTTTGGCTCCTCCTGTGAGGATTATACACAAAGCTAATCAGCCACACTGTGCCTTGCCTTATCTGTCTAATACCTAATAGTAAGAACAAGCCACTTCTCCCAAGTCAATAAAAAAGTCATACCTGCAGTAAGCGAAATGATAAGAACACACACACATTCAATTATATAAACTTAGAAACCTGCAGGATCACAAACGCAAACAGCAGAGGATATGGTTAACAAAGGCAAAAAAGTATGAGGGTTCAAACAGAGGCACTAGGTAAGGAACACCTAAAGTATAGTCTTGTTTACTATATGATGGGGGTTTCAAAAATCATGAAAAGAGGAAGCTGTATTTTATATCAGCCTTGGAGGTAGCCTCAGCAGCTAGCCACCTCCACACCCATGAAGATCAAAGAGGAGTGGACAGATCAAAGTAAATGGCTGTGAGCTCCATCCTGCCTTCAGACTGGCGCTGTGCAAAATGTAACAGCATTACACCTCCACAGTCATCTGACTTATAGAGCAGCCTTGGGCCTATGGCTTAAGGACACCGTAGAGTTAAGCTAAATCCCAGACCGCCCAATGTAAACAAACCTGCTATATCACTTGCAACCCAAACTTGTGTTACACTTGTGAACATAGTCCCACACAAACACACAGTCGTTCACACACACACACACACTACAAGTATGAGAAACAAACACTTAACTCGTCATACAATGGCTAAAAGCAGCAAAAGAGTTGACCTCAAGGGAAACCAAATGATGCAAAACATTACCAGTGCGGACGACGGAAACAAAAACAAATCCGTGCAGAGCTGACAATAAATCGAATGTGATTTCAGGAGAACGCTTAGGGAGCACACACACACACACACACGATCCCAGGTAAGAAGCCTGTGTGACAGTGGCTTGTATCTTGAGGGAAAACCTGACCCTGGTAGAGGAGTAGGCACGTGCTCTGATGACTCAGCCCTCACCTTGTTCTTGAAGTAGACCTCAATGGGCATCAGGAAACCCGCATAGCCCGACTCCTCCACTTTGTATGGCGGTTCCTTGCATACTGCAAACATTAAATAGACATACTCTAAATGACACAATCATGGAAAGAAAAAATGACTAATAGGAAAGGGATCGACTGTAAGAAACGCTAATTTGTGCTCATGAAAACACGTGCATACAGTCAGTTGCAGTCAATTGAACTGGTATTGAACAAATGCTATCGTTTCACAGGGGCAGTAATGAAAACTTAAATATGTTCTACCGGACTAACACATTACAGCACGCTTTGTCCAACGTACCTCTCTTGGGTTTAGGGAAGCTCTCGTGCAACCGGAAAACAACTTTTTCCACAAAGTGCTGGATGTCCCCAGTCTCCGGCCCTCGTACAAACACCATCCAGTCATGGGTGAACCCCTCCGACGTTACCTTCTTCCTAAGCTGGGCTCTGTGGCCAAGTTCCAGCTTCACCTGCACTGTGCACTACCAAGGACATGGACGCACACAGACAGGGTGACTCATTATTTGGAGCAAGTAGGAAAATGCACATCAGGGCATTTATGAATGAGTCAATTACCTCAAAAATGCTATTTTAAGCACCTGATTGTTGCGTTTCGAAACACAATAGAAATGATTCGCTTTAGGAAACGACTAGACCTAATAGGTCTGTGTGGAGACAGACAGATCAGACGACTCAATGCCCAGAACAATGGCAGCAGTAGGACAACCAAATGGCAAATGGCCTGCTGTTGTGGTGATGGTGGACAGCTACTAAAAAGGGCCAGTTTGTTGGGGGAGAGGGATGGGCATTTTATGTCCCAGTTGAAGAATGTGGGGATTTGGCCACTCCACTGGGCCGCTCGTGAGCTAGGACTGAGTGGGTGGATTAAGGGACAGGATTGAGATGAGCTGGTCTGGCACTCACACAAACGACGCGCACGCACATAGACACACACAACCCCCCCCCCCCCCCCCCCATTCCTTGACTGGCGTCTTGCCCGGGCCATTCTGTGTGGCGTTAATGCCCTTTAACTCCAGACGTTATCAAACCCTTGGTGAGTGGGGCCACGGAACCCCTCCTCTTCGGCCATACCCTTGGATCCTCTGGCACAGTCCTCAAATACAAACTGAACCATGGAGACAGATAGCCCAGGATTCACCCCGCAATCTGCACTCACCCATCAAAATGATTCATAGGAAACTTAAGCACACAAACATGCATTGTTTGTAAACCACAATGACAACAAAATGTAAGATTGATGCTATTTGCTGTGGATAAATAACATTACAGAATGGCCTTTCGCCCTCTCTGTTTATTCTACATATTATTAATTTATGTCTTAAAGGGTGAGACATTGCGAGGAGTGGGAGAACAACAGCCATAAGCCACAACTCTTGCCCACCCAATCAAACATAACCTTCCAGCTGAGGGGGAATTCTGATTTTGGCAGACCTGCCGGCTCTTCATAAACAATGAACCCCCATGTGCCGTGAAAAAAATACCCCTCACGAGTTCATCTCCATCAGCAACAAAAACAACAACAACAACAACAACAACAAAAAAAGCAAAAGCAGCTTCTTTTGAAGAGATTCACACGCTCAGAAAGCTGTCTTATTGCTGCTCATTCAATGGCACGGCTATATCGGGAACAATAGAAGATTCTAGCTTAACATCCTTACGGCCAACTACCAGACACACTTAATGGCAGTAAATAGAGTGCATAGCGCATGGGAATAGGGGTGGGGGTGGATCCCCACTGGCCACCACAGCGCTGCATGCATGACCAGGCCAGGCCACCCATCCTGAATTCAGCTCTACTAGCAGGGAAACCACAACCCTCACAGACATCAAAGGAATCTTGTCCCAGCCCTAGACACCATAAAAGCCTACAACTCCAGCTAAAGACCAAGCCTCTGTCCCATTTTACAATCACTCAAGTATGTTAAAACTAGGCAAGACAAAGAAACTTAACTCTTAAGAAACTGTTCCCCAAAAACTTTTTGCACACAAAAAGATATGCCAGCAGGGCATTTGCTCAACAGCAATTGGTGACACAAATTGCAATTGCAAATGCAAAACTAAATGAAAGTAATATTATTTTTTTAATAATGTTTGCTGTATAATGGTATGAAATCATGACATATTAACAACCCAAAAGTCAGATCGATTGTTTTCAAAGGTTTTCAAAGGCATGTTATGTTCATTATGTATTATTTATATAGGAGCTAACTTGAGCTAAATTCTAAAAAGGTTTATAAGTAGCTAGTGTAAACATCTTCCACCAATATTACTATAATAATGTTCCTGAGTGGATGGCACAACTACAGGCTACCTGTCCACATAGGTAGATATGGAATGTTCTCCACCAGTTTAGATTGAAAATGATATGCACACTGCATGTTCATTGCTCAACAAAGATTTTTTTTACCAATGCATTGTCATAATAACTAACACAAGTTCCGTTGCCAGTGACGCTAGTTACGTTCACCAAGACTCCCGCTTTCATTTTTAATTCATTACCACTACAGTACAGCCATCCTTCACTCCACCCCAACCTGGAGAGGGCATCCTTTCCACCGGCGCCTTGTCCGCTGCTAAGATTCGGAAAGCCGAAGCCAGGGCCGACAAACCCTGGATGTAACATGCTAAGCTGGCTAGCCTGTATCAGTGGGACTCTGCTGTCTGATTATGCACCACACATGAGAATTGAACATATCGGTCCAAAAAAGCACCAGGTGAAAAATCTATTTATGTTGCCGGCTCTACAGAAAGGCAATGCTGGCAGTGGCTGGTGTGCTAGCTAAAAAGAAATACCGATGTATGCAACTGTGTCTATGTAGCAATGTGTGAGTGGCCAGCTAGCACAGCTCGTGAGCCAACCAACTAAGAGTTCGATTAGCAGGATTTTTTAGCGAGCACAGGGCATTCATTCCTATCCCGGGCACAATCCTCTGACATTTTCCCTCTGAAAGTTTAGATTTCGTGAGGAGACACAAAAGTCACTTTTACCTGATTCTCCATGGCTCTGTGGCGTCAGTGATTGTTCTATTTATTTACAGCGGCGTTTCGGGAGCTTGTACCCTATCCTTGCTCCTCATTGTGTGTCAATTTCAGCATGAAACCGGAAGCCAGACGGCACCCCTCCCCTTCCAGACGGCTGCTGGCATGCAACCAAAACAGAAAGCTTGCTTGTCCAATCAAGTAGCAATAAGTTTAAGCTACTTGTATCGAGCCAACCATAGAGCTAAGGAGGTGGGCTTTCTGTAAAGCTACAAATACAATTCAAGTATCTTCTGAGAGCCTTAAAGAGTGGCAGGAGCCCTGTTCCAATACGAGAAGATTAGTTTCAATCGTAAAATGCACATTGATCAAGTCGACCTTAATCAAGTAGACATTGGCCATTTCTAACATCTGAACAATGAACACAGGTACATTTAAACAGTCGTGGTTTTAAGTTGCTCAAAAGCAAAGATTCTAGTAAGATTATGTTTTTTGTTGTTGTTAAGGTTAACTGTTGTAACGAGACACAAACATGTCTTTGCTAAGTTCCCCATTATTCATAGCACATAAATCAGCAAGTAATGCTCAACAAAAATGTGAAAAATGCCAGATAAAAGTAGGCCTATGAAAATTATATTGGCGTATTCATATTTCTAATTATATTACTTTCATTTGACTACACAACACCGTAAGCAGCATGAGGTGTGGAGACCCTTCATTCTCCCCACGAACGCAAAATTGAAATATTGAACGGAATTAACTTTCTGTCTCTGTATTAAGTAGTGTACTGGTTGTGTTCATGTGCAATCTATAAAGAAAGCAGCATATGTTTTAAAGAAGACATCCTTGAGCTCTAGGAGAAACAGGGTACACGGGGCCACTTTGATGGTAGATTGACTGGGCTGAGCTTTTGGACAACCAATCTTTGAGACATGGATCTCTCTTTATTAAGAGTCCCTCCTGAATGCCAAGAACTAGTCCAGTAAGAAACATGGTATGCAAGAATATCATGATTATCAGGTACAATTAATGATTAGATTAGGCTATAATTATATGAACATTTCCAACAAAAAAAATTCTCAGCTACATCCATAAATATGTGCCTCTAATTTTAAGTAATTATTTACACTAATAATTAATTACACTAGTGTTTGTAAAAAGGAGACCAAATTGAGACATATTCCTTTTATTAATATTATTAAAATATTACTGATGCAAATCTCTCCATCATTTTACGGATGTCTCCCTTACTCACTAGATGTCACTGTTGTAGCTCCAAGTTAGGTATCCATGTGTATTGTACATGTTCCAGTCTTTGTGTCAAAGGTCTATTGTAGTTTTTAGGAAGGATTGTGTGGATATAGTTCCAGAAAAAGTGCCACAATGTAGGCTACCTGAATTTTCTCCTAGCACCATTTGCATCACAAACCATGCACCTATGTGTAAGAGGTACATTGCTGCGATGCTTAAAAATTAAGTTAATTTAATTTCACACATAAAATCAACCATCAGTAGAAAAGTATCATGGAGGTTTTTCTCCTATGCAGTCAAGTTTTATGATGGTTCTTGAGCAAATCATTGTTTCTTCAGCAATGTAGGATCATCATCTAAACCCCAGAATTGGATTGTCTCCTGTTAAAATAAAGACAATTCTCTAGCATCGCTTTCTTGTCTTGGTGGTCCCTTTTAGCATAACATAAGGCAATCCCACAGCCCACTTGTCACAGGGCCAGTACTCAAGGCCTGGCAACGAGTAGGGTATCTCAAAACTGGCATCCAGATAGGCCACCAGAGCACTGTAGTGGGCCACGGCTATCACAATGAGAATATGCCTGGAGAGAAGAATGAATAGAAATATGTAAGTCTTACGTTATATGTTAAAATCAATACTTTTTGTTACATCCAACTGAAGGAAAAACATTCATTCTGTGCTCTCAACAGTATTACCAGATGCCATGCAGATAGCAAAAGTCAAGCTTCTGCCAGAAGCTGCAAGCCACACGGTCACTGATCCAGCAGGAGATGGCCAGCACCCACAGACCCACCGTGGCTTTAGCCAGTCGCAGCAACCTCTGGTCAGTGCAGCTTGGAGAGGGAGCAGGACAGCCAGTATTTGTTATCAGAACTATGACAACCTATGAATTTATGTAAGGACTTTCCACCACACACAGTGCTCAATAAGGGTTATCCTTACCTCTTCATCTCGATACCCAGCGAATAGAGAACATGGATGGCAATGCTGTTGAGGACGTACGCGTTGACAGTGGGTTTGAGAAAGCATGAGACGGTGGTAATTATTGTGATCATCAGCACAAGGCGAGAGAAAGTCGTCCTGTCGGGAGATCATTTTTAAAGAGCAGTTACAGTGAGTTCCTGTCATGTAACGTCAAACATAATAATGGGAAAATCCACAGATACTAATTGATACAGGGCGTTAACCTGCCACCAATTGAGACAGCTCTCACAAAGGCCATAAATATTCACTTCTCTTCTTCCAACCTCTATTTAAACATTTCAGTCAGGTTTAAAAGTTGATTGCGTATTACATGGTTTTACGTTGAAAGTTGGGATCAAGGGTCTGCTGCTCTGAATTACTGAATTCATTTAAACTCAATGAACAACAATGGGTAGGGAGCAGATATCTGGAGACTCCCCTGACATACTGAGCAATAGACCCGAATTAGGTGGAGGTGGGTGTGCAGCAGTATAGCAAAAGCATGGCATTGAAGTGACAGCAGTGAGCAGCAGTAGGAGCCAGTGCTGTGAGTGAAGCTGTGGTTTAAAAAGACCATGCTAAACTAATGAGCGTATGTGAATGGTTTGTTGGTGTGACATGGAGAATAGCTGTTGTCTGAGTTCCCCGGCTGAACTAGGTCTGCCAAGGTGTGGCCTTATTTACACAATGTGTGTTGGGGCCTCATTCATTCTTACAAGGAAGCCCATCTCTACTACTTGCAGGTCAACGCCCAACTTTGCTCAGACAGAATACTAGCTGTCAGATAGGACTTCAGTTTCATCCTGGCGTGGGGTGTAAAACGATCCCTTTATTGTTCGCGGAAAAACTAAGAATTGTGGTGTGCGTACGACCGTTTGGTCCGTTACATGCTAGGATACATGATCCCATTGTGATGCATGGAGAACTTCAGAAACACTTTGCTGCTCCATGGTTGTTGGTTACCTCACCTGTCATGGACAAACAAAGGGAAGTGCTTGCGGGGAAACCACACGGCATAACCTAAGGCAACTACCCACAGGATGGACAGCTCGTCAAGCATCTGGCCCATGAAGCTTAGGGTCATGTGGAAATATGCAGAAAAAAGGCCTACATGGGAGGAAAACATCAATAAATAAAGATTTCCTCACAGAGCCCACCAGTTGCCATTGTTCAACGAACCTCTTTACATATGAAAGACATGGATAAGCAAATAGTACTACATTGAATTGAATTGTCCTAACGGAAAATTGAGTGAAGGTGTGTGTTTGAGAAAGAGATAAGGGGGACCCTAATCTAAAGTTGTAGGATCCCTGTTTAAATACGGTCTCTGTCTTATACTTCTTTTACAAATCACATATTCCATTGATGTTTTATTTGCCCACCAGACAACTTTAAATTCAAGCTCCGAACATTGTAAGTTTTACACCTATACAAAGAAGAATCTGTCTGAATCCCTCTACTTTATTTTTCAAGTAGGTACAAAGAGGCAGGAATAATACACACCTACAAAGATCATCATTATCCAGACTAGATTAATAGCCATGTTCCTCTCTCTTGCATAAGGGTAGAGCAGATAGAGCATGATGGGTGATATGACAAAGAACGCAAAGCTGCTCATCTGCAGGAGAAAGAAAGCGATTCAAAGTTGCTCTTGATTGCAACTGTGTACTTTTAATAACTTGTTACTTTGATTTGTTAGGACAATTTTTGTCAATTATAAATACAGAATGACAAAAGTTGTTATCATATGTCACAAAAGCTGCAACAAGGACTTTGTGTGTATTCCCAGTGGGTACACAACCAATGTCAACAAAATAAATAAAAAAATAACTAATCCCGATTTCACATTCACACATGCTTACCGTGTTAAAGTACTCTGCTATATGTTCAGAGTGCCTGTAGTTATCTTCACACCAGTCTATATCTGAGCTCTCATAAGAGAGGGCACTTGCCATTCCCTCCATGGAGTAGAACCCTGAGGGAAAGATAACACGAACAATGAGCAATAGTTGATAGATCAAATTTCTCCATATTTTCTTTTTTTTTTAATCTGGGTTATGAGAAGTTATTAAGTGGATTGGGCATTTCTTTAAAAATACTACCTTTACATACAAGAGGCACTTCTAAACACTTTTTTGAGTGTAAAGATAAAGTTTAGTTTAATTTCCCTCAAAAAGATAAGCTAATATAACGGTGGGACATTGTTTATTGGAAGTTCTAGATGACATCCCTCATATTTGCAAATTTTTTAAGGCTATTATAAATGATATGGCTTTTAAAGAGTACATTTTATGGGACATTCTTTAGCAATATTATACAGTCAATGGATATGTAAAAACGAAGCATATTCTTAAACCAATATATTTTACAGCCCTCAGCATATGTGCATATGCATAGGCTTACAGGTATAGTCATTATTTACACAGTAGCACACATGACAGTCTGTAAGCTATAGAGTTCCCAGTATGTTCCAGATTATTGTATTGGGTGCCAAAACACATAAGGTTTGTTGTGTACATTGTAAATCACGTTTGTACACTTTTCCCACGATTTCCGTTATTAGCCTTTAAATAGGTAAGAAAACTTAGAAAAAGTTCTGACAGTTAATCTCAACAAAGTAAAAAAAAAAACATTCAAAAGAAAGGTGTCCTCTAAAGCGAATGTTTTGTATCAACTATGTGGCTTTGGACGTTAGGCTACTGTATATAATTGGACCAAAGACAAGCCGCAAATATGAAAATAGAACAATTATCGTATACTAATATTATTAAGATGGAAATCATACCTCCCATGGTGGCGGTGCCGATATTCAGAACTGCTTTCCTTTGCTTTAAGCTTTAAGTATAGTGGAAGGCCCCCCAATCCTGTTGTTCAAGTACTTGGCGTGACATCACACCCCGGTAATACTAATGAAGTGAGGCGGGCAGAGCTGTCAGTGTCACATTCTTCTGCGTTTGTTCAACCTGTGATGAAGAGTCAGATTTCCACTATGTGCCGGCAAGGGAAATGCGAGCACATTCGAAATAGGTGCTTGGATAGACTTACGCACGAGTGGTACCTGTTGTAAGCCTATGTTAGGTGGGTACAAATAAATACATTCGAAACTTACAACAACGTAATACAGTGAAATGTCTTAAAGGAATGACAGTTGGTGAACTTAAATACATTTTTTTCATTGATGTGTGTAGTATCAGCCATTCTACACTCGACAAGAGGGATCGTCAAAACTGGTTCTCTCGCGCCACCGCCGTTTCATCCGACTGAATTGCTAGGCGATCGTTTGGAGTCTTCTGATTTCGTTCAAAGTTAACCATACCGGCTGTACCTGTCCTACCACCTCTAGCCAAGGAGAAAGAAATAACTCAGCAGTATAACAGGTTGCCAAGTCAGCTTACAATCATTAATTAGTTGCCTATATACAATGCCGACCTGAAGAACACATGATCGGTGCAGAAATCGCACCCCTTCTTATACTTGGTCCCCCACAGCTTTTATTTGTGTGTAGGGATCTATCATTGATAGAAATAGTCAGTAATAATAATAATCATATAATCAAGAATCATCATAAGCATATGCATCTTTTGAGCTATTGCTGTATATTTTATATGTTGAAACGATGTCTGACGCTCTACAATACTTGCTCTCATCTAACCCACAATGGTAAGAAGCAACCAGACTCATAAGTACGCTGAAATGTGGCGATTGCATCAAACTGAGTGGTTCGCAACCATAACTTCAGCCTCCATTGTGCTATTAAAGATGAGTAAAAGAGTAATGTCAAATTATTAAACAGGAGGGAAAGTCAGGAGTGTCTCTTTTGTAAAGCATACAAATCATGTCGATTAAGAACTGCAATCCACTGATTGTTTGACTTTATTTTTCCTTAGATAAAGATAGACATTGTGCAGATTTGGTCATTACAAAGTTGACAAAAAAAAACCTTTTTCTCTGTGTTTTAAAACATTTGATCATAAACAACTGCATCTAAATATTTGAGATAGTTTGAAAACAGTAATTTTAACATATTCAAAAGTAATTATATTGCAAGTTAATAACACATATTCAAATATGTTGTGCATTATAGCTCTGAATATCTTAATGTTTTTACAAACTAAGTGCTATGACGTAAAATCATACCTCCTTGTGATCGCTTGGATACAATCCAAAGTAAATATTTTTCTTCATTAACAAAATCAGCAAGATGCACCTATGGTAACATAAGCAGTAAGCAGAAAGGCATAAACTACGCCAGTTATTCTGTATACCTTTTGAAACCATTGCATATTTTTACCCATTTAGAATTAGCATATGAGGAACCTAAGGCACCTGCAGTATGTCAGGGGAATGGGTCCTTTTGTTTGCTCTTGAGACTAGTTGATGTAAGAGCACAATCGAAATGAGACCTGAACAAACCCCTATTAACTGCAAAACAAGGTGTACACACCCAGGACCTAACAGTCAACAGTCTGATTCACAACACATTTCCATTTTGCCCTTTTTAAAAAATATTCAGTTGTTTTTTCTGTCAAAAGTCACTACTAATGAGAAATTTAGAACAGGCGTTGGTGGGAAGTATGTCCTTTGATACAAGTCATGATCAAATCTTCTCCACGTAGTTCCCTGGAAAAAGACCCTCCTTCCCGCGAAACCTGCCTCTCCACCAGCCGGACGGATCTGCAGAATCGAGTGGACATGACCACATACATACTTGATCATTGTGTTACACAGATAAGCACAGATAAGCATGAAAGGAGTCTGAACTGTATTCTCTGACATTTTCTCTTTTTAGGTCTGGCTCCTATGAACACTAGACTATAGACAGTATAGACGTCTTGTTAACCTACTCCTTTTTATTGTTTCTCTTGGAGTTCCTCACCTTCATTCAGCAGGTCTAGAACATCATTAACATCAAAGCTGAGCTCATCAACGTCCCCTCCGACATACTGGTACAGTGCCTTGCACCGGGGACCTTGGGGTCGGGGCTGCGGTTTGGGACGGCTGGACGGGGCGGGAGGCGGGCGCTGACCGATACTCTTCTTCCTTTGCATACTGGAGAGATGGACAGATGGAGAAAGAGGGTGATAAGATAAGATAGCAATCCATAGAGGCAGAAATGAAGAGAGAGAAAGGGAACCTGCAGAATTTACATAAGCTTTGCTTGACTGTAATGCTGGTTGTACAAATGAATAGGCCAGAGGGATGTCTAGTGGATGGTTTAACTTTACTCACCCTGACATTCCCTGTTCAGGCACGTTAAGGAAGTCTAAGCTGGCAGACTGGTTTTGGATGGGAGGCAGGGCTCTTTTGGCCATCTGAGAGCCCAGTTTAGGGAGGGCTGCACTGGGCGGACGGCTTTGCTTATTAGGGGTGGAGTAGGTGATCTCAGACTGCTGTGGGGCCACTCTGTTCCTGTTGGACTGGACTGCACCATTGGCGTGTCCTGAGCACAAGAATAAACCTCTGAGGTAATTTATAATCTATGTTACTTTTCTGTTTATTTATCATATTTATTATGATTTTATTTTTCATTCAAAACATAGTCAAATGAACAAAGGTGGGGTATAATAGTGACTGTACCGCTGTGTGGATTACTTCTCCCTCCACAACTCTGAGGAGCACTCTTCCTTGTTGGCTCTGACAAAACAAAATTCAGTTACATATGTAATCCTCAAGTCTGACTGGAAAATCCCAACTCTCTTGTTCTTTATTTCCTCTTCACTTACTGGAGGTCTTGGGAAGGCCATCTCCTACTGTGATGGTGAGGGTCTTTCCTGCAGGTTTGGACTGGGGCAGGTCACCCTGGCCCCTCTGAAACACCACCACTCTGGAGCCTCCTCCACCCCACCCCTCCTTTTTCACCCTGAACTCCAGCCTTCAGACAGACATTTACAAACACATTCAGTAGCCAGAAATGCAGTGGCACCATGTGTACACATTTGGCTGTATTTGCGTGTGTTGAATGTTCTCCTACCGGTCATTGAACGAGAGACTCAATTTTCTCTGTGTGGACTCCTCATAGCGCTTAGAGAGAAGGCTGAGAAACTCTGTCTTGAAATTGGACTCCAGGAGACTGTCATACTGGGCCTCATGGAGAATAAAGAAATCGTCCTGCCTTGTACTGCAAAAGAGAAGAGAGGCCGTAAAATAGTTGCGGGGGACGTCAATAAAGTGCATTTCGCTTTTAGGGAAAGCGAATGAGAGGGAGGACAAATTAGGCTGCAGTAGCTGTGCACAAGTTCTCCCCTGCTTGACCACAAATGCCACAGATGCTATACTTCCTGAAAGTAACATGGCCATTTGTCATGACTTTGTTACGCTACTGTTGATGCCATGAAAAAGAAAAGCGGCCCATGTCTCTTGTACCTGAGAGAGACGCCACTGATGCTGGCAAACTCCAGCTTGCGTTTCAGCACTTCCTTTATCTGGCCCTTCTCTGGCCCCTTTTTCACCTTCTCTCGGCCAATGAGGTAAATGCCCTTAGAGGTGAGAATCATGTCCCTCCTAATGGACTAAAGAGCATAGCAAGGAGAGGAACTGATGTTACCCGCTGTGTGAAGGCAATGAATACAAAGACAGTCATTATGTAACAATTGGTTTGACAGAAGTACATAAATGTGGAAGGAGCCATACCTTGAACCTACGGTCCAACTTGTTGACAGAATCAGCAAAGTCAACACGCTCCCTTTTAGACAGGAACTGTCTGAGTTCAGGCACATGTTCTAGACCCAGGTAATCTCCAACAAAGTTTCTGTTGATGCTGTTCTTCCGACGTTCCTTGGAGTTGTATAAGATGTCTGAGGCTAGGGATGGCATAGAGAATGGAGAAAGTTATAATAAAAATACATATTATTTATGTTGTTTAATATTGTATAATAACATAAAAATAGATCAGCTTTAAGAGCAGAATATCCATCCAGAAGGTAATAGAGGAGAGACAATATTCAGATGAACATCTCATAAGGACAGCTACCTTCCTCTCTCATTTGCTCATACTTCTTCCTGGCAATGAATTTCCTCCAGGCTTTCTGGATGGTCCTGGCAAACGTGTCAAACTTCCTCTCACGCATCTCCTCAAGCAAAAACAGCTAAATGATAGTAAAGGAAGAGAGAAGCGGATGAATATGATATTTTTGTATGAGGATATTAGAGGCATTTATGACATACTTTCAAAACTTTTTTTCAATTTTGTGCCATACCGATTCTGGGTTCTTCACAAAGACTTTGGTCCGTCCCATCTGGTATTGGTCCGTGTCCATGTTGACAGAGCGCAGGAGATGGAGGACCCCCTGCTGCTCTGGACCCCGCCAACCTGGCCACGTTTCGGCTGTCAGGATGGCATACCTATATAGCCCACACAGCTCATTGAAACGACCATGTATGCACCGTCACAAAAAGTTACACACTTACTAGAATTTCAATGAACGTTACCTTTGTAAAAACTTATTAAAGACTCTTCGGTATGCAAAGCCTGCCCTACGTACACGGATGTTCTCCCGAAGACCCAGGTACTCGACCTGGTGCTTTGCCCTAAAACACACACCAAACACATTATTATTTCAGTTCTGTGGGTCAGTTCTACGAGTGCCAGAGACGTGGGTTAACACTCACCGGCTCTCTTCCCAATCTTTGGGTCTTTTGGTCTCATTAGGTTTTATGCACCGAATGTAGTGGGGGGTGCACTTCATTAGGGTGTTCACTAGATCGTTAGCTTGTTTCTGAAGAAACATTTTGGATATTGAAAGGACTACAACACAAATTTTGCATAAAGGTACTGTCATAGTCGAATACATTTATCAAAGTTTTACTAATGAATAGTATGGTGTGTTTTACCTTGATCTTAGAGCTTGCTGTGGTAGGCCTGCTTTTCTTCTCCGTGCTCAAAATCTCAGGGAAGAGGCTGCATATAAAGTCACTGCAGAAAATGGATTGATGACAGGTTCATAAAATCGTTTTACATTAAACTAAACTTTTTGTTTAAACGTCTACTCACTGCTCACTGCTTTGCATGAGTTCGATGAGGTCAGGAAAAAGAACGTCGCGATTTTTTTCACAGAAACCATTGATGTCATATGAAACCTGTGTGAAGAGCCCAGACAGACCAGACCCTCCAGTGAAATCATTGGTTCACAACACCATCGAACACGAAACTTCCTGATAGCATTGACGATACCAACGCTTTGCTTTCCCCAATCCCCACCTTGCCAGCATAGTGGTGGATGACAAAGCCGGAGTTCCAGCTGTTAAAGTGCTCGTGTGTGCCCACTGCCGCCTGAAGCTTCTGTAGAAGAGTGCCGTCTGCCCCCTCGCCCTTGGCATGCATAGTGGCACACACGTCATCCAGCACACTCATAATTCCTGGTGGGTTCTAGATAGTAAGGGGAGTTGTTTTAACCCATTAGAACTTGACTATTTTGATATGATAGTGTGCATGTATTGTTATGCGTATTGGCACATGTATTTCTCTCTGTTCAGTGTAATTGAGATAGTTTTTTTGGCATCTTACCAGCTTGTTTTCTATGAGGTCGCAAACAACCTTGTTGTTGAAATACTCAATTGGTGACCACTTGATGCCTTCTTGGACATACTCTTCCTAGGAGAAACAAAGATACTTAAAGATGTGTAATCCTTAATCACAAAAATACGATAAAAGAGTTGCTGGGTTTGATCAAAACAAAACACATGCAAAAGAGTATGTACGTTTTCAGGGTAATGTTAACATATTAACATTTCTAAATACCTGTTCAGCCTTGAGAGTCAGCTCAATGAAGATCTGCTGGAGTTTCTCATTGACAAAGTTGATACAAAACTGCTCAAAGCCATTTCTCTGTCAGAGAGTTGACAAGCAGTCTGTCAGTTTGAATAGTTTTAACTTGATGATGATAGAACATTCCGTCAGACATTTTAGAAGGTGTTTGAAAGTTATATAAACATAACTCACCTGGAAAATCTCAAAACCATATATGTCAAGGACTCCTATGCTGTATTCTTCGTGGGGTTTCTGAATGGCTTTGTTTATGGCCTATAGTCAAAGAGACAGTTGAGGCAATTGTACTTATCCCAGTAATGTTAAGAAATAAAACATGAGTGTCATATTGTGCAATGAAAGAGAGTGCAGACCTCCACAAGGTAATCAAAGAGTCGTGTGTATAGGGCCTTGGACAGGGCATCACGTGTGTATGTGGCCTGTTCCTGATTCAGTGTCACTATGATATTCTCGGACTTCATGCCGATGGAAGCCATTTTGCGGCTGGTCAGTTTGTCTTGAAGACGGTTTTGGTCAACACCCAGGAGATAGGCAGGGAAGGCGAGCACTGAGATACGGAAGGGACACCCAACGATGGCCCATATTAGCACGTAGTTTCATAGGCTTGCCACCTATCTCAGAGGCAGTTGTCCTGATAACAACACCAATGTTTCTACAGTGTTTAGTTACACCAAGGGATAACTATGTGATAGCCTTTACCAGTACACAGTAAATGTTTGCCTATGCATTTGTGATTAGTATTGCATGTGTGTGTGTGTGTGTGTGTGTGTGTGTGTGTGTGTGTGTGTGTGTGTGTGTCTCCTACTCACAGTCGGTGCTCTCCACCTGACCATAATTGCCTGCCTCGATGAAGCTGATGTTCCCCAGGTGCAGGATCCCTGCCATGATCTGCAGCACCTGGGTCTGGTAGGCCCCTGGGATCCCAACCACCTGCATGGCCTCCTACAGAGAAAACACCAAGCGCAGACAGAATTACTTCCGCTCCACACACCGACATTCTCTCCTGTGTCAGATTAACCAACAACTCAAACATCTAACACTTGGGACAAAGTACATTTAATAAGTACGTAATGGTCCTGTGAGTATTCTACATGTAAGAGATTAAGCATCTTTGCTTAAGAGCTTGCTTCTTTTTCACAACAGAGATTTGTTCTGACAGCCTGTTTTGCACAGCTGGCACACTGAATTAAACATCCATAATGACAGTGTGTGATCATTTGGTCTTAACATTTCGAATGTACCATAGTCTCCTGGAAGTCCTTGCTGTCATTGGTTCCATCCACCTTGTAAGTCCCCGATTGGTTCAGGTAAGAATAGTAGTCTGGAGTCATGATGCCCAGACCTTCCTTTTGCTGGGCAGTGGCTCCCTCTATCATCTGAACACAATATTACATTTTACTGCACCACTCTACTACTAAGTCTGTCAGCCAGGGCTGAAAGACTGGAAGCAATCCAAAAAAACAGCACACAAAACATGATCAGTCATGGCCCCACGGCTTTGCTTGATTCAAGAAAGAAGATAGAGCGCGTCTGTATAGATTTTAATCTTTGGCTCAAACCTGGTAGAAGATGTGGAAGTTCCTCTCGTTCTCATTCTGGCTCACCACTCTTGACTTCTCGAGGAGGAAGTTTGAGATTTTACCTCCGTCTGGCTCTCCTCCTCTGCTGAACTGAATCTCAAAGTACTTTCCCTATCACATGTCAAGATACAAATACAAGAAAACATTAATACAATTGCTCCAAGGAACCAAATGGGCTGGATTGAATGTATGTATAAAGAGTATGCACTTCCATCATCAGCATGCTTGAACGTATTTTAATCAGACTACTTGCTTATTTTTAAATTGTAGATAAATCAAAGTAACTGTATCAATCCTATTTGAATTGTTTGACTTTAAGATAACTTTGATGATACTGTTCAAGGGGGTTGACTTCATTTAGAGGGTTCTCATTCTCATAGAGTTTGAGTGAGGACACCTGGCCAAATACACAGGAAACATCAGAGGGATGCTTTACACTGAAAAGACATGCACGTCTGAGTGATGATGTGGCTAAACCTTTGAGGCTAGAGCGTCAGTTCCATGAAAATAGAGGAGTGTGTGAAAGGTTACTTTCAGATGAAGGGCTGTACGGTGTGCCAGTGTACAAGGGCACAAATCAGTGCATGTGGGTGAGTAGTTTAAGGACGTAGCTGTTTTAGAAAAGAACACTCCACTCACAGTTCTTGTCTATTAGTGTTAACAGATAAGTCAAAGTATGTAAGAATACCCTTTAAGTATGTTTCTGTGAAGGAGATGGTGGACTACTCACAAAGCGGCTAGAGTTATTGTTTCGGACCGTCTTGGCATTACCGAAGGCCTCCAGGAGAGGATTAGACTGTAGGATGATGTCTTTTACATGCTAACATACCAACACACAAACACACACACACACCATTGTTTTCCTCATCATCATTCATGTTATCATACAAGCCCAACAGTATGATAAATCTCACAAAACCACCATAAATTTAGAACGACTGAGTAACTGTCGGCCTTGCCTGTTGTGTATCGTAAGTACCTGAACTTTTGATCCTCCACCAGATACTTTGGAGATGTAACCCATGATGTACTTTGCTGCCACAGTCTTACCAGCACCACTTTCTCCACTACAATAATACAAAATCATGGAAATCAAATGAAAACTTCAAAGCAAGACAATTATAACATATAGTACCTATAAAAGATGTGTTATATTTAGCAGATATTGCAAGTGAAAGTGTGGCACTGGTTACCTAATAATAACACACTGGTTCTCCCCATCAATCATCATATTCCTATACATATTGTCAGTCAGGGCGTAGATATGGGGAGGGTTTTCATACTGGGCCTTCAGAGATGGGACAAGCAAAGAGTAAATGCCAATTGAATAAAGGAACCGAAAACAAAGTAAATGAATGGGCCCAAGAAAACCGTGAGCAAAAGGGCAATTTACGTACCGCCCCTTGGTAGAGTTCAACTTCCCGATCAGTGAAATAGGGCATCTGCTTAAATGGGTTTACTGATATTAGCACAGAGCCTATGTAGGTCTAAAAAGAGCAGTGAAGGAACATGGCTGGGTTTGTAAACATCTCACAACACATCACAACACAGTTTTGTTCCATATTCTAATGAGCAGCAGCTTCGTGTAGACTTGGCAAAAGGGTCACAGAAGAGTGCAGAGCGTGCCAAATAAATGAAGAAGGAAGTGTGCAGTTGAGTCACTGAGAAATCTAAAAGAGGAACATTGCGTATGTGTCTCCTCAGTTGCAGATGAATACCATTTTGTGAACAGACCACGATGGTGTATGGCGATGCTGTCTGCTTGTGCTTGTGTGTGACGGGAGGGCGGGGGTGTGTGGGTATGTGGGTGTGTGTGTGTGGGGGGGTATTTAAAAAGAAAGAGAGACGTATTTGGATCTGTGTATTTGAATGGTGTCAGTCCTCTTCCTTCTTATAAATGGAACAATAAAACTAGATCAAAAAGGTAATGACCAATATGTCGCCAGAGGATTTAGGTTTTCATCACAACCCGTGTATTTTCTGTCAGAAAAGGAAGTGAAAATCTCTCAGCAGTGCAGCAATTCGTGGTTAAGGATACGAAGATGTAATCATCCATATATCTCTTCTTCAGGTTTTCTACGATGGCATCCTCAGTAATCTTTGACAGCAGCACCATGTCATCCACACCGCTCTGCTTGACATTCTGACTTTGCCAGTGGTACTTAGCCTTGGTTAAACATAAGAACAATTAGAGGGGTAGAGAAAGAACTGCTGTTGATTTATGAACAGTACATTGGAGCAAAAGTCAAAATGGATCAACATGAGAGGGAAATAACAGTGGAAAGATGGAAAAGCAAAAAGCTCCCAGGTGAACTTCCTGTCAGTCTCAAATTGGGGGAACGAGTGCATTATGTTTCGAACTACCAGCATACAGTAAAAACAAATGTTTCTCACCATAATGCCCCCTACACTGTCACCAATTCAGCCTTCAAATAGCAGTGGCTTTCAGAACAGGAAACCTGGGCCAGTTACCAGGAAACCAGCAGTAGATGAGCTCAACACATTAGCACCCTCCAAATAAGCAATATCAACTTTTACCTGAAAATAATGTGTTATAATATCCATTATGCCATGATCCAAGATGAGCACATAAGATTAAGTAAGATTAAGCAATATCTTGAATAGGTGGGTTGAGAACAAATGTTATTGGGGTTGTCAAGAGGGCACCTTCCTTTCGTTAAATTGGCCCCAGGCCATCTTCAGAAGGCTCAACGGTGAGCGTTGACTTCTCTGAGCCACTATATTCACTCTCGGCACGGCCAAATAATCAAAATGAAAAAAGATATGTCTTTAATATGGTGTGTGATATCCCTACTCTATTCCTGCAGGCTTTTAAAGGCAGCTCTGCTGGGATACTTACCGTCACTTGAAAATAAAAATCTGCTCTACTGAATAATTAGGGGTTTTGTAAGCCCAGTATCTGTTACATTACATTCAATCCTTGGTAAGCCTGTAAAAGATCATCATTGGATTATTCTGATCTCCTCCTTTCTACTGTGCTGTGGTGTAGCCCTGCCTTTAGCTTCCCACAACCCACAAGAGGCTTCTTTAAGGCCATGCATGTCTTTAAGTAAACATCACTGCATAAGTGATGAAACACTTGACGACCATTTTCTTTTACGGACTACCAAAGCTACCGCACTGTATGTAGTGAAGTGTCGGTCAAGTCAAAAGGTCCTGTCAGGTCTGAGACGGGGAATGCTATAATTTCTATTATTCACTATCATCACCACCTTAAGCTTGTTTACACACATAAATCAATGTGGTTATCTATCGGTATTGAAATGGACATAAAAACTTCGACAGCATTATAGAATGCTTTTAGACCTTCTACAATTGTAGGGTTTGTCTCCCAAAAGAGGAAGCGGTCTGTCTATGGAGATTCACTGAACTATATCCATCGCTTTTTTAAGATTACCTTTTTAATTGCAATTGATAATGTAGACCATTGAAGAGCCTCTAACTGATTATAACCAACTTTACAGTACATTAAAAGTTTTAATGTACATTGAAAAGGAGAATACATTTGGCCCACGCAATGTTAAAGTTCTTCTACAATAAATTATGAATGCAGCTCTCAGACATAAGAGTGGAACAAGTGTCACCAGAGCGCAAAATGTTAAACATTTCAACCAATATATGTCAGTTATCTTCAGTCTGGCAACATTGTCTGCTAGCAGAGGAAGTGACTAAGGGTGTGTAGTATGACCAAGAGGTGTTACCATGGCGAGTGTGCGGCTTTTCTCCTCGGTGGTCGTGCCTCAAATGTCCCAAGTACAAAGAATGTGCGTCTGTAATCCGACTGTGCCCCCCTCACAGCATATCCATCCCAGGGAAGACCTTTTAGGAAGGCAGTTGAGTCGGACACAGCAGCCACCGACAGGACTCATATGTCCCCCAGCAACATTCAAACCTACTTCCTCAAACACCCTCAAAGTTGAGTGAAACCAGAACTGCTCACGCAAAATACAATGTATGCGCACGTCACACACACACACACACACACACACACACACACACACTTTCTCACTCAGTTAGGAACCACTTCACCATGTTCAAATGCATCAGTAAGGCCAAATAATATCTAGGTGCAATTTAAATGGGTTTCAGATAATATAAATGTGCATGGTTACTTTTTACATATATTTGACATAACCTATTGCAGCCAACAACAAAACAACTCAAGATGTGACTGTTCTGATGTCCTTTTCTCAAGTGCCCCACCTAGACTGTGGTTAGGCTCATCTTTGATACCCGACATGCTGGAACTTACACCCACATTTTAACAGCTTTTAGAACACCCACGTTTTAACAGATTTTAGATCAACATACTTTAGACCCTTCCCTGGGAGGAAACATACTAGGTAAAGTAGAATTGCTTTAAAAAAATTATAATAATTTTGCCTTTGCTTAGAGTATAGTGCCTTCACCTCTAAAGGCTTCCCATACAGAGCCATAAAAAAGCTCTTTAACAAATAAGGCATCTTGTCAGTTTGGCAGAAAGCAAGGACACAATAACACATTCCATTTTACACACTGTGATGTCAATACATCAGTCCCTCAGTTGAAATCAGCACATTTTGCCCAGCGAAGAGGAGCATGGGGGATATACCACAACCATATTTAGGCAAAAACAACTGCATTCATTTGGTTTCACTACATCCCTTTGATACAGAGGTCAATATTTGTAACATAAACATATGGACTACCTAGTGCCTACTCTTTTATCACTAGAATAAGGGTTAACAAAAAGGCACATGAGATTGCAGGAAACATAATTTCCACCATTTCATTTAATATTAATGCACCCTATTAATTCACTTTAATATTTTTGTTTCAAAATGTTGTACATGTGGTACTGAACCTTTTTTTATAGTATTGAACATACAGTACATATCTATAACAAGTAAGAACACACAAACAACACTTTCCTTGCATTTGTACAGACAAAACCTCTTACCTATTGGTAGGACATTGACGAAAAGTCGAAGCGGGCATGGGTAATTCACAAGAGAAAAACAAAAGCTCACTTGCATAAAAAATACCATTTATTTCCCATTGGCTTTTCTTATGTGATGGTATGTATGGGAAACGGTGGTTTATGTTAAAGGCATCTTTCCAATGTTTCTGTCCCGTACAGATTAACAAATACTGAGAAATAATAAGACATCAAGTTCAACAGCCCTTCCATGTAAGTCAGATGACAGTTGCTGGTATTGCTATTTCTGATATTACATAATCTTTAAAAAATACAACAAAAAATGTAGACACAATCTTAAATGACATAGCACCATTCCAAATCTAAAGCACCAAAGGTTTCAAGAAATAAAAACACGAATGCAGTTACTGAGCAGATATTAAAGAAAGGTTAAGAGCTGAGAACTATGATCGTGTAAATGAGTGACTGTTTAAACATTAAAAGGTCATCAGGAGAGATGCATGACCTCTAAAAGTGAAAGGGAAGAAACCACGGGAAACCATTTCTTTTCTGGAAGTGTTTTGGTGCTTTTTGTAATCGTAGGTTTTCAAGTACAGCAACATTTATGCTATGTTGCCCGTGGTGGACTACTAAGTGGTATGGCAGTGTTGATGACGTTATACCAAGCAAATTATTAGCCTCTACTTTTAGTTTTGAAAGAAGCCAGTTACTGGCATGTAAACTGTTATGAACTATGAGAGGTTGATTGCCATAGTTTTCCATAGAGTCACCTCACATCAAACAACTGAAATGAAAGGACTCCTTGATGAAGTGAAATTCAAAAAAAGCAATCAAATTAAAACAAAAAGTGGTCTGGTTATGGCCACCAGTTAACATACAAAGTTAATCACGTTCCTCTATTCATTCAAATCCAATTTTCAAATTACTCGATTCGTTATTCGTTATGGATGGATTACAAGAATTACATTTTACCGTGTAGATTTTGAGTACATAAGAAAAGCAATGCCAGCAAAACATTAAAGCAGGTGTCCAATGGGAGCCTCAAGAGACCGCTCTGGCCAGTCCTGTAGCCGTGAAGAAAAAGAATAGTAGCACCAAATCAGTAAATTTGAAAGAATATATTTTAAAGAGAGGGGCATTCAAGGCCTTTTGGTATTCACAGCAGCAACCACAGCCCCTCCACATTTGATGTTTGTCAGCATAGCTTCAGAGTGGACGGGGGTGAGGGGGTGGTCACAGTTCTCTCTTTCTCTTACTCTTTCTCTCCCTCTACCTCTCTTGTCCCCTGATGTGAGCAGCAGCCCTTCCTTAGATTATATATGTGGTTCCTCTTGGGTAATGTGGGCTGGATTAGAGTTCCCGGGTCGGGAGTGAGTTCCAGTGAGGGAAGGGCAGTGTGTGTGTGTGTGTGTGGGGGGGGGGGCAGTGTATACGTTCTAGGGGTGAGCTGAGTAGGGGGGGGGGGGGTAGGAAAAGATTCAGTGTCCTTGGCAGGTCTTGCAGCACATTTGTCTGAAGTAGGGCCGGCTGCAGAACTTGAACCTGAGCACCAGGGGGCAGTACGCCACTGTGTTCACATCTTTGCACTCTAAATAGAACACAAACATATATATGGACTGAAATAAATCGTTTCAATCAATTCAATCAAAAAACAAACCCCACACAATAATCAAACAAATTAAGTGGAATCATCATTCTTATTGTGAAACACGCTTGGCACTTCATTGACATTGGTATAGAACGTCTACAGTGGCACGCCATAATTATTTCGGGCCTTCAGAAGCTCTAACCTTCAGGGTTGTCAGTGGCGGGCAAGCTGAGGTCACATCTGCTCTTGCACTGCTGCATGGCTGCCGGCCGCTGGAGGCTGGGGCAATCATTGGACAGCTGGCTTGTGTGGGCGAGACAATGTACCAAGCGCATCTGCTGGCCCACGCCGCACTTTGACGAACACTGGGAAAGCATGAAAAGAGAGTAGGTCCCCTGCAAACGTGAAGTGAAGCAGGACAAAGCACATCCACTCATGGACCATGGCCATTTAAAACACAGGTGTGAGACACAGTGAGAAGTCTTTACCTCTCCCCAGGGACCTGCCACCCACTGAGGGAGCGGGCAGCGCTGCAGGTTGCAGCGCACCTTGGAGGTGGGCCGACCATGCTTGGGGCACTCGGACTCCGGCAGGGTGTCGGAGCTCTCCCCACTCTTACACAAGATACCACGGTGCCTGAACCCTGGGCCACAACTAGGCGCGCACTGCAGAGAGGAAGACAGAAAGAGAGAGACATTGTACAATCGGGCATAATATTAAGGGACGCCCCGTCACTTAAAATATACGCTGTTGTGAGAGGTTTTGTTTGATCATTTTTCTCTCCTGATATCCAGTAAAAGTGAGTTGTTTTTCCCCCGAACGATTTGCACCTCTGACCAGTCCAGAGCCAGCCACTCAGGGGGGCATGTGCGGTTGCCGCAGGGCTCAGTGAGGGGGGGGGCGTGCGGTGGGGCAGGCCGCGTCATCGTGCACCTTCTCGTCCGTGGCAGAGATCCTCCTCTGGCAGAGCACCTGCCGTGTTCTCAGGCCTCCGTTACAGCTGCGACTGCACTCGGACCAGTCACCCGTCCACCAGCTGAGGGAAGCACAATATCAGCCTTCTATATCATCAACGTATTAGCAATAACGGTATGTTTTCAGCGTATTGCCGTGTTCACATATTTATCGTATATATATATAGCTTATATATCGAACTCATGCACATCAGTGCTGACGGCAGAAAGGACATCCCAGCACAATACACGTACACACAGATGGGGACAGAGCAGTACTCACGTCGGTGAACAAGGCTCAGAGTTGCAGGGTCGCTTCTTGTCTTTAGGCTTGCTCTTCTTGTCACAGAAGTGGTTGTAGACCACGGAGTGGTCGGCCCGCTTTTTACACACAACCTGTTGGATCTGAACACCTGACAGTTGGGAGGGACGGGACAGCCATTCAAATCCAAACCACACTTTAACACTCCTGAGACCTCCGTTTTGCCCAGTATGTGACTGCTAAGGTCTTACCAGGCCGTATTCGCCGACCCATCAACCCGCAATACCGAGGAAGGTGAACAAGGAAAGCATGTGTATTTTTACTTAGCTACTGTAGCTTCAGAGTCTGAGAACTGCTCAAACTCCCACCACTCCCACAAACATTCCATTAGATTCCCATGTTTCCGCTGGGCCAGCATGTGTGTATAAATGTGTGTATTTCTTGGTGTATGTTTGGGAGTACCTCCAGCACAGAGAGCAGAGCAGCGGGACCAGGAAGTGTAGTGCCAGGCATAGCCACTCAGAAGGTCTCTGCTGACAGGGGGGTTGAAACGGTAGTGGATCCCTGGACTCTCCTCTCTTACAAGAACCTACACACACACACACACACACACACACACACCCACACACACACACACACAACCACACACACACACACACACAAGCTATTTCAAGAACACCTATAATAACAGCTACAAATTGCAATCTATCATATGTTGATAACGCAGGTCAAGTAAAGTTCTTTTGACAGAGAAGGTCTAGTATCTCAGAGACCAATTCCAAACACCCGATGGCACTTAACAATATGCTACAGTTCACTGTCACCCTGTTACCATGACAATAAGGGACATGTTGGTCGGCCCCAAGGCCTCCAGGGTCTCCGGTTCATCGCTGGGCCGCCGGTAGTGGAAGGTGGTGCCTGCAATGTCAAACCTGCGGGGGGTGTCGATGGTCAGCTTGCCGTTGATGAAGTACTGCTCCCCTTTCCCTTTTAGCACTACAGCGGACAGGGGAGAAGCTCGAATGATTCCCGGTACTATTCAAATTGAACACCAGACAAACATAAATAATCCCTTTTCCCCGTTAACCCTTTATTTCCAACAAAACCTTATGAGGTTGATTAGAAGCCTGACGGGAATAATTCAGTACAGTTTGGTGAGGTTTTCTTCAGCAGATGCTTCACATTTTGTTATGTGTCAAAAAATGCTTCATAATGTAACTGTATTAAAGAGGGCGAGTATAGTATTATAATGGAGTCACGCTGAAAAAACTGGAGATCTCACCTAGGTAGTTGAGGGAGACATTGAGCTCCTGTATATGTATGAACACGGATCCTTTCGGGATTCGGACCACTTCCTCATAACCTGGCACACACACACGCGCGCACACACAGGCACAGGCACAGGCACGCACACGCACACGCACACACACACACACACACACACACACACACACACACACACACACACACACACACACACACACACACCGTTAAAAAAGAAAAGCAAAGGAGAGGTTTTAACCACTTACACAACGGAGGGTGAATCCTGTGTAAGCAGTGTTTTACACTGTGGGACTCCGATGGAAGAAGCTGAGTCTTCAGATTCCAAGCACATTCCTCAGCAGACGGCTCCAGCTGCACTGGTAGAGCACAGTGATTATGCTGGAAGCCAGACCCTGCTCTGCTCGGCAGTCCAGTCAGACAGCCAGCCACCACAGCCCCGTAAATAACTTCAGCCCCGCTGGATGGAGAGAAATAAAATAATAACTCCTCGCCGCGCTGTGACCGCAGAGGAAAGGAGCGACTTGGCCTTTGACCTTCTCTATGGAGCAGCAGGCTGCGAGCTCCCAGTGATTTCATTACGCTCGCTCTGAGCCCGCTGCGGTTTCTGACCGTCCAGGGAGAGGAAGAAGAAGTGGTTTTCGTCTGGGGCCTGTGGTAGACAGAGAGCCAGAGTGCAATAAAACCCTGGCCCCCAACCCCTGAGTGACCCCCACCCCCTGGGCCATGCCACAGCACCACAGCGGACAGATAGACTGACTGGCTGGATGACTGACTGACTGACTGACTGACTGACTGACTGACTGACTGAATGACTGACTGAGGATGGGGCAGCAGAGGACAGAGAATAGAGCAGTCTGTAGGAATGCGGGAGCCACACAAGAGTAACGTAAACCTATCCTCACACACAACCCCTGTCCCTCTGCCCTGCTGCCTCATCCCTGGCAACTATTTCAATCTGTCAAAGACTGGTCATCGACCAGTCCTCTCTCAGAGACACAAAAAGCTTGCTGTAGACATGAGCGAGCGTTCATAAATCTGTCTGTGCCCAGAATAGCCTCAACAGTCTGGAGCTGATATAGGCTGGGACAGGGCCTGGAGCTGGAGCTGGAGCAGGAGCTGGAGCTGGTCACTGTGGTTCCTAGCATGGCCGGCCACCCTCGTCAGGGTGTGTCTGAGGGTTCGCGGGAACGGGGGCGAAACCTGCTGGAACTGGGTGGACGGTGTGGGGGGGTTGGTTGGGGTTTCGGAGGGAGGAAGCACTGGAATAGATACCATCGCAGCCACAACGGGTTAGACCTCATCTAAAAACGATCTGCCACGTGCCCTCAGAGCGCCTTGGACCAACTTTAGAATCTAAGCACACAAATCCAGACCACATCCTACAGCTTGACTTCAGCATTGCCTTGAGAAGCC